>OZ025260.1:36189372-36461774 GCA_964019135.1 Arenicola marina | reverse complement strand
CCCCGTCCTAACATCCACCAGACTGTCCTTGCCCCTGCCACCCTCCCGTCCTAACACCCACCAGACTCTCCTTGCCCCTGCCCCCCCCCCCCATGTCCAAACACCCACCTGACTCTCCTTGCCCCTTCCCCCCCCGTCCTAACATCCACCAGGCTCTCCTTGCCCCTGCCCCCCCGTCCTAACTTTCACCAGACTGTCCTTGCCCCTTCCACCCCCCGTCCTAACACCCACCAGACTCTCCTGCCCCCCCCCCCCCTCGTCCTTACACCCACCACACTCTCCTTCCCCCTGCCCCCCCCCCCCGTCCCAACACCCACCAGACTCTCCTTCCCCCTGCCCCCCGCCCCCCGTCCTAACACCCACCTGACTCTCCTGGCCCCTGCCACCCCCACGTCCTAACATCCACCAGACTGTCCTTGCCCCTGCCACCCCCCGTCCTAACACCCACCAGACTCTCCTTCCCCCTGCCCCCCGCCCCCCGTCCTAACACCCACCTGACTCTCCTGGCCCCTGCCACCCCCCGTCCTAACATCCACCAGACTGTCCTTGCCCCTGCCACCCCCCGTCCTAACACCCACCAGACTCTCCTTGCCCCTGCCCCCCCCACCCCCCAAATGCACCCTAAATAAGTTTGCTTTCTACATTTGTTTGTTTTCATACTACAACCATAGGTATGTCAGTTGATATATTTTGGGACCATATAAATCACTCTTACATTTGCTTCACCTTGATATCACCCGATACGTTCTAGATACAGCCGCTATGTTCCTCTTCCCCCAACTGTCGTTCCTCTCCCCGAATTTGTAGACGTTCAGTGAGTCGGTCCGGAACTATATGTGACCTGAGGCAAAGTACGCCACGTAGAGACATACTTTACCCACTGTTTGGCAATACAAGGCGTCCAGACGTGAGGACGTCCATCTACCTCCACACAGGAGAGCTCCAAGACGCGCTGGCGTCCGGACGTGTTCACGTAACTTGCTTGACGGCTTACGACCGGCCGCTCGGAATCCTGGCCCTGCCCAATCCGGGGTTTTACCCCCCCCCCCCCCCCTCCCCTGGAGAACAGTAAGGAAACCCGCATGACACCCGCCGTGGTGTTCGTTAGCCGTACTGCGTCTTAATTCCCGCGCCTCGCAGGCTCCTTGACGAGCTTCCACAAAAGGTACTTATCCAGAACATTGATTTTTGCTTCAACACCACTGAAAGCTTTTCAAACTCTTTCCGCCTAAATCATGACAGTATCTGACATTATGGCGTCATATTTCTGACCTGATCAGCGGGAGAATCATCGACTGTCGTGTATGGGCCTGGTTAGTAAGGCAGTAGCGCTAACGTAGTAGCAGTAGACAAAGGTGGGTACACGTCCGTGCTTTCAACTTTCAACGAACGATTCAGATTTGGATATGTTCTTTCAAAGAACGATTCAGATTGGACATGTTTATCATTACATTTGAAGCAAATCTGTCTTGCATCTTTGTTTAATGTGCATGTCATTCTTATTTCACCAAACTAGGCATCGATTTGATTTTATTGGGTCGAAATTATTTTGTTTACATTAAAAATAATTGTAATTACAACGGTATATATCATTGCACTTGTAGAGATTCACCTCGAAATCTGTTCAACCCTATTCCCAGGGTTTACTCACCAGTGGCAGCATGAAGGTAGGACACCCCCCCCCCCCCCCCCGAGGGTGGGTTGGCGCGGGAGGCACTACATATAGTCAGGTGTATACATATGTGCCGCCCAAATGACCCCTTCGGTCGCCTTTTTCCTCTCAATCCCCGAAGCAGAAATCTACATTATAGTCGGCCGGCCAACTCAGGTAAATGTCATTAAAAAAACTTTTGATGGCATTTTTTGTTACAAGTGGGTACCTATGTGGAATAATATCTACAAGAGGTGTGCTTTCGAACCAGGGCGGTTACCACCTTAGATTTGACCTTGGAAGGTCATTTAGAGGTCATTTGGTGCAAATTGGGTGAAAAAAATATTTTTATTCCTTTGGAATCCTTATTGTCTGAGCTTACGAGCTCATAGAGAATGCAGGGTGTACATATGATACTAAGGTTGCAGTAGCAAGTTGAAATTGATGTTTTGTATAGGCTATAGTGGGTACGCGATCTAAAAAATGCAAATTATCTCAAAAGTATGCATAAAGCAGAAAATGGTCGCACTGTTTTGATTATTCTTTGTAAGCAGGTTATTAGGCCACATAAAGAGGTGAGTACTGTTTTATATAACATTTTGCGTCTATATTGTATTCGTCACAGTTGTCATGGAAACCAACATTTAGTGGCACGCGACTTTCGTCAGGTGATGTTGACTACGCGTCTATTAGAAAGATTATGTAATTAGTAGGGTAACTGGCCACCATGGCCTCTGTTGATCCCGTTACCAGTGTCGGTAGAAAACGAGAATGTGATCAAACTACAGACTTCGACAGTTGTTTGATCTGTCAACTGCAAATACCAGAGAAGCTGCAAACAGCTTCAAGTCAAGGAAAAGAACGTCTACAGCACTCAGCGAAGGAGAGACGCCAGTTTCGTGACACCGATTATGCCGTGGAACTCCACCGTTTGCAGAATGTGTCAGAGCGCGATTGGGCTAAAGTGGCTATGGTCTGGCATAAAAGCTGTTACATCTGTTTCACGGCTGAGAACAAGCTACAAAGACTGAAAACGAGACATGGTAGAAGTGCAGATCCCGAACACTCAAAACAAGACCTGGATAGCCGAGCATCCCGCAGCGCACATGCTAACACCGATTGGGGTTGTTGCATATACTGTCAAAAACCAAACACGTCGGGATCTAAACTGCGTCATATTGCAACATTGGAGCTGTCCGAGAAGATCATATCGCTCGCAAAGCATGATGTTATCATGCGAGTCAGACTGGCTGGGGTGAATGATTTGATTGCATCTGAAGGCAAATACCACCTGAAATGCTTGGTGCAGTTTGAAAGGCGACACAAAAATGTGAGTGTAGATAGAAGGGAAGTCGATACACTAATGAATGAACTTGGAACCGAATTGCTGACAGGCCTTACCTGTGGACACGTTTATGATATGGGAGATGTGTGGCGCAAATATTGTGAGATGTGCGCACGCAATGGAATCGAGCCACCCGAGCGCTACATCACAAGACGGAGGTCATTCAACGATTCTGTCAGGCAGCGTGTTGGGCCAAAAGGAAGTTTCATAAGGCCTGTTGACAGGAAAGCATCGCTTCTAATGTATCCAAGTGACAAATCACAGTTTCTTATTGCCGATACATTAACTAAGCTTACGGAAGGCGACGTTTCAGCGCAAGGGGACTATGTCACAGAAATGCTGAATCCAAACAGCAATGATTTGCGCGAGGTTGTTCATGCTGCTCTGCAAATCAGGTATGATTTAGAAGACAGCCCCGGACACGCTTCTGGGTGGCGAGGAATTGACCAGTCGAATGTCAGACAGGTCATACCCAACAGTCTGTACGTATTTCTAAGCGTGCTTTGTGGAGGAATGTCCGTCTTAGATGTAGATGAGCCGTCTGAAGAAGATACAGATGTCGATCGGAAGGTTTGCAGTATCGCACAGGATATTGTGTTCGCAGTCTCGAAGCACAAAAAGTTGACGCCAAAGCATGTTGGACTTGGTCTGGCACTTCATCAGGCTACCAGATCGGAACAGTTGGTGAACCTCTTTCATGCAGCTGGCCACATCATTGGTATAGACACAATCAGGAGGATCGACACTTCAATAGCCAATGACATCCTGGACCGTTACGAACGAAACGGCTTCGTCTATATTCCCGATGGAATTGTTCCTTACAATCCAGGACGACTGATCCTGTCCTCATGCGACAACATTGATGTTTTAGAAGAAACGATCGATGGCAAAAACACATTTCATTGCACTCAGATGGTCGTTTGGCAGAGGGGTCCAGCAGGGCAATGTCATCAGACAAGTACGACCATCGGGAGGTCAAAGACTCTCATGCGCAAACGCTTGTCAAAACTTCATGAGTTAGACCGGGCTTGCATACCACAAGGGCAGAGACCGTCGCCAGTTTTCTCACCGGGTTGTTCAATCGCAACAGAAATGTGGTTCGAGGCCAAAAAAGAAAGACAAAAGTCAAAGTTGACCAATGATGCTTGGCTTTTAGCACGTATGAATGAGGCAGATGGCCAAAGCGTGCCATCTTGGTCCGGATTCAATGCTGCCATAACTCAGAGCGACGCTTCAGTCACAACCACTGGAATCTTACCTATTCTGCAGGCGCCAGCAGACAACAATGACACAGTAACGACAGTCATTAATCGGTTCACCAGCATTGTCAGGAAGTTGGGTCAAAAGCATACAGTGCTCGTCGCCGATCAGCCACTTTACAGCAGAGCAAAAGAGTTGGTGTGGGCCAATCCTGACTTGTACAAAGACGTCATCCTTCTCCTTGGGCATCTTCATATCTTATTCAACTTCCTAAAAGCCATCGGACAGCATTTCGATAGTGCTGGGCTAGATGACATTTGGGTTGAGGCTGGCCTGTTTGCACAGAACAGCACCGATGCTATGATGAAAGGTACTGCCTACTACCGAGCTGTACGTGGTCATATCTGGGCTTACGAAGCCTTGTATCGAATCTGGTGGCTTAAATTTGGAGAATGGCTGGAGGTCAACCACGAAGAACTTGACCACACCGTTCCAAAGCTTAGTGCCAAGGTGGCGCAGCTGTTTAGAGCCACGACGATAGGACACTGCGACGATGTCTCTGGCGCAGTTGCGGACCTGGTGGAGGCATTATCCACTGATGGCTTGCGAGATCAACTGCAACGGTTTCATCGGCAGTTTGCCGCCGAGCCGAATAACCAGCATTGGCTCAACTACATGAGGATGATCGAGATTTTGCTGGATTTTCTTCGTGCGAATCGTGAGGGAAACTGGGAACTGCACCTAGACGCCTTCGCCGCTATGCTGCCTTGGCTGACCATCTATGACCACAGCAACTATGCCAGATGGGGTCCAGTCTACCTGGCTGACATGAAGGGACTCAAAACTACGGCCCCCGAAATCCATGGAGAGTTTATTGCCGGGAACTTTGTTGTCAAACAAAGTAGACGACAGTTCAATCAAGTGCCCGTGGACCAGGCAACAGAATGGGTAAACCGATTGTGCAAGATGTCTAATGGAATCATCGGAATAACACGCAACGACCCTGCTAGAGACCGGTTCTGTGCAACGTGGCCTGAGCGATCGCACGCTTCTCACGACATAAAACAAATGCTTGGTTTGATCGACGATGAACTTGAACAAGACATGATTACTGTTCGCAAGGACACTCAGCCTACTCGGAGGAAGCATGAGCACAAGTCGGTCCAACAACTGATGCTGCAGTTCCAGAGGTTTAAGGTCTTTAGCAGGAAGGCTGGTGACGCTGATGAGGCCGCGGTGGTTGATTCAGGAACGCCGAAGCCCGAATTAATACTTGTCTCCCTGGCGTCAAATGATGTTGCCACCAGTGACATCCAGTCGGACTTGCTGTCGGCCGGCGAGAGAGGCAAGAAAGTCCTTCAAGATAATGTCAAGGAGAGGTTGGTGGACAAGACGGTTCCATTCTTCAGTCCATTGAAGAGACATAACTCAAAGACATTTGGGAGTTTGTATAGATACAAGACTGTCAACAAGTCCACGGTACAGAAGACCATCCAAATCGACCGAAGACTTGTACAAAAGCTCTTGAATGCTTCCCAAGCGGGGCGAAAAGTTGATATGGCTGGTATTCTAAAGCACGAACTTTCATTGGTACCCCTGTCGCTGGCGAAAACAGATGGCGAGATGCATTCGGTCAACAAGTCAGATCTATTGTCACTACTCACAAAGGAACAAGGAGTTCCCGCTATACCTGTCTTACCGATTCCTCAAGCCAGAGACAAGACGTGTCGTGTCATTGACGGCCATGCCCTCATCCAAGCGATCGGCAAGCCGCCGGATTGTCACTCCTTTGGAGACTATGCCATTATGTTCGTAAACATCGTTGCTGGGAAACTAAATGCCACAACACCAAGAGTGGACGTGGTCTTCGATCGCTATCTAGGAAAAGGCTCAATCAAAGCAGCAACGAGGAGAAAGCGGATAGGAAAAGGCAAGCGCCCGATTCGTAAACACATCAGCCGCGGTGACGTCGCATTGCCACAAGTATGGGCCCAGTTCATCGCGCTCGACGAAAACAAAGCCGAACTAGCCCAGTTCTTAAGTCAGCGACTAATGGAAAGTTCTGTACCAGACAATTATGAGATCATAACAGCGGGTGGATTCATTGATCGACAGACTGCACAGTCAACAAGGCAGAATCATCTGCCACAGCTTCAGGCTGACCACGAGGAGGCTGACACTAGAATCATTCTGCATGCTCTTGATGCCATCGCGGCTGGGCACACCCGAATCCTTGTTCATTGCCGTGACACGGATGTTTTTCTGATGATGATCTACTTCCTCGGTAATCTTCCAGCTGACGTATGGATGGTGGGCGGCACGTCAAGGGAAAGGAAATACTACCACATCAGCCAAATTCGTGCAAAAATGTCGAATGCCGTGATTGAGAGCTTGTTGGGGTTTCATGCCCTCACAGGCTGTGACACCACATCGTCGTTTGCTGGCCTTGGTAAACGAAGTTGCTGGAAGATGTTTAAGCAACATCCGAGACTGCTGCACGGATTAGGACGTGACGGGCCTCTGGAGCCGATCGAGGAATTTGTTTGTCGTCTCTATGGCGCTTCCGAGCCAAGCCGTGGCCTCAATGAACTGCGACACGCCTTGTTCACGAGGGGTCAGAAGGCACTAGAGACACTGCCGCCAACCCGAGATGCCTTTGAACTGCACGTGGCAAGAGCGAATTTTCAGACGAAGATCTGGCTAAGCGCTAAGGCTCCGGTCATGAATGTTGGTGCGCCATCCACATCCACGTCAGGCGGCTGGCAAGAGACAGATGACGGACTATCTGTACAGTGGTCTCGCCTGGAACCTGTTCCTTGCGCTTGTCTTGAACTAGTCTCTTGTGGATGCAAGCGCAAATGCAAGACCGCCAGTTGTACGTGTTGCAAAATGGATCAGATATGTACACCTGCGTGTGCCTGTAATGCTGAATATTGTTGTAATCCTGTTGTAATTGAAGAACTAAGGCCATAGAACCCTGTCGGATTCTTTCTCTGGGTGCCCTGTTGTCGGGGTAGGGTTGATACGTATCATACTACATAATGAATAGAGTATTTCGCAGCAAAATAAAAGTTAACAGGTCAAGGTAATGCCTTCCATGTGAAAATATTTGACTAACAATTCGTTTTGTAGTCGGAATTTATCTATAAGACATGCACATATTAAACATATAATCCATACCTTGTCTTTTAGTATTCTTTATCGACCTGTATGCTGTAAACATTTACGTAGAACTGTTCATAGGCATCTAAAACTGGTGATAATCGCAATTTGATCTGAATGACCTCTACGGAAGCATGCAAGGTCAAATCTAAGATGGTGAAGATATTATTGTAATAGGTAACCACTTGCAACAAAAAATGCCATCAAATGTGTTTGGCCGGCCAAATATTATAAAGACAAATCAAAACAGTGCGACCATTTTCTGCTGTATGCATACTTTTGAGATAATGGGCATTTTTAAGATAGCCTACCCACTATAGACTATACAAAGCATAAATTTCAACTTGCTACTGCAACATTAGTATCACATGTACACCCTGCATTCTTTATGGTCTCGTAAGTTTAGACATTAAGGATTCCAAACGAATAAAAATATTTTTTTCACCCAATTTGCACCAAATGACCTCTAAACGACCTTCCAAGGTCAAATCTAAGGTGGTAACCGCCCTGGTTCGAAAGCACACCTCTCGTAGATATTATTCCACATAGGTACCCACTTGTAACAAAAAATGCCATCAAATGTTTTTTTGAGGGGTTTGGCCGGCCGACTATTAGCTGTACTCGTTGTTTTTGGCATCAACACCTTGCGCGCAAGCAGTGCAACCACTCCCGAAGTGGAGTCCTCTTCAAATCATTTTCACGTTTCTGCTTCTGTACTTTCTTAATCACAGACAAATCCGTGAATGTGTGTCTGAATGGGACTAGGTGGGGGGGGGGGGGGGGAGGGGGGCAGCCTGGTTCATGCCAGTCGTCTGAGTAGGGCTAAGTGGGGGAGGGGGCAACGTGGTTCATGTCAGTCGTTTGAGTAGGGCTGTCCCCTGCTTCTCTAAGCGCACTCTCATCCTGCCCCCGTTTCTATGTAAGCTATAACATATATATTTAATTATGAAAACATCAGAATCTCTGGCAACATGCAAAATATCAGTGCAGATGGGATTAAACGTTTTTGTCTACAATCCCACCCATGGCCAAGCTGTCCTGTCTAGTTTTCCTGGTGAAAGTGCGTATATGTAATTTTGAAAGGCACGCGAGAAACACGGGAGCAGTGAATGTCAAATTACAGTGTAGTCGCCCCCCCCCCCCCCTAAGTAACATTGACTAATGCATTACCTACTAACATAGTAAAAAGGTATGACGAAACAGGTGGACAATCTTTCTTTTAGTAAAAACACAGAGGGCACTGATCTAGTATGTGTTGTTGGCGGAATATTACAAAGGATGTGGAACACAAGTTAAGCAGGAGAGTATATCATCTTCCGAAAAAAACGGGTCAAGTTCATTGACCATTGAAAAAAGATAAATAAACAGCGAGCACTGCTCGTTTGCAGAGTGTCATCGTGTGGAAGCAATCTCTATGGGGGGCGGGGGCTGGGGGCGCCAGCCAATTATCAGTCTACGAAGCACACTGTGACATAAATCTTATCGCTAATAATAAATATGTAAAAATGTTGGCAAATCTGATGTTTGCGCAACGTATATGCTGTTTCCTTCAGTAGGTGGCGCTCCGCCCATGTTACAGGTCGTTGGTGCCGTTTGTGTGTGCGACAAGTGATCTGCCAATCACAGAAGCTTTTTAACGTTTGCTTTTCATTGCACATGCATGTATATTTATCCTGCTCTCATCCGTAGTCAGGTACACTATAATTAAGATATGTACATATGTAAAGGGTTTTCGATATTTGCTCGCTTCAACGCTACTGTCATATACGTCTGCAAAACTCATATATGTCTGCAAAAACATTATATTTGTAATTATCTGAGGCAATATCGACATAGGCTGACTCCGTGATTTACGTTGTTTGGCCTTACACAAGCATGACTAGCTCTTTCCACCCGAATAGTTTATCCTAGGCTTTAGATTGGGCTAAGGTCGTGTGACCATGCAGGTGACCGGACCAGCTGGATGTCATTGTCGCTACATTACAACAACTTCTGCTGATCTCTCCAATGTTACGCAGCACGATGAGTATCACAGGTTCGTCCCCACATTATACAGCGTCACGGACTGACATGTCGCGTGTTGGTCTTTGCCTGTGCCTCGATTGCTGCGCTGAACGGTGGATAAGTCGTGAAGACAGAACACGGCGCACAAAACGGAAACGGTTCACACTTGGGCATTACTTCATCATCAATGGCCTTTGCTGGATTCGTAACCCAAAACGTTCAGCCTTTCAAATTTGATTTCACAATTGAATACGTTCACATAATCTGGACAATCTGCGGAAATCGTTCGTGATCACACAACCGTTGAGGTCCACCGCTAGAGGTTGACCGTCAGGGGCGGTTCAGTTGATGATCGAGCGGCCTCTGCCGCAGTGGAGAGTGCCCAGTGCTCGTGGTCATTGCACAGCCTAACCGCCAATGACTGAACAGAGCAGGCACACATCGCCCCATATACAGTAAGTGATAATGACTGAACAGAGCAGGCACACATCGCCCCATATACAGTAAGTGATAATGACTGAACAGAGCAGGCACACATCGCCCCATATACAGTAAGTGACAATGACTGAACAGAGCAGGCACACATCGCCCCATATACAGTAAGTGATAATGACTGAACAGAGCAGGCACACATCGCCCCATATACAGTAAATGATAATCCCTATGGCACATCCCGGTAACCAAGGCAAAGTGTTTGCCGTCCCTTTATTGACGCAGTAGACCAACTGAAAGTTGCAATTGACGCATACCAACTAAAAGTCTTTCCATTTGTATGTTTTTTTCACAATTTGTTTAATACTAAGACTGGAGAAAGGTGCTATTTATATGTATATATTAAGCCGTCAGCCACTTCCGGCGAAAAAGGCACGTCTCGGTGGGCAGTGCCGTCGGCTGGGCAACTACCTTTATCCCCAATGGCCTGGCGAGAAGGCGACGTCAACGCCCTCTGGTGTTTCCAGATTAGGGTCACCAGCTTTGGATTTGCATATTTCCCCGGAATCGGCTCATGGGAACATGACGCGTGTATCAGTATAATAACCAACTTATCTGTGATTTATTTATCATTTATATAATTAGTCTCAATTCTTCCATGGATGTGACGGGGAGTGAAAAACGTCAAGTGGACAATACCGCATAGAAAAATAGAACCGTTGACAAAGGGAGGAGCACCACCAAGAACTATATGAGAGAGGCTGTTGTACCGCGTGTTGCAAAGACAGATCATCAGGACATATCATCGGGGTATATTAGAATAACAAACGAGGAAACTGACAAACGAGGAAATTTATAATATTTCACTTTGAGAAAATAGGATAATTCAAAGGGGCGAATAACGGATACAGTTATGTAATCAGCGTCCAATGTAATGAGCGAGCAGCAAGGCCGCAGACGGTGTCATTGGACGCTCACGGCCCTGATAACCGATAAGCGATATAACCGGTCTGACAGCTGCCATAATGGCAGCTGTCTATCATCAGTAATTTCTTTGTATTTGAAATGAAATCATGTTTTATGCCGTTTTTGTGTACATAAAGGCTACAATGAGTCAATGCCCCTCCCAGGACGATGACATCGGGATGGAAGGCGCTTGCCACAAAGCCAGGTGTCGGGGTTCGAACCCACGACCTGTTGATCTGCAGCTCACCCTGCTCACCAACTGAACTAGGGAGGCTCTCCTTTACTACCCAAATGAAATGCTATTGGTAATTTGCTTCCTTCACCCTACCACGAGAAAAAATCGATTTGCAACATTTATTTTAGGCCTTAGGTGTCTTTTTTCTTATCTATATGAGCGCTATTGTAAAAGGTATTATTCACGAATGAGAACCATAGCAAACCATCCTTCACGAGGAACTGCGAACTATGAATGTCTTAGGGGTGAGCACATACAGTTATTTGATACCAACAACTATGCACGTCACTTTGCGAGAGAGAAGTCTCCCCTCTCTTACCGATCTCATAGTAGTTAGTTAGCGCACTTATCGTTAAGATATCCAAATCGTTGTATTTAGTGTCTGGGGAGGGGAAGGGGGCGGAGGGGAATACCCCCTCTGAATTGCGAATTCTCAAGAATTAGGGAGAGCAATATCGAATCTCCAGGATTAGGACATATTGCATGTCGACCTATTTCCCGCCAAAACTAAGCCCAGGCGAAAAATATATATCACAAATGGCAGAAAACTCGATTGTTTCAGGCTATAAATTCAGAAACCTACTAAACATCGCCGTTTAGGCTGTGATGTGGCAACCGTGTCTATCCCGGGACACCACAGATCTCTTTTGCGGCACTGCTATCGTGAAGCACACAAACTGATGACGTTTACCACTAAGTTGAAAACCTGTGGTAAATTGATATCACGGGCAAGGTTAAGAGACTTCATGTGACAGTCTGGCGTGCGTGGAATATAGACAAAGGAAATCTTGGATGATTCAAAAACTGATTCTTATTTGTATTTTAACTACTTTAGTTTTGGCGAGAAAGAGCTCGGTATGCAGCGTTAAAGCTGGGCGCGAAAAAAAAACGCCTCAAGCATTAAATCGCGAATATCGAGAAATTCGCAGACTGCTATAATGGATCGCGGTAAATTGGCAAAGGATTTGGCGTTGAACCAGGAATTGTACGGATAACTATCCCCCAAAATTGCCAACAGCTAATCGCGAATCTCCAAAATTCCTGGATGCCAATCACGGAGATCGGAAAATGTTTAACCCGAACGTGTCCTGATATGGGTTTCGGGTGTTGCTATGCAGTAGTCATACTGGTGAAGTCTTTCTCCACGTAAGGCAGAATTGGGTGGCAGAAAGGACCCGGCGTGATATTCGTCAGATAATTGCGTGGAATCGTTTCGATTAGGTATTCTGAAAGGCGGCAAAAAGTGAACATAACGGAGTAACCATTTCGAAGCTGACTGCTTATAGTCTGGTCCAGATCTCGCACATTTGGCTCAGAAATAAATGTTGTAGGCATTTCGTGTTAAAAGACAACGGATTTTGGACAATTAAGGTGTGCCGATTTCATATGAATTGTCTGCCAAGCTGTATTTTGAATTTTTATTAATCAAAAGTCTAAAACAAAATGGCGGCCGTGAAATTTTAAAAAATCTACTGAGATGTTAAACGTCTCTTGCGAGGACTACAATTTTTTGTGAAGCGTTTTGATAATTTCGAATAAATTGTTTGCCGAACTGTATTTGAATTTTGATAACTGAAATATCAAAAACAAAATGGCGGCCGTGAAGTAAAACAAATTCTACTGAGATGTTGAACATCCGTTGATATGAGTACAATTTGTGGTGAAATGCTACAGTTTTTGAAATGACAATGGACACGAAATGGCCGCCGGGAAATAAACTTGTTTGTGCAAATGTTTTTTTTTACTGAGATGTTGAACATCCGTTGTGATGACTACAATTTATAGTGAAACGTTGCAGTTTTGTACATGACCTTGGACTATGACTTCGGCCAGGCTTCATTCAGTTCATGACATTGACCCTCTTAATACCGTTGTCCAAGGAATCAAACACATCACTGATTCCCTACGTCAAGAACGCCGGAAAATCGTACACTAGATCCACACGGATGCACAAGATAACATTGCAGGCCCTGTGGCAAATACTACTTCCCCAGCTGTACAGTTACATAGAAGACTGCTGGCAGTTCTGATTGCAGTATATTGAACTGGTGGGCGTCCTCTTGCATTTCAATAGAGCACAGCGTGGTGGAATGTGAGAGTTGGACCTGATGCATTCCAAACGATGCTACCAACCTTTTAGGGTGTGATCACGTACGTTGCGCTCGATCGCTGCACTGTGAAACTGGAGGATATTACCACGAGAGGTAGTCCAGGAATTTTAAAATGGAAATTTCGTGGCCAAAGAATCA
Organism: Arenicola marina; assembly: GCA_964019135.1. Lineage (NCBI taxonomy): Eukaryota > Metazoa > Annelida > Polychaeta > Arenicolidae > Arenicola > Arenicola marina. Next base: position 36,448,530 of record OZ025260.1, on the reverse strand, counting down.
AATCACAAATTCAGCCAAGTAAATCCTGATCACAGCCAAGAGTGGCTCAATGGAACTGAGAAGTAGAATGATGGGCATCACCACAACTACATCAGCATTAAGCAGGTCTGTCATACCACTTGAGGACACATATAGCAGCGCAAACCAGAAACATGCTGTTAATAAGCAAATACATTGAGTACACACACAAGGCGTCAACTCTGGCCCAGCAAAAGAATGATACTACCATGAAGCCAAGTTGCTAATGCAGTATGACCACCAATAATCTTGCAGATCATAACTACTATATCCACGAAATATCTGGCGACGACAGCCATTGAAACTTGCTGAACGCAGAAGAATGGGCCCTGAACAGTTGGACACATTCGTTGAGCAGTGCCTCGTTATGCCACCTGGAGATGTGTCATGACATGAGCTTGATGCAAATATGATGAAACATAAGCCACTGACATTCCCTCATACTGTGGAAAAACACAAGATCAAAGATGTGACCATCAAGCTGGACAGACGTGTGTTACAAAGAAGTGACTATCAAATAAAGCGTGCACAAGGCTGTCAAGCAGTCCGACGAGTTATTGATAACTGTATCAGTTGGCAGCAGCTAGTCAAATTTCTTGTTGATGTCAGAAAACAAGCAGGACCTTGCTGCGTTTCATTCAGACTCCCTCCTTGCGTACCATTGGGATAAATTACTTGCCGTATCTGGCGGCTTCATGGATGCAACCACCGTGAAACCTTCATGTCCACAGCTTGATAAATCTCTTTTAAAATCAAATCACGAAGGGGCAGACACGCGTTTGTTGCAACACTGAACATGATGAGTCTGTCGTGGTCGTGACCCGCATGTCCTGGCTCTCCTGCTGGCCCATTGTGTACGAATGCCTTGGGCACAGCACGAGGTCTGCGTGAAAGGTCTTTCAGATTAATCATGAATTGTTACGACGCGTTGACATTGTCCAAATTATCGATGAAATCGTGAAATCGGTGGATAACTTTGTACCAGTCTGTACAATGTACCTAAAGTTGACACATGTGACAAAGCCCGAGTCATTTTATTCTGCAAATGTCGTTCCCAAGAATCACAGCCGCCATATAGTGATGTTGTACGACTACACATCTACTGCGCACACTACCAATCTGGAGGCCAACCCACATTCCCATCCCAGAAACTGTAACGTTTTACTACAAATGGTAGCCCTCACAAGATATGTTCAACATCTCAGAATTTTTTTGATTTCACGGCCGCCATTTTGCTTTTGATATTTGAGTATTAAAAACTCAGCTTCGCCAACAATTGATTCAAAATCAGCACACCTTAATTGTCTAAAATCAGTTGTTTGCCAACTTTTAACACGAAATGCCTACAACAATTACTTTTTGGAGAATATGGACCAGACTATTAGGTTTGTAAATTAGTAGGGGAGAAGGAAAGGTATCTATAAGAACTACAAATTTTCACTTTGCCATGATGATATACTCTTTTCTGTTCCAACATAAAATAATCTTGCTAAATATCGTCGGAAGCATCATGGTCTGAAATAATTACGATGGCACCAGCCCGCCAGATTCTATATCGATTGATATGAGACTACCAAAGTTTGAGCTCCTTGATTGTCATCTGGCGGAGGTGCCTCGTACGACAGGATGACGCACATTTTACCCGGTGTCTCTGATCAGAGTGACGTCAACCAAGCTGATCGGATGTCACTAAACAACACGCTATCAGGGTGTTCATAAAACTACACCCTTCTGTAGAAAATATCAGTGACGTCATTCTTTAAATAGTATCCTCTCACTGTTTGTCGCTCGCTGAGGCTGGTTATAGCATGTGGCAGTGTCATTATGACGTCACCAGGATGTCGGGACATGGCCGCCAGACTCCGCGCGGTAGGGAAAAAGTAGATGTTCGAATCGCTGGCTGCAGGCGTGCGCATGCGCCCCGCTGCCGCGTACGAACGTCCGTCCGTTTCGTGACCCTGGGGATTGGCAGGAGTTTTGTCTGTCCGCTAGGCGGCGCCAAAGTGACCATTAACGTGACTGGGGCGAGTTGGAAACGTGTGATTGAGTTTCCGCCTCGTCGGTGACAACGAGGCAAATAGCCTCCTTCTTTATGCCCACCTTTCACACACTCTCAAGATGGTCACTGCCGCTGGCCTACCTCCCACCACCGCCCCCCCCCCCCACCCGTTCCCCTACCTCCCACCAGCGCCCCTCTCCCACCCGCTTCCCTGCCTCACACCCCGCCCCTCTCCCACCCGCTTCCCTGCCTCCCACACCCGCCCCTCTCCCACCCGCTTCCCTGCCTCCCGCTCCGCCCCTCTCCCACCCGCTTCCCTGCCTCCCACCCCGCCCCTCTCCCACCCGCTTCCCTGCTTCCCATCACCACCCATCCCACCCGCTTCCCTGCCTCCCATCCCCGCTCCTCCCTCACCCACTTCCCTGCCTCCCATCACCACCCATCCCACCCGCTTCCCTGTCTCCCATCCCCCGACCCCCACGTTAGTCGCAAGCTGGTGGTACATTAGGTAATAAGCCAAACCACTCGACTTGCGGGCCCTAATGCATCCGCTTCCCATATATAGCTACAGTCCTCGGGGTCAGTCCGCTGGCGTGGACCGTCACTAAGCGACAGGGGTTGGGCGAGCGGGCGGGCGGGGTGGACGGGGAGGAGAGGAGGGAGGCTGAGGAGAAAGAACAGGAATGACGTGAGGCAATGAAAGAGGGGAAAAGGGGTGACGAGGGCGAGACCGGGAAGGAGCAGGGCTTGGAGGTAGATGGAGGAATGGAGAGTAGAGGTAGGAAACGAAGAAAGGTAAAAGAGGGAGAGGAGAAAGAAAAGGGGAGTGACGTTGCTGGATATTGCCGACGTACCGACCCTCAGCCTTTACCCTCTGATGACGTCACATTACGCAGCTCCTCTCGGATGATGACGTCAGCTCGCGCGCGGTGGGACTTATACCTCATTGCCGCCCCTCGCCCCCCACCCCCATCCCTATCCGTTCACTTGCCATTTGCACTGCATTCTCCCTCAACACTCATCAATCACACTAAGCCCTCTCACCCACCCTTGTCATGCACTCCTCCCTCCTACCTATCCCCGTTCAGCGAACTGGACACAGGCCCTGGTCTAGTATGGTCCATTCATCCTCCTCTCGTTTGGTCCCTACCCACCCCTCCCCCCCCCGTCACGCCCACCCACACCTCCCAACCCCTATTAAGATACGTCTATAGCTTCCGAGTCGCGAGTCAGTGGCCTTCTTGGCATCCGCGAATTTACTGGGTCGGCCAGGCGGGGTTTAATGCTATTTTGGCGCCATTTGGGTCGGGATTACTTATTCCGCCGCCCTGAGCGAGGCTCCAGGATGAACCCAGCGCCCCGCGCCCAGCGCTACTGCAACGCATGTATTAGTAGGCAAAGGTCGACCACAGAACTAGCGAAACGGGGCCGGGGGATGGGTGAGGTTGGGACACAATTTCATATTAAAGGTAAAAAAGGGTATTTTTTTACTATTTGTTTTTAATAATCTATTTATTTCACAAAAAGTCGCAAATCGGGGAAGTATGTGCCCTCCCCCCCACCCCTATTCCCCGTTACCCTACCTCCACCCCCGCCCCTTCACAACGCCCACTCGGTTAAGGGCGTAGAGGCCTTCTGCCAATGAACACGGCAATACAGATTTCTCATTAACCTAATCCCGAAGGAACAAAGGCTGCAAACAGAGCCATGTCACGCCCACTACCTCTCTCAACGGGCGCTCGTGAATACAGGATATAGCGAGCTAAGACCAATATATGTTATTTATATTTGTACAGTCATTATGATAAATATATGTATGTGGGTGCATTGACATATGCACAAACATTGCACAATCCACGGCATATGCACAAAACATTGCACAATCCACGGCCATTTGCACTGCCCTCCCCCTCTGCGTCATCGAGTATACATATGGGAACCCAGTTAAGCTTCAACGGATTCTTATAAGTGTAATCACTATATCGGCCAGCAAACTCAGTACAGTCCCCACCCGAGTATCACGTACCTATATCGGGAGGATCCTGGTTCATAGATAAATTATCATCCCAGAAATTGGCTTGATTTCTTTTGTCCACAAACAGCAGTGAGTCTGATCGGTTTACCTCAACCGAAGACAATTCCCATAGACGAAAAATTTCCCTTGTACAGCCCTTGTACGATATTATGTAATAGACAATGATGTACCCCTTGATAAGCCTTTTCTGGTGTTCTCCCTGGCTTGCATACCATTTGAGCCAATAACGAACGGAAAAAAATCCCCCATGATAGCCAATTATGAAATCCCTAACTGATAGACACAGGCGAGTGATGTAATTTATCGGCAACAAAAGCATCGACACTAGCTATTTAAAGTGTTCGTGCCACGATTTAGTTTAGCTCAGAATTAACTTCGTTGAAGGAAGACAAACAAATAAGAATTTGTTTAATGGGAGTCTACAGTTTTTATTCCACGATATCACTATAAACAAAAGTGAGGTCCGGCGGGTTTGAATCTGGAAGCATTGCATCTGAGCGTTATTTAGAAATTCATGCATTTGTTGTCGAGGGCGTGTATTGTTCTCATGGTTGAGTGCTTTTCGTGGCTTTTCGTTGAGTGCTAAATAATAAACCGGATACACTTTATGACCTTCCTTTTCGGCCAGTAGATCCGCGAGGCATATATATGTTACCAGGAATTTGGAAGGGGGGGAGGGTTCCACTGAAAACCTGCAACCGGGAGGAGGGGGAGGGCTCTGAAAAACCTGCGACAGGGGTCCAGCCTGAATGGGCATTCTTCCTAAAAAAGGGGAGATGTTCCGGACCGCGTTGTATGCCTAAACCTAAGTTAAAACTAATGCCTAAATTTCATTTTAAACTAATGCCTTATTAAGTTTGATTTTCAACTAATGCCTAATTAAGTTTAATTTTCAACTAATGCCTAATTAAGTTTAATTTTCAACTAATGCCTAATTAAGTTTAATTTTCAAGTAATGCCTAATTAAGTTTAATTTTCAACTAATGTCTAACTTAATTTTAAAGTAATGCCTAAACATAAATTTAAACTAATGTCTAAGCTTAATTTTAAACTAATGCCTAAACTTAATTTTAAACGAATGGCTTAACCTTATTTCTAACCTTATGACTGAAACCTAGTTATAAACTCATTATTAAAACCCTAATCCAAACCTACCAATGGGCGGCCCTGTCATAGCACGGCATTTTATAGATGTAAACCGCGGACATTTACCCTCCTAGTTACGTGCACCAATGACGTCACGAGACATGATGGCCTGGAGCGGGGGTGGGGGGGGTCTGTTGTTCGTTGACAGCTTGGCGACGCGAAGGTAAAATCTTTCGAAAGCATTGAGACGTTTTGTGTCAGATTAGACAGGCGGAAAATTACGCGGCCTTGAAGGCGATGGAAGGTCGGCCAGGGAGAGCGACCTTGAGTTCGCCCCACCCGTCCAGAGGATTAGATTTATTTAGACCGGCGACAAACAACGTTCGCCGTTTGGTTGTCAACTTGTTGCCAAGACAGTTGAGATAGGAGCCACGTTGTAGGCCTATGTGTATCATACAACGTGGTTTGCGGGAAGGAAGTTGGGGGAGGGGGTTGGGGGAGGGGGTTGGGGTAGATGGGACAGGAGGATGAGGGTCAGGAGAGTGGAGAGGCGAAGGAAGGAGGTGTTGTGAGAGCACGGGGTGGGGCGACGGGAGGAGGTCAGGGAGTGATAGTAGGGGTGAGGGTGCGGGACGAGGACATGGGTTGAGAGGAAAGTGGGCGGGTTGTGGGTAAGGGTTTGGGTCGTAGACCTTAAGCCTATAAAAGGGTCACCGGGGAATGTCAAGACACTGCTGTAGCTTCTTCTTCCTTTTCACCGTCTTCTGTCACACACCCATTCATCCACATCCGTCCTAAGCATGTTACCAGCTCGGGGTTTTAACTGAAATGATGACCTTCACGAAGCCCCATAGCTCGGTTGCTTCCTCTCTGGCCATGGCTTTCCTGCCATATATCACCCCCCCCCCCCCTGCCTCGCCCCATTCCCCTTTGTCAATTCCCGTCTTCATACGATGGCTCATTTCAGCCATTTCAAACTTCCGGTTGGTGCTATTCTCAGCACCAATCTGCCATTGTTACCGTCTGATGGTTTGCACAAGGGCTTTTCCATATAATAAGACAATTCGAAGATAGAAGTAGGCATTGTGTTGTGATAGCTTGTGGCGCGACTTTGCAATAATATGTTGAAAGATGCTGAATTGTTTACCAGACATTACTTATTTAATGACCACATCGCACAAAAAATAATGCATTATTAGAGACTCATTTTTTTATCGTTCTATTAAAATTTAACATTGTGTCTTATGTTTCAAAGTATTCCACTATATTTTTTATAATACAAAACCCCACCACGGTCAAACGTCTAGTTTTATTTCGCCATGAGTACTATATGCTATATACGAACGCCAATAATACAAACACATTTCTAGATCTGCAGCTTTTGTAATGCGAGCTTGAACCGTCCCATCCGAACCTCTTATGGAAACTTATGGAAGCATTGTCACAATTTCGATTTAATTGATAACGCCATAAACAAAGGTTCGCCACGTAGAGAAACAGTCACAGATAAATAGAACTCGCTAGGTGGCGCCACGGTGATCCTGCCAGTCCCGGAATTTCACATAATTAGTTCAGTCACTAACAAGAGAACGGCTGCACTAACGTTACCCCATTCATGACATGTTTATTTATAACCCCAATGTGATGTGGATGCGCTCTCGCGACAAGTAATATACGTGACGAATCTATAAATGGCCACAACCACTGCGCAGCTGAGGCGCGCTGGCTTCGCTGCTCGCACATGTGAGTGTGCACCTACGTCACCCGTGCAAATATCCTCAACTGATTCACACGGCAACAACTAGAATTTGTCAAGCATAGCTTGAGAGGGAAGACGAAAATCGGGGGATAGGTGCAACTGACCATGAGCCGATAACTATGAAAGGTCACAGATAAAGTTCAGGGGCCGCATTCATAATCCCGCTTATATATATAGCTGGAAGATAGAACGTATGCATCTCCAAAAAGTCTCTAAAGCATACTTTGAAACAAACCGCGGATCTCTAGACCCAATATTAACTGAGTTACGCGGGAAAACATGTTTCATGACCATGACCTTGCCGTGACCTTGACCTTAGATACGTGACCTGGACCGATATAGCACAACGCGCCCAAATAATAATTTCATGTTGCACGCAAGGTGTTGTTTGTCTGACTTGTCGCCTTCATGGAGAAATTGTGGACACCATGCTCCCGCCAAAATGCTCCGTAGGGTCCCATGTTAAACTTTTCGTTAATTTTTTCGCAGAAAAAACTATTCGGGCGATTTTCACAATTTTTACACGATGCATAAGGTACCTATAGGTTCAAAAATAGAAATAATTGTGAGCGTCATTAAATGAAAACTGAGACAGTAGTAGTGATTTTTCCGATTTTTGGTCCTATCTTTCAATGGTTAAGCGAAATTTGAAAAATTCCTGTGACCTTGACTTTTGACCTACATTGCCCATCTACGAACTTAGCCTGACGGTGGGCCGTGGCATTGTCTGTGCAGAAGGCGGAATCGATATCTCAAACTTTATAAAAATTCCCCCAAAAAATCCTACGTCACATCTGTGAGTGTCGCGAAAGACTTTGAGGAGCTGAGTATTATTAAGAGAGCTAGAGCGGAAAATGTGTTTTAGACGTATGACAAAAAACCAAGATTTTCGTCTTAACAATGGATTGTTTACATCCATTTGGAACAACAACCGGCTGAGTCGCCACGTGGACTAGTCGAATGAGACAAAAATGTAGAAGAACAAAACTCCCAGTGCATTAAGATCTGGTCGCCCCAATTATGTCTAGAAACCGTGTTGTTGGATGCAGACAGTTACATGTTTACTCGGGTGTCTAGACAAGGCTCTCGTTGTTGGAAAACAAGTGTCTGTGTGGAGGATAATGATGTGGTATGTCCATAAACAAACTGTCGTGCATTAAGCATCAAGCCGGATGAGCATGCACTTGGCCATTATAGCTGGGTATGACATTTAGGTAGACAGCAATAGGGCTATAAATTCTCGTTCGACAAGGCTTCCGGATTACTTATTTTGGGGACAAACAAACGAAGCACGTGTTCTGAACGAGTTTAGAATCTCTGCGCACACTGGTATACTGACTATAGGTGACGTAGCCGTGACGTATATGTTACGCAAAGACAGAGACAGGAAACCAGACTACTGCGCAAGGAGGGGTGGGTGGGGGCGGGGGACTGTCCGTTTGCGGGTATGTGTTTTCAGGGGTTGGTTATTCTCCGGGGGCATTAACTCGCAGGGGAATTGTCTGGGTGGGGAGGGGTGTCCGGGGGACATTTACTCGCAGGGGAATTGTCTGGGGTGGGGAGGGGTATCCGAGGGACATTTACTCGCAGGGGAATTGTCTGGGTGGGGAGGGGTGTCCGGGGGACATTTACTGGCCGGAGAATTGTCTGGGGTGGGGAGGGGTGTCCGTGGGGCTTTTACTCGCAGGGGAATTGTCTGGGTGGGGAGGGGTGTCCGGGAGACATTTACTCGCAGGGGAATTGTCTGGGGTGGGGAGGGGTGTCCTGGGGGCTTTTACTCGCAGAGGAATTGTCTGGGGTGGGGAGGGATATCCGGGGGGCATTTACTCGCAGGGGAATTGTCTGGGGTGAGGAGGGTGTCCGGGGGGCATTTACTCGCAGGAGAATTGTCTGGGGTGGGGTGTCCGGGGGGCATTTACTCGCAGGGGAATTGTCTGGGGTGGTGAGGGTGTCCGGGGGGCATTTACTCGCAGGAGAATTGTCTGGGGTGGGGTGTCCGGGGGGCATTTACTAGCAGGGGAATTGTCTGGGGTGGGGAGGGGTGTCCGGGGGGCATTTATTCGCAGGGGAATTGTCTGGGGTGGGGAGGGGTGTCCGGGGGGCATTTACTCGCAGGGGAATTGTCTGGGGTGGGGAGGGGTGTCGAGGGGGCATGTACTCGCAGAGGAATTGTCTGGGGTGGGGAGGGGTGTCCGGGGGGCATTTACTCGCAGGGGAATTGTCAGGGGTGGGGACGGGCGTCCGGGGAACATTTACTCGCAGGGGAATTGTCTGGGGTGGGGACGGGTGTCCGGTGGGCATGTACTCGCAGGGGAATTGTCTGGGGTGAGGAGGGGTGTCCGGGGGGCATTTACTCGCAGAGGAATTGTCTGGGGTGGAGAGGGGTGTCCGTGGAGCATTTACTCGCAGAGGAATTGTCTCGGGTGGGGAGGGGTGTCCGTGGAGCATTTACTCGCAGAGGAATTGTCTGGGGTGGGGAGGGGTGTCCGGGGGGCAGTTACACGCAGGGGAATTGTCTGGGGTGGGGACGGGCGTCCGGGGGGTATTTACTCGCAGGGGAATTGTCTGGGGTGGGGAGGGGTGTCCGGGGGGCATTTACTCGCAGGGGAATTGTCTGGGGTGGGGAGGGGTGTCCGTGGGGCATTTGCTCGCAGGGGAATTGTCTAGGGTGGGGAGGGGTGTCCGGGGGGCATTTGCTCGCAGGGGAATTGTCTGGGGTGGGGAGGGGTGTCCGGGGGCATTTACTCGCAGGGGAATTGTCTGGGGTGTGGAGGGGTGTCCGGGGGGCATTTACTCGCAGGGGAATTGTCAGGGGTGGGGACGGGCGTCCAGGGAGTATTTACTCGCAGGGGAATTGGTCGGGGTGGGGAGGGGTGTCCGGGGGGCACTTACTCGCAGGGGAATTGTCTGGGGTGGGGAGGGGTGTCCGGGGGGCATTTACTCGCAGGGGAATTGTCAGGGGTGGGGACGGGCGTCCGGGGGACATTTACTCGCAGGGGAATTGTCTGGGGTGAGGACGGGTGTCCGGGGGGCATTTACTCGCAGGGGAATTGTCTGGGGTGAGGAGGGGTGTCCGGCGGGCATTTACTCGCAGAGGAATTGTCTGGGGTGGGGAGGGGTGTCCGGGGGGCATTTACTCGCAGGGGAATTGTCAGGGGTGGGGACGGGCGTCCAGGGAGTATTTACTCGCAGGGGAATTGGTCGGGGTGGGGAGGGGTGTCCGGGGGGCACTTACTCGCAGGGGAATTGTCTGGGGTGGGGAGGGGTGTCCGGGGGGCATTTACTCGCAGGGGAATTGTCTGGGGTGGGGAGGGGTGTCCGGGGGGCATTTACTCGCAGGGGAATTGTCAGGGGTGGGGACGGGCGTCCGGGGGACATTTACTCGCAGGGGAATTGTCTGGGGTGAGGACGGGTGTCCGGGGGGCATTTACTCGCAGGGGAATTGTCTGGGGTGAGGAGGGGTGTCCGGCGGGCATTTACTCGCAGAGGAATTGTCTGGGGTGGGGAGGGGTGTCCGTGGGGCATTTACTCGCAGAGGAATTGTCTGGGGTGGGGAGGGGTGTCCGGCGGGCATTTACTCGCAGGGGAATTGTCTGGGATGAGGAGGGGTGTCCGGGGGGCATTTACTCGCAGGGGAATTGTCTGGGGTGGGGAGGGGTGTCCGGGGGACATTTACTCGCAGGGGAATTGTCTGGGGTGAGGAGGGGTGTCCGGGGGGCATTTACTCACAGGGGAATTGTCTGCGGTGGGGAGGGGTGTCCGGGGGACATTTACTCGCAGGGGAATTGTCTGGGTGGGGAGGGGTGTCCGGGGGACGTTTACTCGCAGGGGAATTGTCTGGGGTGAGGAGGGGTGTCCGGGGGGCATTTACTCGCAGGGGAATTGTCTGGGGTGGGGAGGGGTGTCCGGGGGACATTTACTCGCAGGGGAATTGTCTGGGGTGACGAGGGGTGTCCGGGGGGCATTTACTCGCAGGGGAATTGTCTGGGGTGGGGAGGGGTGTCCGGGGGGCATTTACTCGCAGGGGAATTGTCTGGGGTGACGAGGGGTGTCCGGGGGGCATTTACTCGCAGGGGAATTGTCTGGGGTGGGGAGGGGTGTCCGGGGGGCATGTACTCGCAGAGAAATTGTCTGGGGTGGGGAGAGGTGTCCGGGGGGCATTTACTCGCAGGGGAATTGTCAGGGGTGGGGACGGGCGTCCGGGGGGTATTTACTCGCAGGGGAATTGTCTGGGGTGGGGAGGGGTGTCCGTGGGGCATTTGCTCCCAGGGGAATTGTCTAGGGTGGGGAGGGGTGTCCGGGGGGCATTTACTCGCGGGGGAATTGTCTGGAGTGGGGAGGGGTGTCCGGGGGGCATTTACTCGCAGGGGAATTGTCAGGGGTGGGGACGGGTGTCCGGGGGGCATTTACTCGCAGGGGAATTGTCTGGGGTGAGGAGGGGTGTCCGGCGGGCATTTACTCGCAGAGGAATTGTCTGGGGTGGGGAGGGGTGTCCGGGGGGCATGTACTCGCAGGGGAATTGTCAGGGGTGACGAGGGGTGTCCGGGGGACATTTACTCGCAGGGGAATTGTCAGGGGTGGGGAGGGGTGTCCGGGGGACATTTACTCGCAGGGGAATTGTCAGGGGTGGGGAGGGGTGTCCGGGGGACATTTACTCACAGGGGAATTGTCTGCGGTGGGGAGGGGTGTCCGGGGGACATTTACTCGCAGGGGAATTGTCAGGGGTGGGGAGGGGTGTCCGGGGGACATTTACTCGCAGGGGAATTGTCAGGGGTGACGAGGGGTGTCCGGGGGACATTTACTCGCAGGGGAATTGTCTGGGGTGGGGAGGGGTGTCCGGGGGACATTTACTCGCAGGGGAATTGTCTGGGTGGAGAGGGGTGTCCGGGGGGCATTTACTCGCAGGGGAATTGTCTGGGTGGAGAGGGGTGTCCGGGGGGCAATTGCCCGGAGGGAGTTAGGAGGTCATGGGAGGGAATTTTCCCGGGAGGAGTTGTCCTAGAGGGGGACCGTCGAGGGGGATTGTCGAGGGGAAGTTGTCCTAGGGGGGAATTGTCCCGGGGGGAATTGTTGGGGTGAAATTGTCCGGGGGGCGGGGAGGTGGGGGTTGTCCTGTTTTACTTTTTTCTCGAAATAAGTATTGTTTATGGATCTACTTGAAAATGTAATAAATATATGTTACTTTACTAAAATAAAAGTTTTGGCCATTTTAAAGGCAAAAAAAGTGTCGATTTTTCACGACGTTCCGTGCCGCTGTTTTGAAGTTCAATGTAGTTTTGTTACTAAAATTGTGTCGATGTCGCTTTTTCAGATCCTTAGTGTCGGAATTTGGGGGTCAATGTCGAATGTCGATTTTTCAAATATGCCTGTGTCGCGTGTCGCCATTTACCTCTTTCAGACCACTTCCTGATGTAGGATGCCGAAAAATAGCAAGTATACCTTTAAATTTACTCACACAACCTTTTTTTCCTTTGAGAATGTCCCCATTATATCTTATATATTGGAATGTTGTATCTAGGCCGCTATTACAACCACACCAGATAGCACAACGACGGTGGACCATCGTCGGGCCAACGTCGGCCGCTACACTGGCCCACCGTCGGCAAACATCGTTGGGCCACAGTAGTTTTGTCCAGCGACTCGCAACCGTGCCAACTGTAGCCGGCGTTGGGCCAACATCGTTGTGCATTCTGGGACGCATTTAAAGTGTGTAATAAATAGATGAGCCATATCTTGTTGTTTGAACAAAACAATTTCCTTCGACAAGTGTTTTTATGTGTTTCAAAATGCTAAGTGTACGTTATGTAATGTTGATTCCTGTAGTACGTTTTGCATAGTTCATCCTATTAGTATTCCTTTAAGAAGAGGAATACCCGGGTGTGGGGGGGGGGGGGGGTGGTGCGGGATGTGTGTAAGGGGCGCACCATTTCATATCAGCGGGGGGGGGCCTAGAAGATATTTGAAAAAAAAAACAGTTTGTTGTGACTATTTGGGGTTTCCTTTTTGCGATGCTACAAAAAAAATAACTTGCTTTCATAATTCAAAAAAAAAAAAATGTTTGACACTGTATAAATAAATTTCGAATGGAATTACCAGGCTATAAATAATTTGATGACAAAGATACACAAGAAAAAAAAGTTGTGAAAAATAAAAATTTGCATGGTAATTTATTTTCTAGCCCCCCCCCCCCCCCCGGCGCCTACTGATATGAAATGGTGCGCCCCTAATTAAGGTTGTAAGAGTAGGGGAGAATTTTGAAAAATCGACACTAGACACTGGACCCGCCTTTCAGACCCCTAAGAGTGCCCCAAGTGCACTCCTGCCACCCCTCCCTCCTCCTCAAAATCGGGGCATAACAATAAGGAATGTGTCACGAAATGATTTTCATAGCATTTTCCTTGACCCCCCTCCCCCCCTCCAAAAAAAAGTGATTGGTTTCCTTTCTCCCGACATATTGTTGCAGCCTCAACGTGGATATGTGCACTGGTTCTGGCAAACGCAGCCAGTGCCACGATTTTTTCCCAGAAGCCGAAACCACGGCCCACAATGACTTTACCTGGTAAATGTAATACACGTTGTCTTTTTACCTACTTTCCACACTGTCATCCCCTGTCCTAAAGGAAATGGCCCCATGCCAACCGACCACTGTGACGCAGGACATGGTGGCGCAACCTTCATGCGATAAACAACTGGAATCTTCAGAGTAGCAGGACATAAGATGATTTGCGGGGGAAGTGCCATGGTAACGCAATAACGTCGATCCGACAACAAATACAAAATTGTGAACCATTGAAATGTATTGGGAACAAAGGAAGGTCGTCAGTGCACGCTTAAGTAAGGGCAACACACCGTGACAATCTTGTTATTTACAGGTACCGATTGAAATGTATTGGGAACAAAGGAAGGTCGTCAGTGCACGCTTAAGTAAGGGCAACACACCGTGACAATCTTGTTATTTACAGGTACCGATCGAGTATTTTGCGAAGCCGGGTGTGAGGAGGAGGCGATTCTGCTTCAAGGCAGACTTTGCCCACCTTCATGAACTCGCGGCTGAAAGGGACACGCGTGGTGCATGATTCTCGTATATTCAGCTCAGCGTGTGAACGATCTGGATGACAATGTCGTCACAACATAACCCCCCAGGGACTCAATAGGGCAGCACGAATAAAATTTCTTGAAGGCCTATGTCTTATACCTAATTCACGACTTTTACGAGAAAATTCAATTGACGATAATGCTGGATGAAATACATATGACATATGTATGGTAACATTCAGATTTCAAAACTCTGACATGTGTAAATGTAATGATACATGCGGCCAAGAAGAATAAATTTGTGCTTGGCGTTAATTAAACTTTTAATTTAATTAAAACGTTTAGGGATAAAATGCCTATGGACAGCCTGATATCGCGAACGTAAACATTGTGATATCGTTGAAGAATTTGAAATAGGCTACTTTGTTACGCACTTCACATTGACAAGGGGGTCTTCTGTGTGTCCGGAGGGGGGGGGGACTTAATACATTAGTGGGTTGGGGGGCGGGGGGGGGGTCCGCGGATAAGGCCCCATTTTTTACCGCCACAATCCGCTCGGAAGGGGTACGAGGCAAACCGCTCTATGAACGCAACCCACACCCCGGTCGCAAGGTTTAAAACATCCGCTATATTTATAGGGGTATCTTTTTTCATTCCCCCCCCCCCTCCACCGGGTGCCCCCGGGTCTGTTTTGTAACTTCCATCAACGCATATCCAGTGATGTCAGGGGATGACACGGTAACCTGTCATGGTTATATAAATATATTATTATAAGTTACTCATCGGTCGAAAACGATGTTCAATGTGAACTAAACAATAGCGGCACAAATATTGTAAGTCTAGGTTTATTCATGTTTGCTCTTCCATAGCTTTGGTGACACAGTGGGTGAATTTCTTTAGGTCAGCACCGTTTATGCCACCCAGTATATTCAACATCTTCCGGGCCTGCCAATAGGGCTACCCCTAACGTCAATGAAATGTTCACACCGGTCGTTTCCGGTTTATTTAGGGGCAATAGAACCAGCCAAGACAGTCACTTTTCAATCAGCCGCCATCGTCTCCCGAATGTCCCGCGCAGTCTAGAACATACAATCGGCTACCGAATGGATGCGCGCACCCGACCCAAGTGAAAGAAGTGTCTGGTGGTATACCGGTGCGTAAAGTGCGTATTCGGTTTACCGCAGGGATATACCCGGGTTACCAAAGAAATCCACCCAATGATGACACATATATAGGGAACACGTAAAAATGCCGATATGGACCGGATTTCCGAGTGACCCAAGGCAAACCATACTGAGTGTGGTATGTCATATGGATATAAGCCATGTATGTGACAGTCATATATTCACGTCCAGTATTCTTGGCCCAGCCAAGTTAATTAAGTAAATTATAGTTCAGTAACTCTGAATAATGAAAGTGTTTTGTAGAACTGTCCAGCGTGATTCTTATGTCTTGAGTGTAAAAAATATCTGCTTTATTAAGACGAAAATCTACGATTTTCGTCTTATGTCGGTGTGTTCGGTTTGTCTGTCTGTCTGTCTGTTTGTCTTGTCACGCATTATCTCTCCAACGCCTCACGATATCGACTTCCAAATTCACAAAAAGATGCGGAGTGGCCATCGTCAGGCCCAATTATCAGATGGGCAATGTAGGTCAAATTTCAAGGTAACAGGAATTTTTTGAAATTCGCTTAACCATTGATAGATAGGACCAAAAATCGGACAAGTCGCTATAACGTTCACAGTTTCCATTTATTCGCGCTGCAAATTATTTCACGCATTAGGCCTATCAGTATGTCGTCTTTAAATTTTGCAAATCGCCCGAATAGTTTTCCTGCAAAAAATTCTTAAACTTTAACATTGACCCCTATGAGAGGATTTTGGCTGGAAAATGGCTCCTCAATTTCTCCATGAAGGGTACAAGTGAGACAAACGACGCTTTGCATAGGACATAAGATTAGTATTTAGGGTCGGATGACGATACTGATCCAGGTCACGCATAATAGGTCAAGGTCAAATCAAGGTCAAGGTCACGGAACATGATTTTAGCAGTAACTCCGTTAATATTGGGTCTAGAGATCCGAGGTTTGTTTCAGAGTATTCCTCAGCGTGAGGCGCAAAGGAAATGTGGTCTCAGATTTCACGTCACATTTATAGTTTTTGAGTTATTAGATGATCTAATTTTCACTTAACGAAAATGATACAAAAACCGATGTGACAACATGCATGTAGTTAGATTAAATATGTGTGGTGGAATATGTTCCAATATTACTGACATCATGTGTGCCAAATCCCATCGAAATCGAACCGGTAGTTATGACGCCAAAAAATAATCTTACTTTAACATGGCCAATCCCATTGTGAAGCATCGACAGGCCAAATGACTGCCAGCGCGGTGACCGATTTCGCAATAGACCTCGTTCGGTACGGGTTTGACGCTCAGTGACTTTTTTTGAGATTCATACGTTCTCGCTATCCTCCAGCTATGTTATACGCGGGTTTATTAATACGGCCGCTGAACTTTATCTGCGACCTTTCATAATTATCGGGTCAAGATCAGTTGCACCTATACCCCGATTTTCGTCTTCCCTCTCAAGCTACGCTTGACAAATCTAGTCATATATTTATAAGAGGTCAATTTGCTAAAAAAACACAAGAACGGCATCTCATTCTAATTTATTGTACATTATAACATTATTATTATAATGATTATTATTGAATTATTTCAATTATTTCTCTTCAGGCAAAATAGTTATTAGCAGCTTGAAACATTTGGCCGTCAGTGCGTCGCGATTGCTTCCTGCCATGCGAGAGTCATGACGTCACAAGCGACACAGAAGCAGTAGTAGTAGTTGTTTCCTTACTTCCATTTAACTGAATACCTCCTCGGTTTGGATTCAGTCCCGTACAGTATATTTTCCCTTCCGCCAGTCACTCCCAATGCAAGCACCCTCCGCCTCGCAGCACCTAGCCCCTCACCCAGCGACACAATGTACCCGCTCCCTGTGCCCATCCTTTCACCCAGCGACACAATGTACCCGCTCCCTGTGCCCATCCTGTCACCCAGCGACACAATGTACCCGCTCCCTGTGCCCATCATGTCACCGAGCGACACAATGTACCCGCTCCCTGTGCCCATCCTGTCACCCAGCGACACAATGTACCCGCTCCCTGTGCCCATCTTGTCACCCAGCGACACAATGTACCCGCTCCCTGTGCCCATCCTGTCACCCAGCGACACAATGTACCCGCCCCCTGTGCCCATCATGTCACCCAGCGACACAATGTACCCGCTCCCTGTGCCCATCCTGTCACCCAGCGACACAATGTACCCGCTCCCTGTGCCCATCCTGTCACCCAGCGACACAATGTACCCGCTCCCTGTGCCCATCCTGTCACCCAGCGACACAATGTACCCGCTCCCTGTGCCCATCCTGTCACCCAGCGACACAATGTACCCGCTCCCTGTGCCCATCATGTCACCCAGCGACACAATGTACCCGCTCCCTGTGCCCATCCTGTCACCCAGCGACACAATGTACCCGCTCCCTGTGCCCATCCTGTCACCCAGCGACACAATGTACCCGCTCCCTGTGCCCATCCTGTCACCCAGCGACACAATGTACCCGCTCCCTGTGCCCATCCTGTCACCCAGCGACACAATGTACCCGCTCCCTGTGCCCATCCTGTCACCCAGCGACACAATGTACCCGCTCCCTGTGCCCATCCTGTCACCCAGCGACACAATGTACCCGCTCCCTGTGCCTATCCTGTCACCCTTCCTCGCCGTCGCAGGAGTTCTTTGCGTGGCTCGTTACATTCCCCGCATTACGCTCCTGTAAGGCTTGAAGCCCCTGAGGCGCCACCTGGTTAAAGATTTGACAGAGGAAACAGAGTACATAGACATGGTCATGGATATGCGCAGACAACATATGCTTTATACCCTCTTCCGGCAAGTCGGTGACCCTATAGTTAAATATAATGTATTTTATCAATCATGTTTATCGTAGATAGCTTATCAAACTGGATTTATAAATTTCCGTTTTACACTCCGAGTGCTTCACCCTGCACCGAGTGCTTCACCCTGCACCGAGTGTTTCACCCTGCACCGAGTGTTTCACCCTGCACCGAGTGCGTCACCCTGCCCCAAGTGCTTCACCCTGCACCGAGTGCTTCACCCTGCACCGAGTGCTTCACCCTGCACCGAGTGCTTGACCTTGCATCGAGTGCTTGACCCTGCACCGAGTGCTTCACCCTGCATCGAGTGCTTCACCCTGCACCGAGTGCTTGACCCTGCACCGAGTGCTTCACCCTGCACCGAGTGCCTGACCCTGCACCAAGTGCTTCACCCTGCATCGAGTGCTTGACCCTGCACCGAGGGCTTCACCCTACACCGAGTGCTTCACTCTGCATCGAGTGCTTGACCCTGCACCGCGTGCTTCACCCTGTACCGAGTGCTTCACCCTGCACCGAGTGCTTCACCCTGTATCGAGTGCTTCACCCTACATCGAGTGCTTCACCCTGCACCGAGTGCTTGACCTTGCATCGAGTGCTTGACCCTGCACCGAGTGCTTCACCCTGCACTGAGTGCTTCACCCTGCACCGAGTGCTTCACCCTGCACCGAGTGTTTCACCCTGCATCGAGTGCTTCACCCTGCATCGAGTGCTTCACCCTGCACCGAGTGTTTCACCCTGCATCGAGTGCTTCACCCTGCATCGAGTGCTTCACCCTGCATCGAGTGCTTCACCCTGCATCGAGTGCTTGACCCTGCACCGAGTGCTTCACCCTGCACCGAGTGCTTCACCCTGCATCGAGTGCTTCACCCTGCACCGAGTGCTTCACCCTGCATCGAGTGCTTCACCCTGCATCGAGTGCTTGACCCTGCACCGAGTGCTTCACCCTGCACTGAGTGCTTCACCCTGCACCGAGTGCTTTACCCTGCACCGAGTGTTTCACCCTGCATCGAGTGCTTCACCCTGCATCGAGTGCTTCACCCTGCACCGAGTGTTTCACCCTGCATCGAGTGCTTCACCCTGCATCGAGTGCTTCACCCTGCACCGAGTGCTTCACCCTGCATCGAGTGCTTCACCCTGCATCGAGTGCTTCACCCTGCATCGAGTGCTTGACCCTGCACCGAGTGCTTGACCCTGCACCGAGTGCTTCACCCTGCATCGAGTGCTTCACCCTGCACCGAGTGCTTCACCCTGCATCGAGTGCTTCACCCTGCATCGAGTGCTTGACCCTGCACCGAGTGTTTCACCCTGCATCGAGTGCTTCACCCTGCATCGAGTGCTTCACCCTGCACCGAGTGCTTCACCCTGCATCGAGTGCTTCACCCTGCATCGAGTGCTTCACCCTGCATCGAGTGTTTCACCCTGCATCGAGTGCTTCACCCTGCATTGAGTGCTTCACCCTGCACACTTTAATACATGCACCTTAAGCATAAAGGAAAATAGTTTGTTTGACGCAGATATTAAACGTGCCGACCATGGTTCGTCTCCCGCATCTGTCACCAACCGGAAGACGACTATGCGGCCTTATGAGGGTGAACTGAATGGCACACGTGGAAGGAACCCAACAAACATGACGGAATCGGACCAGTACTTCGGTCGATAATGGGCCGATAACGGGCCGGTACTGAGCCGGCAAGCGACAAACGCTGGCCCGATTGCGGCTCGCCAGCAGTATATGCACGTAGGTCGGTTCAGGGCTATTCTACATCATCTTATTGCGGTTATATAAATGCCAAAAAAAGAACATTTCGTTTTGTATTTCAACCATAAGCAGCAGCGCACAGAGATTCACAGCAAAGACGTCTCAGCAGGGAAATTACCTCATCCTTATATAGATATTCTTTGGTTATATCCCTATCATGAAAGCTTGAACGATAATAGGGATAAGCCCAGCCGATGCAGGATCACTGATTGTTTAGCTGTACTTTCCAGCTAGATTTCTAATTAATTAGATCATGGAGTGCAAATCTCTCGTCTTACCCAGACTGACGACTGCCAAACCACACATGTATGACCCAGCGCCCGCCACCCACCCCGCGAGCGAGCACGAGCTAGCCGCATAGTTACTGCTCAACGGCCGCCAAACCTTCATCTCGCCAAATTGTTTTCGCCCTCGATGGAGGGCGCACCGCCGGACACGTCAGAGAGGTACTCCCGTCCCCTCGGCCCACATAAGCCACCCAGGCTCTCCGTCACCCCAGGGGGAGGAGTGGAGGGTGGGGTGGGGAGGGGGTTGTAATCTCATTTCCCCCAGTGCGTAATATCTTATAACTCTTCGCCGGCCAACCCTCAAGCGTCAGATACAAATGAGCCTGTTTCCATTCGGTTGATTTGTCATATCGTGCCTAAAAATAGATATAGGGCGGTGCCATTTCCGTAATAAGTGCACATGCCGCCTATAGTCACGCCCTCCCTCCCCTCCCCCCTCGTGCACATGCCGCCCCCTATAGTCACGCCCTCCCTCCCCTACATGCCGCCCCCTATAGTCACGCCCTCCCTCCCCTACATGCCGCCCCCTATAGTCACGCCCTCCCTCCCCTACATGCCGCCCCCTATAGTCACGCCCTCCCTCCCCTAAATGCCGCCCCCTATAGTCACGCCCTCCCTCCCCTACATGCCGCCCCCTATAGTCACGCCCTCCCTCCCCTCGCCCCTCGTGCACATGCCGCCCCCTATAGTCACGCCCTCCCTCCCCTACATGCCGCCCCCTATAGTCACGCCCTCCCTCCCCTACATGCCGCCCCTTATAGTCACGCCCTCCCTCCCCTACATGCCGCCCCCTATAGTCACGCCCTCCCTCCCCTACATGCCGCCCCCTATAGTCACGCCCTCCCTCCCCTACATGCCGCCCCCTATAGTCACGCCCTCCCTCCCCTACATGCCGCCCCCTATAGTCACGCCCTCCCTCCCCTCGCCCCTCGTGCACATGCCGCCCCCTATAGTCACGCCCTCCCTCCCCTACATGCCGCCCCCTATAGTCACGCCCTCCCTCCCCTACATGCCGCCCCCTATAGTCACGCCCTCCCTCCCCTACATGCCGCCCCCTATAGTCACGCCCTCCCTCCCCTCGCCCCTCGTGCACATGCCGCCCGCCCCCTATAGTCACGCCCTCCCTCCCCTACATGCCGCCCTCCTATAGTCACGCCCTCCCTCCCCTACATGCCGCCCCCTATAGTCACGCCCTCCCTCCCCTACATGCCGCCCCCTATAGTCACGCCCTCCCTCCCCTACATGCCGCCCCCTATAGTCACGCCCTCCCTCTACATGCCGCCCCCTATAGTCACGCCCTCCCTCCCCTACATGCCGCCCCCTATAGTCACGCCCTCCCTCCCCTACATGCCGCCCCCTATAGTCACGCCCTCCCTCCCCTCGCCCCTCGTGCACATGCCGCCCCCTATAGTCACGCCCTCCCTCCCCTACATGCCGCCCCCTATAGTCACGCCCTCCCTCCCCTCGCCCCTCGTGCACATGCCGCCCCCTATAGTCACGCCCTCCCTCCCCTACATGCCGCCCCCTATAGTCACGCCCTCCCTCCCCTACATGCCGCCCCCTATAGTCACGCCCTCCCTCCCCTACATGCCGCCCCCTATAGTCACGCCCTCCCTCCCCTACATGCCACCCCCTATAGTCACGCCCTCCCTCCCCTACATGCCGCCCCCTATAGTCACGCCCTCCCTCCCCTACATGCCGCCCCCTATAGTCACGCCCTCCCTCCCCTCGCCCCTCGTGCACATGCCGCCCCCTATAGTCACGCCCTCCCTCCCCTACATGCCGCCCCCTATAGTCACGCCCTCCCTCCCCTACATGCCGCCCCCTATAGTCACGCCCTCCCTCCCCTACATGCCGCCCCCTATAGTCACGCCCTCCCTCCCCTACATGCCGCCCCCTATAGTCACGCCCTCCCTCCCCTACATGCCGCCCCCTATAGTCACGCCCTCCCTCCCCTACATGCCGCCCCCTATAGTCACGCCCTCCCTCCCCTACATGCCGCCCCCTATAGTCACGCCCTCCCTCCCCTCGCCCCTCGTGCACATGCCGCCCCCTATAGTCACGCCCTCCCTCCCCTACATGCCGCCCCCTATAGTCACGCCCTCCCTCCCCTACATGCCGCCCCCTATAGTCACGCCCTCCCTCCCCTACATGCCGCCCCCTATAGTCACGCCCTCCCTCCCCTCGCCCCTCGTGCACATGCCGCCCCCTATAGTCACGCCCTCCCTCCCCTACATGCCGCCCCCTATAGTCACGCCCTCCCTCCCCTACATGCCGCCCCCTATAGTCACGCCCTCCCTCCCCTACATGCCGCCCCCTATAGTCACGCCCTCCCTCCCCTACATGCCGCCCCCTATAGTCACGCCCTCCCTCCCCTACATGCCGCCCCCTATAGTCACGCCCTCCCTCCCCTACATGCCGCCCCCTATAGTCACGCCCTCCCTCCCCTCGCCCCTCGTGCACATGCCGCCCCCTATAGTCACGCCCTCCCTCCCCTACATGCCGCCCCCTATAGTCACGCCCTCCCTCCCCTCGCCCCTCGTGCACATGCCGCCCCCTATAGTCACGCCCTCCCTCCCCTACATGCCGCCCCCTATAGTCACGCCCTCCCTCCCCTACATGCCGCCCCCTATAGTCACGCCCTCCCTCCCCTACATGCCGCCCCCTATAGTCACGCCCTCCCTCCCCTACATGCCGCCCCCTATAGTCACGCCCTCCCTCCCCTCGCCCCTCGTGCACATGCCGCCCCCTATAGTCACGCCCTCCCTCCCCTACATGCCGCCCCCTATCGTCACGCCCTCCCTCCCCTACATGCCGCCCCCTATAGTCACGCCCTCCCTCCCCTACATGCCGCCCCCTATAGTCACGCCCTCCCTCCCCTACATGCCGCCCCCTATAGTCACGCCCTCCCTCCCCTACATGCCGCCCCCTATAGTCACGCCCTCCCTCCCCTACATGCCGCCCCCTATAGTCACGCCCTCCCTCCCCTACATGCCGCCCCCTATAGTCACGCCCTCCCTCCCCTCGCCCCTCGTGCACATGCCGCCCCCTATAGTCACGCCCTCCCTCCCCTACATGCCGCCCCCTATAGTCACGCCCTCCCTCCCCTACATGCCGCCCCCTATAGTCACGCCCTCCCTCCCCTACATGCCGCCCCCTATAGTCACGCCCTCCCTCCCCTACATGCCGCCCCCTATAGTCACGCCCTCCCTCCCCTACATGCCGCCCCCTATAGTCACGCCCTCCCTCCCCTACATGCCGCCCCCTATAGTCACGCCCTCCCTCCCCTACATGCCGCCCCCTATAGTCACGCCCTCCCTCCCCTACATGCCGCCGCCTATAGTCACGCCCTCCCTCCCCTCACCCCTCGTTCCACTCCCGAGTTCTCATTCTCGTGGCATTCGCCTGGGTCAGAGGTCAGAGGTCAGAGGTCGCCGTGCATTTCTAGGCCCTATGTCATATTCAGGCATCTCTGGCTGTCATGTTATATTCCGGAAGAACGCAGATCTACCGTTAACCCCCCACCCCCGCCCCTAGACGTCCCTGGTGCATTCAGATAAACAACCACGTGACTCTCCTAAGTGCACCCCGGAATCCATCACCCACCTGCCCCCTCAGCCACCCCCCGAATTGACAGTAGACCACCCCCGCATGACGCCCACGCATAATGCACTCACTTACCACGCCACCCTTTCCCCATCACACCGCTCGCCATTTTCGGGGTTTCGCCTTCCCATCTACCACACCTATGTCCCCTCCCAAATAGATCCTTCGCCCACGTTCGTCGTCTTTCTAATTTACAACGACTCAACCCCCAACCGCCCCCCCCCCTCCCCTCCACTCCTACACTCAGCTTGACGCATCCTCTTATCCTTCCTCGTAGCGAATTCCACGTGCCAGCCGCGTCCTACCCATCCCCTTCCGCAACCCCAGTCTCCCTCCCACGTCACCGCCAGCCCTTATCGAACATCCAGATTTCCCGGCGTCCTCTGCGCCTACTAATGGACTCTCGATCCCAATTATGGCGCGCCAGTCCATGTGTTTGCGGTAATTCTACACCCCACGTGGTATATAACTTCATCAAGCCATCGAATAACGCGTCATATGCCCTATGCCGTCGTCCCCCATAACACTTTACCAACAATTCTATCGCCTTCGTTCCAGCGCCAGTTCCGGTGGCGCTGCACAATTTCCTGCTCAGTGAACTGACGTAACAATCCATGAGCATAAATCTCCATCTTTCGTCAATGATTAACTGCAGAAGCCCCGCACCATTGTTATTATTATCGTAGCGCAACACTTGACCATTATAGCACGAAGACACTGGGTTAAAGTGCAAACCCAATACGAGGCTTTCATTCTTGCATGGAAACCGTATATGACGCTTTTTTGTTGGCCGAAGCTACTGGATCAGGTTGCGTCCACAGCGCGCCTTCCTACCCCGCCCCCTCCCTTTCCTTGTCCCTATCTCCCTCCAACTCCACCCCCACCCTACACCCACTCCACCCACCCCAACGCATTGTTCCCTCTCCGCCCACTCAGTAGCAATTCACCGGAAGTCCGCATGGGTTATGCCTTCAGCTAAAGTGGTTGAATGGCTTAGGCCCGGGGCATAATAAAATGAGCACCCACATTTGTTTTCCACATCGCCTGCCTACGACGTATCCTTCCTGGAAAATTTCCATGTGATCTAATTGCATATTAAAACATCTCCTCGAGCACAACCCTCTCAGATGCAAATGTGTTTCTTAATCCACTACATTTACTGGGTCAGTGTGCATGGTGACAGTGCGAGTAAAATATTGCCCTAGTGATTTTGCCGTTCTCGTGTGATTTCACTCGCTGGAGCAAATCTCGTTAATTTCGCATTATATCACCCAGGGAAGAAATCTCGTTACTTACCAGGGGGCGGGAATATCGTTACTTCTCGCGTTATCTCACTCAGTGGAACGAGTCTCGTACGTCATTAACAGCGTTACCTTACCCGGTGGCGGGAATATTGTTACTTCTGGCGTTACCTTACCCGGTGGCGGGAATATTGTTACTTCTGGCGTTACCTTACCCGGTGGCGGGAATATTGTTACTTCTGGCGTTACCTTACCGGTGGGGGGGTGGGCATTGTTACTTCTTATCCGGCGGGAATCTGTGATTACTTTTCACTTTATTTATCCTGGTGGTGCGATTTCTATTTACTTCTCGTGTGACCTCATCAAATGGAGGGAGTCTCGCTATTGCCGTGAGACCGTTAGGGCGGGGTATCCTGACACATTTCATGTATTTTCTATCGGCTTCTCAGAAAATTTGAACGATTTCATGTAATTGAAAGCAATCTCAGTATATCTTTAGCATAACGCCATTGGTCATTTAATGAGAAAGGGTTGTTGAGGATTGGGTGGGGGGGGGGAGGGGGGGTGGGGGTGGGGAGATCACCCAGTGGCCCAGAGCGTAGTGCGTTAAGCCAGCCCTTGTCCAGCGTGCTCTGCTCAGGCCTTGGCCGGTGCGTGGTTCGGATCCCATCTGTGGTAATCCTGAAGAGTAAGGCATTACTTCCAGTGACATGGCCCCCGCTTTGCCTTGCCCCAACACGTAAGTCAACTCATAAAAAGATACACCGCTAATTAAGTGTTTGTGTGTGTGTGGGGGGGGGGGGTTGATGACGCATGGGTAGGACCATAGAGATTTCATCCAACTTCATTGACCCCGGAGATCTCTTGGCCTGATACAGCCTTCGTGTGCACAAAAGCGGCCTAAAAACATTTCACTTCCAAACTAACCATCTTCTTAAGTGTGTTAGTGTTTTGTCATATAAACGTGGCTCCGCTCTCCCCTAAATGAAAGAAGGAAGGGAGAGCGGGGCCATGTCCCCGGGGGTAACCCCCTACTCTTTGCGAAGAGGGACATGGTATCTTTATCTTGCGACCACAAAGACATGGCCAAAGCGGGGCGCGAACCACCGATCCACGTTCCGTTAGGCTGTCTGCAAAAGTAGGACAAAAGTAAGAATGAAAATATAGAAAAACAGGAGGACAATAGAACCAAACAGTAGGACTCATCAGCGTATTTAGCAACATTATTCATGCTCATACCGGATAAATGAAATTATTGAGAATTTTTTTTAAATTGTACCTGCATTTTCGTGATTAAAACTTGATGGATCCCAGTATTGATTTTAAAGATGTATCATGATGCAACAAGAAAATGCCTCTGACTATCTTAAGCAAATACAGTAAAACCTCTCTAAGTCGACCGACGACGGGACTGCTACTGATCGATCGACTTAGGGAGGTGGTCGGGTTACAGAATATCCTTCCCATACTTTACTCGTGGCAAAAAAAAAACAGAAAAAAATATGTTTTCACAATGCAATGTAGTCTTTGTTTATTTGGAAAGTCTGATATTCAAATATACATGTACAAGTAATTACTTTTGACTATTTTTCTTTATCGAAACTTGCTTGGCGGTTGCTTTAGCTAAGATGGCACATTTCTGTAGTTGCTCTGTCCCTCGCGTTCCTTCGTGCCCATGAGTTCTACCTTCCGTGAAAGTGGAAGCTCCTTCGCATTTTTCCGTGTTGCTGTCATGACACTCAGTGAGATAATGATTCATAGGACCAATATCCATACCTTATATAGCCGCTACTTCTATCTTACGTGTGTGCTGTAACAAGAGGGAGCTTTGTGGTCGAGATCATCAAAGCTCACGCCGTTCGCAGATGTGTCGCTCGATTGCAGGCCTATGTGTTCTAAAGGTATCGAGTTTTGTGATCAAGATTATCAAAGCTTCAATGCATACTCTAACGACCTATAACAACACGCAAACATGTTCCACACATTTTAAGAGTGCTATCTAGTCCACAGGCGTTATCGCCTGAGTATGTGTGTTCTGCTAATTGAAATCAGCCTGTGACACTAATCCCTCCGCTGGCCGACAACCGATCGACTTAGGAAGTATGAAATGGGGCGTTGGGACCAAAATGATCGATCGACTTACAGAGTAGGGAGGTGATCGGTTTAGAGAATATTGTTACATAGGCCGACCGTCGATCCATCGAGTTAGGGAGGCGATCGGGTTGGGGAGGTGGTCGGACAGGGAGGTTTTACTGTACCATAATATAATAAGTGCATACCTTTAATCAATTCTCAGCATTTTGACATTGTGCCTGGTAAAGCAAATACCAAGAAGTAGGGAAAAGTAGGTACTTTGAAGAAATCGGAACAAGTAGAAAGCGTAGAATCACTGGACATCCTGTAAACGACACAAAGACTTAACCATCAATGTTATGAGTTTTACACCTAATCAGTGTAGTTAACAATTGCTCGACGTTCCTCTATCACCCCCTCCCCGCCCCAACCCGCCAGCACTTTCACCAAGAGCAAAACAGGTATTCCATCTCCCCCATTCTCAAGCTGACAATTTCCGGTAACAAGGGGACGATGATTGAGGCAATACGTACGGAAGCCTGCCAGCGGCATTGTAACCAGCCGCCAGCTATTTGCATGGATCTTGGACGGACGCTGACCAAACCGACGCCCACTCACCGTACCGCGATAAACTATGGCCGCAAGCTGAAAGTACACCCCTCCCCCCAGTGACCGTTAACCAGTCAGGAATGTAATTTGAGTTGTACTGTGGGCCAGATGTTGGGGCCGGATGAGTGCTCGGTCACAAGCGCCAAAACGGGACCGGGAGTACTGAGGGGTACAAGGCAAGCTCCCCGCACAGTGGCGCTACGCAAGCTAGCTTTTACCGCTGTTGTCGGCCGGGGGCTAATTTCAAGATTCTTGAAAAACGGTCAAATCAGTTGTAATTTCTTGCCACATTGTAGTTTTTAAGAATAAAACCTAAAAATAACGAGCTTTTTGTATTTAATGCAGCAAAAAACATCTTGTACCCTTTCGGAAAAGTTATAATTGTGACGGAACTCTTTCTTTTCATCACCTGATTTCATGTGTTATTAGGCTTAGGCTGGGTCCCAGCACTAACTTGTAGAAATGCGCGACGCATTTTTCCTGTCAATTTGCGCAGCGCCGCCCTGGTGAGCGAGTGTGAAAATGCAGTGAGGACGTAGGCAACAACAGAGATATAATGGAGCCCTAGCGGAGTGAGTCGAAGGCAGAGAGTAGGTACAAGGGTGTGGGTGGGTGTATACCCTGTGGGTTAGATGTTTGCAGGGGCGGGTGGT
The DNA here is from genome assembly GCA_964019135.1 of Arenicola marina. Lineage (NCBI taxonomy): Eukaryota > Metazoa > Annelida > Polychaeta > Arenicolidae > Arenicola > Arenicola marina. The sequence goes on along the minus strand of OZ025260.1, from coordinate 36,420,414 downwards.
GGCGAGTAGGATGTCTGGGGTGGTACAACCGAAGAAATGCCCGGAAGGGGTGGGAGGGGGGGGGGGCGGTGGAGGTCGGATGGGTAGGAGAGGTACAGCAGATATACCTGCCATATCTATATCATGTCATATTATGTGCAAAATGGTACATTTAGCGTTCAAAGCTAATGGGAAGAAAAATCTATCTAATTTTTGGTAGAATTAAAAAATTACGTTTAGATAGAATACGTTATAAAACAGCTAAAACAGAATAATTGCGAAAATACAATATAGCTTTTGTATCAGGCACACACGTTGGTTTACGAACAAAACTACGAGCTGCAGTTATGGCGGAAAGGGACCTCTCGTCCGTATCATAAACTTGTTCCTTGTACATTTCATCGAACCCCATTTCATAGGCCCGTGAAATTTCTGAACCCAATTTATTCTGTAACTCAGCCAATTCAATTACTACAATTAACGAATGTCGATATTTTGGGATATCAGCATTCGGTTGTGTAGAACATGTGAACAGGACACTGGAGATGGACAAGAGAAAGACATTATCTAGAAGATCGTTAACTTTATCTGCCAATTTGTCAAAGTAAACAGGACATCTTATACCCGTCTAAAGTGATTTGATTATAAAAAGATCTGTGTATTTTAGCCTTTGATACGATGCCCTCTGCCGCGACCTTGGGACAGAATACAGACCTCGTCTGACCCCCAGGTGGTTAATGACGCCTCGTGGTGTCTGACCCCCAGGTGGTTAATGACGCCTCGTGGTGTCTGACCCCCAGGTGGTTAATGACGCCTCGTGGTGTCTGACCCCCAGGTGGTTAATGACGCCTCGTGGTGTCTGAACCCCAGGTGGTTAATGACGCCTCGTGGTGTCTGACCCCCAGGTGGTTAATGACGCCTCGTGGTGTCTGACCCCCAGGTGGTTAATGACACCTCGTGGTGTCTGACCCCCAGGTGGTTAATGACGCCTCGTGGTGTCTGACCCCCAGGTGGTTAATGACACCTCGTGGTGTCTGACCCCCAGGTGGTTAATGACGCCTCGTGGTGTCTGACCCCCAGGTGGTTAATGACGCCTCGTGGTGTCTGACCCCCAGGTGGTTAATGACACCTCGTGGTGTCTGACCCCCAGGTGGTTAATGACACCTCGTGGTGTCTGACCCCCAGGTGGTTAATGACGCCTCGTGGTGTCTGACCCCCAGGTGGTTAATGACACCTCGTGGTGTCTGACCCCCAGGTGGTTAATGACGCCTCGTGGTGTCTGACCCCCAGGTGGTTAATGACGCCTCGTGGTGTCTGACCCCCAGGTGGTTAATGACGCCTCGTGGTGTCTGACCCCCAGGTGGTTAATGACGCCTCGTGGTGTCTGACCCCCAGGTGGTTAATGACACCTCGTTGTGTCTGACCCCCAGGTGGTTAATGACGCCTCGTGGTGTCTGACCCCCAGGTGGTTAATGACGCCTCGTGGTGTCTGACCCCCAGGTGGTTAATGACGCCTCGTGGTGTCTGACCCCCAGGTGGTTAATGACGCCTCGTGGTGTCTGACCCCCAGGTGGTTAATGACGCCTCGTGGTGTCTGACCCCCAGGTGGTTAATGACGCCTCGTGGTGTCTGACCCCCAGGTGGTTAATGACGCCTCGTGGTGTCTGACCCCCAGGTGGTTAATGACGCCTCGTGGTGTCTGACCCCCAGGTGGTTAATGACGCCTCGTGGTGTCCGACCCCCAGGTGGTTAATGACGCCTCGTGGTGTCCGACCCCCAGGTGGTTAATGACGCCTCGTGGTGTCTGACCCCCAGGTGGTTAATGACACCTCGTGGTGTCTGACCCCCAGGTGGTTAATGACGCCTCGTGGTGTCCGACCCCCAGGTGGTTAATGACGCCTCGTGGTGTCTGACCCCCAGGTGGTTAATGACGCCTCGTGGTGTCTGACCCCCAGGTGGTTAATGACGCCTCGTGGTGTCTGACCCCCAGGTGGTTAATGACGCCTCGTGGTGTCTGACCCCCAGGTGGTTAATGACGCCTCGTGGTGTCTGACCCCCAGGTGGTTAATGACGCCTCGTGGTGTCTGACCCCCAGGTGGTTAATGACACCTCGTGGTGTCTGACCCCCAGGTGGTTAATGACGCCTCGTGGTGTCTGACCCCCAGGTGGTTAATGACGCCTCGTGGTGTCTGACCCCCAGGTGGTTAATGACGCCTCGTGGTGTCTGACCCCCAGGTGGTTAATGACACCTCGTGGTGTCTGACCCCCAGGTGGTTAATGACACCTCGTGGTGTCTGACCCCCAGGTGGTTAATGACGCCTCGTGGTGTCTGACCCCCAGGTGGTTAATGACACCTCGTGGTGTCTGACCCCCAGGTGGTTAATGACGCCTCGTGGTGCATAAATAGACACATTAAATAATGATAGTCGATTTTTATAGAAACCGATTTCGGTCCTCTCATTTGTCCGGTGTTAACTGAAGGATTCACTGATTTAACAGATAAGAGCACGTTAACCTGTGTAGATCACATGGCGACAATGCGAAGGGTCACGGTAGAAAAGCCTGGACTTCGTGCGTCATCCTGCACAGACGCAAGGACAGTTGCACAGATGGGCTCGAAACCAATACTACGCAAGATATTTATCTTTTCTTCGTGTATCAGACTTTATAACGTTAATAAAGTCTACAAAATCCCATAATATAGTCAGTGAATGAAAGAAATTTATTATGCTTTGGGCCAGGGGGGTGTGTGTCTGAGGGGGGGGGGTTGCTACTGTGAATGCTTATACTGAATTATGTATATTTGTACTGTAGACCTGAGGTGATTCAGTACAATAAACATGTATATTTTACTGTTCATATCTATACATGTGTGTATTTTAATATATGCCGTATGAGGAACCTCCATTTCAACAAAACACAAACAGACGTTAGAACTTGTTGATAATTGTTTTGTTTATACCTTCGTTTTACATTCAGATGGTCTGTTTGACCCACAAACACCCGTATAATATGCATAGAAACTTCGTGATGCACGGTTAAATAGACACAGAACAGCCACTTCTCGTACGACATACATCTCTCTCCAACACGAGACTTTAGGACGACACCATCTCTCTCCAACACGAGACTTTAGGACGACACCGTCTCACAGCAACTTGCGACCACAATAATTATTTTCAAACGTTTGTAAACAGTGACATATGGCACATATGTATTGTCATTACTGTTTAATTTTAGGACGAATGGCAATAAACGGAGGGAATATTCCGTTTTTAAATGGCTTTTGTTGAGGCTATTCGTCGCATGATCAAGGCTGGAAGGTTCAGTATTCAGACACAGGAAAAAACATATAAGATATAACGCTTTCGACAGACGACCCCTTACAGTCTACATAACTACGTATTTCCGTCCACCGCTAGCGCCGCCTAGCGAATGGCACGGAAACATTCACATGAAATCCGCTTCACATGTATAAAAAATAGAAAAAACTTCTCCTGAATACCGCCTAGTGGAGTGTGTGTGTGGAGGGGGTGGAGACCTGAGAAACGAGCACGAAAACAAAGCTACCCGCTGCACATGACGCATTCATCCTTGTTGGCCAGCGAGCAGACCATGGCCGCCATGTTGTCCTCATTGGCACCACCCTCCCCGGCCGCCGCCGCCGCCGCCGTCCCGGCACCCTCGGCCTTCACCTCCTGGGCGGACCCTGCGCCGTCCTCGCTGCCACCCCCCGCCGCTGTCCCGGGGGTCTTCAGCCGGAGCTTCGTCTTGTCCACCGTGAACTGGATCGCCTGAGCCGCGGGTTTGGTGCGCAGGTAGTACATCCCAGTCTTCAGGCCCTGCGCAAACACAAACATGTGGGACTGGTGTTTAGGCCAACTTTGTGCACACATGGGCCAAACCGGGCCAAGGAGATGGCAGTATAAAGCGTTACATAGACACGGGTGGGGTTTGAACCCGCCACCGGTTGGTCCAAGGTCGAATGAGCTACATCCCCACACTCGGAATAATCGAGCCCCGGGCGTCAGTGTGTTAGTTCTGTTTGGTTTAGGTTCAGACAATCCTTATCCAAATAGTCCCACAATAAAATAAATTATATTTAAATAATAATAATAATATAAAAAGACGCCGCTACCGGAACTACTTCCTGCACACCCCAAACGCACATGTTGTGTCAGCGCGGGTTGGTTCGTTAGTTGTATATTCAGGACGCTTTAACCACTTTTGGTCATATCGCATCAATGGGAACAGGGAGGGAGTGTGGAGCCATGTCCCGGGGGTAACCCCCTACTCTTTGTAAAAGAAGGACATGGGATCTGTATCAGGTGACGACATAGACATTACCACAGCGGGGCGCGAACCAAAGATCCACGTGCCGTTAGGCTCTCAGGTGGCCAGAGCGAGCACTGAGCTATCGAGGCGGCCCCTGTGTCAGCGCGGGAGCAGATAACCTGTCACAAATAAGGGGTGAGCTTCCAATCTAACAACTACGGTCAGTATATATAAGGCATTCCATCTGCCCTAGACCAGTTTCCGCCGCCTTCCAACTAACTGAAGTCTTTCCAATCTAAGACCCCCCACCCCCACCCCCCGACCAGGTCTCTGCCCCAGCACCCACCTGCTTCCAAGCGTAGAAGTGCATGCTGGTCAGCTTGCCGTAGTTGGGTTCGGCGATGTGGATGTTGAGTGACTGGCTCTGGTCAATAAAGGCGCCCCGATCGGCCGCCATCTTAATGATGTTTTTCTGCGAGATCTCCCAGACCGTCTTGTACAGACACTTCAGTACGTCGGGAATGCCAGCGATGTTCTGAATAAATAAAATGAAATAAAATAGCACCCAAATAGTAATATAAAATAAATATACGTGGTTATTCTTGGCCTTGAATTCTTGGTAAATTCCCTGATTGTCTTTTTATGATTAGTATTATCAGTTTCTCGGCAGGGAATTCATTGATCAATGTTCCAGTCTTTGCTGCAGATTTCGTTGAGTCATACCCTGGGCACCCAGCAGCGCCCCTGGCGACTTCTTCCCCGTACGGCGCCCCCTGGCGAGTGAGATTAACTGAATGGCGCCCGCTGGCGCATAAGATTACCTGGATGGCGCCCCCTGGCGAGTGAGATCAACTGGATGGCGCCCCCTGACGAATGAGATAAACTGGATGGCGCCCCCTGGCGAATGAGATAAACTGGATGGCGCCCCCTGGCGAGTGAGATAAACTGGATGGCGCCCCCTGGCAAGTGAGATAAACTGGATGGCGCCCCCTGGCGAGTGAGATCAACTGGATGGCGCCCCCTGGCGAGTGGGATCAACTGGATGGCGCCCCCTGGCGAGTGAGATCGACCTGAATGGCGCCCCCTGGCGAGTGAGATTACCTGAATGGCGCCCCCTGGCGAGTGAGATTACCTAGATGGCGCCCCCTGGCGAGTGAGATTACCTAGATGGCGCCCCCTGGCGAGTGAGATTAACTTAATGGCGCCCCCTGGCGCGTAAGAATACCTGGATGGCGCCCCCTGGCGCGTAAGATTACCTGGATGGCGCCCCCTGTTGAGTGAGATTACCTGGAAGACGCCCCCTGGTGAGTGAGATTACCTGGATGGCGCCCCTTGGCGAGTGAGATTACCTGGACGGCGCCCCCTGGCGAGTGAGATTACCTGGATGGTGAGTGAGACTACCTGGACGGCGCCCCCTGGTGAGTGAGGTTACCTGGATGGCGCCCCATGGCGAGTGAGAAAAACTGGATGGCGTCCCCTGGCGAGTGAGATTACCTGGACGGCGCCCCCTGGTGAGTGAGATTACCTGGATGGCGCCCCCTGGCGAGTGAGATTACCTGGATGGTGAGTGAGACTACCTGGACGGCGCTCCCTGGTGAGTGAGGTTACCTGGATGGCGCCCCATGGCGAGTGAGATTACCTAGATGGCGCCCCCTGGCGAGTGAGATTACCTGGATGGCGCCCCCTGGCAATTGAGATTACCTGAATGGCGCCCCATGGCGAGTGAGATTAACTGGATGGCGCCCCCTGGCGAGTGAGATTCCCTGAATGGCGCCCCCTGGCGAGTGGGATTACCTAGATGGCGCCCCCTGGCGAGTGAGATTACCTAGATGGCGCCCCCTGGCGAGTGAGATTACCTAGATGGCGCCCCCTGGCGAGTGAGATTAACTTAATGGCGCCCCCTGGCGCGTAAGATTACCTGGATGGCGCCCCCTGGCGCGTAAGATTATCTGGATGGCGCCCCCTGTTGAGTGAGATTACCTGGAAGACGCCCCCTGGTGAGTGAGATTACCTGGATGGCGCCCCTTGGCGAGTGAGATTACCTGGATGGCGCCCCCTGGCGAGTGAGATTACCTAGATGGCGCCCCCTGGCGAGTGAGATTACCTAGATGGCGCCCCCTGGCGAGTGAGATTAACTTAATGGCGCCCCCTGGCGCGTAAGATTACCTGGATGGCGCCCCCTGGCGCGTAAGATTACCTGGATGGCGCCCCCTGTTGAGTGAGATTACCTGGAAGACGCCCCCTGGTGAGTGACATTACCTGGATGCCACCCTTGGCGAGTAAGATTACCTGGATGGCGCCCCCTGTTGAGTGAGATTACCTGGACGGCGCCCCCTGGTGAGTGAGATTACCTGGATGGCGCCCCCTGGCGAGTGAGATTACCTGGATGGCGCCCCCTGGCGAGTGAGATTACCTAGATGGCGCCCCCTGGCGAGTGAGATTACCTAGATGGCGCCCCCTGGCGAGTGAGATTAACTTAATGGCGCCCCCTGGCGCGTAAGATTACCTGGATGGCGCCCCCTGGCGCGTAAGATTACCTGGATGGCGCCCCCTGTTGAGTGAGATTACCTGGAAGACGCCCCCTGGTGAGTGACATTACCTGGATGCCGCCCCTTGGCGAGTAAGATTACCTGGATGGCGCCCCCTGTTGAGTGAGATTACCTGGACGGCGCCCCCTGGTGAGTGAGATTACCTGGATGGCGCCCCCTGGCGAGTGAGATTACCTGGATGGCGCCCCCTGTTGAGTGAGATTACCTGGATGGCGCCCCCTGGTGAGTGAGATTACCTGGATGGCGCCCCCTGTTGAGTGAGATTACCTGGATGGCGCCCCTTGGCGAGTGAGATTACCTGGATGGCGCCCCCTGGCGAGTGAGATTACCTAGATGGCGCCCCCTGGCGAGTGAGATTACCTAGATGGCGCCCCCTGGCGAGTGAGATTAACTTAATGGCGCCCCCTGGCGCGTAAGATTACCTGGATGGCGCCCCCTGGCGCGTAAGATTACCTGGATGGCGCCCCCTGTTGAGTGAGATTACCTGGAAGACGCCCCCTGGTGAGTGACATTACCTGGATGCCGCCCCTTGGCGAGTGAGATTACCTGGATGGCGCCCCCTGTTGAGTGAGATTACCTGGACGGCGCCCCCTGGTGAGTGAGATTACCTGGATGGCGCCCCCTGGCGAGTGAGATTACCTGGATGGCGCCCCCTGTTGAGTGAGATTACCTGGATGGCGCCCCCTGGTGAGTGAGATTACCTGGATGGCGCCCCCTGGCGAGTGAGATTACCTGGATGGAGCCCCTTGGCGAGTGAGATTACCTGGACGGAGCCTCCGTGGGCGATGAGCTGGTTCTTCATGTCGTCGTTCCAGAGGTTGTTCTCCGTCAGGTCCTTCAGAAGATGGTGGTTTACCACCTGAGGAAATGAAAGCAAATAAATCAATTGGGGGATGTCTTATGCCAGCTTCGGGCACACACACGGATAAACCAATCTAAGAAACATAGAAATGAAATGAAACGATTATATTTAAGGTCTCTTGTAAACTGGGCCAAGAAACCTCCGGGGAAAAGGATATGGGACTGGACGAACCTTGCTCCAGGGCGCCAAACCACGTCATCTGCAGCTCAGCCTGCTTACTAACCGAGCTATGGAGCCCCCCAAACCCCTTCCCGGTTTCTTGAGGGCGGAGGGGACGGGAGGGTTCAGAGCCACGTGGACCGCCCTCCTTCCCTGGAGCCCCCCCCCCCCGCCCCGGTTACTGGGGGCGGAGGGGAGGGTTCACAGCCACGTGGACCGCCCTCCTTCCCTGGAGCCCCCCCCCCCCGCCCCGGTTACTGGGGGCGGAGCGGAGGGTTCTCAGCCACGTGGAGCCCCCTTCTTCCTTGGAGCCCCACCCCCCGGGTTACTGGGGGCGGAGGGGAGGGTTCACAGCCACGTGGAGCCCCCTCCAGGTTACTGGGGGCGGAGGGGAGGGTTCACAGTCACATGGAGCCCCATTCTTCCCTGGAGCCCACCCCCGGGTTACTGGGGGCGGAGGGGAGGGTTCACAGCCACGTGGAGCCCCCTCCGGGTTACTGGGGGCGGAGGGGAGGGTTCACAGCCACGTGGAGCCCCCTCCTTCCCTGGAGCCCTCCCCCCCCCGGGTTACTGGGGGCGGAGGGGAGGGTTCACAGCCACATGGAGCCCCCTCCTTCCCTGGTTCCCCCTGATTTAGAGCCACGTGGGACGCTTACCTGGAACTCCCCCGAGAGGACCCGTCGGCTGTAGATGTTGCTGGTGTATGGCTCTATGGCCTCGTTGTTACCCAGGATCTGAGCCGTGGAGGCGGTGGGCATGGGGGCCAGCAGCAGACTGTTCCTCACGCCGTGTCTGCCATGGGGGTGGGGATGGGGAGTGGGGTGGAGAGACAGAAGAGAGGTGGTGAGACAAAGGTTATATGTCAGTGAAAACATACGGTACCAATATCATACACACAAGCTTGCAGTGGTGCAGTCAGAATAATAATGTTATGTATAACAATATATGCATATATATAGAAGGGGTAGTTCATTTGTCAATATTAGCACCCATACTTATATACTGGGACGACGAAGGAAGCACGGTTGAAAAATGAACCAGATTAGGTGCCCGGGCTATAATTCGAAGCCAGGACCGATTGATCTGCTGTCTAGTGCGATAACCATTACACCAGTGATGCTCCCATATAACAGAATATTAGAATACAAGTCTGTCTCATCAATACAATATTTTAATTCACTTTAGCACCCTTTGAAAAATTCATTTGTGCACGTCAGGCAGTGTACGCACGTTACTAACGAAAATTAATCAAGACAGGATCTGGTCCGGGCATCGATACAATGTAAGGATCGTAACATCACTAGAACATGGGGCGGAATGAATGAGCCACCACTGTTCATATATGGGATAAACCAGGTCCACTCAGCGTGGCGTGAGGCTGGTAAACAAGAGCCCAGTGTAGGCGGGGGTGGGGGCGGGGGTGGGGGCGGTAATGGTCACAGATGGTATATTATGGAAGCGATGTGCCTTACTTCTTCACTTCGGCCCTGAGGACATCCCAGTCATGCAGTCCCGTCGGTTTCACACCCCACAAGTCGAACTGGAAGCGCTGCAATGTTGAAACACCCGAGGGCGAAGGCACATTAATACTGGAGGGTTTTAGGCCACTTTAGTGCACACATTGGCCTAAACGGAGGCAGGGGACGCTTAATGATGAAAGATGAACGTGAAGCGATCGTCTTGGTGTGAAATTCACTGTGATACCGATGGAGATAGTTGGTTAGTTCGAGTAGGACGCTTTAAACGACATAGGGAAGGATCAAGACAAGGAAGAGCCATGTCTCCGGGAGTAACTGTACTCTTTGCGTAGAAAGACACAGGTGGGATTCGAACCATGCACCGCACTCACTACTTGGCTGATGGGCGGTCCCATATGACACTCGCCCCCTGGCTGATGGGCTGTCCCATATGACACTCGCCCCCTGGCTATTGGGCGGTCCCATATGACACTCGCCCCCTGGCTGATGGGCGGTCCCATATGACACTCACCCCCTGGCTGATGGGCGGCCCCACATGAAACTCGCCCCCTGGCTGATGGGCGGCCCCATATGACACTCGCCCCCTGGCTGATGGGCGGCCCCATATGACACTCGCCCCCTGGCTGATGGGCGGTCCCATATGACACTCGCCCCCTGGCTGATGGGCGGTCCCATATGACACTCGCCCCCTGGCTGATGGGCGGTCCCATATGACACTCACCCCCTGGCTGATGGGCGGCCCCACATGACACTCGCCCCCTGGCTGATGGGCGGCCCCATATGACACTCGCCCCCTGGCTGATGGGCGGTCACATATGACACTCGCCCCCTGGCTGATGGGCGGTCACATATGAAACTCACCCCCTGGCTGATGGGCGGTCACATATGAAACTCACCCCCTGGCTGATGGGCGGCCCCATATGACACTCGCCCCCTGGCTGATGGGCGGCCCCATATGACACTCGCCCCCTGGCTGATGGGCGGTCACATATGAAACTCACCCCCTGGCTGATGGGCGGTCACATATGAAACTCACCCCCTGGCTGATGGGCGGCCCCACATGACACTCACCCCCTGGCTGATGGGCGGCCCCACATGACACTCACCCCCTGGCTGATGGGCGGCCCCACATGACACTCACCCCCTGGCTGATGGGCGGCCCCACATGACACTCACCCCCTGGCTGATGGGCGGCCCCACATGACACTCACCCCCTGGCTGATGGGCGGCCCCACATGACACTCGCCCCCTGGCTGATGGGCGGCCCCATATGACACTTGCCCCCTGGCTGATGGGCGGTCACATATGACACTCGCCCCCTGGCTGATGGGCGGCCCCATATGACACTCGCCCCCTGGCTGATGGGCGGCCCCATATGACACTCACCCCCTGGCTGATGGGCGAGCCCTCGTACGTCTCATATGGCCCATCCACCTTGGCGAGCTCGATGCTGGCCTTAACGGCGCCGTAGTAGATGGTGTCGAATATCTTCTTGTTGAGGTCCATGGCCTCCTCGCTGTCGAAGGGGTAGCGCATCAGGATGAAGGCGTCCGCCAGACCCTGGACTCCGATCCCGATGGGACGATGACGCATGTTCGAGCGCCGCGCCTGCAACGAAAACAGACATTGACGTTTTAGGCCAGTTTGGAACACCCTCTGGGAGGGTCGCCGGATTTGGGGAATGACATTTCGGTCCAATGTATGAAATAAAATGAATGGGGTGCTTTGGGCCGTGTTTGTGCACAGGGCTAAACTGGGCCAAGGAGCCTCCCGGGTGGATCAACAGCGAAGGGATGAGGCATGTCCCAGATGAGGTGCCCGGGTCCGGATTCTAACCAGTCACCCTCCGTTCGGGCCTGGCGCCACAAGTCCTACACACCGTCCATACGATGGCAGGTGTCCCCGGCACATACCTCCTCGACGGGGTAGTAATTGACGTCAATGATGCGGTTGAGGTTCTTGGTGATGACTGCGGTCACCTCCTCCAGCTTCTTGAAGTCGAACGTCCGGTCTGCAGTCACGTAACGGTTCAGCGCGATGGAGGCCAAGTTACACACCGCCACCTGCCGGACAAAACGCACATTACGCATCAATAATAAATACTACTTGTTAAAAATTCCTTACAATACAGGAAAAAGGTACACACAAATGTATGTATCCAGTGTCTAAGTCATGGGCGTGTCCAGGAAGGGGGGGGGGGGCACAGGGGCACGTGCCCGCCTTTTAGACCCAAAGATATATCTGTGCCTCCCGATCCAGTAATTAAAGATAGGTAAAGACGGGTGAATACCAAGACCTGAACCTTGTTCGTTTTTGCTGTATGCTGTATTGTATTGTTCTTATTTTCCTGGTCGAAATAAATGACGATTCTCTCTCTCTCTCTTGACCTTGGATCGGGTGAATACCAAGACCTGAACCTTGACCTTGGATCGGGTGAATACCAAGACCTGAACCTTGACCTTGGATCGGGTGAATACCAAGACCTGAACCTTGACCTTGGATCGGGTGAATACCAAGACCTGAACCTTGACCTTGGATCGGGTGAATACCAAGACCTGAACCTTGACCTTGAATCGGGTGAATACCAAGACCTGAACCTTGACCTTGGATCGGGGGAATACCAAGATTTGAATCTTGACCTTGGTTCGGGGGAATACCAAGACCCGAACATTGACCTTGGATCGGGTGATTACAAGACCTGAACCTTGACCTTGGATTGGGTGAATACCAAGACCTGAACCTTGACCTTGGGATTGGGTGAATACCAAGACCTTGCGCCGGCTGAATACATTGAATACAGCTCGTTGTGGTTGTGCTCATGATCAAGAATCATTATTTTGTAATTTGCATGTTATTTATTGTGTTTTGTATTTGTACGGTAGGCCTGGTGCCAGAAGTTACCAATACACTATCTATCTATCATGATCAAGAACTTCTTTTTAATATAATTTTAGCATCTTAATTCAGAAAACCCACCCCTTGGGTGAATAAGTTTCTATTTTGAACCCGATGATCGCTCAACAGATGTTCCGCTAAGCAATAAGTCTATTGACGAAGCCTACGTGTGGCTCATGAATACGGCCCCGGGTACTCATAAGCCACACGCAGCTTATCACGGTCAGGAGTTATTTCACAGCAACCGTTAAACGGACTGAGATATTCTACGCTCCAAATAGATATGATAAAACCAACAATACATACGGCATAAACAATGGTCACGACGTCAGTAACTGTATAATTGACCAGCCATAAACAATGGTCACGACGTCAGTAACTGTATAATTGACCAGCCATAAACAATGTTCACGACGTCAGTAACTGTATAATTGGCCAGCCATAAAAAATGGTCACGACGTCAGTAACTGTATAATTGGCCAGCCATAAACAATGGTCACGACGTCAGTAACTGTATAATTGGCCAGCCATAAACAATGGTCACGACGTCAGTAACTGTATAATTGACCAGCCATAAACAATGTTCACGACGTCAGTAACTGTATAATTATTACGAGTTGGTGGTCATGTTAACTAGTACAATAGCGTTACATCTGAAGGCCTCTAAAATGCCGTATTCTGACCCAAACCGCCCTGCTGCCCATGCAATCGACAATTGTTGCCATGGCGACGCTGCATAGAACAATGAAACATGACGTCACGCACAAAAGAATTGTAGTTATAGCTTTAAATAGCCCGCTTTCATGACTAGTTGCCTAGCTGCACATGCTATGTTTCTTGGCAACATATATATGGTATAAAAAGGCGACTGGCCAACTATATGTGGAAAGGCTTGCGATTTGCGGACAGTCAGTCCCAAAATGCTTTACTTTTGTCGTTGCATGCGGAAATTAAACCAAAGAAGCAGAGACAAGTCAACGCCTTAAATTTAATTTCAACTCGTAATAATAGTAATAGCGCGAGTTTTGCTTGGCGTTAGGCATTTTATTGGCCCTTCATCAAGCTGTAGCAGCCCTTCATTTTCATTATCCGCCCTCGGCCTTGCGGCCTCGGGCCGATAATGAAAGTTGGCGGGCTGCTACAGCTTGATGAAGGGCCAATAAAATTGCCTAACGCCCCGCAAACTCGCGCTATTGTCATATTGGCCAGCCATAAACAATGGTCACGACGTCAGTAACTGTATAATTGGCCAGCCATAAACAATGGTCACGACGTCAGTAAATGTATAATTGGCCAGCCATAAACAATGGTCACGACGTCAGTAACTGTATAATTGACCAGCCATAAACAATGTTCACGACGTCAGTAACTGTATAATTGGCCAGCCATAAACAATGGTCACGACGTCAGTAACTGTATAATTGGCCAGCCATAAACAATGGTCACGACGTCAGTAACTGTATAATTGGCCAGCCATAAACAATGGTCACGACGTCAGTAACTGTATAATTGGCCAGCCATAAACAATGGTCACGTCAGTAACTGTATAAATGGCCAGCCATGAACAATGGTCACGTCAGTAACTGTATAAATGGCCAGCCATAAACAATGGTCACGTCAGTAACTGTATAATTGGCCAGCCATAAACAATGGTCACGACGTCAGTAACTGTATAATTGACCAGCCATAAACAATGGTCACGACGTCAGTAACTGTATAATTGGCCAGCCATAAACAATGGTCACGACGTCAGTAACTGTATAATTGGCCAGCCATAAACAATGGTCACGTCAGTAACTGTATAAATGGCCAGCCATGAACAATGGTCACGTCAGTAACTGTATAAATGGCCAGCCATAAACAATGGTCACGTCAGTAACTGTATAATTGGCCAGCCATAAACAATGGTCACGACGTCAGTAACTGTATAATTGGCCAGCCATAAACAATGGTCACGTCAGTAACTGTATAAATGGCCAGCCATGAACAATGGTCACGTCAGTAACTGTATAAATGGCCAGCCATAAACAATGGTCACGTCAGTAACTGTATAATTGGCCAGCCATAAACAATGGTCACGACGTCAGTAACTGTATAATTGACCAGCCATAAACAATGGTCACGACGTCAGTAACTGTATAATTGGCCAGCCATAAAAAATGGTCACGACGTCAGTAACTGTATAATTGGCCAGCCATAAACAATGGTCACGACGTCAGTAACTGTATAAATGGCCAGCCATAAACAATGGTCACGACGTCAGTAACTGTATAATTGGCCAGCCATAAACAATGGTCACGACGTCAGTAACTGTATAATTGACCAGCCATAAACAATGGTCACGACGTCAGTAACTGTATAATTGGCCAGCCATAAACAATGGTCACGTCAGTAACTGTATAAATGGCCAGCCATAAACAATGGTCACGTCAGTAACTGTATAATTGGCCAGCCATAAACAATGGTCACGACGTCAGTAACTGTATAATTGGCCAGCCATAAACAATGGTCACGACGTCAGTAACTGTATAATTGGCCAGCCATAAACAATGGTCACGACGGCCAGCCAAATTCCATGTGTAAGCCACGTGTGGTTATATCGCCACTGGTCTAGTTTAACAACACCTCACTGCACCAAGTCTACACACCTCATCAGGACTGCTGTACTCGACAATCTCCGTGCACAGGTTGGTTTAACAACACCTCACTGCACCAAATCTACACACCTCATCAGGACTGCTGTACTCGACAATCTCCGTACACAGGTTGCTGCACTTGATGGTTCCCAGGTTCTGCTGGTTGCTCTTCTTGTTACAGGCGTCTTTGTACAGCATGTAGGGCGTCCCGGTCTCTGTCTGAGCCTCGATCACGGCATACCACAGCGTCTGAGCCTTGATGGTACGCCGTCCCCGACCCTCCTTCTCGTACCTGTGGCGTACAACAAAACACACGTACATTAACAGTCCAGTGGGGGTAGCGTAGTCGGCATCTGCGATAGTAAGACTTGGCGTGATATAGCCTTTTACGCTGAACGGGCCGTTGACTGGAATCAATATTCATGAGAAACAGATCATATTATACTTTGAATAAAAGTTTATGAATACCTATGTGAGAAATAACAAGCGAAAACTGAGGTGGTCAATAGTGAACAAGTCTTTCCATGTCCCTTCTTGGCGTACATGCGGTCAGTAGTACTTCATATACCGGGCACATTGATATATTTATGGTAGGACTTTTTTTAAAGACATTTGGAGGACAGCGGAGTTTCATTTCATAAAATCAAATGTAGTCCAACTCGTATCCTATTTATATCAATTTATATGAGCTACTACTTAAAATAGCTCAAGAAATCACAAACTCTCCAGCTATATTTACTGCGGATCACATAAACGGTTTTGTGATTTCTTGAGCCATTTATTCATCAATACTTACATTATAAGTAGTAGCTTATATCAATTCTATGAATCTCTCTTACATATTACTTTTATTTTTGCTTCTTCACAAAAACAAAGCTGTTTAATATCACCTTCTGATGACATACAGAAATCACTTTTAATTAAGTCTGAGACATTACACATGTACGACCACTCCACTACAGAGCAAAATTCGTTGTTGTTTCCCTGGTTTGAGAATGATACCTTAACCAATGACGGCAATATCACGTCAATAGGGAACACAAGGATAAGGCGGAGCCATGTCCTGAGGTAACTCCCTACTCTTTTCGTACAAGTACATGGGGTCTGCATCCCCCAGGGACCAGGACATACCTTCAGTGGGCAGCGAACCCTCACACTGTGTTCGGTATAATGACCGAGTTGGCACAGCTCACAAAGCCTAGGTAAGCACTAGACCATTTGGGTGGCCCGTGTCGGTTTGGCATTACACGCCAACCACTAGACATGATCGGGTGAGCTCCATCATATACCGACACAGCCATCTAATCCGACACCTACGTGCACACCCATCCACCTGGCTCAACCCAACCATGGCATCAACCAACATGTACTTTCAACAATCAGAATCTCATTCACTTACTTCTCGTAGAGTGCCTCGAACTCGTCGCCCCAAACGTCGGACAGTCCGGGACACTCGTTGGGACACATCAGAGTCCAGCTTCCGTTGCTCTCCACCCGCTTCATGAACAGATCCGGAATCCACAGCGCGTAGAACAGATCCCGAGCTCGCTGCTCCTCCTTCCCAGTGTTCTTCCGGCAATCCATGAAGTCGAAGATGTCGGCGTGCCACGGCTCCAGGTAGATGGCGAACGCTCCAGGACGCTGTAATGGCGGGTCGATCAGGATCAACGGGAGGCTTAGTGCCATTGATGATAAGTCCCCAAAAGATAGCATCCTAATGACGTCCTACTTTAACGAGCGACAAACACTACTCCGCACTAACAGACAGTGATGATAAATCCCTAAGAGATAGCATCCTAATGACGTCCTACTTTAACGAGCGACAAACACTACTCCGCACTAACAGACAGTGATGATAAATCCCTAAGAGATAGCATCCTAATGACGTCCTACTTTACCGTGCGACAAACACCACTCCGCACTAACAGTCAGTGATGATAAATCCCTAAGAGATAGCATCCTAATGACGTCCTACTTTAACGAGCGACAAACACTACTCCGCACTAACAGTCAGTGATGATAAATCCCTAAGAGATAGCATCCTAATGACGTCCTACTTTAACGAGCGACAAACACTACGCACTAACAGTCAGTGATGATAAATCCCTAAGAGATAGCATCCTAATGACGTCCTACTTTAACGAGCGACAAACACTACTCCGCACTAACAGTCAGTGATGATAAATCCCTAAGAGATAGCATCCTAATGACGTCCTACTTTAACGAGCGACAAACACTACGCACTAACAGTCAGTGATGATAAATCCCTAAGAGATAGCATCCTAATGACGTCCTACTTTAACGTGCGACAAACACTACTCCGCACTAACAGTCAGTGATGATAAATCCCTAAGAGATAGCATCCTAATGACGTCCTACTTTAACGAGCGACAAACACTACTCCGCACTAACAGTCAGTGATGATAAATCCCTAAGAGATAGCATCCTAATGACGTCCTACTTTAACGAGCGACAAACACTACGCACTAACAGTCAGTGATGATAAATCCCTAAGAGATAGCATCCTAATGACGTCCTACTTTAACGTGCGACAAACACTACTCCGCACTAACAGTCAGTGATGATAAATCCCTAAGAGATAGCATCCTAATGACGTCCTACTTTAACGAGCGACAAACACTACGCACTAACAGTCAGTGATGATAAATCCCTAAGAGATAGCATCCTAATGACGTCCTACTTTACCGTGCGACAAACACTACTCCGCACTAACAGTCAGTGATGATAAATCCCTAAGAGATAGCATCCTAATGACGTCCTACTTTAACGAGCGACAAACACTACTCCGCACTAACAGTCAGTGATGATAAATCCCTAAGAGATAGCATCCTAATGACGTCCTACTTTAACGAGCGACAAACACTACGCACTAACAGTCAGTGATGATAAATCCCTAAGAGATAGCATCCTAATGACGTCCTACTTTACCGTGCGACAAACACTACTCCGCACTAACAGTCAGTGATGATAAATCCCTAAGAGATAGCATCCTAATGACGTCCTACTTTAACGAGCGACAAACACTACTCCGCACTAACAGTCAGTGATGATAAATCCCTAAGAGATAGCATCCTAATGACGTCCTACTTTAACGAGCGACAAACACTACGCACTAACAGTCAGTGATGATAAATCCCTAAGAGATAGCATCCTAATGACGTCCTACTTTAACGTGCGACAAACACTACTCCGCACTAACAGTCAGTGATGATAAATCCCTAAGAGATAGCATCCTAATGACGTCCTACTTTAACGAGCGACAAACACTACGCACTAACAGTCAGTGATGATAAATCCCTAAGAGATAGCATCCTAATGACGTCCTACTTTAACGAGCGACAAACACTACTCCGCACTAACAGACAGTGATGATAAATCCCTAAGTGATAGCATCCTAATGACGTCCTACTTTAACGAGCGACAAACACTACTCCGCACTAACAGACAGTGATGATAAATCCCTAAGAGATAGCATCTTAAGGACGTCCTACTTTAACGAGCGACAAACACTACTCCGCACTAACAGTCAGTGATGATAAATCCCTAAGTGATAGCATCCTAATGACGCCCTACTTTAACGAGCGACAAACACTACTCCGCACTAACAGACAGTGATGATAAATCCCTAAGAGATAGCATCCTAATGACGTCCTACTTTAACGAGCGACAAACACTACTCCGCACTAACAGACAGTGATGATAAATCCCTAAGTGATAGCATCCTAATGACGTCCTACTTTAACGAGCGACAAACACTACTCCGCACTAACAGACAGTGATGATAAATCCCTAAGAGATAGCATCTTAAGGACGTCCTACTTTAACGAGCCCAATTCGGGTAACTGGGTATGACGAATGGATAATTAAGACTGGTGTGTATAAGCGCTCTTTCCCAACTGGCTAAACTTGACCAGGACAGAAATTACAAGGGTTTACACACACGACTCGAATATTAAACGACAGAATATTGACCATTCTGTACAGTGGGTGGAGTGAATAACCAGAATCAAACAAATGACTGCCTAGCACTGTATCATGAAAACAAATACAACTGTAATGCTAAATTTAAAAATTAAAGTTTTCAAAAAACAAAAGCATCATTCAAACAGTCGTAAGGAGTG
This sequence comes from Arenicola marina, assembly GCA_964019135.1. Taxonomy (NCBI): domain Eukaryota; kingdom Metazoa; phylum Annelida; class Polychaeta; family Arenicolidae; genus Arenicola; species Arenicola marina. Next base: position 36,401,439 of record OZ025260.1, on the reverse strand, counting down.
TTTCACTTATGGCCAGGTTCTACACCTAGAGTCTTTAGTTCTGATCTGTATTGTGCCGTGTGGCATCATTGACAAGTATTACAAAGGAGCGTCGCCTTGTTGAAGTGTTCGGACGGACCTTATTTCCGCCTTGGTCCACGTATCGGGCTGTGTTATTGTACACTCTCAACATGGGCAGCAAACCGTTGGATGTCCCATTGGTCTGCAAACGGAAAATTGTGTATTGTATCATCAGTAGTGCAACAGGTGATAAAATTACTAAGATAATGGCTGAAAACAAGGCAAGATAAAGGACTGCAGTAAAATGGTTTGATTTATATAATAACAACGTTAATGTATCCATATAATCAACACTTTACCAATTACAGTGTGATCTAAAGCCACGTACCCCTGCTATGTAGCTGCCTGTAGAGCGAATGCAGTGCACGTTCAGACCAATGCCACCGGCACTCTTGGAAATGAGGGCGCATTGCTTCAGTGTATCGTAGATGCCCTCAATACTGTCATCTTTCATCGTCAGAAGGAAACAACTGAGGACAAACATTTTAAAATCGATATTGTGTTCTATCAGTGGAATTTCATTATCAGTCAAATATCACAGGTTTCGCAAAATTAACATGTTCTTTTGACATGCAGTAGGATTTGCCACATTGAAATCTTTCGCATTTTATATGTTTTTATAACACTAATTATGCTGTTAATGTCAAGCTCAATTACTTGAAGACTTGTAAATAATAGAACCTCTATTAGAATCAGGTTTTACAGTCACATATCAATATATCGCATATTGATATGTTGATAAGCGTACTATGTGTTTATAATGGTTACTTAATAGAGCATGCGCAACAGTAGATATACAAGATGTTACTGTGTCGAGTATATCATGCACTTAAGTAGTTTATCATAACTGATGTTAAAATAACACCTGTAGAAAACCCAATTGAGATTCTTAACTAATGCATAAGCCAACAACAAAACAAACTTTATATTATGTTTTAAAAGCCAAACAATGAAGGTAAATCACTTTGCATGGTCATCTGTGCACATGGACGCAAACACAAACAGGTCTGTGATTGACTCCTCACAAAAAAACGGATATATTAGGACTGAATAAGTAGCAATCCCAGAAAAAAGGTATGGCATTCTGATAAACATTAGCCCAATGTTTTGCCTTGCAGGTCATCTGGTAAAATCTTTAAAAACTTCAAAAAATAGGGAAACGCAGGGACCATTAGAAAAAGTACAAAGTGAACACGTGGGAAACAGTCACAGGCCTGATGCAACTAAGGAAAGCCAAAACAAATCATATTCCCATTTCATCTAGGCATGTGCTCGCAAACACAAACAATCCATGGAAGAAAAAGAAGTGCATCACATTTTTCTCTTTTCATCTTAACGCGTGCTCGCCTGTACCGCGTGCGTAGCCATGGTAATTTGCAGGAAGCAGACGCCATTTGTTAGCGCTGTAGACCCACCTTGACATCTGCGGACGCTTGGTACCGGCATTGAACAAAGTCGGCGTGGCATGGGTGAACCACTTCTCCGACAGCAGGTTGTACGTCTGATATCACCCCCAAGGAAACAAACAACGAAAACATCAACCTCTTGGCACTACATAACGACGGTTCCGTTCCGAAACAGCTGCGGAAATAAAGGGAAGATTAACCTACCTAGACAGCTGGGGGCAGTTGGTGCCGGAATTAAACAGTGTAGGGGAGGCGTGAGTAAACCATTTCTCTGAGAGAAGGTTGTACGTCTGTAAGGCAAGAAAGGACACTGCGCACACCCATAACATTCTAAAATAGTTAACCTTAATAAGGACTGTGTGTACTATTGTTTTCATTAATCTATGGAAGACCATCGAAGTAACCGCGGTGCCAGGAAGTGCAAATAATTATTAACTGCACAAAATAATGGAATATATTGTTTTCGTCAAAACACTAATTTTAAATGTTATAATAGATTCAAAACTTCCACCAGAACACTTCTAGCCTCACATTTAACAACTCCACCACCTATGTTGCGCTCCAAAGCGACTATTGACGCCAAGGTATGTTCTACCTTAGCTCAGGCTCCGCAATGGAGCCCACCACACCATTGGGTCGGAGACCGGGAGGGGGAGGGGGCTTTTTACCATCACGTAACTCTTTTCACTTGTACTGTCGAGCCGAACAGAAAGGAAACAAAATGCATAAAGGCGGCTGCGCACTCATAATCGCGGTATAACGCTTATCGTAAAGGTACGATCAGTCCTCACATCAACCTATAGCTCACTTACGCTCTTACCTCAATGGTACGATCAGTCCTCACATCAACCTATAGCTCACTTACGCTCTTACCTCAATGGTACGATCAGTCCTCACATCAACCTATAGCTCACTCACGCTCTTACCTCAATGGTACGATCAGTCCTCACATCAACCTATAGCACGCTCACACTCTTACCTCAATGGTACGATCAGTCCTCACATCAACCTATAGCACGCTCACACTCTTACCTCAATGGTACGATCAGTCCTCACATCAACCTATAGCACACTCACGCTCTTACCTCAATGGTACGATCAGTCCTCACATCAACCTATAGCACGCTCACACTCTTACCTCAATGGTACGATCAGTCCTCACATCAACCTATAGCTCACTCACGCTCTTACCTCAATGGTACGATCAGTCCTCACATCAACCTATAGCACACTCACACTCTTACCTCAATGGTACGATCAGTCCTCACATCAACCTATAGCACGCTCACACTCTTACCTCAATGGTACGATCAGTCCTCACATCAACCTATAGCTCACTCACGCTCTTACCTCAATGGTACGATCAGTCCTCACATCAACCTATAGCACACTCACGCTCTTACCTCAATGGTACGATCAGTCCTCACATCAACCTATAGCACGCTCACACTCTTACCTCAATGGTACGATCAGTCCTCACATCAACCTATAGCACGCTCACACTCTTACCTCAATGGTACGATCAGTCCTCACATCAACCTATAGCACGCTCACACTCTTACCTCAATGGTACGATCAGTCCTCACATCAACCTATAGCACGCTCACACTCTTACCTCAATGGTACGATCAGTCCTCACATCAACCTATAGCACGCTCACACTCTTACCTCAATGGTACGATCAGTCCTCACATCAACCTATAGCTCACTCACGCTCTTACCTCAATGGTACGATCAGTCCTCACATCAACCTATAGCACACTCACGCTCTTACCTCAATGGTACGATCAGTCCTCACATCAACCTATAGCACACTCACGCTCTTACCTCAATGGTACGATCAGTCCTCACATCAACCTATAGCACGCTCACACTCTTACCTCAATGGTACGATCAGTCCTCACATCAACCTATAGCACGCTCACGCTCTTACCTCAATGGTACGATCAGTCCTCACATCAACCTATAGCACACTCACGCTCTTACCTCAATGGTACGATCAGTCCTCACATCAACCTATAGCACGCTCACACTCTTACCTCAATGGTACGATCAGTCCTCACATCAACCTATAGCACGCTCACACTCTTACCTCAATGGTACGATCAGTCCTCACATCAACCTATAGCTCACTCACGCTCTTACCTCAATGGTACGATCAGTCCTCACATCAACCTATAGCACACTCACGCTCTTACCTCAATGGTACGATCAGTCCTCACATCAACCTATAGCACACTCACGCTCTTACCTCAATGGTACGATCAGTCCTCACATCAACCTATAGCACGCTCACGCTCTTACCTCAATGGTACGATCAGTCCTCACATCAACCTATAGCTCACTCACGCTCTTACCTCAATGGTACGATCAGTCCTCACATCAACCTATAGCTCACTCACGCTCTTACCTCAATGGTACGATCAGTCCTCACATCAACCTATAGCACACTCACGCTCTTACCTCAATGGTACGATCAGTCCTCACATCAACCTATAGCACGCTCACGCTCTTACCTCAATGGTACGATCAGTCCTCACATCAACCTATAGCTCACTCTTACCTCAATGGTACGATCAGTCCTCACATCAACCTATAGCACGCTCACGCTCTTACCTCAATGGTACGATCAGTCCTCACATCAACCTATAGCACGCTCACGCTCTTACCGCAATGGTACGATCAGTCCTCACATCAACCTATAGCACGCTCACGCTCTTACCTCAATGGTACGATCAGTCCTCACATCAACCTATAGCTCGCTCACGCTCTTACCTCAATGGTACGATCAGTCCTCACATCAACCTATAGCACGCTCACGCTCTTACCTCAATGGTACGATCAGTCCTCACATCAACCTATAGCACGCTCACACTCTTACCTCAATGGTACGATCAGTCCTCACATCAACCTATAGCACGCTCACGCTCTTACCTCAATGGTACGATCAGTCCTCACATCAACCTATAGCACACTCACGCTCTTACCGCAATGGTACGATCAGTCCTCACACCAACCTATAGCACGCTCACGCTCTTACCTCAATGGTACGATCAGTCCTCACATCAACCTATAGCACGCTCACGCTCTTACCTCAATGGTACGATCAGTCCTCACATCAACCTATAGCTCACTCACGCTCTTACCTCAATGGTACGATCAGTCCTCACATCAACCTATAGCACGCTCACGCTCTTACCGCAATGGTACGATCAGTCCTCACATCAACCTATAGCACGCTCACGCTCTTACCTCAATGGTACGATCAGTCCTCACATCAACCTATAGCTCGCTCACGCTCTTACCTCAATGGTACGATCAGTCCTCACATCAACCTATAGCACGCTCACGCTCTTACCTCAATGGTACGATCAGTCCTCACATCAACCTATAGCACGCTCACACTCTTACCTCAATGGTACGATCAGTCCTCACATCAACCTATAGCACGCTCACGCTCTTACCTCAATGGTACGATCAGTCCTCACATCAACCTATAGCACGCTCACGCTCTTACCGCAATGGTACGATCAGTCCTCACATCAACCTATAGCACGCTCACGCTCTTACCTCAATGGTACGATCAGTCCTCACATCAACCTATAGCTCGCTCACGCTCTTACCTCAATGGTACGATCAGTCCTCACATCAACCTATAGCACGCTCACGCTCTTACCTCAATGGTACGATCAGTCCTCACATCAACCTATAGCACGCTCACACTCTTACCTCAATGGTACGATCAGTCCTCACATCAACCTATAGCACGCTCACGCTCTTACCTCAATGGTACGATCAGTCCTCACATCAACCTATAGCACACTCACGCTCTTACCGCAATGGTACGATCAGTCCTCACACCAACCTATAGCACGCTCACGCTCTTACCTCAATGGTACGATCAGTCCTCACATCAACCTATAGCACGCTCACGCTCTTACCTCAATGGTACGATCAGTCCTCACATCAACCTATAGCTCACTCACGCTCTTACCTCAATGGTACGATCAGTCCTCACATCAACCTATAGCACGCTCACGCTCTTACCTCAATGGTATGATCAGTCCTCACATCAACCTATAGCTCACTCACGCTCTTACCTCAATGGTACGATCAGTCCTCACATCAACCTATAGCACGCTCACGCTCTTACCTCAATGGTACGATCAGTCCTCACATCAACCTATAGCTCACTCACGCTCTTACCTCAATGGTACGATCAGTCCTCACATCAACCTATAGCTCACTCACGCTCTTACCTCAATGGTACGATCAGTCCTCACATCAACCTATAGCTCACTCACGCTCTTACCTCAATGGTACGATCAGTCCTCACATCAACCTATAGCACGCTCACGCTCTTACCTCAATGGTACGATCAGTCCTCACATCAACCTATAGCTCACTCACGCTCTTACCTCAATGGTACGATCAGTCCTCACATCAACCTATAGCTCACTCACGCTCTTACCTCAATGGTACGATCAGTCCTCACATCAACCTATAGCTCACTCACGCTCTTACCTCAATGGTACGATCAGTCCTCACATCAACCTATAGCACACTCACGCTCTTACCTCAATGGTACGATCAGTCCTCACATCAACCTATAGCACGCTCACGCTCTTACCTCAATGGTACGATCAGTCCTCACATCAACCTATAGCTCACTCACGCTCTTACCTCAATGGTACGATCAGTCCTCACATCAACCTATAGCACGCTCACTCTTACCTCAATGGTACGATCAGTCCTCACATCAACCTATAGCTCACTCACGCTCTTACCTCAATGGTACGATCAGTCCTCACATCAACCTATAGCTCACTCACGCTCTTACCTCAATGGTACGATCAGTCCTCACATCAACCTATAGCTCACTCACGCTCTTACCTCAATGGTACGATCAGTCCTCACATCAACCTATAGCACGCTCACGCTCTTACCTCAATGGTACGATCAGTCCTCACATCAACCTATAGCACACTCACGCTCTTACCTCAATGGTACGATCAGTCCTCACATCAACCTATAGCACGCTCACGCTCTTACCTCAATGGTACGATCAGTCCTCACATCAACCTATAGCTCACTCACGCTCTTACCTCAATGGTACGATCAGTCCTCACATCAACCTATAGCACGCTCACTCTTACCTCAATGGTACGATCAGTCCTCACATCAACCTATAGCTCACTCACGCTCTTACCTCAATGGTACGATCAGTCCTCACATCAACCTATAGCTCACTCACGCTCTTACCTCAATGGTACGATCAGTCCTCACATCAACCTATAGCTCACTCACGCTCTTACCTCAATGGTACGATCAGTCCTCACATCAACCTATAGCACGCTCACGCTCTTACCTCAATGGTACGATCAGTCCTCACATCAACCTATAGCACGCTCACGCTCTTACCTCAATGGTACGATCAGTCCTCACATCAACCTATAGCACGCTCACACTCTTACCTCAATGGTACGATCAGTCCTCACATCAACCTATAGCACGCTCACGCTCTTACCTCAATGGTACGATCAGTCCTCACATCAACCTATAGCTCACTCACGCTCTTACCTCAATGGTACGATCAGTCCTCACATCAACCTATAGCTCACTCACGCTCTTACCTCAATGGTACGATCAGTCCTCACATCAACCTATAGCACGCTCACGCTCTTACCTCAATGGTACGATCAGTCCTCACATCAACCTATAGCACGCTCACACTCTTACCTCAATGGTACGATCAGTCCTCACATCAACCTATAGCTCACTCACGCTCTTACCTCAATGGTACGATCAGTCCTCACATCAACCTATAGCTCACTCACGCTCTTACCTCAATGGTACGATCAGTCCTCACATCAACCTATAGCACGCTCACACTCTTACCTCAATGGTACGATCAGTCCTCACATCAACCTATAGCTCACTCACGCTCTTACCTCAATGGTACGATCAGTCCTCACATCAACCTATAGCACGCTCACGCTCTTACCTCAATGGTACGATCAGTCCTCACATCAACCTATAGCACGCTCACGCTCTTACCTCAATGGTACGATCAGTCCTCACATCAACCTATAGCACGCTCACGCTCTTACCTCAATGGTACGATCAGTCCTCACATCAACCTATAGCACGCTCACGCTCTTACCTCAATGGTACGATCAGTCCTCACATCAACCTATAGCTCACTCACGCTCTTACCTCAATGGTACGATCAGTCCTCACATCAACCTATAGCACGCTCACGCTCCTACCTCAATGGTACGATCAGTCCTCACATCAACCTATAGCACGCTCACGCTCTTACCTCAATGGTACGATCAGTCCTCACATCAACCTATAGCACGCTCACGCTCTTACCTCAATGGTACGATCAGTCCTCACATCAACCTATAGCACGCTCACGCTCTTACCTCAATGGTACGATCAGTCCTCACATCAACCTATAGCTCACTCACGCTCTTACCTCAATGGTACGATCAGTCCTCACATCAACCTATAGCACGCTCACGCTCTTACCTCAATGGTACGATCAGTCCTCACATCAACCTATAGCACGCTCACGCTCTTACCTCAATGGTACGATCAGTCCTCACATCAACCTATAGCACGCTCACGCTCTTACCTCAATGGTACGATCAGTCCTCACATCAACCTATAGCACGCTCACGCTCTTACCTCAATGGTACGATCAGTCCTCACATCAACCTATAGCTCACTCACGCTCTTACCTCAATGGTACGATCAGTCCTCACATCAACCTATAGCACGCTCACGCTCCTACCTCAATGGTACGATCAGTCCTCACATCAACCTATAGCACGCTCACGCTCTTACCTCAATGGTACGATCAGTCCTCACATCAACCTATAGCACGCTCACGCTCTTACCTCAATGGTACGATCAGTCCTCACATCAACCTATAGCACGCTCACGCTCTTACCTCAATGGTACGATCAGTCCTCACATCAACCTATAGCACACTCACGCTCTTACCTCAATGGTACGATCAGTCCTCACATCAACCTATAGCACGCTCACGCTCTTACCTCAATGGTACGATCAGTCCTCACATCAACCTATAGCACGCTCACTCTTACCTCAATGGCAGAATCGATGTCATTGTGGTGAATGCCGACCGCCACTCGCATCAACATGTGCTGGGGACGCTCGGCAATCTTGCCGTTAATCTTTAACAGGTAGGATCTTTCCAGCGTCTGAAACATAAAGTTTTAACGTTTGATTATACCATATTAGTAGGAATTAAGCAGGACATGTATCTTGCTAGCTTCTGGAAATTAATGCACCTGACAAAAGTTTTCTGTATTTTTGGATATGGTAATCAAAGCAAGGTATAACTTGGGAGATGAACGATATCGACATTAAAGTAAAAAAATCAATTATACTTGTTTTCCTTCGTTAAACTGATTGGCAGCAGGTTTTAAAAAATATTTTGTTAAACTCCAACTGCATGAAGCTAAACATATAATACCCAAAAGAAAAAATAGACACCGGTCACAATAATAATATGCAATAATTAGACCAGTATTGTACCTTGAATCCGAAGTAGTTGTAGCCATAATCACGGTCATAAATAATAGAAGAGTTCAGGCGGTCCGCATTCTTTGTGATGATGTTGTGAATGTCTTCGGCGACCATGGGAGAATGCTGCTGGTTCTTGGGGTCGATGTAACTGTGCAAATCATCCATCACGTCTAGAAAATGAAATAAAAGTCACATTTGCATTGAAAAATTCAATGTTGTGTGTTTTAGGCAGATTTTATTAAAATAAATATGAAGGCTACTTTGGGCCAAATACCGGTAACCTCCCAGGATAATAAAATTAGGTTCTCCGCATTGATGCTTACATTAAACAAGAAATACCACTGGGTTGTAGTTAGGACCCACATTTTTTTTTATTCCATAACAGTTAAGACTTAGAGGGTAACAACTGTAGCCCCTCCAAGGTGTAGGGCTATGATCTGAATGTGTCTGATTATAGGCTTAGCCCTGGTTTTCCAGTGCAAACCCCACGTTAAGTTTGGAATGTGCCCCAGTGTTAATTAATATGTCTGTCAATGATGGGAATTATTATGGAAACGAGGGACAACATTGTCGCGTTGACACCTGTAATGACGTTATGACGGCGCGGTGTACGCGGGATTGACTTGCATGCGTGACGTTATAGCCGATATCGATATTAAAATAATACAAATAATTAGAGAACTACCAGCCGAACACCGTTGTTGTATATGACGTGGAAGGTATGACGGCGTCAATCGAATAACTTTCCTTATGCAAATAAATGTGCTTTAAGCTGTCCAGCACAGCCGTGTGCAAAATTAGGACAATAGAAGCAAATACTAAGATTCGAGCAGCATATATAGCAACATTATAAATGCTCATAACGGATAAATGGAGGACACCACTTATCTTAGCGAGCAACTACTTTAGAACATGGTGCTGAGTTGTAACGGGTATTTCAGTTATTAAAACCTGTGTTAAAACTTGTGGACAGAGGACAGTGTTGATTCAGAGACATATCCGGATGCAAAAGGCAAATGCCTGACGGTGACGGACTTGGTAATAACACAATGGATATATCCACTTTTACAGCAGTTCACCGCATTTTGACATTGCGCCTTGTGAAGTCAAAGTATGTGTTTAAAAAAAAAAATAGATACCTTGAATTTTTTTTTTTAAAGTAGGTATTTTGGAGAAAAGTAGGAACAATAGGATGAGGACCAAAAAGTAGGTTCACTGGACAGATGCAGGTGCCAGAGTTTGAACCCATGACCTTTTGATTGCCAGTTCAACCAGCTTACCAACTGAGTGAGGGAAGCTCTGTATGTAAGATGGTTACATGTAACGACAAGCAGATTACATACATTATTATAATTAAGCGACAATTTAACTGTGCCAGGCAAACACACCACTAAAGACTTTCTTGGTTTCCTTGTGCAGGTTGGACACAGCAATGCGTGCAGCTAGAATGGCATAATCCGGATGCTTGGTCGTCATGGTTGCAGCAGTCTCAGCAGCCAGGTTATCTAACTCCTGGGTGGTGACTCCTGGGTACAAGCCATTGATTACCTTCAGCGTGATGGCTGCCTGCAAATAGGGAGGACAAACGTGGAATCGACGGTTATTTTGGTCAGTTTTGTACACACAAGGGCTAAATTAGAAACCTCTTGGCCAATAAGTGATTTCGAGGAAATATGCCCGACATTACAGTGATTCTAATAGGTAGGCCAGTGGGTGGGTCCCACAGCTCCTTACATTTACGTGACATCTGAAACATAATGGGACATTAATTTAAATAAAATATTGCATAGTCTAGCTGCTCACTATATATTTACAATGTGTCACCATGTCCCCTCACAGCTCAATGAAATGTGTCATTTGAAATTTTTATGCGACAAATGACGCAGGACGCGTACCTATCAGAATCGCTGCATTAGACGGATCACCCATACTGGGTGGCGAGCCAAATGCCATATTGACCTGTAGTCTAGTGTTTCACTACTCAACGACAGAAGTGGAAATGACACATGTAGCAATATTATTATACATTTTTCTAACCCAGTTTAATCCATTCTATGCTTGTAGACTTAATGTGTAAACATAGGTGCAATAATCAGACTGTTATTTACCATAATTGTTAACATATATATATATATACGCAATTGAACTGAGTAATTTCAGTCAAATAAATCTGTACCTACTTTATTACAACAAAGTATACTTCAAAGCAACATATATTGTTTTCAATACTGTCACTAATTTACATTCATACCCATATTTTATTTCTGTGTTTTGGCTCAACGAGAAAAAAAAATTATTATGGCAGTATCATATAGATATAAAATAGCACTTCAAAATCCAGTTCATAGATTAAACAAGTTTGACTTTCTTAAACATCACTAAACTATGGATTGCTATAGTAATTAACAAATTACAGTACTTACAGGATCCACAAATTCTGTATTTAGGTTGTAGCATAGCTTGGACACTCTTGATGTAATCTTGTCAAACATAATGCTCTCCTCCCTACCATCTAAAATAAAACAAGAGTGCTTATGTAAGTAATAGAAACATCATAGCATGTTACTTTGTCACATATTGTAGCAGACCATGGCTATACATGATCATGGCCTATGGCAATATCAAGTGTAGGAAAATTCAGAATTCTGTAATTGCCTATTTATATTGTTTATAACATATATTATGGTGTAACTTGCTGATGCTTTTGAATGTCTATGGCTTCTTGCGCAAGAAGGGTTTTTCTCAACCTATAACCTTTTGTGCTGCCACAGCTTCACCTAAAGATAGAGCCTCTGAACCAAACTTCATCAGCAGAGGGACTACCAGTAAGTTACCCATATAAGATATGTACCATCACATTTTTTTGCAGTTATAAGGTTTTCAGAGCCCAGATTTTTGGGTAACTCACTCAACTCAAAATGAATCCCTCATTTTTTTGAAGAACTCATTTCATCTAAAATGGACTTCATCTTTTCTTTTTCAAATCCAAATCAACATAGTTATCTCTGTATTATCCATCATTTTCAGACTCCTCCATTATACAAATGTTCAAGAAGTGAACTAAATAGTCGTATAAGACTAGGTCTGATATGGGGCCAGCAAAAAAGCAGGTTTTGGTCATTTTTCATTGAAAAAAAAAAAATGCGCCAAAAATCTTCTATGCGGAAGGAGGTCAGAAATGACATCATAGGAGGAGAACACTTCGCAGTCACTGTTTGTTGATGGGCGTCTCTTGTGGCTTATCCGTAGGCATTATTTATCATTGTTTTTTCGCGAAAAGGGGCTTCTCGGCTGCTTTGCATGGTGTCTTTAACACTAAACATCAGTCCAATACTGGAACTTCGTAGAAGCCAGTCTTACCAGAAGTTTTTAAGACTTAAATTATAAATATAGACTACATCATCAATCTTAGCTCTGACATCAAAACCATCACCAAGGTGAAGGTTTTGAATAGTACGACGACGTTGACAAACTGGACACGTAAATGGCTTTATATTTTACATGCTGGTGTAAACTTAGCTGGCATTCAACTTCTGAAAAGGCGCCGGGAGTAAGAATAAAGTTTGTAGATTGCAAAAAGGTAAATATTTTAAACATTAAGTCACACAATTTGTGCTGGGAGCTTTCGAAATAGACTCGTCGAAAAGTGTTGTGCTATTCAAAACCTTCACCTTGCCATGGACTTGGTGGTGGTTTTGATGTCAGAGCTACAGCAATCTAAGCTTATAAATAAAACATAACTTCTAACCAATTCAGTCAGGACAAGAAGAAATTTGTACCAAAGTCCTAGACAAAAAAACTATTAAAACTCATTGGCTGGTGTAGGTCTAGTGAAATCGTGATGGTAAACATAGCTGTAACTTAGTAGGATTTAATGAGTTAGATCGGCTTGGTGTAAGGTCATGGAGTACAAAAATGTTTACATTTTGTGCAATTGGTAATGACTAATGTTCTGGTTAAGGCCTAATTTAGTCATAATAATATATTATACATTTGCATAGTAATAATATTAGGCATACTCTAAGTACAATTCAAATCACAAAGGACGAGCTAGGTTCCTGCAACGGAACATGCTTTAGTTTAGGCCTACGTCAAACAATATCCGACAACTTGCTTTGTCTCTCCTTTCGCAACGTTACCAGGTTACAGAAGCTTCAATCTGCTTAATGTTTTTCACAGGATTTAGACAAAGGATATCATTCGTAAATGTTTCCTATATATCACAGAAGATACGTACCTCGCTTGAGAACATACATCTTCCCTCTGTGTTCCATTTTGAGTGAGATTTTGTTCGGATACTATGAAGACTTTTCACCGCCGACTTGCTTCTCCGGTGCCGACAGTTGACAGAAGTGTTAAACGCCGGTGAATTTCCCGCTAAAATGAAACGTCATATGGCGCGAACTAACCCCTAGCGAATGATGGGTGAACTACATGAACTTTGGGCTTGATTGCTGGAGTGCAGTCGCGAGGTTCACAAAAGGGAAACTAAGCTTAATAAAAATTGAATTAATTAAACAAAAGGTGAATATTCCGCGTTGGGGAAAATGTGCATTAATAGGGAATAGGAGTGTAAGGTATATTTTCTAACTGTTAGTGTCAAAGATAAACCCCAACTTGAAATGTTATGTGGATGCGGATATATAGCCTATAATTAAGTTATATATGTCACGGATTCATGAGTTATGATTTTGAGTTATCGATGTCGGTTTCACCTGTGTCAAGGAGTGCCACAGTTGGCCGAGTAATTAAGTTGTGTGAGCGTTCTAGATGTCAGCATCTGGGAAGGTCTAATTGCGTGACTGTGTACGAGTTAATTTTAGTGTCTTTGGTTAATTGCAGTAGAGATGGGAGTGGCAGTAGCCGGTATATATAGAACCGCAGTATAGAGCTAAACAGAGACAGATGACAGATGAGGTTACTGTGGTGAGGCTGTGTGCCAGAGCGTTGTTAGGCTGTGTGCCAGAGCGTTGTTAGGCTGTGTGCCAGCGCTTTGTTAGGCTGTGTGCCAGCGCTTTGTTAGGCTGTGTGCCAGCGCTTTGTTAGGCTGTGTGCCAGCGCTTTATTAGGCTGTGTGCCATGACATTGTGAGGCTGTGTGCCATGATATTGTGAGGCTGTGTGCCATGATATTGTGAGGCTGTGTGCCATGATATTGTGAGGCTGTGTGCCATGATATTGTGAGGCTGTGTGCCATGATATTGTGAGGCTGTGTGCCATGATATTGTGAGGCTGTGTGCCATGATATTGTGAGGCTGTGTGCCATGATATTGTGAGGCTGTGTGCCATGATATTGTGAGGCTGTGTGCCATGATATTGTGAGGCTGTGTGCCATGATATTGTGAGGCTGTGTGCCAGGTTGTGTATATTGTGCGGCTGTGTGCCAAGGTGACAAGCTTGGAAGATGGTGTGAGAGCTGGGTGCCAGATATGTTAACGGAAATGGTGAGCTGTGAATGCTGAGAGAAGCGGACTTGTACGAAAGAATTCTAGCTGCCATGTATGACGAAAACGAGAAAGAAAGAGGAGGAAAGAAAGAAGAGTGTTATTGTATCGTGTAAATACAATTCTTCGCCCTCAATTTTGTCCATTGTTATTGTTGCGTTATAAATTACCCCTAGACGAACGTGACAATGGGGGCTCGTCCCGGGATGTATCTAAAATGTATAGCTGATTGTGCATAACTCCTTCCTCGCGCATACGTATTGCGGTTGGCTTATTTATTTATTTTTCTCCGTATGATTATACTAAGCCAATAATTTATGTCAAACGTGTCAATTGTACCACCATGGTCGATTTATGTTTAAACTTGTGCTCAGATGTTTCAGCTGCTTATCACTTGGAGTGTCACTAGTTTATATACGGAACCGCACGTGGAGTGTACTTCTCATGTTGTCAGTTTGGAGGCGTGTTGTGGAATATCAAGCAGTGGACCGAAGCAGGTGGTCTTTATATCTCTTGTTGGGTGAGTGAAATCTACATATTGTTTTTGACTGAGATCGCTTATCCAGTTTATTCACTCAAACGAAACCCCGACACCAGCTCACGTGATACTGTTAATTACTCATTCATAGATTCTTAGTTGTCAAGTTGTGGAAATGGATAACGTAGAGTTCAAAGAGTTAATAGAGCTTGGCCTACCTATTTAATATTCTTGAATAAATCCCTATGTATACCACCGCTTATAATATTTCGGCTCGGATAAGGCTGATCATACAGAACGTTCAAAGTCTTCAATATCACTAGTTGGTCTAGAGACGATCGAGAAGCCAGGAGTGCAAGCTGTAAAGGCGGCCGGTGCTTGGCCGGTTTATTATTATTTTTTTTTTTTTTTTGGGTAGAGGTCATGAGTTTCATTTCTTCAAAACGAGAGGGTGGAATTGGGGCAACTTTTGGAGAGTCGCTACATCTGCCAGGAGCGGATGCATCCATTTCGCTCCAGGGAAGGTTAAAGAATTGACGATGGGCCGGACTCATTCAACCCATACTCCCTCCCCTCCCTCGATCGCTTCCCCACCTGCTTGATCAGCCACGGCCTTCTGTGTGCCATCTGCAGATGCGAAATAAATGATTGCTTCAGGTTAATTACCCATTCACTGTGTCTTAATTAATTACCTATTCTGGCACTCAATTAATTTGGGAGTGACCCATTAATTGTTATTTCAGGTCAGGGGGATACCCCCCCCCCCCCCCCCCTCTCGTCCTTCCACCTGTACACCCACATACCTGATCCGCAAGGAGGTAATATATCACTTTACAATTTAATCGTAAGATAAATGTAATTGTTACATGTATCGCTCAGAGTGCGTTATGACTGGCTGGACACCATGCTGAAGCCAGCGGTCGACAAAAGGCATTGTTGTCGTCACTCAAGTAAAGTGAGTATTATCCGAGTGTTTTAGTGTACTGCTGGGAGTATGGTAGTCTGTTTATGGAAGGAGTAAAGAGTCTAATATCACGCTGTTATCAGTTTCTACTTGTTCACACAGGTAATTCTGGACGGGAAGGTGTGTGGGGGGGGGGGGGGCGGCACGTGCCTTCTATGCCCTCCCCCCACCCCTGGCGAATTGGCACAGAATGGGAACGGCGGGGTGGGGGGGGGGGGGGGCGGCAGATATATCTTAGGTCTGAAAGGGGGGCCACGTGCCCCCTGGGCTCCTCCTGGACACGCCCATGCTCATGACTATAACGCTATTTATAGAGATATACCGCATCGAATAACACTGGTTCGCAAATAGTTTACCGCTTTATTTCAGTTAAGGTTCTGCAGATTCCACGCAATTAGGCCTAATGTTAGTGACAATTAAGAACAGTTGGGTTGGAACAAGAGTATCATACGTCGGCTTTTACAGCATTGCTAGAAAGATATAGCCTGGTCATCAATTATCACGCCTGGTTAAATAAATGTTCATTTCGCATCTTATTCCGAAATAAAATTTTAAGGGACCTAGTTGACGGGTCATGGCATTCATATACTAGCTGTCACCGCAGGGTTCAGACAAAGTGCGTGTATTTCCTAAATTAATTACTAGACCGTTATTTATTCGCATAATTATATGTGCCGACGGTGTCATCTGTATCAACAGAAATTATTATATTAATCTACTACATGTACATGTATCGTGTTCGATAGTAAGTACTCGACATTTATGCAACTCTCATTTATGACCCTTTTGCAACAACCTGTAGGGGAACATGGGGAAAAATGACCCATCGGGGTCAAATGGCCGACCACAATCTCGCGCACTTGCGGCGCTGAACAGCTGAAACAGACAGCTGATCTTCGTTACCGAAGTAAAAGATTCTGGGCTGTTGCCATCTATGGTAAACACTGGAAGAAAGTAGAGCTCAGTGGATACTAGCTTGGGGGAAAATTTTGATAAATTAACACGATCAAAGATAAGTCCAAGTCAAGCCCCAAACGTAATTCAGATGCGGAATATACTGCGCCGTATTTTTCCTACAGCGGTCAAATGTTAAGGTTACTAACAGAGACAAAATGACCCACGCTGCTTGGGGCAAAATGACCTAGTGGGCCGTTTTACCCACATCCAATTTAATATGTATACTCTAACAGAAACGATTATCTATAGCAAACTGGGTGATATGTCCACTGAATCGGAACATCTTTGATGATCACGTATATGCTTGAAGAAGAAAACGATGTGCGTCACAGGGAGCTTGAAGAAGGGAGAGTTGTGCGCCCCTGGGAGCCGGAAGCCTTGATTGAGGCAGAGCCAGGCGGTACGCGACATCATGTCTCCATTCGATACATGCGCACTCTCAAAAGCTACTAGACTTCCAGTTAGAAAGACACTGCCAAGTAACAGGCAATTGTCCCGCTACGCTTCCCACCAACAGAAAGAGTGTGGCCAGGCCCGGCTGATTTCGAGAAGTCAGAAACCTCGGAGAAACTAAGGGTCATTCCTTCCAGCAGCTAGTCAGGAAAAGACGCAGATGGGGAGGGGGGGGGGGAGGGGGGCAATATTATACAAATCTGGTGGGGGGGGGGGCGGTTCCACGGGTGCCTTGATGCCTGAGAGAGCGGATATTTGTGATGAAAAAAATAGCCCTTATAGAGCGGGCATTTGTGATGAAGATACGCCTATAGAGCGAATATTTGAAACGATCGTGGGGAGGGGGGGGGGGCTTTGAAAATGTGCGTTCATAGAGCGGATTTTGGCGGTGAAAAAGGGGGGTGGGCTTTACCCCGGAACCCCCCAAACCCAGCAATGTATTGTTTACCCCCCCTGCCTAAATCCGGGGGGGTGGTTTCAGGGTCGGATCCAGATATGCTGGATAGGGGGGCCGGTAAATGGTATAAATTATATACATTTCCGCCCTAAAAATGGGGGCCCGGGCCGGGTCGGACCCCCTTGGATCCGCCCCTGCCTCGGGTCTGTTCAACAGTAGGACTTCACATGAAAGCTGAGTTTCGCGCCTCAGATGGCCTACATTTTGCACTGAACAATGGGAAAAAGTGTCCCCCCCCCCCCCGCCCGATCCGCCTCTGCTGAGGTAAACTTTATTTGTAATTTCTGTGTGTGATCCTTCTGGGTCAAACTGTTCCAGAGAGTTATGAGTTTGCCTTCTTAGGCTGTTCAGTTCACTCATTAACATGCCGAAATAACGTGCTGACCATTTTGCCCCATTAGGGGGGAAAAATTACCCACTGTGATATAAAACATGTTTTTTTGTTCTAGCAAAAAATTGTGTTCGCGTCACTCTCATGTATCCAAGCTATGTTATTCACTACTGAATAACACTACTGTTGTCAGTTTACCAAAATTTGGCTCTTTTTATAGCACTGCTTGTCCTCCAAAAAATACAAATAAAGTTAAGGTGGTCATTTTGCCTCATGTTCTCCTACATTCCAAATGTTTACGCTGATTCGTTATCAAAGGAACCAAAAACATGTTGTCGCCTCTCATTGGAAGCCACAAAGGAAGATACTATATTGTCTTTATGGAAGTCGTGTCTGTTCTGTGCTTAAATATGCACAACATAAGACAGTTTTTTAACCTCTGCTGTGTCATTGTACTTCTGAGATACGATTTTAGTCGCCGTAAAGTAGAAAATGTCTTCTCCGCTGCTGCTACGGGGGTTTTAACAACCAGACACGACAAGTTGCATGCATACTAGTATTGAGGCAATCGGTCGAAAGTGCAGCGTTGTTTTAAATAATAAATATCGGAGATTAATTTGAATATAATTATCCCGAAATAAATTGAATGGAAACATTTCAAAGAAACCGCCAGTCTGGCCTCTAACGCTGCTTTACCGATTCATATAATACCGAAGTGTATATCCTCCAAATTACAATTTTTTCCGTCCTGTCTAGCTGTAGCTCACAATAACATATAGAAGTGACCGCCAGCCAATATTTCGCAGCTTAAGCAGGCGGCCCTTTTTGGAAGTGTGTCCGCGATTGACCAATCAGGAGGCGAAAGCTCTAATTATAGTTAAACCGCAAATGACGCCTACCGTGTGAGCAAAAAGAAAAGAGCACGTGATCAGCGCTAATATAAATAGCGGCAATTCTAATTCCAATCATTAGAATTTTTTACGGAGACAATCGTCGCAATTTTATTTGGATGCTAATTTCCATGATCACTAAGATCATGGTCTACTGCGCAGCTTCGAACTGATGCAAAGAATACATCCACTGTGAACAGTTCCCTCCGCGAGATAACTTCCGGTTCTAACGTAAGGCGGCGCCACAAGAAAGGTTACAATAAACATCACTTGCTCCGGCAAAATTACACTCCGCTCGACATTGATAGGGCGGGTTGCTTTAAAAAAAATTTCCTTACCGGTCGGCCGAAACACCCGCTTTCAGGGCTGCAAAATTGTAATCATGGTGCGATGCTGTTGCGGCTCGTAAAGGAAGTATCCGTCGTAAATTTAAAATCCAAAAGATAGGATTACAAGCTCGTAAATGTCGCCGCCCCGATGTTTGTAATTAACACTGGCAGCACGTTACAGAGTCTGACTCCTCTCATATTCCCGTGTTAACGCTATTCGTTAACGTGTACCGTGAGTCGGGTTGCGTGCGAGGGGCCGACCTAAGGTCAGTGGGGAGTGATGTGTTATGCAGTCCAGGCCAGCGATAATCCGACGTCGGACACGCAACGTGATACCTACTGAGTGCCGCTTTTGCACCAGGCGAAGGCTTTATACGCGAGCAAGTGGTGTGGGATTATGGCACGTGACATAAGTTGTTGGTGCTCATGTTCTGGGAGGATAGTTTCTCAGCATTCTTCGTGGGATGAGGGTTTGTTCTCATCATCTGGTTTGCCATGCATCGTAAATTAAGGATTTGCTCTAATCTTTCGAAGTAGAATGAGAGTTTGTCATGCTTCGTAAAATGAGGGTTTGTTTTAATAATTCTTCATGGGATGAGGATTTGTTCTTATCATTCTCCGTGAGATGAGGGTTTGTTCTCATCATTCTTCGTGAGACGAGGGTTTGTTCTCATCTTTCTTTATAGGATGAGGGTTTGTTCTCATCTTTCGCAGTAGAATGAGGATTGTCATGTTTCGTAGAATGAGGGTTTGTTGCCCCCGTCGGAAGCCAGGGAAGACACCCAGTCAAGGACGCAGAGTGGGCCTTTAGCATGACATTCTCCTTTCACGGATACCTGTCACTTTTATATGATCCGTATTTGACGTTTATCATATTGTCCATATTTAAATACATACGAATATATGACCTTAACCACTATGTAAAACTCTTCGCATGTGTAATCCGTTTTACAAATTTGTTACCTGCCTGTGATTCACAAGGTTGTTTCCATTTGGTCTTAAAATAATATGATCCCACCATGGAAAATCGGATTACTTTTCTAGTGTGTGCATATAATGACATCTATGACAACATACAATATAATGACATCTACGACAACATACAACTATAATACCAGGGCGGGCTGAAAAATCAAAGATGAACTTATTTGAAAATACTTAATGCAATTTTTATTTATATTATACAACTATTGGTATGATTACAGATTTACACTGATATAATATTTTAAATTCTTCAATGTAATTCGTCATCACTGGTGCGTGTTGTATAAAATAGTCACCAAACAACCGAACGATGCTAGCGTTAGTTGATTAAGTAACTTAATTCCGGAAGAGCAAATGGATAAAAGGACAATAACACGCCTCATGAATAGCTTGTGGGTCCAACACGACCGGCGTCCCGCCTCCGGGCATTGTCAGTGCCAACGGTCCTGGCGCGTGCCGACGCAGACGACACAGGGATAAAAAGCGCGGGAAAATTGCTGACCACTATCCAGAACCACAGTCGCTCACAATGGGCGATAATTAAGGGAGGGGTGGAACCCGCTATGTGGGCCAGTGCTATGCGGGACGTGGGGAGGTCGGGGGCTGCTTGCTGTCAGTGGAAAGCGGGACATCGGCGTGGGGGTGGGGCTATTTCCGGCCGGTGACATGTTAGAGCAGCCGGCGACGTACCAGCGCTATCTCGCCCGTTTCTGTTCCAGCGACAGCCAAGTCTCGGTGTGAGGACCAGTTTATTTGTAACTCAATTGCAGTATTCCATGTAGACAGTTTTGTGTTTACCGCAGGCAGCGCGACAGGTCATCATCAATGCTGTCGGTCATACACTGTATTATTGCGAAATAGAGTATATTTATCGTCAATTTTACACTTGTCTTGTATGATGCAAAGCGGAGGTAGAATTTCGAAAAATGTTGAAACGCACTTACTATGGGTAGTGGAGGCCCAAGCTCCCCAATGTAAGGGGATTGATTCTGGGTGGAGGGTTCTACAGGAACACTTCACGACGCTTTTACGTTTGAGCGTTAATTGCTCTGACAGTCCGAACTTCCAAAGAATAAAGCCACACATAATGCTAGAATATCCACAACTGCCAATCACTAATTTACACAAAAACGTTTAATCCCTTAAAGGAGGGAGAAATGACTCATCCCTAAGTAGCCATGTTGTGTGACACTTCAGATGGGTCTTGGTGGATTAGGTTCTTGTTTACGATCACGCCTGGGTATACCCGCTGTATGGATATAACAGACTCCAGAATCAATGTGTGAGCATTGTTGCTACAGTCAAGGCTAGGGCAGGCACTAGGGGTCCATTGCCACCCTGGCGGCAGATCTGTGAGTACGGGTTGAGGGTAACGGGACGAAGGGTGTGCGGGCGGGGGGGGGGGGGGGGTGGGGGGGTCTGCTGGTGAGAGAGGCGTCCAAACTAGAAGAAGGCTTTTAGGGTCACACCAATAATTGCACCCAATAGGGGGGCTACACATCTGAACATGGCTGCCATCTTTGCTGCTTGATAAAAATATAAACTGACAAGATAAAACAATACAAATAAATTAATACTATTCTCCTCGCTTTGCCACTCAAGAGTATAAATGGATCTTCGCTACACGGTCCGAGACCCCCATCCCACCACCTTGATTTCACTGGTGTATTTATCCCGGATAGGCGGTCAAGAAAAAAGTCTCCTTTCGAGGAATTATTGACATGGTAGAACATTATTATCACCCTGGCAAGAACCTTGATGAAAATGGAAAGATATCCCTCGCAGGCGCATGCCAATTATACCATCGGGAATGGGGCGAGAGAGAGAGAGCTACCACCGGGGATGGGGCTTGGAGAGAGCTACCACCGGGGATGGGGCTTGGGGAGAGCTACCACCGGGGATGGGGCTTGGAGAGAGCTACCACCGGGGATGGGGCTTGGGGAGAGCTACCACCGGGGATGGGGCTTGGAGAGAGCTACCACCGGGGATGGGGCTTGGAGAGAGCTACCACCGGGGATGGGGCTTGGAGAGGGCTACCAACGGGGATGGGGCTTGGGGAAAGCTACAACCGGGGAGGGGGCTTGGAGATGGCTACCACCGAGGATGGGGCTTGGAGAGAGAGAGCTACCACCGAGGATGGGGCTTGGAGAGAGAGAGCTACCACCGGGGATGGGGCTTGGGGAGAGCTACCACCGGGGATGGGGCTTGGAGAGAGCTGCCACCGGGGATGGGGCTTGGAGAGAGCTACCACCGGGGATGGGGCTTGGAGAGACCTACCACCGGGGATGGGGCTTGGAGAGAGAGAGAGAGCTACCACCGGTGATGGGGCTTGGAGAGAGCTACCACCGGGGATGGGGCTTGGAGACAGCTACCACCGGGGATGGGGCTTGGAGAGGGCTACCACCGGGGATGGGGCTAGGAGAGAGCTACCTCCGGGGATGGGGCTTGAAGAGAGAGAGAGCTACCACCGGGGATGGGGCTTAGAGAGAGCTCAAACCAGGGATGGGGCTTGGAGAGAGAGAGATACCACCGGGGATGGGGCTTGGGGCGAGAGAGAGCTACCACCGGGGATGGGGCTTGGAGAGAGCTACCACCGGGGATGGGGCTTGGAGAGAGCTACCACCGGGGATGGGGCTTGGAGAGAGAGGGAGCTACCACCGGGGATGGGGCTTAGAGAGATCTCCCACCAGGGATGGGGCTTGGAGAGAGAGAGCTACCACCGGGGATGGGGCTTGGGGAGAGCTATCACCGGGGATGGGGCTTGGAGAGAGAGAGAGCTACCACCTGGGATGGGGCTTGCAGAGCGCTACCACCGGGGATGGGGCTTGGGGTGAGCTACCACCGGGGTTGGGGCTTGGGGAGAGCTACCACCGGGGTTGGGGCTTGGGGAGAGCTACCACCGGGGTTGGGGCTTATGGAGAGCTACCACCGGGGTTGGGGCTTGGAGAGAGAGAGAGCTACCACCGGGGATGGGGCTTGTGGAGAGCTACCACCGGGGTTGGGGCTTGGAGAGAGAGAGAGAGCTACCGCCGGGGATGGGGCTTGGGGAGAGAGACAGCTACCAACGAGGATGGGGCTTGGGGAGAGCTACCATCGGGGTGGGGCTGGGAGAGAGACAGCTACCACCGAGGATGGGGCTTGGGGAGAGCTACCACCGGGGTGGGGCTTGGAGAGTGAGAGCTATCACCGAGGATGGGGCTTGGAGAGGGCTACCACCGGGAATGGGGCTTGGGGAGAGCTACCACCGGGGTGGGGTTTGGAGAGAGACAGCTACCACCGAGGATGGGGCTTGGAGAGAAAGAGCTACCACCGGGGATAGTGTTTGGGGTGAGAGAGCTACCACCGAGTCTGGGGCTTGGAGAGAGCTACCACCGGGGATGGGGCTTGGAGAGAGAGGGAGCTACCACCGGGGATGGGGCTTAGAGAGATCTCCCACCAGGGATGGGGCTTGGAGAGAGAGAGCTACCACCGGGGATGGGGCTTGGGGAGAGCTATCACCGGGGATGGGGCTTGGAGAGAGAGAGAGCTACCACCTGGGATGGGGCTTGGAGAGCGCTACCACCGGGGATGGGGCTTGGGGTGAGCTACCACCGGGGTTGGGGCTTGGGGAGAGCTACCACCGGGGTTGGGGCTTGGGGAGAGCTACCACCGGGGTTGGGGCTTATGGAGAGCTACCACCGGGGTTGGGGCTTGGAGAGAGAGAGAGCTACCACCGGGGATGGGGCTTGGAGAGGGCTACCACCGGGGATGGGGCTAGGAGAGAGCTACCTCCGGGGATGGGGCTTGAAGAGAGAGAGAGCTACCACCGGGGATGGGGCTTAGAGAGAGCTCAAACCAGGGATGGGGCTTGGAGAGAGAGAGATACCACCGGGGATGGGGCTTGGGGCGAGAGAGAGCTACCACCGGGGATGGGGCTTGGAGAGAGCTACCACCGGGGATGGGGCTTGGAGAGAGCTACCACCGGGGATGGGGCTTGGAGAGAGAGGGAGCTACCACCGGGGATGGGGCTTAGAGAGATCTCCCACCAGGGATGGGGCTTGGAGAGAGAGAGCTACCTCCGGGGATGGGGCTTGGGGAGAGCTATCACCGGGGATGGGGCTTGGAGAGAGAGAGAGCTACCACCTGGGATGGGGCTTGGAGAGCGCTACCACCGGGGATGGGGCTTGGGGTGAGCTACCACCGGGGTTGGGGCTTGGGGAGAGCTACCACCGGGGTTGGGGCTTGGGGAGAGCTACCACCGGGGTTGGGGCTTGGGGAGAGCTACCACCGGGGTTGGGGCTTATGGAAAGCTACCACCGGGGTTGGGGCTTGGAGAGAGAGAGAGCTACCACCGGGGATGGGGCTTGTGGAGAGCTACCACCGGGGTTGGGGCTTGGAGAGAGAGAGAGAGCTACCGCCGGGGATGGGGCTTGGGGAGAGAGACAGCTACCAACGAGGATGGGGCTTGGGGAGAGCTACCATCGGGGTGGGGCTGGGAGAGAGACAGCTACCACCGAGGATGGGGCTTGGGGAGAGCTACCACCGGGGTGGGGCTTGGAGAGTGAGAGCTATCACCGAGGATGGGGCTTGGAGAGGGCTACCATCGGGAATGGGGCTTGGGGAGAGCTACCACCGGGGTGGGGTTTGGAGAGAGACAGCTACCACCGAGGATGGGGCTTGGAGAGAAAGAGCTACCACCGGGGATAGTGTTTGGGGTGAGAGAGCTACCACCGAGGGTGGGGCTTGGAGAGAGCTACCACCGGGGATGGGGCTTGGAGAGAGAGGGAGCTACCACCGGGGATGGGGCTTAGAGAGATCTCCCACCAGGGATGGGGCTTGGAGAGAGAGAGCTACCACCGGGGATGGGGCTTGGGGAGAGCTATCACCGGGGATGGGGCTTGGAGAGAGAGAGAGCTACCACCTGGAATGGGGCTTGGAGAGCGCTACCACCGGGGATGGGGCTTGGGGTGAGCTACCACCGGGGTTGGGGCTTGGGGAGAGCTACCACCGGGGTTGGGGCTTATGGAGAGCTACCACCGGGGTTGGGGCTTGGAGAGAGAGAGAGCTACCACCGGGGATGGGGCTTGTGGAGAGCTACCACCGGGGTTGGGGCTTGGAGAGAGAGAGAGAGCTACCGCCGGGGATGGGGCTTGGGGAGAGAGACAGCTACCAACGAGGATGGGGCTTGGGGAGAGCTACCATCCGGGTGGGGCTGGGAGAGAGACAGCTACCACCGAGGATGGGGCTTGGGGAGAGCTACCACCGGGGTGGGGCTTGGAGAGTGAGAGCTATCACCGAGGATGGGGCTTGGAGAGGGCTACCACCGGGAATGGGGCTTGGGGAGAGCTACCACCGGGGTGGGGTTTGGAGAGAGACAGCTACCACCGAGGATGGGGCTTGGAGAGAAAGAGCTACCACCGGGGATAGTGTTTGGGGTGAGAGAGCTACCACCGAGGGTGGGGCTTGGAGAGAACTACCACCGGGGATGGGGCTTGGAGAGAGCTACCACCGAGGATAGGGCTTGTGGAGAGCTACCACCGGGGTTGGGGCTTGGAGAGAGAGAGAGAGCTACCACAAAGGATGGGGCTTGGAGAGAGCTACCACCGAGGATGGGGCTTGGGGAGAGCTACTACCGGGGTTGGGGCTTGGAGAGAGAGATAGTTACTACCGGGGATGGGGCTTGGAGAGAGCTACCACCGGGGATGGGGCTTGGAGAGAGAGATAGTTACTACCGGGGATGGGGCTTGGAGAGAGAGAGAGAGCTACCACAGGGGATGGGGCTTGGAGAGAGGTACCACCGAGGATGGGGCTTGTGGAGAGCTACCACCGGGGTTGGGGCTTGGAGAGAGAGAGAGAGAGCTACCACAGGGGATGTGGCTTGGAGAGAGCTACCACCGAGGATGTGGCTTGGGGAGAGCTACTACCGGGGTTGGGACTTGGAGAGAGAGATAGTTACTACCGGGGATGGGGCTTGGAGAGAGCTACCACCGGGGATGGGGCTTGGCGAGAGAGAGAGAGCTACCACCGGGGATGGGGCTTGGAGAGAGAGAGAGAGCTACCACAGGGGATGGGGCTTGGAGAGAGCTACCACCGAGGATGGGGCTTGGGTAGAGCTACTACCGGGGTTGGGGCTTGGAGAGAGAGATAGTTACTACCGGGGATGGGGCTTGGAGAGAGTTACCACCGGGGATGGGGCTTGGCGAGAGAGAGAGAGCTACCACCGGGGATGGGACTTGGAGAGAGAGAGAGAGCTACCACATGGGATGGGGCTAGGAGAGAGCTACCAGCGGGGTGGGGCTTGGAGAGAGAGAGCTATCACCGAGGATGGGGCTTGGAGAGGGCTACCACCGGGAATGGGGCTTGGGGAGAGCTACAACCGGGGATGGGGCTTGGAGAGAGCTACCACCGGGGATGGTGCTTGGGGAGAGCTACCACCGGGGATGGGGCTTGGAGAGAGAGAGCTATCACCGGGGATGGGGCTTGGAGAGAGCTACCACCGGGGATGGGGCTTGGAGAGTGCTACCACCGGGGATGGGGCTTGGAGAGAGCTACCACCGAGGATGGGGCTTGGAGAGAGCTACCGCGGGGGATGGGGCTTGGAGAGAGAGAGAGCTACCACCGGGGATGGTGCTTGTGGAGAGCAACCACCGGGGTTGGGGCTTGGAGAGAGAGAGAGAGCTATCACCGGGGATGGGGCTTGAGGAGAGAGACAGCCACCAACGAGGATGGGGCTTGGGGAGAGCTACCACCGGGGTGGGGCTTGGAGAGAGACAGCTACCACCGAGGATGGGGCTTGGGGAGAGCTACCACCGGGGTGGGGCTTGGAGAGCGAGAGCTATCACCGAGGATGGGGCTTGGAGAGGGCTACTACCGGGAATGGGGCTTGGGGAGAGCTACCACCGGGGTGGGGCTTGGAGACAGACAGCTACCACCGAGGATGGGGCTTGGAGAGAGCTACCACCGGGGATGGGGCTTGGAGAGAAAGAGCTACCACCGGGGATACTGTTTGGGGTGAGAGAGCTACCACCGAGGGTGGGGCTTGGAGAGAGCTACCACCGGGGATGGGGCGGGGAGAGGGCTACCACCGGGGATGGGGCTTGGGGAGAGCTACCGCCGAGGATACTGTTTGGGGTGAGAGAGCTACCACCGAGGATGGGGCTTGGAGAGAGCTACCACCGGGGATGGGGCTTGGAGAGTGCTACCACCGGGGATGGGGCTTGGAGAGAGAGAGCTACCACCGGGGTGGGGCTTGGAGAGGGCTACCACCGGGGATGGGGCTTGGAGAGAGCTACAACCGGGGATGGGGCTTGGGGAGAGCTACCACCGGGGAGGGGGCTTGGAGAGAGAGAGCTACCACCGAGGATGGGGCTTGGAGAGGGCTACCACCGGAGATGGGGCTTGGCGAGGGCTACCACCGGGGATGGGGCTTGGAGAGAGAGAGCTACCACCGGGGTGGGGCTTGGAGAGGGCTACCACCGGGGATGGGGCTTGGAGAGAGCTGCCACCGGGGATGGGGCTTGGAGAGAGCTACCACCGGGGATGGGGCTTGGAGAGACCTACCACCGGGGATGGGGCTTGGAGAGAGAGAGAGAGCTACCACCGGTGATGGGGCTTGGAGAGAGCTACCACCGGGGATGGGGCTTGGAGACAGCTACCACCGGGGATGGGGCTTGGAGAGGGCTACCACCGGGGATGGGGCTAGGAGAGAGCTACCTCCGGGGATGGGGCTTGAAGAGAGAGAGAGCTACCACCGGGGATGGGGCTTAGAGAGAGCTCAAACCAGGGATGGGGCTTGGAGAGAGAGAGATACCACCGGGGATGGGGCTTGGGGCGAGAGAGAGCTACCACCGGGGATGGGGCTTGGAGAGAGCTACCACCGGGGATGGGGCTTGGAGAGAGAGGGAGCTACCACCGGGGATGGGGCTTAGAGAGATCTCCCACCAGGGATGGGGCTTGGAGAGAGAGAGCTACCACCGGGGATGGGGCTTGGGGAGAGCTATCACCGGGGATGGGGCTTGGAGAGAGAGAGAGCTACCACCTGGGATGGGGCTTGCAGAGCGCTACCACCGGGGATGGGGCTTGGGGTGAGCTACCACCGGGGTTGGGGCTTGGGGAGAGCTACCACCGGGGTTGGGGCTTGGGGAGAGCTACCACCGGGGTTGGGGCTTATGGAGAGCTACCACCGGGGTTGGGGCTTGGAGAGAGAGAGAGCTACCACCGGGGATGGGGCTTGTGGAGAGCTACCACCGGGGTTGGGGCTTGGAGAGAGAGAGAGAGCTACCGCCGGGGATGGGGCTTGGGGAGAGAGACAGCTACCAACGAGGATGGGGCTTGGGGAGAGCTACCATCGGGGTGGGGCTGGGAGAGAGACAGCTACCACCGAGGATGGGGCTGGGGGAGAGCTACCACCGGGGTGGGGCTTGGAGAGTGAGAGCTATCACCGAGGATGGGGCTTGGAGAGGGCTACCACCGGGAATGGGGCTTGGGGAGAGCTACCACCGGGGTGGGGTTTGGAGAGAGACAGCTACCACCGAGGATGGGGCTTGGAGAGAAAGAGCTACCACCGGGGATAGTGTTTGGGGTGAGAGAGCTACCACCGAGTCTGGGGCTTGGAGAGAGCTACCACCGGGGATGGGGCTTGGAGAGAGAGGGAGCTACCACCGGGGATGGGGCTTAGAGAGATTTCCCACCAGGGATGGGGCTTGGAGAGAGAGAGCTACCACCGGGGATGGGGCTTGGGGAGAGCTATCACCGGGGATGGGGCTTGGAGAGAGAGAGAGCTACCACCTGGGATGGGGCTTGGAGAGCGCTACCACCGGGGATGGGGCTTGGGGTGAGCTACCACCGGGGTTGGGGCTTGGGGAGAGCTACCACCGGGGTTGGGGCTTGGGGAGAGCTACCACCGGGGTTGGGGCTTATGGAGAGCTACCACCGGGGTTGGGGCTTGGGGACAGAGAGAGCTACCACCGGGGATGGGGCTTGGAGAGGGCTACCACCGGGGATGGGGCTAGGAGAGAGCTACCTCCGGGGATGGGGCTTGAAGAGAGAGAGAGCTACCACCGGGGATGGGGCTTAGAGAGAGCTCAAACCAGGGATGGGGCTTGGAGAGAGAGAGATACCACCGGGGATGGGGCTTGGGGCGAGAGAGAGCTACCACCGGGGATGGGGCTTGGAGAGAGCTACCACCGGGGATGGGGCTTGGAGAGAGCTACCACCGGGGATGGGGCTTGGAGAGAGAGGGAGCTACCACCGGGGATGGGGCTTTGAGAGATCTCCCACCAGGGATGGGGCTTGGAGAGAGAGAGCTACCTCCGGGGATGGGGCTTGGGGAGAGCTATCACCGGGGATGGGGCTTGGAGAGAGAGAGAGCTACCACCTGGGATGGGGCTTGGAGAGCGCTACCACCGGGGATGGGGCTTGGGGTGAGCTACCACCGGGGTTGGGGCTTGGGGAGAGCTACCACCGGGGTTGGGGCTTGGGGAGAGCTACCACCGGGGTTGGGGCTTATGGAGAGCTACCACCGGGGTTGGGGCTTGGAGAGAGAGAGAGCTACCACCGGGGATGGGGCTTGTGGAGAGCTACCACCGGGGTTGGGGCTTGGAGAGAGAGAGAGAGCTACCGCCGGGGATGGGGCTTGGGGAGAGAGACAGCTACCAACGAGGATGGGGCTTGGGGAGAGCTACCATCGGGGTGGGGCTGGGAGAGAGACAGCTACCACCGAGGATGGGGCTTGGGGAGAGCTACCACCGGGGTGGGGCTTGGAGAGTGAGAGCTATCACCGAGGATGGGGCTTGGAGAGGGCTACCACCGGGAATGGGGCTTGGGGAGAGCTACCACCGGGGTGGGGTTTGGAGAGAGACAGCTACCACCGAGGATGGGGCTTGGAGAGAAAGAGCTACCACCGGGGATAGTGTTTGGGGTGAGAGAGCTACCACCGAGGGTGGGGCTTGGAGAGAGCTACCACCGGGGATGGGGCTTGGAGAGAGAGGGAGCTACCACCGGGGATGGGGCTTAGAGAGATCTCCCACCAGGGATGGGGCTTGGAGAGAGAGAGCTACCACCGGGGATGGGGCTTGGGGAGAGCTATCACCGGGGATGGGGCTTGGAGAGAGAGAGAGCTACCACCTGGGATGGGGCTTGGAGAGCGCTACCACCGGGGATGGGGCTTGGGGTGAGCTACCACCGGGGTTGGGGCTTGGGGAGAGCTACCACCGGGGTTGGGGCTTGGGGAGAGCTACCACCGGGGTTGGGGCTTATGGAGAGCTACCACCGGGGTTGGGGCTTGGAGAGAGAGAGAGCTACCACCGGGGATGGGGCTTGTGGAGAGCTACCACCGGGGTTGGGGCTTGGAGAGAGAGACAGAGCTACCGCCGGGGATGGGGCTTGGGGAGAGAGACAGCTACCAACGAGGATGGGGCTTGGAGAGAGCAACCACCGGGGATGGGGCTTGGGGAGAGAGACAGCTACCAACGAGGATGGGGCTTGGGGAGAGCTACCATCGGGGTGGGGCTGGGAGAGAGACAGCTACCACCGAGGATGGGGCTTGGGGAGAGCTACCACCGGGGTGGGGCTTGGAGAGTGAGAGCTATCACCGAGGATGGGGCTTGGAGAGGGCTACCACCGGGAATGGGGCTTGGGGAGAGCTACCACCGGGGTGGGGTTTGGAGAGAGACAGCTACCACCGAGGATGGGGCTTGGAGAGAAAGAGCTACCACCGGGGATAGTGTTTGGGGTGAGAGAGCTACCACCGAGGGTGGGGCTTGGAGAGAGCTACCACCGGGGATGGGGCTTGGAGAGAGCTACCACCGAGGATAGGGCTTGTGGAGAGCTACCACCGGGGTTGGGGCTTGGAGAGAGAGAGAGAGCTACCACAAAGGATGGGGCTTGGAGAGAACTACCACCGAGGATGGGGCTTGGGGAGAGCTACTACCGGGGTTGGGGCTTGGAGAGAGAGATAGTTACTACCGGGGATGGGGCTTGGAGAGAGCTACCACCGGGGATGGGGCTTGAAGAGAGAGATAGTTACTACCGGGGATGGGGCTTGGAGAGAGAGAGAGAGCTACCACAGGGGATGGGGCTTGGAGAGAGGTACCACCGAGGATGGGGCTTGTGGAGAGCTACCACCGGGGTTGGGGCTTGGAGAGAGAGAGAGAGCTACCACAGGGGATGGGGCTTGGAGAGAGCTACCACCGAGGATGAGGCTTGGGGAGAGCTACTACCGGGGTTGGGACTTGGAGAGAGAGATAGTTACTACCGGGGATGGGGCTTGGAGAGAGCTACCACCGGGGATGGGGCTTGGCGAGAGAGAGAGAGCTACCACCGGGGATGGGGCTTGGAGAGAGAGAGAGAGCTACCACAGGGGATGGGGCTTGGAGAGAGCTACCACCGAGGATGGGGCTTGGGTAGAGCTACTACCGGGGTTGGGGCCTGGAGAGAGAGATAGTTACTACCGGGGATGGGGCTTGGAGAGAGTTACCACCGGGGATGGGGCTTGGCGAGAGAGAGAGAGCTACCACCGGGGATGGGACTTGGAGAGAGAGAGAGAGCTACCACATGGGATGGGGCTAGGAGAGAGCTACCAGCGGGGTGGGGCTTGGAGAGAGAGAGCTATCACCGAGGATGGGGCTTGGAGAGGGCTACCACCGGGAATGGGGCTTGGGGAGAGCTACAACCGGGGATGGGGCTTGGAGAGAGCTACCACCGGGGATAGTGCTTGGAGAGAGCTACCACCGGGGATGGGGCTTGGAGAGAGAGAGCTATCACCGGAGATGGGGCTTGGAGAGAGCTACCACCGGGGATGGGGCTTGGAGAGTGCTACCACCGGGGATGGGGCTTGGAGAGAGCTACCACCGAGGATGGGGCTTGGAGAGAGCTACCGCGGGGGATGGGGCTTGGAGAGAGAGAGAGAGAGCTAACACCGGGAATGGGACTTGGAGAGAGCTACCATCGGGGATGGGGCTTAAAGTGAGCTACCACCGAGGATGGGCTTGGCGAGAGAGAGAGCTACCACCGGGGATGGGGCTTGGAGAGGAAGACAGTTACCACCGGGGATGGGGCTTGGAGAGAGCTACCACAGGGGATGGTGCTTGGAGAGAGCTACCGCCGGGGATGGGGCTCGGAGAGAGAGAGAGCTACCACCGGGGATGGGGCGGGGAGAGGGAACTACCACCGAGGATGGGGCTTGGAGAGAGCTACCACCGACGATGGGGCTTGGGGAGAGCTAACACCGGGGATGGGGCTTGGAGAGAGAAAGAGCTACCACCGGGGATTGGGCTGGGAGAGAGACAGAGCTACCACCGGGGATGGGGCTTGGAGAAAGCTACCACCGGGGATGGGGCTTGGAGAGAGAGAGCTACCACCGGAGATGGGGCTTGGAGAGAGAGAGCTACCACTGGGGATGGGGCGGGGAGAGAGAGAGCTACCACCGGGGATGGGGCTTGGAGAGAGAGAGAGAGCTAGCACAAAGCATGGGGCTTGGAGAGAGCTACCACCGAGGATGGGGCTTGGGGAGAGCTACTACCGTGGTTGGGGCTTGGAGAGAGAGATAGTTACTACCGGGGATGGGGCTTGGAGAGAGCTACCACCGGGGATGGGGCTTGGAGAGAGAGATAGTTACTACCGGGGATGGGGCTTGGAGAGACAGAGAGAGCTACCACAGGGGATGGGGCTTGGAGAGAGGTACCGCCGAGGATGGGGCTTGTGGAGAGCTACCACCGTGGTTGGGGCTTGGAGAGAGAGAGAGAGAGCTACCACAGGGGATGGGGCTTGGAGAGAGCTACCACCGACGATGGGGCTTGGGGAGAGCTACTACCGGGGTTGGGGCTTGTGAGAGAGAGATAGTTACTACCGGGGATGGGGCTTGGAGAGAGCTACCACCGGAGATGGGGCTTGGCGAGAGAGAGAGAGCTACCACCGGGGATGGGGCTTGGAGAGAGAGAGAGAGCTACCACAGGGGATGGGGCTTGGAGAGAGCTACCACCGAGGATGGGGCTTGGGGAGAGCTACTACCGGGGTTGGGGCTTGGAGAGAGAGATAGTTACTACCGGGGATGGGGCTTGGAGAGAGCTACCACCGGCGATGGGGCTTGGAGAGAGAGAGAGAGCTACCACAGGGGATGGGGCTTGGGGAGAGCTACCACCGAGGATGGGGCTTGGGTAGAGCTACTACCGGGGTTGGGGCTTGGAGAGAGAGATAGTTACTACCGGGGATGGGGCTTGGAGAGAGCTCCACCGGGGATGGGGCTTGGAGAGAGCTACCACCGGGGATGGGGCTTGGAGAGAGAGAGCTACCACCGGAGATGGGGCTTGGAGAGAGAGAGCTACCACCGGGGATGGGGCGGGGAGAGAGAGAGCTACCACCGGGGATGGGGCTTGGAGAGAGCTACCACCGGGGGATGGGGCTTGGAGAGAGCTACCACCGGGGATTGGGCTTGGAGAGAGAGAGAGCTACCACCGGGGATGGGGCGGGGAGAGGGAACTACCACCGAGGATGGGGCTTGGAGAGAGCTACCACCGGGGATGGGGCTTGGGGAGAGCTAACACCGGGGATGGGGCTTGGAGAGAGCTACCACCGGGGGTGGGTCTTGGAGAGAGCTACCATCGGCGATGGGGCTTGGGGAGAGCTCCCAACGGGGATGGGGGTTGGAGAGAGCTATCAACGGGAATGGGGCATGGAGAGAGCTACCACCGGGGATGGGGCTTGGAGAGAGCTACCACCGGGGATGGGGCTTGGGGAGAGAGAGCTACCACCGGGCATGGGGCTTGGAGAGAGCTAACATCGGGGATGGGGCTTGGAGAGAGAGAGCTACCACCGGGGATGGGGCTTGGAGAGAGAGAGCTACCACGGGGGATGGGGCGGGGAGAGAGAGAGCTACCACCGGGGATGGGGCGGGGAGAGAGCTACCACCGGGGGATGGGGCTTGGAGAGAGCTACCGCCGGGGACGGGGCTTGGAGAGAGCTACCACCGGGGATGGGGCTTGGAGAGAGCTGCCACCGGGGATGCGGCGGGGAGAGGCAACTAGCACCGCGGATGGGGCTTGGAGAGAGCTACCAACGGGGATGGGGCTTGGGGAGAGCTAACACCGCGGATGGGGCTTGGAGAGAGCTACCAACGGGGATGGGGCTTGAGGAGAGCTAACACCGGGGATGGGGCTTGGAGAAAGCTACCACCGGGGATGGGGCTTGGAGAGAGCTGCCACCGGGGATGGGGCTTGGAGAGAGTTACCTCCGGGGATTGGGCTTCAAGAGAGCTCCCACCGGGGATGGGGGTTGGAGAGAGCTACCACCGGGGATGGGGCTTGGAGAGAGCTACCACCGGGAATGGGGCTTGGAGAGAGGTATACCACCGGGGGTGGGTCTTGGAGAGAGCTACCTTCGGGGATGGGGCTTGGAGAGAGCTCCCAACGGGGATGGGGGTTGGAGAGAGCTACCAACGGGAATGGGGCTTGGAGAGAGCTCCAACCGGGGATGGGGCTTGGGGAGAGCTACCACCGGGGATGGGGCTTGGGGAGAGAAAGCTACCACCGAGGATGGGGCTTGGAGAGAGCTCCCACCGGGGATGGGGCTTGAGGAGAGCTACCACCGGAGATGGGGCTTGGAGAGAGCAACCACCGGGGATGGGGCTTGGCGAGAGCTACCCCCGGGGGTAGGGTTTGGGGAGAGCTGCCACCGGGGATGGGGCTTGGAGAGAGCTACCACCGGGCATGGGGCTTGGAGAGAGCTACCACCGGGGGTGGGTCTTGGAGAGAGCTACCATCGGGGATGGGGCTTGGAGAGAGCTCCCAACGGGGATGGAGGTTGGAGAGAGCTACCAACGGGAATGGGGCTTGGAGAGACCTACCGCCGGGGATGGGGCTTGGAGAGAGCTACCACCGGGGATGGGGCTTGGGGAGAGAGCGCTACCACCGAGGATGGGGCTTGGAGAGAGCTCCCACCGGGGATGGGGCTTGAGGAGAGCTACCACCGGAGATGGGGCTTGGAGAGAGTTACCACCGGGGATGGGGCTTGGCGAGAGCTACCCCCGGGGATAGGGTTTGGGGAGAGCTACCACCGGGGATCGGGCTTGGAGAGAGCTACCACCGGAGATGGGGCTTGAGGAGAGCTACCACCGGAGATGGGGCTTGGAGAGAGCTACCACCGGGGATGGGGCTTGGAGAGAGCAACCACCGTGGATAGGGCTTGGAGAGAGCTACCCCCGGGGATAGGGTTTGGGGAGAGCTGCCACCGGGGATGGGGCTTGGAGAGCGCTACCATCGGGAATGGGGCTTGGAGAGAGCTACCACCGGGGGTGGGTCTTGGAGAGAGCTACCATCGGGGATGGGGCTTGGAGAGAGCTCCCAACGGGGATGGGGTTTGGAGAGAGCTACCGACGGGAATGGGGCTTGGAGAGAGCTACCACCGGGGATGGGGCTTGGAGAGAGCTACCACCGAGGATGGGGCTTGGAGAGAGCAACCACCGTGGATGGGGCTTGGAGAGAGCTACCCCCGGGGATAGGGTTTGGGGAGAGCTGCCACCGGGGATGGGGCTTGGAGAGAGCTACCACCGGGAATGGGGCTTGGAGAGAGCTACCACCGGGAATGGGGCTTGGAGAGAGCTACCACCGGGGGTGGGTCTTCGAGAGGGCTACCATCGGGGATGGGGTTTGGGGAGAGAGAGCTACCACCGAGGATGGGGGTTGGAGAGAGCTCCCACCGGGGATGGGGCTTGAGGAGAGCTACCACCGGAGATGGGGCTTGGAGAGAGCTACCACCGGGGATGGGGCTTGGCGAGAGCTACCCCCGGGGATAGGGTTTGGGGAGAGCTGCCACCGGGGATGGGGCTTGGAGAGAGCTACCACCGGGCATGGGGCTTGGAAAGAGCTACCACCGGGGGTGTATCTTGGAGAGAGCTACCATCGGGGATGGGGCTTGGAGAGAGCTCCCAACGGGGATGGAGGTTGGAGAGAGCTACCAATGGGAATGAGGCTTGGAGAGAGCTACCGCCGGGGATGGGGCTTGGAGAGAGCTACCACCGGGGATGGGGCTTGGGGAGAGAGCGCTACCACCGAGGATGGGGCTTGGAGAGAGCTCCCACCGGGGATGGGGCTTGGAGAGAGCTACCACCGGGGATGGGGCTTGGGGGGAGAGCGCTACCACCGAGGATGGGGCTTGGAGAGAGCTCCCACCGGGGATGGGGCTTGGCGAGAGCTACCACCGGGGAAGGGGTTTGGGGAGAGCTGCCACCGGGGATGGGGCTTGGAGAGAGAGAGAGAGCTACCACCGGGGATGGGGCTCTGAGAGAGAGAGAGCTACCACCGAGTATGGGGCTTGGACAGAGAGAGAGCTACCACCGGGGATGGGGCTTGGAGAGAGCTACCATCGGCGATGGGGCTTGGGGAGAGCTCCCAACGGGGATGGGGGTTGGAGAGAGCTATCAACGGGAATGGGGCTTGGAGAGAGCTACCACCGGGGATGGGGCTTGGAGAGAGCTACCACCGGGGATGGGGCTTGGGGAGAGAGAGCTACCACCGGGCATGGGGCTTGGAGAGAGCTAACATCGGGGATGGGGCTTGGAGAGAGAGAGCTACCACCGGGGATGGGGCTTGGAGAGAGAGAGCTACCACGGGGGATGGGGCGGGGAGAGAGAGAGCTACCACCGGGGATGGGGCGGGGAGAGAGCTACCACCGGGGGATGGGGCTTGGAGAGAGCTACCGCCGGGGATGGGGCTTGGAGAGAGCTACCACCGGGGATGGGGCTTGGAGAGAGCTGCCACCGGGGATGGGGCGGGGAGAGGTAACTAGCACCGAGGATGGGGCTTGGAGAGAGCTACCACCGGGGATGGGGCTTGGGGAGAGCTAACACCGGGGATGGGGCTTGGAGAGAGCTACCACCGGGGATGGGGCTTGGAGAGAGCTGCCACCGGGGATGGGGCTTGGAGAGAGTTACCTCCGGGGATTGGGCTTCAAGAGAGCTCCCACCGGGGATGGGGGTTGGAGAGAGCTGCCACCGGGGAAGGGGCTTGGAGAGAGCTACCACCGGGAATGAGGCTTGGAGAGAGGTATACCACCGGGGGTGGGTCTTGGAGAGAGCTACCATCGGGGATGGGGCTTGGAGAGAGCTCCCAACGGGGATGGAGGTTGGAGAGAGCTACCAACGGGAATGGGGCTTGGAGAGAGCTACCGCCGGGGATGGGGCTTGGAGAGAGCTACCACCGGGGATGGGGCTTGGGGAGAGAGCGCTACCACCGAGGATGGGGCTTGGAGAGAGCTCCCACCGGGGATGGGGCTTGGCGAGAGCTACCACCGGGGAAGGGGTTTGGGGAGAGCTGCCACCGGGGATGGGGCTTGGAGAGAGAGAGAGAGCTACCACCGGGGATGGGGCTCTGAGAGAGAGAGAGCTACCACCGAGTATGGGGCTTGGACAGAGAGAGAGCTACCACCGGGGATGGGGCTTGGAGAGAGCTACCATCGGCGATGGGGCTTGGGGAGAGCTCCCAACGGGGATGGGGGTTGGAGAGAGCTATCAACGGGAATGGGGCTTGGAGAGAGCTACCACCGGGGGTGGGGCTTGGAGAGAGCTACCACCGGGGATGGGGCTTGGGGAGAGAGAGCTACCACCGGGCATGGGGCTTGGAGAGAGCTAACATCGGGGATGGGGCTTGGAGAGAGAGAGCTACCACCGGGGATGGGGCTTGGAGAGAGAGAGCTACCACGGGGGATGGGGCGGGGAGAGAGAGAGCTACCACCGGGGATGGGGCGGGGAGAGAGCTACCACCGGGGGATGGGGCTTGGAGAGAGCTACCGCCGGGGATGGGGCTTGGAGAGAGCTACCACCGGGGATGGGGCTTGGAGAGAGCTGCCACCGGGGATGGGGCGGGGAGAGGCAACTAGCACCGAGGATGGGGCTTGGAGAGAGCTACCACCGGGGATGGGGCTTGGGGAGAGCTAACACCGGGGATGGGGCTTGGAGAGAGCTACCACCGGGGATGGGGCTTGGAGAGAGCTGCCACCGGGGATGGGGCTTGGAGAGAGTTACCTCCGGGGATTGGGCTTCAAGAGAGCTCCCACCGGGGATGGGGGTTGGAGAGAGCTGCCACCGGGGATGGGGCTTGGAGAGAGCTACCACCGGGAATGGGGCTTGGAGAGAGGTATACCACCGGGGGTGGGTCTTGGAGAGAGCTACCATCGGGGATGGGGCTTGGAGAGAGCTCCCAACGGGGATGGGGGTTGGAGAGAGCTACCAACGGGAATGGGGCTTGGAGAGAGCTCCAACCGGGGATGGGGCTTGGGGAGAGCTACCACCGGGGATGGGGCTTGGGGAGAGAAAGCTACCACCGAGGATGGGGCTTGGAGAGAGCTCCCACCGGGGATGGGGCTTGAGGAGAGCTACCACCGGAGATGGGGCTTGGAGAGAGCAACCACCGGGGATGGGGCTTGGCGAGAGCTACCCCCGGGGATAGGGTTTGGGGAGAGCTGCCACCGGGGATGGGGCTTGGAGAGAGCTACCACCGGGCATGGGGCTTGGAGAGAGCTACCACCGGGGGTGGGTCTTGGAGAGAGCTACCATCGGGGATGGGGCTTGGAGAGAGCTCCCAACGGGGATGGAGGTTGGAGAGAGCTACCAACGGGAATGGGGCTTGGAGAGAGCTACCGCCGGGGATGGGGCTTGGAGAGAGCTACCACCGGGGATGGGGCTTGGGGAGAGAGCGCTACCACCGAGGATGGGGCTTGGAGAGAGCTCCCACCGGGGATGGGGCTTGAGGAGAGCTACCACCGGAGATGGGGCTTGGAGAGAGCTACCACCGGGGATGGGGCTTGGCGAGAGCTACCACCGGGAATGGGGCTTGGAGAGAGCTACCACCGGGGGTGGGTCTTGGAGAGAGCTACCATCGGGGATGGGGCTTGGAGAGAGCTCCCAACGGGGATGGGGTTTGGAGAGAGCTACCGACAGGAATGGGGCTTGGAGAGAGCTACCACCGGGGATGGGGCTTGGAGAGAGCTACCACCGAGGATGGGGCTTGGAGAGAGCAACCACCGTGGATGGGGCTTGGGGAGAGCTACCCCCGGGGATAGGGTTTGGGGAGAGCTGCCACCGGGGATGGGGCTTGGAGAGAGCTACCACCGGGGATGGGGCTTGGAGAGAGCTCCCAACGGGGATGGAGGTTGGAGAGAGCTACCAACGGGAATGGGGCTTGGAGAGAGCTACCGCCGGGGATGGGGCTTGGAGAGAGCTACCTCCGGGGATGGGGCTTGGAGAGAGCTCCCACCGGGGATGGGGCTTGGCGAGAGCTACCACCGGGGAAGGGGTTTGGGGAGAGCTGCCACCGGGGATGGGGCTTGGAGAGAGAGAGAGAGCTACCACCGGGGATGGGGCTCTGAGAGAGACAGAGCTACCACCGAGTATGGGGCTTGGACAGCGAGAGAGCTACCACCGGGGATGGGGCTTGGAGAGAGCTACCATCGGCGATGGGGCTTGGGGAGAGCTCCCAACGGGGATGGGGGTTGGAGAGAGCTATCAACGGGAATGGGGCTTGGAGAGAGCTACCACCGGGGATGGGGCTTGGAGAGAGCTACCACCGGGGATGGGGCTTGGGGAGAGAGAGCTACCACCGGGCATGGGGCTTGGAGAGAGCTAACATCGGGGATGGGGCTTGGAGAGAGAGAGCTACCACCGGGGATGGGGCTTGGAGAGAGAGAGCTACCACGGGGGATGGGGCGGGGAGAGAGAGAGCTACCACCGGGGATGGGGCGGGGAGAGAGCTACCACCGGGGGATGGGGCTTGGAGAGAGCTACCGCCGGGGATGGGGCTTGGAGAGAGCTACCACCGGGGATGGGGCTTGGAGAGAGCTGCCACCGGGGATGGGGCGGGGAGAGGCAACTAGCACCGAGGATGGGGCTTGGAGAGAGCTACCACCGGGGATGGGGCTTGGGGAGAGCTAACACCGGGGATGGGGCTTGGAGAGAACTACCACCGGGGATGGGGCTTGGAGAGAGCTGCCACCGGGGATGGGGCTTGGAGAGAGTTACCTCGGGGATTGGGCTTCAAGAGAGCTCCCACCGGGGATGGGGGTTGGAGAGAGCTGCCACCGGGGATGGGGCTTGGAGAGAGCTACCACCGGGAATGGGGCTTGGAGAGAGGTATACCACCGGGGGTGGGTCTTGGAGAGAGCTACCATCGGGGATGGGGCTTGGAGAGAGCTCCCAACGGGGATGGGGGTTGGAGAGAGCTACCAACGGGAATGGGGCTTGGAGAGAGCTCCAACCGGGGATGGGGCTTGGGGAGAGCTACCACCGGGGATGGGGCTTGGGGAGAGAAAGCTACCACCGAGGATGGGGCTTGGAGAGAGCTCCCACCGGGGATGGGGCTTGAGGAGAGCTACCACCGGAGATGGGGCTTGGAGAGAGCAACCACCGGGGATGGGGCTTGGCGAGAGCTACCCCCGGGGATAGGGTTTGGGGAGAGCTGCCACCGGGGATGGGGCTTGGAGAGAGCTACCACCGGGCATGGGGCTTGGAGAGAGCTACCACCGGGGGTGGGTCTTGGAGAGAGCTACCATCGGGGATGGGGCTTGGAGAGAGCTCCCAACGGGGATGGAGGTTGGAGAGAGCTACCAACGGGAATGTGGCTTGGAGAGAGCTACCGCCGGGGATGGGGCTTGGAGAGAGCTACCACCGGGGATGGGGCTTGGGGAGAGAGCGCTACCACCGAGGATGGGGCTTGGAGAGAGCTCCCACCGGGGATGGGGCTTGAGGAGAGCTACCACCGGAGATGGGGCTTGGAGAGAGCTACCACCGGGGATGGGGCTTGGCGAGAGCTACCACCGGGAATGGGGCTTGGAGAGAGCTACCACCGGGGGTGGGTCTTGGAGAGAGCTACCATCGGGGATGGGGCTTGGAGAGAGCTCCCAACGGGGATGGGGTTTGGAGAGAGCTACCGACAGGAATAGGGCTTGGAGAGAGCTACCACCGGGGATGGGGCTTGGAGAGAGCTACCACCGAGGATGGGGCTTGGAGAGAGCAACCACCGTGGATGGGGCTTGGGGAGAGCTACCCCCGGGGATAGGGTTTGGGGAGAGCTGCCACCGGGGATGGGGCTTGGAGAGAGCTACCACCGGGAATGAGGCTTGGAGAGAGCTACCACCGGTGGTGGGTCTTGGAGAGAGCTACCATCGGGGATGGGGCTTGGAGAGAGCTCCCAACGGGGATGGGGGTTGGAGAGAGCTACCAACGGGAATGGGGCTTGGAGAGAGCTACCGCCGGGGATGGGGCTTGGAGAGAGCTACCACCGGGGATGGGGCTTGGGGAGAGAGC
This sequence comes from Arenicola marina, assembly GCA_964019135.1. Taxonomy (NCBI): domain Eukaryota; kingdom Metazoa; phylum Annelida; class Polychaeta; family Arenicolidae; genus Arenicola; species Arenicola marina. The sequence goes on along the minus strand of OZ025260.1, from coordinate 36,359,859 downwards.
GCTACCACCGAGGATGGGGCTTGGAGAGAGCTCCCACCGGGGATGGGGCTTGAGGAGAGCTACCACCGGAGATGGGGCTTGGAGAGAGCTACCACCGGGGATGGGGCTTGGCGAGAGCTACCACCGGGAATGGGGCTTGGAGAGAGCTACCACCGGGGGTGGGTCTTGGAGAGAGCTACCATCGGGGATGGGGCTTGGAGAGAGCTCCCAACGGGGATGGGGTTTGGAGAGAGCTACCGACAGGAATGGGGCTTGGAGAGAGCTACCACCGGGGATGGGGCTTGGAGAGAGCTACCACCGAGGATGGGGCTTGGAGAGAGCAACCACCGTGGATGGGGCTTGGAGAGAGCTACCCCCGGGGATAGGGTTTGGGGAGAGCTGCCACCGGGGATGGGGCTTGGAGAGAGCTACCACCGGGAATGAGGCTTGGAGAGAGCTACCACCGGGGGTGGGTTTTCGAGAGAGCTACCATCGGGGATGGGGCTTGGAGAGAGCTCCCAACGGGGATGGGGTTTGGAGAGAGTTACCGACGGGAATGGGGCTTGGAGAGAGCTACCACCGGGGATGGGGCTTGGAGAGAGCTACCACCGGGGATGGGGTTTGGGGAGAGAGAGCTACCACCGAGGATGGGGGTTGGAGAGAGCTCCCACCGGGGATGGGGCTTGAGGAGAGCTACCACCGGAGATGGGGCTTGGAGAGAGCTACCACCGGGGATGGGGCTTGGCGAGAGCTATCCCCGGGGATAGGGTTTGGGGAGAGCTGCCACCGGGGATGGGGCTTGGAGAGAGCTACCACCGGGCATGGGGTTTGGAAAGAGCTACCACCGGGGGTGTATCTTGGAGAGAGCTACCATCGGGGATGGGGCTTGGAGAGAGCTCCCAACGGGGATGGAGGTTGGAGAGAGCTACCAACGGGAATGGGGCTTGGAGAGAGCTACCGCCGGGGATGGGGCTTGGAGAGAGCTACCACCGGGGATGGGGCTTGGGGAGAGAGCGCTACCACCGAGGATGGGGCTTGGAGAGAGCTCCCACCGGGGATGGGGCTTGGCGAGAGCTACCACCGGGGAAGGGGTTTGGGGAGAGCTGCCACCGGGGATGGGGCTCTGAGAGAGAGAGAGCTACCACCGAGTATGGGGCTTGGACAGAGAGAGAGCTACCACCGGGGATGGGGCTTGGAGAGAGAAAGAGCTACCACCGGGGATGGGGCTTGGAGAGAGAGAGAGCTACCACCGGGGATGGGGCTTGGAGAGAGTTACCACCGGGGGATGGGGCTTGGAGAGAGCTACCACCGGGGATTGGGCTGGGAGAGAGACAGAGCTACCACCGGGGATGGGGCTTCGAGAGAGCTACCACCGGGGATGGGGCGTGGAAAGAGAGAGCTACCACCGGGGATGGGGCGGGGAGAGGGAACTACCACTGGGGATGGGGCTTGGGGAGAGCTACAACGGGGGATGGGGCTTGGAGAGAGAGAGCTACCACCGGGGATGGGGCTTGGAGAGAGAAAGAGCTACCACCGGGGATGGGGCTTGGAGAGAAAGAGAGCTACCACCGGGGATGGGGCTTGGAGAGAGAAAGAGCTACCACCGGGGATGGGGCTTGGAGAGAGAGAGAGCTACCACCGGGGATGGGGCTTGGAGAGAGCTACCACCGGGGATGGGGCTTGGAGAGAGAGATAGTTACTACCGGGGATGGGGCTTGGAGAGACGGAGAGAGCTACCACAGGGGATGGGGCTTGGAGAGAGGTACCACCGAGGATGGGGCTTGTGGAGAGCTACCACCGGGGTTGGGGCTTGGAGAGAGAGAGAGAGAGCTACCACAGGGGATGGGGCTTGGAGAGAGCTACCACCGACGATGGTGCTTGGGGAGAGCTACTACCGGGGTTGGGGCTTGGAGAGAGAGATAGTTGCTACCGGGGATGGGGCTTGGAGAGAGCTACCACCGGAGATGGGACTTGGCGAGAGAGAGAGAGCTACCACCGGGGATGGGGCTTGGAGAGAGAGAGAGAGCTACCACAGGGGATGGGGCTTGGAGAGAGCTACCACCGAGGATGGGGCTTGGGGAGAGCTACTACCGGGGTTGGGGCTTGGAGAGAGAGATAGTTACTACCGGGGATGGGGCTTGGAGAGAGCTACCACCGGGGATGGGGCTTGGAGAGAGAGAGAGAGCTACCACAGGGGATGGGGCTTGGGGAGAGCTACCACCGAGGATGGGGCTTGGGTAGAGCTACTACCGGGGTTGGGGCTTGGAGAGAGAGATAGTTACTACCGGGGATGGGGCTTGGAGAGAGCTCCACCGGGGATGGGGCTTGGAGAGAGCTCCACCGGGGATGGGGCTTGGAGAGAGCTACAACCGGGGATGAGGCTTGGAGAGAGCTACCACCGGGGATGGTGCTTGGAGAGAGCTACCACCGGGGATGGGGCTTGGAGAGAGAGAGCTATCACCGGAGATGGGGCTTGGAGAGAGCTACCACCGGGGATGGGGCTTGGAGAGTGCTACCACCGGGGATGGGGCTTGGAGAGAGCTACCACCGAGGATGGGGCTTGGAGAGAGCTACCGCGGGGGATGGGGCTTGGAGAGAGAGAGAGAGAGCTAACACCGGGAATGGGACTTGGAGAGAGCTACCATCGGGGATGGGGCTTAAAGTGAGCTACCACCGAGGATGGGCTTGGCGAGAGAGAGAGCTACCACCGGGGATGGGGCTTGGAGAGGAAGACAGTTACCACCGGGGATGGGGCTTGGAGAGAGCTACCACAGGGGATGGTGCTTGGAGAGAGCTACCGCCGGGGATGGGGCTCGGAGAGAGAGAGAGCTACCACCGGGGATGGGGCGGGGAGAGGGAACTACCACCGAGGATGGGGCTTGGAGAGAGCTACCACCGACGATGGGGCTTGGGGAGAGCTAACACCGGGGATGGGGCTTGGAGAGAGAAAGAGCTACCACCGGGGATTGGGCTGGGAGAGAGACAGAGCTACCACCGGGGATGGGGCTTGGAGAGAGCTACCACCGGGGATGGGGCTTGGAGAGAGAGAGCTACCACCGGAGATGGGGCTTGGAGAGAGAGAGCTACCACTGGGGATGGGGCGGGGAGAGAGAGAGCTACCACCGGGGATGGGGCTTGGAGAGAGAGAGAGAGCTAGCACAAAGCATGGGGCTTGGAGAGAGCTACCACCGAGGATGGGGCTTGGGGAGAGCTACTACCGTGGTTGGGGCTTGGAGAGAGAGATAGTTACTACCGGGGATGGGGCTTGGAGAGAGCTACCACCGGGGATGGGGCTTGGAGAGAGAGATAGTTACTACCGGGGATGGGGCTTGGAGAGACAGAGAGAGCTACCACAGGGGATGGGGCTTGGAGAGAGGTACCGCCGAGGATGGGGCTTGTGGAGAGCTACCACCGTGGTTGGGGCTTGGAGAGAGAGAGAGAGAGCTACCACAGGGGATGGGGCTTGGAGAGAGCTACCACCGACGATGGGGCTTGGGGAGAGCTACTACCGGGGTTGGGGCTTGTGAGAGAGAGATAGTTACTACCGGGGATGGGGCTTGGAGAGAGCTACCACCGGAGATGGGGCTTGGCGAGAGAGAGAGAGCTACCACCGGGGATGGGGCTTGGAGAGAGAGAGAGAGCTACCACAGGGGATGGGGCTTGGAGAGAGCTACCACCGAGGATGGGGCTTGGGGAGAGCTACTACCGGGGTTGGGGCTTGGAGAGAGAGATAGTTACTACCGGGGATGGGGCTTGGAGAGAGCTACCACCGGGGATGGGGCTTGGAGAGAGAGAGAGAGCTACCACAGGGGATGGGGCTTGGGGAGAGCTACCACCGAGGATGGGGCTTGGGTAGAGCTACTACCGGGGTTGGGGCTTGGAGAGAGAGATAGTTACTACCGGGGATGGGGCTTGGAGAGAGCTCCACCGGGGATGGGGCTTGGAGAGAGCTACCACCGGGGATGGGGCTTGGAGAGAGAGAGCTACCACCGGAGATGGGGCTTGGAGAGAGAGAGCTACCACCGGGGATGGGGCGGGGAGAGAGAGAGCTACCACCGGGGATGGGGCTTGGAGAGAGCTACCACCGGGGGATGGGGCTTGGAGAGAGCTACCACCGGGGATTGGGCTTGGAGAGAGAGAGAGCTACCACCGGGGATGGGGCGGGGAGAGGGAACTACCACCGAGGATGGGGCTTGGAGAGAGCTACCACCGGGGATGGGGCTTGGGGAGAGCTAACACCGGGGATGGGGCTTGGAGAGAGCTACCACCGGGGGTGGGTCTTGGAGAGAGCTACCATCGGCGATGGGGCTTGGGGAGAGCTCCCAACGGGGATGGGGGTTGGAGAGAGCTATCAACGGGAATGGGGCATGGAGAGAGCTACCACCGGGGATGGGGCTTGGAGAGAGCTACCACCGGGGATGGGGCTTGGGGAGAGAGAGCTACCACCGGGCATGGGGCTTGGAGAGAGCTAACATCGGGGATGGGGCTTGGAGAGAGAGAGCTACCACCGGGGATGGGGCTTGGAGAGAGAGAGCTACCACGGGGGATGGGGCGGGGAGAGAGAGAGCTACCACCGGGGATGGGGCGGGGAGAGAGCTACCACCGGGGGATGGGGCTTGGAGAGAGCTACCGCCGGGGACGGGGCTTGGAGAGAGCTACCACCGGGGATGGGGCTTGGAGAGAGCTGCCACCGGGGATGCGGCGGGGAGAGGCAACTAGCACCGCGGATGGGGCTTGGAGAGAGCTACCAACGGGGATGGGGCTTGGGGAGAGCTAACACCGGGGATGGGGCTTGGAGAGAGCTACCACCGGGGATGGGGCTTGGAGAGAGCTGCCACCGGGGATGGGGCTTGGAGAGAGTTACCTCCGGGGATTGGGCTTCAAGAGAGCTCCCACCGGGGATGGGGGTTGGAGAGAGCTACCACCGGGGATGGGGCTTGGAGAGAGCTACCACCGGGAATGGGGCTTGGAGAGAGGTATACCACCGGGGGTGGGTCTTGGAGAGAGCTACCATCGGGGATGGGGCTTGGAGAGAGCTCCCAACGGGGATGGGGGTTGGAGAGAGCTACCAACGGGAATGGGGCTTGGAGAGAGAGAGAGAGCTACCACAGGGGATGGGGCTTGGAGAGAGGTACCACCGAGGATGGGGCTTGTGGAGAGCTACCACCGGGGTTGGGGCTTGGAGAGAGAGAGAGAGCTACCACAGGGGATGTGGCTTGGAGAGAGCTACCACCGAGGATGTGGCTTGGGGAGAGCTACTACCGGGGTTGGGACTTGGAGAGAGAGATAGTTACTACCGGGGATGGGGCTTGGAGAGAGCTACCACCGGGGATGGGGCTTGGCGAGAGAGAGAGAGCTACCACCGGGGATGGGGCTTGGAGAGAGAGAGAGAGCTACCACAGGGGATGGGGCTTGGAGAGAGCTACCACCGAGGATGGGGCTTGGGTAGAGCTACTACCGGGGTTGGGGCTTGGAGAGAGAGATAGTTACTACCGGGGATGGGGCTTGGAGAGAGTTACCACCGGGGATGGGGCTTGGCGAGAGAGAGAGAGCTACCACCGGGGATGGGACTTGGAGAGAGAGAGAGAGCTACCACATGGGATGGGGCTAGGAGAGAGCTACCAGCGGGGTGGGGCTTGGAGAGAGAGAGCTATCACCGAGGATGGGGCTTGGAGAGGGCTACCACCGGGAATGGGGCTTGGGGAGAGCTACAACCGGGGATGGGGCTTGGAGAGAGCTACCACCGGGGATGGTGCTTGGGGAGAGCTACCACCGGGGATGGGGCTTGGAGAGAGAGAGCTATCACCGGGGATGGGGCTTGGAGAGAGCTACCACCGGGGATGGGGCTTGGAGAGTGCTACCACCGGGGATGGGGCTTGGAGAGAGCTACCACCGAGGATGGGGCTTGGAGAGAGCTACCGCGGGGGATGGGGCTTGGAGAGAGAGAGAGCTACCACCGGGGATGGTGCTTGTGGAGAGCTACCACCGGGGTTGGGGCTTGGAGAGAGAGAGAGAGCTATCACCGGGGATGGGGCTTGAGGAGAGAGACAGCCACCAACGAGGATGGGGCTTGGGGAGAGCTACCACCGGGGTGGGGCTTGGAGAGAGACAGCTACCACCGAGGATGGGGCTTGGGGAGAGCTACCACCGGGGTGGGGCTTGGAGAGCGAGAGCTATCACCGAGGATGGGGCTTGGAGAGGGCTACTACCGGGAATGGGGCTTGGGGAGAGCTACCACCGGGGTGGGGCTTGGAGACAGACAGCTACCACCGAGGATGGGGCTTGGAGAGAGCTACCACCGGGGATGGGGCTTGGAGAGAAAGAGCTACCACCGGGGATACTGTTTGGGGTGAGAGAGCTACCACCGAGGGTGGGGCTTGGAGAGAGCTACCACCGGGGATGGGGCGGGGAGAGGGCTACCACCGGGGATGGGGCTTGGGGAGAGCTACCGCCGAGGATACTGTTTGGGGTGAGAGAGCTACCACCGAGGATGGGGCTTGGAGAGAGCTACCACCGGGGATGGGGCTTGGAGAGTGCTACCACCGGGGATGGGGCTTGGAGAGAGAGAGCTACCACCGGGGTGGGGCTTGGAGAGGGCTACCACCGGGGATGGGGCTTGGAGAGAGCTACAACCGGGGATGGGGCTTGGGGAGAGCTACCACCGGGGAGGGGGCTTGGAGAGAGAGAGCTACCACCGAGGATGGGGCTTGGAGAGGGCTACCACCGGAGATGGGGCTTGGCGAGGGCTACCACCGGGGATGGGGCTTGGAGAGAGAGAGCTACCACCGGGGTGGGGCTTGGAGAGGGCTACCACCGGGGATGGGGCTTGGAGAGAGCTGCCACCGGGGATGGGGCTTGGAGAGAGCTACCACCGGGGATGGGGCTTGGAGAGACCTACCACCGGGGATGGGGCTTGGAGAGAGAGAGAGAGCTACCACCGGTGATGGGGCTTGGAGAGAGCTACCACCGGGGATGGGGCTTGGAGACAGCTACCACCGGCGATGGGGCTTGGAGAGGGCTACCACCGGGGATGGGGCTAGGAGAGAGCTACCTCCGGGGATGGGGCTTGAAGAGAGAGAGAGCTACCACCGGGGATGGGGCTTAGAGAGAGCTCAAACCAGGGATGGGGCTTGGAGAGAGAGAGATACCACCGGGGATGGGGCTTGGGGCGAGAGAGAGCTACCACCGGGGATGGGGCTTGGAGAGAGCTACCACCGGGGATGGGGCTTGGAGAGAGAGGGAGCTACCACCGGGGATGGGGCTTAGAGAGATCTCCCACCAGGGATGGGGCTTGGAGAGAGAGAGCTACCACCGGGGATGGGGCTTGGGGAGAGCTATCACCGGGGATGGGGCTTAGAGAGATCTCCCACCAGGGATGGGGCTTGGAGAGAGAGAGCTACCACCGGGGATGGGGCTTGGGGAGAGCTATCACCGGGGATGGGGCTTGGAGAGAGAGAGAGCTACCACCTGGGATGGGGCTTGCAGAGCGCTACCACCGGGGATGGGGCTTGGGGTGAGCTACCACCGGGGTTGGGGCTTGGGGAGAGCTACCACCGGGGTTGGGGCTTGGGGAGAGCTACCACCGGGGTTGGGGCTTATGGAGAGCTACCACCGGGGTTGGGGCTTGGAGAGAGAGAGAGCTACCACCGACGATGGGGCTGGGGGAGAGCTACCACCGGGGTGGGGCTTGGAGAGTGAGAGCTATCACCGAGGATGGGGCTTGGAGAGGGCTACCACCGGGAATGGGGCTTGGGGAGAGCTACCACCGGGGTGGGGTTTGGAGAGAGACAGCTACCACCGAGGATGGGGCTTGGAGAGAAAGAGCTACCACCGGGGATAGTGTTTGGGGTGAGAGAGCTACCACCGAGTGTGGGGCTTGGAGAGAGCTACCACCGGGGATGGGGCTTGGAGAGAGAGGGAGCTACCACCGGGGATGGGGCTTAGAGAGATTTCCCACCAGGGATGGGGCTTGGAGAGAGAGAGCTACCACCGGGGATGGGGCTTGGGGAGAGCTATCACCGGGGATGGGGCTTGGAGAGAGAGAGAGCTACCACCTGGGATGGGGCTTGGAGAGCGCTACCACCGGGGATGGGGCTTGGGGTGAGCTACCACCGGGGTTGGGGCTTGGGGAGAGCTACCACCGGGGTTGGGGCTTGGGGAGAGCTACCACCGGGGTTGGGGCTTATGGAGAGCTACCACCGGGGTTGGGGCTTGGGGACAGAGAGAGCTACCACCGGGGATGGGGCTTGGAGAGGGCTACCACCGGGGATGGGGCTAGGAGAGAGCTACCTCCGGGGATGGGGCTTGAAGAGAGAGAGAGCTACCACCGGGGATGGGGCTTAGAGAGAGCTCAAACCAGGGATGGGGCTTGGAGAGAGAGAGATACCACCGGGGATGGGGCTTGGGGCGAGAGAGAGCTACCACCGGGGATGGGGCTTGGAGAGAGCTACCACCGGGGATGGGGCTTGGAGAGAGCTACCACCGGGGATGGGGCTTGGAGAGAGAGGGAGCTACCACCGGGGATGGGGCTTTGAGAGATCTCCCACCAGGGATGGGGCTTGGAGAGAGAGAGCTACCTCCGGGGATGGGGCTTGGGGAGAGCTATCACCGGGGATGGGGCTTGGAGAGAGAGAGAGCTACCACCTGGGATGGGGCTTGGAGAGCGCTACCACCGGGGATGGGGCTTGGGGTGAGCTACCACCGGGGTTGGGGCTTGGGGAGAGCTACCACCGGGGTTGGGGCTTGGGGAGAGCTACCACCGGGGTTGGGGCTTATGGAGAGCTACCACCGGGGTTGGGGCTTGGAGAGAGAGAGAGCTACCACCGGGGATGGGGCTTGTGGAGAGCTACCACCGGGGTTGGGGCTTGGAGAGAGAGAGAGAGCTACCGCCGGGGATGGGGCTTGGGGAGAGAGACAGCTACCAACGAGGATGGGGCTTGGGGAGAGCTACCATCGGGGTGGGGCTGGGAGAGAGACAGCTACCACCGAGGATGGGGCTTGGGGAGAGCTACCACCGGGGTGGGGCTTGGAGAGTGAGAGCTATCACCGAGGATGGGGCTTGGAGAGGGCTACCACCGGGAATGGGGCTTGGGGAGAGCTACCACCGGGGTGTGGTTTGGAGAGAGACAGCTACCACCGAGGATGGGGCTTGGAGAGAAAGAGCTACCACCGGGGATAGTGTTTGGGGTGAGAGAGCTACCACCGAGGGTGGGGCTTGGAGAGAGCTACCACCGGGGATGGGGCTTGGAGAGAGAGGGAGCTACCACCGGGGATGGGGCTTAGAGAGATCTCCCACCAGGGATGGGGCTTGGAGAGAGAGAGCTACCACCGGGGATGGGGCTTGGGGAGAGCTATCACCGGGGATGGGGCTTGGAGAGAGAGAGAGCTACCACCTGGGATGGGGCTTGGAGAGCGCTACCACCGGGGATGGGGCTTGGGGTGAGCTACCACCGGGGTTGGGGCTTGGGGAGAGCTACCACCGGGGTTGGGGCTTGGGGAGAGCTACCACCGGGGTTGGGGCTTATGGAGAGCTACCACCGGGGTTGGGGCTTGGAGAGAGAGAGAGCTACCACCGGGGATGGGGCTTGTGGAGAGCTACCACCGGGGTTGGGGCTTGGAGAGAGAGACAGAGCTACCGCCGGGGATGGGGCTTGGGGAGAGAGACAGCTACCAACGAGGATGGGGCTTGGAGAGAGCAACCACCGGGGATGGGGCTTGGGGAGAGAGACAGCTACCAACGAGGATGGGGCTTGGGGAGAGCTACCATCGGGGTGGGGCTGGGAGAGAGACAGCTACCACCGAGGATGGGGCTTGGGGAGAGCTACCACCGGGGTGGGGCTTGGAGAGTGAGAGCTATCACCGAGGATGGGGCTTGGAGAGGGCTACCACCGGGAATGGGGCTTGGGGAGAGCTACCACCGGGGTGGGGTTTGGAGAGAGAGAGCTACCACCGAGGATGGGGCTTGGAGAGAAAGAGCTACCACCGGGGATAGTGTTTGGGGTGAGAGAGCTACCACCGAGGGTGGGGCTTGGAGAGAGCTACCACCGGGGATGGGGCTTGGAGAGAGCTACCACCGAGGATAGGGCTTGTGGAGAGCTACCACCGGGGTTGGGGCTTGGAGAGAGAGAGAGAGCTACCACAAAGGATGGGGCTTGGAGAGAGCTACCACCGAGGATGGGGCTTGGGGAGAGCTACTACCGGGGTTGGGGCTTGGAGAGAGAGATAGTTACTACCGGGGATGGGGCTTGGAGAGAGCTACCACCGGGGATGGGGCTTGAAGAGAGAGATAGTTACTACCGGGGATGGGGCTTGGAGAGAGAGAGAGAGCTACCACAGGGGATGGGGCTTGGAGAGAGGTACCACCGAGGATGGGGCTTGTGGAGAGCTACCACCGGGGTTGGGGCTTGGAGAGAGAGAGAGAGCTACCACAGGGGATGGGGCTTGGAGAGAGCTACCACCGAGGATGAGGCTTGGGGAGAGCTACTACCGGGGTTGGGACTTGGAGAGAGAGATAGTTACTACCGGGGATGGGGCTTGGAGAGAGCTACCACCGGGGATGGGGCTTGGCGAGAGAGAGAGAGCTACCACCGGGGATGGGGCTTGGAGAGAGAGAGAGAGCTACCACAGGGGATGGGGCTTGGAGAGAGCTACCACCGAGGATGGGGCTTGGGTAGAGCTACTACCGGGGTTGGGGCCTGGAGAGAGAGATAGTTACTACCGGGGATGGGGCTTGGAGAGAGTTACCACCGGGGATGGGGCTTGGCGAGAGAGAGAGAGCTACCACCGGGGATGGGACTTGGAGAGAGAGAGAGAGCTACCACATGGGATGGGGCTAGGAGAGAGCTACCAGCGGGGTGGGGCTTGGAGAGAGAGAGCTATCACCGAGGATGGGGCTTGGAGAGGGCTACCACCGGGAATGGGGCTTGGGGAGAGCTACAACCGGGGATGGGGCTTGGAGAGAGCTACCACCGGGGATAGTGCTTGGAGAGAGCTACCACCGGGGATGGGGCTTGGAGAGAGAGAGCTATCACCGGAGATGGGGCTTGGAGAGAGCTACCACCGGGGATGGGGCTTGGAGAGTGCTACCACCGGGGATGGGGCTTGGAGAGAGCTACCACCGAGGATGGGGCTTGGAGAGAGCTACCGCGGGGGATGGGGCTTGGAGAGAGAGAGAGAGAGCTAACACCGGGAATGGGACTTGGAGAGAGCTACCATCGGGGATGGGGCTTAAAGTGAGCTACCACCGAGGATGGGCTTGGCGAGAGAGAGAGCTACCACCGGGGATGGGGCTTGGAGAGGAAGACAGTTACCACCGGGGATGGGGCTTGGAGAGAGCTACCACAGGGGATGGTGCTTGGAGAGAGCTACCGCCGGGGATGGGGCTCGGAGAGAGAGAGAGCTACCACCGGGGATGGGGCGGGGAGAGGGAACTACCACCGAGGATGGGGCTTGGAGAGAGCTACCACCGACGATGGGGCTTGGGGAGAGCTAACACCGGGGATGGGGCTTGGAGAGAGAAAGAGCTACCACCGGGGATTGGGCTGGGAGAGAGACAGAGCTACCACCGGGGATGGGGCTTGGAGAAAGCTACCACCGGGGATGGGGCTTGGAGAGAGAGAGCTACCACCGGAGATGGGGCTTGGAGAGAGAGAGCTACCACTGGGGATGGGGCGGGGAGAGAGAGAGCTACCACCGGGGATGGGGCTTGGAGAGAGAGAGAGAGCTAGCACAAAGCATGGGGCTTGGAGAGAGCTACCACCGAGGATGGGGCTTGGGGAGAGCTACTACCGTGGTTGGGGCTTGGAGAGAGAGATAGTTACTACCGGGGATGGGGCTTGGAGAGAGCTACCACCGGGGATGGGGCTTGGAGAGAGAGATAGTTACTACCGGGGATGGGGCTTGGAGAGACAGAGAGAGCTACCACAGGGGATGGGGCTTGGAGAGAGGTACCGCCGAGGATGGGGCTTGTGGAGAGCTACCACCGTGGTTGGGGCTTGGAGAGAGAGAGAGAGAGCTACCACAGGGGATGGGGCTTGGAGAGAGCTACCACCGACGATGGGGCTTGGGGAGAGCTACTACCGGGGTTGGGGCTTGTGAGAGAGAGATAGTTACTACCGGGGATGGGGCTTGGAGAGAGCTACCACCGGAGATGGGGCTTGGCGAGAGAGAGAGAGCTACCACCGGGGATGGGGCTTGGAGAGAGAGAGAGAGCTACCACAGGGGATGGGGCTTGGAGAGAGCTACCACCGAGGATGGGGCTTGGGGAGAGCTACTACCGGGGTTGGGGCTTGGAGAGAGAGATAGTTACTACCGGGGATGGGGCTTGGAGAGAGCTACCACCGGGGATGGGGCTTGGAGAGAGAGAGAGAGCTACCACAGGGGATGGGGCTTGGGGAGAGCTACCACCGAGGATGGGGCTTGGGTAGAGCTACTACCGGGGTTGGGGCTTGGAGAGAGAGATAGTTACTACCGGGGATGGGGCTTGGAGAGAGCTCCACCGGGGATGGGGCTTGGAGAGAGCTACCACCGGGGATGGGGCTTGGAGAGAGAGAGCTACCACCGGAGATGGGGCTTGGAGAGAGAGAGCTACCACCGGGGATGGGGCGGGGAGAGAGAGAGCTACCACCGGGGATGGGGCTTGGAGAGAGCTACCACCGGGGGATGGGGCTTGGAGAGAGCTACCACCGGGGATTGGGCTTGGAGAGAGAGAGAGCTACCACCGGGGATGGGGCGGGGAGAGGGAACTACCACCGAGGATGGGGCTTGGAGAGAGCTACCACCGGGGATGGGGCTTGGGGAGAGCTAACACCGGGGATGGGGCTTGGAGAGAGCTACCACCGGGGGTGGGTCTTGGAGAGAGCTACCATCGGCGATGGGGCTTGGGGAGAGCTCCCAACGGGGATGGGGGTTGGAGAGAGCTATCAACGGGAATGGGGCATGGAGAGAGCTACCACCGGGGATGGGGCTTGGAGAGAGCTACCACCGGGGATGGGGCTTGGGGAGAGAGAGCTACCACCGGGCATGGGGCTTGGAGAGAGCTAACATCGGGGATGGGGCTTGGAGAGAGAGAGCTACCACCGGGGATGGGGCTTGGAGAGAGAGAGCTACCACGGGGGATGGGGCGGGGAGAGAGAGAGCTACCACCGGGGATGGGGCGGGGAGAGAGCTACCACCGGGGGATGGGGCTTGGAGAGAGCTACCGCCGGGGACGGGGCTTGGAGAGAGCTACCACCGGGGATGGGGCTTGGAGAGAGCTGCCACCGGGGATGCGGCGGGGAGAGGCAACTAGCACCGCGGATGGGGCTTGGAGAGAGCTACCAACGGGGATGGGGCTTGGGGAGAGCTAACACCGCGGATGGGGCTTGGAGAGAGCTACCAACGGGGATGGGGCTTGAGGAGAGCTAACACCGGGGATGGGGCTTGGAGAAAGCTACCACCGGGGATGGGGCTTGGAGAGAGCTGCCACCGGGGATGGGGCTTGGAGAGAGTTACCTCCGGGGATTGGGCTTCAAGAGAGCTCCCACCGGGGATGGGGGTTGGAGAGAGCTACCACCGGGGATGGGGCTTGGAGAGAGCTACCACCGGGAATGGGGCTTGGAGAGAGGTATACCACCGGGGGTGGGTCTTGGAGAGAGCTACCTTCGGGGATGGGGCTTGGAGAGAGCTCCCAACGGGGATGGGGGTTGGAGAGAGCTACCAACGGGAATGGGGCTTGGAGAGAGCTCCAACCGGGGATGGGGCTTGGGGAGAGCTACCACCGGGGATGGGGCTTGGGGAGAGAAAGCTACCACCGAGGATGGGGCTTGGAGAGAGCTCCCACCGGGGATGGGGCTTGAGGAGAGCTACCACCGGAGATGGGGCTTGGAGAGAGCAACCACCGGGGATGGGGCTTGGCGAGAGCTACCCCCGGGGGTAGGGTTTGGGGAGAGCTGCCACCGGGGATGGGGCTTGGAGAGAGCTACCACCGGGCATGGGGCTTGGAGAGAGCTACCACCGGGGGTGGGTCTTGGAGAGAGCTACCATCGGGGATGGGGCTTGGAGAGAGCTCCCAACGGGGATGGAGGTTGGAGAGAGCTACCAACGGGAATGGGGCTTGGAGAGACCTACCGCCGGGGATGGGGCTTGGAGAGAGCTACCACCGGGGATGGGGCTTGGGGAGAGAGCGCTACCACCGAGGATGGGGCTTGGAGAGAGCTCCCACCGGGGATGGGGCTTGAGGAGAGCTACCACCGGAGATGGGGCTTGGAGAGAGTTACCACCGGGGATGGGGCTTGGCGAGAGCTACCCCCGGGGATAGGGTTTGGGGAGAGCTACCACCGGGGATCGGGCTTGGAGAGAGCTACCACCGGAGATGGGGCTTGAGGAGAGCTACCACCGGAGATGGGGCTTGGAGAGAGCTACCACCGGGGATGGGGCTTGGAGAGAGCAACCACCGTGGATAGGGCTTGGAGAGAGCTACCCCCGGGGATAGGGTTTGGGGAGAGCTGCCACCGGGGATGGGGCTTGGAGAGCGCTACCATCGGGAATGGGGCTTGGAGAGAGCTACCACCGGGGGTGGGTCTTGGAGAGAGCTACCATCGGGGATGGGGCTTGGAGAGAGCTCCCAACGGGGATGGGGTTTGGAGAGAGCTACCGACGGGAATGGGGCTTGGAGAGAGCTACCACCGGGGATGGGGCTTGGAGAGAGCTACCACCGAGGATGGGGCTTGGAGAGAGCAACCACCGTGGATGGGGCTTGGAGAGAGCTACCCCCGGGGATAGGGTTTGGGGAGAGCTGCCACCGGGGATGGGGCTTGGAGAGAGCTACCACCGGGAATGGGGCTTGGAGAGAGCTACCACCGGGGGTGGGTCTTCGAGAGGGCTACCATCGGGGATGGGGTTTGGGGAGAGAGAGCTACCACCGCGGATGGGGGTTGGAGAGAGCTACCACCGGGGATGGGGCTTGAGGAGAGCTACCACCGGAGATGGGGCTTGGAGAGAGCTACCACCGGGGATGGGGCTTGGCGAGAGCTACCCCCGGGGATAGGGTTTGGGGAGAGCTGCCACCGGGGATGGGGCTTGGAGAGAGCTACCACCGGGCATGGGGCTTGGAAAGAGTTACCACCGGGGGTGTATCTTGGAGAGAGCTACCATCGGGGATGGGGCTTGGAGAGAGCTCCCAACGGGGATGGAGGTTGGAGAGAGCTACCAACGGGAATGAGGCTTGGAGAGAGCTACCGCCGGGGATGGGGCTTGGAGAGAGCTCCCACCGGGGATGGGGCTTGGAGAGAGCTACCACCGGGGATGGGGCTTGGGGGGAGAGCGCTACCACCGAGGATGGGGCTTGGAGAGAGCTCCCACCGGGGATGGGGCTTGGCGAGAGCTACCACCGGGGAAGGGGTTTGGGGAGAGCTGCCACCGGGGATGGGGCTTGGAGAGAGAGAGAGAGCTACCACCGGGGATGGGGCTCTGAGAGAGAGAGAGCTACCACCGAGTATGGGGCTTGGACAGAGAGAGAGCTACCACCGGGGATGGGGCTTGGAGAGAGCTACCATCGGCGATGGGGCTTGGGGAGAGCTCCCAACGGGGATGGGGGTTGGAGAGAGCTATCAACGGGAATGGGGCTTGGAGAGAGCTACCACCGGGGATGGGGCTTGGAGAGAGCTACCACCGGGGATGGGGCTTGGGGAGAGAGAGCTACCACCGGGCATGGGGCTTGGAGAGAGCTAACATCGGGGATGGGGCTTGGAGAGAGAGAGCTACCACCGGGGATGGGGCTTGGAGAGAGAGAGCTACCACGGGGGATGGGGCGGGGAGAGAGAGAGCTACCACCGGGGATGGGGCGGGGAGAGAGCTACCACCGGGGGATGGGGCTTGGAGAGAGCTACCGCCGGGGATGGGGCTTGGAGAGAGCTACCACCGGGGATGGGGCTTGGAGAGAGCTGCCACCGGGGATGGGGCGGGGAGAGGTAACTAGCACCGAGGATGGGGCTTGGAGAGAGCTACCACCGGGGATGGGGCTTGGGGAGAGCTAACACCGGGGATGGGGCTTGGAGAGAGCTACCACCGGGGATGGGGCTTGGAGAGAGCTGCCACCGGGGATGGGGCTTGGAGAGAGTTACCTCCGGGGATTGGGCTTCAAGAGAGCTCCCACCGGGGATGGGGGTTGGAGAGAGCTGCCACCGGGGAAGGGGCTTGGAGAGAGCTACCACCGGGAATGGGGCTTGGAGAGAGGTATACCACCGGGGGTGGGTCTTGGAGAGAGCTACCATCGGGGATGGGGCTTGGAGAGAGCTCCCAACGGGGATGGAGGTTGGAGAGAGCTACCAACGGGAATGGGGCTTGGAGAGAGCTACCGCCGGGGATGGGGCTTGGAGAGAGCTACCACCGGGGATGGGGCTTGGGGAGAGAGCGCTACCACCGAGGATGGGGCTTGGAGAGAGCTCCCACCGGGGATGGGGCTTGGCGAGAGCTACCACCGGGGAAGGGGTTTGGGGAGAGCTGCCACCGGGGATGGGGCTTGGAGAGAGAGAGAGAGCTACCACCGGGGATGGGGCTCTGAGAGAGAGAGAGCTACCACCGAGTATGGGGCTTGGACAGAGAGAGAGCTACCACCGGGGATGGGGCTTGGAGAGAGCTACCATCGGCGATGGGGCTTGGGGAGAGCTCCCAACGGGGATGGGGGTTGGAGAGAGCTATCAACGGGAATGGGGCTTGGAGAGAGCTACCACCGGGGATGGGGCTTGGAGAGAGCTACCACCGGGGATGGGGCTTGGGGAGAGAGAGCTACCACCGGGCATGGGGCTTGGAGAGAGCTAACATCGGGGATGGGGCTTGGAGAGAGAGAGCTACCACCGGGGATGGGGCTTGGAGAGAGAGAGCTACCACGGGGGATGGGGCGGGGAGAGAGAGAGCTACCACCGGGGATGGGGCGGGGAGAGAGCTACCACCGGGGGATGGGGCTTGGAGAGAGCTACCGCCGGGGATGGGGCTTGGAGAGAGCTACCACCGGGGATGGGGCTTGGAGAGAGCTGCCACCGGGGATGGGGCGGGGAGAGGCAACTAGCACCGAGGATGGGGCTTGGAGAGAGCTACCACCGGGGATGGGGCTTGGGGAGAGCTAACACCGGGGATGGGGCTTGGAGAGAGCTACCACCGGGGATGGGGCTTGGAGAGAGCTGCCACCGGGGATGGGGCTTGGAGAGAGTTACCTCCGGGGATTGGGCTTCAAGAGAGCTCCCACCGGGGATGGGGGTTGGAGAGAGCTGCCACCGGGGATGGGGCTTGGAGAGAGCTACCACCGGGAATGGGGCTTGGAGAGAGGTATACCACCGGGGGTGGGTCTTGGAGAGAGCTACCATCGGGGATGGGGCTTGGAGAGAGCTCCCAACGGGGATGGGGGTTGGAGAGAGCTACCAACGGGAATGGGGCTTGGAGAGAGCTCCAACCGGGGATGGGGCTTGGGGAGAGCTACCACCGGGGATGGGGCTTGGGGAGAGAAAGCTACCACCGAGGA
The DNA here is from genome assembly GCA_964019135.1 of Arenicola marina. Lineage (NCBI taxonomy): Eukaryota > Metazoa > Annelida > Polychaeta > Arenicolidae > Arenicola > Arenicola marina. The sequence continues at coordinate 36,342,386 of OZ025260.1, read as the reverse complement.
TGGGGCTTGGAGAGAGCTCCCACCGGGGATGGGGCTTGAGGAGAGCTACCACCGGAGATGGGGCTTGGAGAGAGCAACCACCGGGGATGGGGCTTGGCGAGAGCTACCCCCGGGGATAGGGTTTGGGGAGAGCTGCCACCGGGGATGGGGCTTGGAGAGAGCTACCACCGGGCATGGGGCTTGGAGAGAGCTACCACCGGGGGTGGGTCTTGGAGAGAGCTACCATCGGGGATGGGGCTTGGAGAGAGCTCCCAACGGGGATGGAGGTTGGAGAGAGCTACCAACGGGAATGGGGCTTGGAGAGAGCTACCGCCGGGGATGGGGCTTGGAGAGAGCTACCACCGGGGATGGGGCTTGGGGAGAGAGCGCTACCACCGAGGATGGGGCTTGGAGAGAGCTCCCACCGGGGATGGGGCTTGAGGAGAGCTACCACCGGAGATGGGGCTTGGAGAGAGCTACCACCGGGGATGGGGCTTGGCGAGAGCTACCACCGGGAATGGGGCTTGGAGAGAGCTACCACCGGGGGTGGGTCTTGGAGAGAGCTACCATCGGGGATGGGGCTTGGAGAGAGCTCCCAACGGGGATGGGGTTTGGAGAGAGCTACCGACAGGAATGGGGCTTGGAGAGAGCTACCACCGGGGATGGGGCTTGGAGAGAGCTACCACCGAGGATGGGGCTTGGAGAGAGCAACCACCGTGGATGGGGCTTGGAGAGAGCTACCCCCGGGGATAGGGTTTGGGGAGAGCTGCCACCGGGGATGGGGCTTGGAGAGAGCTACCACCGGGAATGGGGCTTGGAGAGAGCTACCACCGGGGGTGGGTCTTCGAGAGGGCTACCATCGGGGATGGGGTTTGGGGAGAGAGAGCTACCACCGCGGATGGGGGTTGGAGAGAGCTACCACCGGGGATGGGGCTTGAGGAGAGCTACCACCGGAGATGGGGCTTGGAGAGAGCTACCACCGGGGATGGGGCTTGGCGAGAGCTACCCCCGGGGATAGGGTTTGGGGAGAGCTGCCACCGGGGATGGGGCTTGGAGAGAGCTACCACCGGGCATGGGGCTTGGAAAGAGTTACCACCGGGGGTGTATCTTGGAGAGAGCTACCATCGGGGATGGGGCTTGGAGAGAGCTCCCAACGGGGATGGAGGTTGGAGAGAGCTACCAACGGGAATGAGGCTTGGAGAGAGCTACCGCCGGGGATGGGGCTTGGAGAGAGCTCCCACCGGGGATGGGGCTTGGAGAGAGCTACCGCCGGGGATGGGGCTTGGGGGGAGAGCGCTACCACCGAGGATGGGGCTTGGAGAGAGCTCCCACCGGGGATGGGGCTTGGCGAGAGCTACCACCGGGGAAGGGGTTTGGGGAGAGCTGCCACCGGGGATGGGGCTTGGAGAGAGAGAGAGAGCTACCACCGGGGATGGGGCTCTGAGAGAGAGAGAGCTACCACCGAGTATGGGGCTTGGACAGAGAGAGAGCTACCACCGGGGATGGGGCTTGGAGAGAGCTACCATCGGCGATGGGGCTTGGGGAGAGCTCCCAACGGGGATGGGGGTTGGAGAGAGCTATCAACGGGAATGGGGCTTGGAGAGAGCTACCACCGGGGATGGGGCTTGGAGAGAGCTACCACCGGGGATGGGGCTTGGGGAGAGAGAGCTACCACCGGGCATGGGGCTTGGAGAGAGCTAACATCGGGGATGGGGCTTGGAGAGAGAGAGCTACCACCGGGGATGGGGCTTGGAGAGAGAGAGCTACCACGGGGGATGGGGCGGGGAGAGAGAGAGCTACCACCGGGGATGGGGCGGGGAGAGAGCTACCACCGGGGGATGGGGCTTGGAGAGAGCTACCGCCGGGGATGGGGCTTGGAGAGAGCTACCACCGGGGATGGGGCTTGGAGAGAGCTGCCACCGGGGATGGGGCGGGGAGAGGTAACTAGCACCGAGGATGGGGCTTGGAGAGAGCTACCACCGGGGATGGGGCTTGGGGAGAGCTAACACCGGGGATGGGGCTTGGAGAGAGCTACCACCGGGGATGGGGCTTGGAGAGAGCTGCCACCGGGGATGGGGCTTGGAGAGAGTTACCTCCGGGGATTGGGCTTCAAGAGAGCTCCCACCGGGGATGGGGGTTGGAGAGAGCTGCCACCGGGGAAGGGGCTTGGAGAGAGCTACCACCGGGAATGGGGCTTGGAGAGAGGTATACCACCGGGGGTGGGTCTTGGAGAGAGCTACCATCGGGGATGGGGCTTGGAGAGAGCTCCCAACGGGGATGGAGGTTGGAGAGAGCTACCAACGGGAATGGGGCTTGGAGAGAGCTACCGCCGGGGATGGGGCTTGGAGAGAGCTACCACCGGGGATGGGGCTTGGGGAGAGAGCGCTACCACCGAGGATGGGGCTTGGAGAGAGCTCCCACCGGGGATGGGGCTTGGCGAGAGCTACCACCGGGGAAGGGGTTTGGGGAGAGCTGCCACCGGGGATGGGGCTTGGAGAGAGAGAGAGAGCTACCACCGGGGATGGGGCTCTGAGAGAGAGAGAGCTACCACCGAGTATGGGGCTTGGACAGAGAGAGAGCTACCACCGGGGATGGGGCTTGGAGAGAGCTACCATCGGCGATGGGGCTTGGGGAGAGCTCCCAACGGGGATGGGGGTTGGAGAGAGCTATCAACGGGAATGGGGCTTGGAGAGAGCTACCACCGGGGATGGGGCTTGGAGAGAGCTACCACCGGGGATGGGGCTTGGGGAGAGAGAGCTACCACCGGGCATGGGGCTTGGAGAGAGCTAACATCGGGGATGGGGCTTGGAGAGAGAGAGCTACCACCGGGGATGGGGCTTGGAGAGAGAGAGCTACCACGGGGGATGGGGCGGGGAGAGAGAGAGCTACCACCGGGGATGGGGCGGGGAGAGAGCTACCACCGGGGGATGGGGCTTGGAGAGAGCTACCGCCGGGGATGGGGCTTGGAGAGAGCTACCACCGGGGATGGGGCTTGGAGAGAGCTGCCACCGGGGATGGGGCGGGGAGAGGCAACTAGCACCGAGGATGGGGCTTGGAGAGAGCTACCACCGGGGATGGGGCTTGGGGAGAGCTAACACCGGGGATGGGGCTTGGAGAGAGCTACCACCGGGGATGGGGCTTGGAGAGAGCTGCCACCGGGGATGGGGCTTGGAGAGAGTTACCTCCGGGGATTGGGCTTCAAGAGAGCTCCCACCGGGGATGGGGGTTGGAGAGAGCTGCCACCGGGGATGGGGCTTGGAGAGAGCTACCACCGGGAATGGGGCTTGGAGAGAGGTATACCACCGGGGGTGGGTCTTGGAGAGAGCTACCATCGGGGATGGGGCTTGGAGAGAGCTCCCAACGGGGATGGGGGTTGGAGAGAGCTACCAACGGGAATGGGGCTTGGAGAGAGCTCCAACCGGGGATGGGGCTTGGGGAGAGCTACCACCGGGGATGGGGCTTGGGGAGAGAAAGCTACCACCGAGGATGGGGCTTGGAGAGAGCTCCCACCGGGGATGGGGCTTGAGGAGAGCTACCACCGGAGATGGGGCTTGGAGAGAGCAACCACCGGGGATGGGGCTTGGCGAGAGCTACCCCCGGGGATAGGGTTTGGGGAGAGCTGCCACCGGGGATGGGGCTTGGAGAGAGCTACCACCGGGCATGGGGCTTGGAGAGAGCTACCACCGGGGGTGGGTCTTGGAGAGAGCTACCATCGGGGATGGGGCTTGGAGAGAGCTCCCAACGGGGATGGAGGTTGGAGAGAGCTACCAACGGGAATGGGGCTTGGAGAGAGCTACCGCCGGGGATGGGGCTTGGAGAGAGCTACCACCGGGGATGGGGCTTGGGGAGAGAGCGCTACCACCGAGGATGGGGCTTGGAGAGAGCTCCCACCGGGGATGGGGCTTGAGGAGAGCTACCACCGGAGATGGGGCTTGGAGAGAGCTACCACCGGGGATGGGGCTTGGCGAGAGCTACCACCGGGAATGGGGCTTGGAGAGAGCTACCACCGGGGGTGGGTCTTGGAGAGAGCTACCATCGGGGATGGGGCTTGGAGAGAGCTCCCAACGGGGATGGGGTTTGGAGAGAGCTACCGACAGGAATGGGGCTTGGAGAGAGCTACCACCGGGGATGGGGCTTGGAGAGAGCTACCACCGAGGATGGGGCTTGGAGAGAGCAACCACCGTGGATGGGGCTTGGGGAGAGCTACCCCCGGGGATAGGGTTCGGGGAGAGCTGCCACCGGGGATGGGGCTTGGAGAGAGCTACCACCGGGAATGAGGCTTGGAGAGAGCTACCACCGGGGGTGGGTCTTCGAGAGAGCTACCATCGGGGATGGGGCTTGGAGAGAGCTCCCAACGGGGATGGAGGTTGGAGAGAGCTACCAACGGGAATGGGGCTTGGAGAGAGCTACCGCCGGGGATGGGGCTTGGAGAGAGCTACCACCGGGGATGGGGCTTGGAGAGAGCTCCCACCGGGGATGGGGCTTGGCGAGAGCTACCACCGGGGAAGGGGTTTGGGGAGAGCTGCCACCGGGGATGGGGCTTGGAGAGAGAGAGAGAGCTACCACCGGGGATGGGGCTCTGAGAGAGACAGAGCTACCACCGAGTATGGGGCTTGGACAGCGAGAGAGCTACCACCGGGGATGGGGCTTGGAGAGAGCTACCATCGGCGATGGGGCTTGGGGAGAGCTCCCAACGGGGATGGGGGTTGGAGAGAGCTATCAACGGGAATGGGGCTTGGAGAGAGCTACCACCGGGGATGGGGCTTGGAGAGAGCTACCACCGTGGATGGGGCTTGGGGAGAGAGAGCTACCACCGGGCATGGGGCTTGGAGAGAGCTAACATCGGGGATGGGGCTTGGAGAGAGAGAGCTACCACCGGGGATGGGGCTTGGAGAGAGAGAGCTACCACGGGGGATGGGGCGGGGAGAGAGAGAGCTACCACCGGGGATGGGGCGGGGAGAGAGCTACCACCGGGGGATGGGGCTTGGAGAGAGCTACCGCCGGGGATGGGGCTTGGAGAGAGCTACCACCGGGGATGGGGCTTGGAGAGAGCTGCCACCGGGGATGGGGCGGGGAGAGGCAACTAGCACCGAGGATGGGGCTTGGAGAGAGCTACCACCGGGGATGGGGCTTGGGGAGAGCTAACACCGGGGATGGGGCTTGGAGAGAACTACCACCGGGGATGGGGCTTGGAGAGAGCTGCCACCGGGGATGGGGCTTGGAGAGAGTTACCTCGGGGGATTGGGCTTCAAGAGAGCTCCCACCGGGGATGGGGGTTGGAGAGAGCTGCCACCGGGGATGGGGCTTGGAGAGAGCTACCACCGGGAATGGGGCTTGGAGAGAGGTATACCACCGGGGGTGGGTCTTGGAGAGAGCTACCATCGGGGATGGGGCTTGGAGAGAGCTCCCAACGGGGATGGGGGTTGGAGAGAGCTACCAACGGGAATGGGGCTTGGAGAGAGCTCCAACCGGGGATGGGGCTTGGGGAGAGCTACCACCGGGGATGGGGCTTGGGGAGAGAAAGCTACCACCGAGGATGGGGCTTGGAGAGAGCTCCCACCGGGGATGGGGCTTGAGGAGAGCTACCACCGGAGATGGGGCTTGGAGAGAGCAACCACCGGGGATGGGGCTTGGCGAGAGCTACCCCCGGGGATAGGGTTTGGGGAGAGCTGCCACCGGGGATGGGGCTTGGAGAGAGCTACCACCGGGCATGGGGCTTGGAGAGAGCTACCACCGGGGGTGGGTCTTGGAGAGAGCTACCATCGGGGATGGGGCTTGGAGAGAGCTCCCAACGGGGATGGAGGTTGGAGAGAGCTACCAACGGGAATGGGGCTTGGAGAGAGCTACCGCCGGGGATGGGGCTTGGAGAGAGCTACCACCGGGGATGGGGCTTGGGGAGAGAGCGCTACCACCGAGGATGGGGCTTGGAGAGAGCTCCCACCGGGGATGGGGCTTGAGGAGAGCTACCACCGGAGATGGGGCTTGGAGAGAGCTACCACCGGGGATGGGGCTTGGCGAGAGCTACCACCGGGAATGGGGCTTGGAGAGAGCTACCACCGGGGGTGGGTCTTGGAGAGAGCTACCATCGGGGATGGGGCTTGGAGAGAGCTCCCAACGGGGATGGGGTTTGGAGAGAGCTACCGACAGGAATAGGGCTTGGAGAGAGCTACCACCGGGGATGGGGCTTGGAGAGAGCTACCACCGAGGATGGGGCTTGGAGAGAGCAACCACCGTGGATGGGGCTTGGGGAGAGCTACCCCCGGGGATAGGGTTTGGGGAGAGCTGCCACCGGGGATGGGGCTTGGAGAGAGCTACCACCGGGAATGAGGCTTGGAGAGAGCTACCACCGGTGGTGGGTCTTGGAGAGAGCTACCATCGGGGATGGGGCTTGGAGAGAGCTCCCAACGGGGATGGGGGTTGGAGAGAGCTACCAACGGGAATGGGGCTTGGAGAGAGCTACCGCCGGGGATGGGGCTTGGAGAGAGCTACCACCGGGGATGGGGCTTGGGGAGAGAGCGCTACCACCGAGGATGGGGCTTGGAGAGAGCTCCCACCGGGAATGGGGCTTGAGGAGAGCTACCACCGGAGATGGGGCTTGGAGAGAGCTACCACCGGGGATGGGGCTTGGCGAGAGCTACCACCGGGAATGGGGCTTGGAGAGAGCTACCACCGGGGGTGGGTCTTGGAGAGAGCTACCATCGGGGATGGGGCTTGGAGAGAGCTCCCAACGGGGATGGGGTTTGGAGAGAGCTACCGACAGGAATGGGGCTTGGAGAGAGCTACCACCGGGGATGGGGCTTGGAGAGAGCTACCACCGAGGATGGGGCTTGGAGAGAGCAACCACCGTGGATGGGGCTTGGAGAGAGCTACCCCCGGGGATAGGGTTTGGGGAGAGCTGCCACCGGGGATGGGGCTTGGAGAGAGCTACCACCGGGAATGAGGCTTGGAGAGAGCTACCACCGGGGGTGGGTTTTCGAGAGAGCTACCATCGGGGATGGGGCTTGGAGAGAGCTCCCAACGGGGATGGGGTTTGGAGAGAGTTACCGACGGGAATGGGGCTTGGAGAGAGCTACCACCGGGGATGGGGCTTGGAGAGAGCTACCACCGGGGATGGGGTTTGGGGAGAGAGAGCTACCACCGAGGATGGGGGTTGGAGAGAGCTCCCACCGGGGATGGGGCTTGAGGAGAGCTACCACCGGAGATGGGGCTTGGAGAGAGCTACCACCGGGGATGGGGCTTGGCGAGAGCTATCCCCGGGGATAGGGTTTGGGGAGAGCTGCCACCGGGGATGGGGCTTGGAGAGAGCTACCACCGGGCATGGGGTTTGGAAAGAGCTACCACCGGGGGTGTATCTTGGAGAGAGCTACCATCGGGGATGGGGCTTGGAGAGAGCTCCCAACGGGGATGGAGGTTGGAGAGAGCTACCAACGGGAATGGGGCTTGGAGAGAGCTACCGCCGGGGATGGGGCTTGGAGAGAGCTACCACCGGGGATGGGGCTTGGGGAGAGAGCGCTACCACCGAGGATGGGGCTTGGAGAGAGCTCCCACCGGGGATGGGGCTTGGCGAGAGCTACCACCGGGGAAGGGGTTTGGGGAGAGCTGCCACCGGGGATGGGGCTCTGAGAGAGAGAGAGCTACCACCGAGTATGGGGCTTGGACAGAGAGAGAGCTACCACCGGGGATGGGGCTTGGAGAGAGAAAGAGCTACCACCGGGGATGGGGCTTGGAGAGAGAGAGAGCTACCACCGGGGATGGGGCTTGGAGAGAGTTACCACCGGGGGATGGGGCTTGGAGAGAGCTACCACCGGGGATTGGGCTGGGAGAGAGACAGAGCTACCACCGGGGATGGGGCTTCGAGAGAGCTACCACCGGGGATGGGGCGTGGAAAGAGAGAGCTACCACCGGGGATGGGGCGGGGAGAGGGAACTACCACTGGGGATGGGGCTTGGGGAGAGCTACAACGGGGGATGGGGCTTGGAGAGAGAGAGCTACCACCGGGGATGGGGCTTGGAGAGAGAAAGAGCTACCACCGGGGATGGGGCTTGGAGAGAAAGAGAGCTACCACCGGGGATGGGGCTTGGAGAGAGAAAGAGCTACCACCGGGGATGGGGCTTGGAGAGAGCTACCACCGGGGATGGGGCTTGGGGAGAGAGCGCTACCACCGAGGATGGGGCTTGGAGAGAGCTCCCACCGGGGATGGGGCTTGAGGAGAGCTACCACCGGAGATGGGGCTTGGAGAGAGCTACCACCGGGGATGGGGCTTGGCGAGAGCTACCACCGGGAATGGGGCTTGGAGAGAGCTACCACCGGGGGTGGGTCTTGGAGAGAGCTACCATCGGGGATGGGGCTTGGAGAGAGCTCCCAACGGGGATGGGGTTTGGAGAGAGCTACCGACAGGAATGGGGCTTGGAGAGAGCTACCACCGGGGATGGGGCTTGGAGAGAGCTACCACCGAGGATGGGGCTTGGAGAGAGCAACCACCGTGGATGGGGCTTGGAGAGAGCTACCCCCGGGGATAGGGTTTGGGGAGAGCTGCCACCGGGGATGGGGCTTGGAGAGAGCTACCACCGGGAATGAGGCTTGGAGAGAGCTACCACCGGGGGTGGGTTTTCGAGAGAGCTACCATCGGGGATGGGGCTTGGAGAGAGCTCCCAACGGGGATGGGGTTTGGAGAGAGTTACCGACGGGAATGGGGCTTGGAGAGAGCTACCACCGGGGATGGGGCTTGGAGAGAGCTACCACCGGGGATGGGGTTTGGGGAGAGAGAGCTACCACCGAGGATGGGGGTTGGAGAGAGCTCCCACCGGGGATGGGGCTTGAGGAGAGCTACCACCGGAGATGGGGCTTGGAGAGAGCTACCACCGGGGATGGGGCTTGGCGAGAGCTATCCCCGGGGATAGGGTTTGGGGAGAGCTGCCACCGGGGATGGGGCTTGGAGAGAGCTACCACCGGGCATGGGGTTTGGAAAGAGCTACCACCGGGGGTGTATCTTGGAGAGAGCTACCATCGGGGATGGGGCTTGGAGAGAGCTCCCAACGGGGATGGAGGTTGGAGAGAGCTACCAACGGGAATGGGGCTTGGAGAGAGCTACCGCCGGGGATGGGGCTTGGAGAGAGCTACCACCGGGGATGGGGCTTGGGGAGAGAGCGCTACCACCGAGGATGGGGCTTGGAGAGAGCTCCCACCGGGGATGGGGCTTGGCGAGAGCTACCACCGGGGAAGGGGTTTGGGGAGAGCTGCCACCGGGGATGGGGCTCTGAGAGAGAGAGAGCTACCACCGAGTATGGGGCTTGGACAGAGAGAGAGCTACCACCGGGGGTGGGGCTTGGAGAGAGAAAGAGCTACCACCGGGGATGGGGCTTGGAGAGAGAGAGAGCTACCACCGGGGATGGGGCTTGGAGAGAGTTACCACCGGGGGATGGGGCTTGGAGAGAGCTACCACCGGGGATTGGGCTGGGAGAGAGACAGAGCTACCACCGGGGATGGGGCTTCGAGAGAGCTACCACCGGGGATGGGGCGTGGAAAGAGAGAGCTACCACCGGGGATGGGGCGGGGAGAGGGAACTACCACTGGGGATGGGGCTTGGGGAGAGCTACAACGGGGGATGGGGCTTGGAGAGAGAGAGCTACCACCGGGGATGGGGCTTGGAGAGAGAAAGAGCTACCACCGGGGATGGGGCTTGGAGAGAAAGAGAGCTACCACCGGGGATGGGGCTTGGAGAGAGAAAGAGCTACCACCGGGGATGGGGCTTGGAGAGAGAGAGAGCTACCACCGGGGATGGGGCTTGGAGAGAGCTACCACCGGGGATGGGGCTTGGAGAGAGAGATAGTTACTACCGGGGATGGGGCTTGGAGAGACGGAGAGAGCTACCACAGGGGATGGGGCTTGGAGAGAGGTACCACCGAGGATGGGGCTTGTGGAGAGCTACCACCGGGGTTGGGGCTTGGAGAGAGAGAGAGAGAGCTACCACAGGGGATGGGGCTTGGAGAGAGCTACCACCGACGATGGGGCTTGGGGAGAGCTACTACCGGGGTTGGGGCTTGGAGAGAGAGATAGTTGCTACCGGGGATGGGGCTTGGAGAGAGCTACCACCGGAGATGGGACTTGGCGAGAGAGAGAGAGCTACCACCGGGGATGGGGCTTGGAGAGAGAGAGAGAGCTACCACAGGGGATGGGGCTTGGAGAGAGCTACCACCGAGGATGGGGCTTGGGGAGAGCTACTACCGGGGTTGGGGCTTGGAGAGAGAGATAGTTACTACCGGGGATGGGGCTTGGAGAGAGCTACCACCGGGGATGGGGCTTGGAGAGAGAGAGAGAGCTACCACAGGGGATGGGGCTTGGGGAGAGCTACCACCGAGGATGGGGCTTGGGTAGAGCTACTACCGGGGTTGGGGCTTGGAGAGAGAGATAGTTACTACCGGGGATGGGGCTTGGAGAGAGCTCCACCGGGGATGGGGCTTGGAGAGAGCTCCACCGGGGATGGGGCTTGGAGAGAGCTACAACCGGGGATGAGGCTTGGAGAGAGCTACCACCGGGGATGGTGCTTGGAGAGAGCTACCACCGGGGATGGGGCTTGGAGAGAGAGAGCTATCACCGGAGATGGGGCTTGGAGAGAGCTACCACCGGGGATGGGGCTTGGAGAGTGCTACCACCGGGGATGGGGCTTGGAGAGAGCTACCACCGAGGATGGGGCTTGGAGAGAGCTACCGCGGGGGATGGGGCTTGGAGAGAGAGAGAGAGAGCTAACACCGGGAATGGGACTTGGAGAGAGCTACCATCGGGGATGGGGCTTAAAGTGAGCTACCACCGAGGATGGGCTTGGCGAGAGAGAGAGCTACCACCGGGGATGGGGCTTGGAGAGGAAGACAGTTACCACCGGGGATGGGGCTTGGAGAGAGCTACCACAGGGGATGGTGCTTGGAGAGAGCTACCGCCGGGGATGGGGCTCGGAGAGAGAGAGAGCTACCACCGGGGATGGGGCGGGGAGAGGGAACTACCACCGAGGATGGGGCTTGGAGAGAGCTACCACCGACGATGGGGCTTGGGGAGAGCTAACACCGGGGATGGGGCTTGGAGAGAGAAAGAGCTACCACCGGGGATTGGGCTGGGAGAGAGACAGAGCTACCACCGGGGATGGGGCTTGGAGAGAGCTACCACCGGGGATGGGGCTTGGAGAGAGAGAGCTACCACCGGAGATGGGGCTTGGAGAGAGAGAGCTACCACTGGGGATGGGGCGGGGAGAGAGAGAGCTACCACCGGGGATGGGGCTTGGAGAGAGAGAGAGAGCTTGCACAAAGCATGGGGCTTGGAGAGAGCTACCACCGAGGATGGGGCTTGGGGAGAGCTACTACCGTGGTTGGGGCTTGGAGAGAGAGATAGTTACTACCGGGGATGGGGCTTGGAGAGAGCTACCACCGGGGATGGGGCTTGGAGAGAGAGATAGTTACTACCGGGGATGGGGCTTGGAGAGACAGAGAGAGCTACCACAGGGGATGGGGCTTGGAGAGAGGTACCGCCGAGGATGGGGCTTGTGGAGAGCTACCACCGTGGTTGGGGCTTGGAGAGAGAGAGAGAGAGCTACCACAGGGGATGGGGCTTGGAGAGAGCTACCACCGACGATGGGGCTTGGGGAGAGCTACTACCGGGGTTGGGGCTTGTGAGAGAGAGATAGTTACTACCGGGGATGGGGCTTGGAGAGAGCTACCACCGGAGATGGGGCTTGGCGAGAGAGAGAGAGCTACCACCGGGGATGGGGCTTGGAGAGAGAGAGAGAGCTACCACAGGGGATGGGGCTTGGAGAGAGCTACCACCGAGGATGGGGCTTGGGGAGAGCTACTACCGGGGTTGGGGCTTGGAGAGAGAGATAGTTACTACCGGGGATGGGGCTTGGAGAGAGCTACCACCGGGGATGGGGCTTGGAGAGAGAGAGAGAGCTACCACAGGGGATGGGGCTTGGGGAGAGCTACCACCGAGGATGGGGCTTGGGTAGAGCTACTACCGGGGTTGGGGCTTGGAGAGAGAGATAGTTACTACCGGGGATGGGGCTTGGAGAGAGCTCCACCGGGGATGGGGCTTGGAGAGAGCTACCACCGGGGATGGGGCTTGGAGAGAGAGAGCTACCACCGGAGATGGGGCTTGGAGAGAGAGAGCTACCACCGGGGATGGGGCGGGGAGAGAGAGAGCTACCACCGGGGATGGGGCTTGGAGAGAGCTACCACCGGGGGATGGGGCTTGGAGAGAGCTACCACCGGGGATTGGGCTTGGAGAGAGAGAGAGCTACCACCGGGGATGGGGCGGGGAGAGGGAACTACCACCGAGGATGGGGCTTGGAGAGAGCTACCACCGGGGATGGGGCTTGGGGAGAGCTAACACCGGGGATGGGGCTTGGAGAGAGCTACCACCGGGGGTGGGTCTTGGAGAGAGCTACCATCGGCGATGGGGCTTGGGGAGAGCTCCCAACGGGGATGGGGGTTGGAGAGAGCTATCAACGGGAATGGGGCATGGAGAGAGCTACCACCGGGGATGGGGCTTGGAGAGAGCTACCACCGGGGATGGGGCTTGGGGAGAGAGAGCTACCACCGGGCATGGGGCTTGGAGAGAGCTAACATCGGGGATGGGGCTTGGAGAGAGAGAGCTACCACCGGGGATGGGGCTTGGAGAGAGAGAGCTACCACGGGGGATGGGGCGGGGAGAGAGAGAGCTACCACCGGGGATGGGGCGGGGAGAGAGCTACCACCGGGGGATGGGGCTTGGAGAGAGCTACCGCCGGGGACGGGGCTTGGAGAGAGCTACCACCGGGGATGGGGCTTGGAGAGAGCTGCCACCGGGGATGCGGCGGGGAGAGGCAACTAGCACCGCGGATGGGGCTTGGAGAGAGCTACCAACGGGGATGGGGCTTGGGGAGAGCTAACACCGGGGATGGGGCTTGGAGAGAGCTACCACCGGGGATGGGGCTTGGAGAGAGCTGCCACCGGGGATGGGGCTTGGAGAGAGTTACCTCCGGGGATTGGGCTTCAAGAGAGCTCCCACCGGGGATGGGGGTTGGAGAGAGCTACCACCGGGGATGGGGCTTGGAGAGAGCTACCACCGGGAATGGGGCTTGGAGAGAGGTATACCACCGGGGGTGGGTCTTGGAGAGAGCTACCATCGGGGATGGGGCTTGGAGAGAGCTCCCAACGGGGATGGGGGTTGGAGAGAGCTACCAACGGGAATGGGGCTTGGAGAGAGCTCCAACCGGGGATGGGGCTTGGGGAGAGCTACCACCGGGGATGGGGCTTGGGGAGAGAAAGCTACCACCGAGGATGGGGCTTGGAGAGAGCTCCCACCGGGGATGGGGCTTGAGGAGAGCTACCACCGGAGATGGGGCTTGGAGAGAGCAACCACCGGGGATGGGGCTTGGCGAGAGCTACCCCCGGGGGTAGGGTTTGGGGAGAGCTGCCACCGGGGATGGGGCTTGGAGAGAGCTACCACCGGGCATGGGGCTTGGAGAGAGCTACCACCGGGGGTGGGTCTTGGAGAGAGCTACCATCGGGGATGGGGCTTGGAGAGAGCTCCCAACGGGGATGGAGGTTGGAGAGAGCTACCAACGGGAATGGGGCTTGGAGAGACCTACCGCCGGGGATGGGGCTTGGAGAGAGCTACCACCGGGGATGGGGCTTGGGGAGAGAGCGCTACCACCGAGGATGGGGCTTGGAGAGAGCTACCACCGGGGATGGGGCTTGAGGAGAGCTACCACCGGAGATGGGGCTTGGAGAGAGTTACCACCGGGGATGGGGCTTGGCGAGAGCTACCCCCGGGGATAGGGTTTGGGGAGAGCTACCACCGGGGATCGGGCTTGGAGAGAGCTACCACCGGAGATGGGGCTTGAGGAGAGCTACCACCGGAGATGGGGCTTGGAGAGAGCTACCACCGGGGATGGGGCTTGGAGAGAGCAACCACCGTGGATAGGGCTTGGAGAGAGCTACCCCCGGGGATAGGGTTTGGGGAGAGCTGCCACCGGGGATGGGGCTTGGAGAGCGCTACCATCGGGAATGGGGCTTGGAGAGAGCTACCACCGGGGGTGGGTCTTGGAGAGAGCTACCATCGGGGATGGGGCTTGGAGAGAGCTCCCAACGGGGATGGGGTTTGGAGAGAGCTACCGACGGGAATGGGGCTTGGAGAGAGCTACCACCGGGGATGGGGCTTGGAGAGAGCTACCACCGAGGATGGGGCTTGGAGAGAGCAACCACCGTGGATGGGGCTTGGAGAGAGCTACCCCCGGGGATAGGGTTTGGGGAGAGCTGCCACCGGGGATGGGGCTTGGAGAGAGCTACCACCGGGAATGGGGCTTGGAGAGAGCTACCACCGGGGGTGGGTCTTCGAGAGGGCTACCATCGGGGATGGGGTTTGGGGAGAGAGAGCTACCACCGAGGATGGGGGTTGGAGAGAGCTCCCACCGGGGATGGGGCTTGAGGAGAGCTACCACCGGAGATGGGGCTTGGAGAGAGCTACCACCGGGGATGGGGCTTGGCGAGAGCTACCCCCGGGGATAGGGTTTGGGGAGAGCTGCCACCGGGGATGGGGCTTGGAGAGAGCTACCACCGGGCATGGGGCTTGGAAAGAGCTACCACCGGGGGTGTATCTTGGAGAGAGCTACCATCGGGGATGGGGCTTGGAGAGAGCTCCCAACGGGGATGGAGGTTGGAGAGAGCTACCAACGGGAATGAGGCTTGGAGAGAGCTACCGCCGGGGATGGGGCTTGGAGAGAGCTACCACCGGGGATGGGGCTTGGGGAGAGAGCGCTACCACCGAGGATGGGGCTTGGAGAGAGCTCCCACCGGGGATGGGGCTTGGAGAGAGCTACCACCGGGGATGGGGCTTGGGGGGAGAGCGCTACCACCGAGGATGGGGCTGGGAGAGAGCTCCCACCGGGGATGGGGCTTGGCGAGAGCTACCACCGGGGAAGGGGTTTGGGGAGAGCTGCCACCGGGGATGGGGCTTGGAGAGAGAGAGAGCTACCACCGGGGATGGGGCTCTGAGAGAGAGAGAGCTACCACCGAGTATGGGGCTTGGACAGAGAGAGAGCTACCACCGGGGATGGGGCTTGGAGAGAGCTACCATCGGCGATGGGGCTTGGGGAGAGCTCCCAACGGGGATGGGGGTTGGAGAGAGCTATCAACGGGAATGGGGCTTGGAGAGAGCTACCACCGGGGATGGGGCTTGGAGAGAGCTACCACCGGGGATGGGGCTTGGGGAGAGAGAGCTACCACCGGGCATGGGGCTTGGAGAGAGCTAACATCGGGGATGGGGCTTGGAGAGAGAGAGCTACCACCGGGGATGGGGCTTGGAGAGAGAGATCTACCACGGGGGATGGGGCGGGGAGAGAGAGAGCTACCACCGGGGATGGGGCGGGGAGAGAGCTACCACCGGGGGATGGGGCTTGGAGAGAGCTACCGCCGGGGATGGGGCTTGGAGAGAGCTACCACCGGGGATGGGGCTTGGAGAGAGCTGCCACCGGGGATGGGGCGGGGAGAGGTAACTAGCACCGAGGATGGGGCTTGGAGAGAGCTACCACCGGGGATGGGGCTTGGGGAGAGCTAACACCGGGGATGGGGCTTGGAGAGAGCTACCACCGGGGATGGGGCTTGGAGAGAGCTGCCACCGGGGATGGGGCTTGGAGAGAGTTACCTCCGGGGATTGGGCTTCAAGAGAGCTCCCACCGGGGATGGGGGTTGGAGAGAGCTGCCACCGGGGAAGGGGCTTGGAGAGAGCTACCACCGGGAATGGGGCTTGGAGAGAGGTATACCACCGGGGGTGGGTCTTGGAGAGAGCTACCATCGGGGATGGGGCTTGGAGAGAGCTCCCAACGGGGATGGAGGTTGGAGAGAGCTACCAACGGGAATGGGGCTTGGAGAGAGCTACCGCCGGGGATGGGGCTTGGAGAGAGCTACCACCGGGGATGGGGCTTGGGGAGAGAGCGCTACCACCGAGGATGGGGCTTGGAGAGAGCTCCCACCGGGGATGGGGCTTGGCGAGAGCTACCACCGGGGAAGGGGTTTGGGGAGAGCTGCCACCGGGGATGGGGCTTGGAGAGAGAGAGAGAGCTACCACCGGGGATGGGGCTTGGACAGAGAGAGAGCTACCACCGGGGATGGGGCTTGGAGAGAGCTACCATCGGCGATGGGGCTTGGGGAGAGCTCCCAACGGGGATGGGGGTTGGAGAGAGCTATCAACGGGAATGGGGCTTGGAGAGAGCTACCACCGGGGATGGGGCTTGGAGAGAGCTACCACCGGGGATGGGGCTTGGGGAGAGAGAGCTACCACCGGGCATGGGGCTTGGAGAGAGCTAACATCGGGGATGGGGCTTGGAGAGAGAGAGCTACCACCGGGGATGGGGCTTGGAGAGAGAGAGCTACCACGGGGGATAGGGCGGGGAGAGAGAGAGCTACCACCGGGGATGGGGCGGGGAGAGAGCTACCACCGGGGGATGGGGCTTGGAGAGAGCTACCGCCGGGGATGGGGCTTGGAGAGAGCTACCACCGGGGATGGGGCTTGGAGAGAGCTGCCACCGGGGATGGGGCGGGGAGAGGCAACTAGCACCGAGGATGGGGCTTGGAGAGAGCTACCACCGGGGATGGGGCTTGGGGAGAGCTAACACCGGGGATGGGGCTTGGAGAGAGCTACCACCGGGGATGGGGCTTGGAGAGAGCTGCCACCGGGGATGGGGCTTGGAGAGAGTTACCTCCGGGGATTGGGCTTCAAGAGAGCTCCCACCGGGGATGGGGGTTGGAGAGAGCTGCCACCGGGGATGGGGCTTGGAGAGAGCTACCACCGGGAATGGGGCTTGGAGAGAGGTATACCACCGGGGGTGGGTCTTGGAGAGAGCTACCATCGGGGATGGGGCTTGGAGAGAGCTCCCAACGGGGATGGGGGTTGGAGAGAGCTACCAACGGGAATGGGGCTCGGAGAGAGCTCCAACCGGGGATGGGGCTTGGGGAGAGCTACCACCGGGGATGGGGCTTGGGGAGAGAAAGCTACCACCGAGGATGGGGCTTGGAGAGAGCTCCCACCGGGGATGGGGCTTGAGGAGAGCTACCACCGGAGATGGGGCTTGGAGAGAGCAACCACCGGGGATGGGGCTTGGCGAGAGCTACCCCCGGGGATAGGGTTTGGGGAGAGCTGCCACCGGGGATGGGGCTTGGAGAGAGCTACCACCGGGCATGGGGCTTGGAGAGAGCTACCACCGGGGGTGGGTCTTGGAGAGAGCTACCATCGGGGATGGGGCTTGGAGAGAGCTCCCAACGGGGATGGAGGTTGGAGAGAGCTACCAACGGGAATGGGGCTTGGAGAGAGCTACCGCCGGGGATGGGGCTTGGAGAGAGCTACCACCGGGGATGGGGCTTGGGGAGAGAGCGCTACCACCGAGGATGGGGCTTGGAGAGAGCTCCCACCGGGGATGGGGCTTGAGGGGAGCTACCACCGGAGATGGGGCTTGGAGAGAGCTACCACCGGGGATGGGGCTTGGCGAGAGCTACCACCGGGAATGGGGCTTGGAGAGAGCTACCACCGGGGGTGGGTCTTGGAGAGAGCTACCATCGGGGATGGGGCTTGGAGAGAGCTCCCAACGGGGATGGGGTTTGGAGAGAGCTACCGACAGGAATGGGGCTTGGAGAGAGCTACCACCGGGGATGGGGCTTGGAGAGAGCTACCACCGAGGATGGGGCTTGGGGAGAGCAACCACCGTGGATGGGGCTTGGAGAGAGCTACCCCCGGGGATAGGGTTTGGGGAGAGCTGCCACCGGGGATGGGGCTTGGAGAGAGCTACCACCGGGAATGAGGCTTGGAGAGAGCTACCACCGGTGGTGGGTCTTCGAGAGAGCTACCATCGGGGATGGGGCTTGGAGAGAGCTCCCAACGGGGATGGGGGTTGGAGAGAGCTACCAACGGGAATGGGGCTTGGAGAGAGCTACCGCCGGGGATGGGGCTTGGAGAGAGCTACCACCGGGGATGGGGCTTGGGGAGAGAGCGCTACCACCGAGGATGGGGCTTGGAGAGAGCTCCCACCGGGGATGGGGCTTGAGGAGAGCTACCACCGGAGATGGGGCTTGGAGAGAGCTACCACCGGGGATGGGGCTTGGCGAGAGCTACCACCGGGAATGGGGCTTGGAGAGAGCTACCACCGGGGGTGGGTCTTGGAGAGAGCTACCATCGGGGATGGGGCTTGGAGAGAGCTCCCAACGGGGATGGGGTTTGGAGAGAGCTACCGACAGGAATGGGGCTTGGAGAGAGCTACCACCGGGGATGGGGCTTGGAGAGAGCTACCACCGAGGATGGGGCTTGGAGAGAGCAACCACCGTGGATGGGGCTTGGAGAGAGCTACCCCCGGGGATAGGGTTTGGGGAGAGCTGCCACCGGGGATGGGGCTTGGAGAGAGCTACCACCGGGAATGAGGCTTGGAGAGAGCTACCACCGGGGGTGGGTCTTCGAGAGAGCTACCATCGGGGATGGGGCTTGGAGAGAGCTCCCAACGGGGATGGGGTTTGGAGAGAGTTACCGACGGGAATGGGGCTTGGAGAGAGCTACCACCGGGGATGGGGCTTGGAGAGAGCTACCACCGGGGATGGGGTTTGGGGAGAGAGAGCTACCACCGAGGATGGGGGTTGGAGAGAGCTCCCACCGGGGATGGGGCTTGAGGAGAGCTACCACCGGAGATGGGGCTTGGAGAGAGCTACCACCGGGGATGGGGCTTGGCGAGAGCTATCCCCGGGGATAGGGTTTGGGGAGAGCTGCCACCGGGGATGGGGCTTGGAGAGAGCTACCACCGGGCATGGGGTTTGGAAAGAGCTACCACCGGGGGTGTATCTTGGAGAGAGCTACCATCGGGGATGGGGCTTGGAGAGAGCTCCCAACGGGGATGGAGGTTGGAGAGAGCTACCAACGGGAATGGGGCTTGGAGAGAGCTACCGCCGGGGATGGGGCTTGGAGAGAGCTACCACCGGGGATGGGGCTTGGGGAGAGAGCGCTACCACCGAGGATGGGGCTTGGAGAGAGCTCCCACCGGGGATGGGGCTTGGCGAGAGCTACCACCGGGGAAGGGGTTTGGGGAGAGCTGCCACCGGGTATGGGGCTCTGAGAGAGAGAGAGCTACCACCGAGTATGGGGCTTGGACAGAGAGAGATCTACCACCGGGGATGGGGCTTGGAGAGAGAAAGAGCTACCACCGGGGATGGGGCTTGGAGAGAGAGAGAGCTACCACCGGGGATGGGGCTTGGAGAGAGCTACCACCGGGGGATGGGGCTTGGAGAGAGCTACCACCGGGGATTGGGCTGGGAGAGAGACAGAGCTACCACCGGGGATGGGGCTTCGAGAGAGCTACCACCGGGGATGGGGCGTGGAAAGAGAGAGCTACCACCGGGGATGGGGCGGGGAGAGGGAACTACCACTGGGGATGGGGCTTGGGGAGAGCTACAACGGGGGATGGGGCTTGGAGAGAGAGAGCTACCACCGGGGATGGGGCTTGGAGAGAGAAAGAGCTACCACCGGGGATGGGGCTTGGAGAGAAAGAGAGCTACCACCGGGGATGGGGCTTGGAGAGAGAAAGAGCTACCACCGGGGATGGGGCTTGGAGAGAGAGAGAGCTACCACCGGGGATGGGGCTTGGAGAGAGCTACCACCGGGGATGGGGCTTGGAGAGAGAGATAGTTACTACCGGGGATGGGGCTTGGAGAGACGGAGAGAGCTACCACAGGGGATGGGGCTTGGAGAGAGGTACCACCGAGGATGGGGCTTGTGGAGAGCTACCACCGGGGTTGGGGCTTGGAGAGAGAGAGAGAGAGCTACCACAGGGGATGGGGCTTGGAGAGAGCTACCACCGACGATGGGGCTTGGGGAGAGCTACTACCGGGGTTGGGGCTTGGAGAGAGAGATAGTTGCTACCGGGGATGGGGCTTGGAGAGAGCTACCACCGGAGATGGGACTTGGCGAGAGAGAGAGAGCTACCACCGGGGATGGGGCTTGGAGAGAGAGAGAGAGCTACCACAGGGGATGGGGCTTGGAGAGAGCTACCACAGAGGATGGGGCTTGGGGAGAGCTACTACCGGGGTTGGGGCTTGGAGAGAGAGATAGTTACTACCGGGGATGGGGCTTGGAGAGAGCTACCACCGGGGATGGGGCTTGGAGAGAGAGAGAGAGCTACCACAGGGGATGGGGCTTGGGGAGAGCTACCACCGAGGATGGGGCTTGGGTAGAGCTACTACCGGGGTTGGGGCTTGGAGAGAGAGATAGTTACTACCGGGGATGGGGCTTGGAGAGAGCTCCACCGGGGATGGGGCTTGGAGAGAGCTCCACCGGGGATGGGGCTTGGAGAGAGAGATAGTTACTACCGGGGATGGGGCTTGGAGAGACAGAGAGAGCTACCACAGGGGATGGGGCTTGGAGAGAGGTACCACCGAGGATGGGGCTTGTGGAGAGCTACCACCGGGGTTGGGGCTTGGAGAGAGAGAGAGAGCTACCACAGGGGATGGGGCTTGGAGAGAGCTACCACCGGAGATGGGGCTTGGCGAGAGAGAGAGAGCTACCACCGGGGATGGGGCTTGGAGAGAGAGAGAGAGCTACCACAGGGGATGGGGCTTGGAGAGAGCTACCCCCGAGGATGGGGCTTGGGGAGAGCTACTACCGGGGTTGGGGCTTGGAGAGAGAGATAGTTACTACCGGGGATGGGGCTTGGAGAGAGCTACCACCGGGGATGGGGCTTGGAGAGAGAGAGAGCTACAACCGGGGATGGGGCGGGGAGAGGGAACTACCACCGAGGATGGGGCTTGGAGAGAGCTACCACCGAGGATGGGGCTTGGGGAGAGCTAACACCGGGGATGGGGCTTGGAGAGAGAAAGAGCTACCACCGGGGATGGGGCTTGGAAAGCGAGAGAGCTACCACCGGGGATTGGGCTGGGAGAGAGACAGAGCTACCACCGGGAATGGGGCTTGGAGAGAGCTACCACCGGGGATGGGGCTTGGAGAGAGAGAGCTACCACCGGAGATGGGGCTTGGAGAGACAGAGCTACCACCGGGGATGGGGCGGGGAAAGAGAGAGCTACCACCGGGGATGGGGCTTGGAGAGAGCTACCACCGGGGGATGGGGCTTGGAGAGAGCTACCACCGGGGATTGGGCTTGGAGAGAGAGAGAGCTACCGCCGGGGATGGGGCGGGGAGAGGGAACTACCACCGAGGATGGGGCTTGGAGAGAGCTACCACCGGGGATGGGGCTTGGGGAGAGCTAACACCGGGGATGGGGCTTGGAGAGAGCTACCACCGGGGGTGGGTCTTGGAGAGAGCTACCATCGGCGATGGGGCTTGGGGAGAGCTCCCAACGGGGATGGGGGTTGGAGAGAGCTATCAACGGGAATGGGGCATGGAGAGAGCTACCACCGGGGATGGGGCTTGGAGAGAGCTACCACCGGGGATGGGGCTTGGGGAGAGAGAGCTACCACCGGGCATGGGGCTTGGAGAGAGCTAACATCGGGGATGGGGCTTGGAGAGAGAGAGCTACCACCGGGGATGGGGCTTGGAGAGAGAGAGCTACCACGGGGGATGGGGCGGGGAGAGAGAGAGCTACCACCGGGGATGGGGCGGGGAGAGAGCTACCACCGGGGGATGGGGCTTGGAGAGAGCTACCGCCGGGGATGGGGCTTGGAGAGAGCTACCACCGGGGATGGGGCTTGGAGAGAGCTGCCACCGGGGATGGGGCGGGGAGAGGCAACTAGCACCGCGGATGGGGCTTGGAGAGAGCTACCACCGGGGATGGGGCTTGGGGAGAGCTAACACCGGGGATGGGGCTTGGAGAGGGCTACCACCGGGGATGGGGCTTGGAGAGAGCTGCCACCGGGGATGGGGCTTGGAGAGAGTTACCTCCGGGGATTGGGCTTCAAGAGAGCTCCCACCGGGGATGGGGGTTGGAGAGAGCTACCACCGGGGATGGGGCTTGGAGAGAGCTACCACCGGGAATGGGGCTTGGAGAGAGGTATACCACCGGGGGTGGGTCTTGGAGAGAGCTACCATCGGGGATGGGGCTTGGAGAGAGCTCCCAACGGGGATGGGGGTTGGAGAGAGCTACCAACGGGAATGGGGCTTGGAGAGGGCTCCAACCGGGGATGGGGCTTGGGGAGAGCTACCACCGGGGATGGGGCTTGGGGAGAGAAAGCTACCACCGAGGATGGGGCTTGGAGAGAGCTCCCACCGGGGATGGGGCTTGAGGAGAGCTACCACCGGAGATGGGGCTTGGAGAGAGCAACCACCGGGGATGGGGCTTGGCGAGAGCTACCCCCGGGGGTACGGTTTGGGGAGAGCTGCCACCGGGGATGGGGCTTGGAGAGAGCTAACACCGGGCATGGGGCTTGGAGAGAGCTACCACCGGGGGTGGGTCTTGGAGAGAGCTACCATCGGGGATGGGGCTTGGAGAGAGCTCCCAACGGGGATGGAGGTTGGAGAGAGCTACCAACGGGAATGGGGCTTGGAGAGAGCTACCGCCGGGGATGGGGCTTGGAGAGAGCTACCACCGGGGATGGGGCTTGGGGAGAGAGCGCTACCACCGAGGATGGGGCTTGGAGAGAGCTCCCACCGGGGATGGGGCTTGAGGAGATCTACCGCCGGAGATGGGGCTTGGAGAGAGCTACCACCGGGGATGGGGCTTGGCGAGAGCTACCCGGGGGGATAGGGTTTGGGGAGAGCTACCACCGGGGATCGGGCTTGGAGAGAGCTACCACCGGAGATGGGGCTTGAGGAGAGCTACCACCGGAGATGGGGCTTGGAGAGAGCTACCACCGGGGATGGGGCTTGGAGAGAGCAACCACCGTGGATAGGGCTTGGAGAGAGCTACCCCCGGGGATAGGGTTTGGGGAGAGCTGCCACCGGGGATGGGGCTTGGAGAGAGCTACCACCGGGAATGGGGCTTGGAGAGAGCTACCACCGGGGGTGGGCCTTGGAGAGAGCTACCATCGGGGATGGGGCTTGGAGAGAGCTCCCAACGGGGATGGGGTTTGGAGAGAGCTACCGACGGGAATGGGGCTTGGAGAGAGCTACCACCGGGGATGGGGCTTGGAGAGAGCTACCACCGAGGATGGGGCTTGGAGAGAGCAACCACCGTGGATGGGGCTTGGAGAGAGCTACCCCCGGGGATAGGGTTTGGGGAGAGCTGCCACCGGGGATGGGGCTTGGAGATAGCTACCACCGGGAATGGGGCTTGGAGAGAGCTACCACCGGGGGTGGGTCTTCGAGAGGGCTACCATCGGGGATGGGGCTTGGAGAGAGCTCCCAACGGGGATGGGGTTTGAAGAGAGCTACCACCGGAGATGAGGCTTGGAGAGAGCTACCACCGGGGATGGGGCTTGGCGAGAGCTACCCCCGGGGATAGGGTTTGGGGAGAGCTGCCACCGGGGATGGGGCTTGGAGAGGGCTACCACCGGGCATGGGGCTTGGAAAGAGCTACCACCGGGGGTGTATCTTGGAGAGAGGTACCATCGGGGATGGGGCTTGGAGAGAGCTCCCAACGGGGATGGAGGTTGGAGAGAGCTACCAACGGGAATGGGGCTTGGAGAGAGCTACCGCCGGGGATGGGGCTTGGAGAGAGCTACCACCGGGGATGGGGCTTGGGGAGAGAGCGCTACCACCGAGGATGGGGCTTGGAGAGAGCTCCCACCGGGGATGGGGCTTGGCGAGAGCTACCACCGGGGAAGTTGTTTGGGGAGAGCTGCCACCGGGGATGGGGCTTGGAGAGAGAGAGAGAGCTACCACCGGGGATGGGGCTCTGAGAGAGAGAGAGCTACCACCGAGTATGGGGCTTGGACAGAGAGAGAGCTACCACCGGGGATGGGGCTTGGAGAGAGCTACCATCGGCGATGGGGCTTGGGGAGAGCTCCCAACGGGGATGGGGGTTGGAGAGGAAGACAGTTACCACCGGGGATGGGGCTTGGAGAGAGCTACCACAGGGGATGGTGCTTGGAGAGAGCTACCGCCGGGGATGGGGCTCGGAGAGAGAGAGAGCTACCACCGGGGATGGGGCGGGGAGAGGGAACTACCACCGAGGATGGGGCTTGGAGAGAGCTACCACCGACGATGGGGCTTGGGGAGAGCTAACACCGGGGATGGGGCTTGGAGAGAGAAAGAGCTACCACCGGGGATTGGGCTGGGAGAGAGACAGAGCTACCACCGGGGATGGGGCTTGGAGAAAGCTACCACCGGGGATGGGGCTTGGAGAGAGAGAGCTACCACCGGAGATGGGGCTTGGAGAGAGAGAGCTACCACTGGGGATGGGGCGGGGAGAGAGAGAGCTACCACCGGGGATGGGGCTTGGAGAGAGAGAGAGAGCTAGCACAAAGCATGGGGCTTGGAGAGAGCTACCACCGAGGATGGGGCTTGGGGAGAGCTACTACCGTGGTTGGGGCTTGGAGAGAGAGATAGTTACTACCGGGGATGGGGCTTGGAGAGAGCTACCACCGGGGATGGGGCTTGGAGAGAGAGATAGTTACTACCGGGGATGGGGCTTGGAGAGACAGAGAGAGCTACCACAGGGGATGGGGCTTGGAGAGAGGTACCGCCGAGGATGGGGCTTGTGGAGAGCTACCACCGTGGTTGGGGCTTGGAGAGAGAGAGAGAGAGCTACCACAGGGGATGGGGCTTGGAGAGAGCTACCACCGACGATGGGGCTTGGGGAGAGCTACTACCGGGGTTGGGGCTTGTGAGAGAGAGATAGTTACTACCGGGGATGGGGCTTGGAGAGAGCTACCACCGGAGATGGGGCTTGGCGAGAGAGAGAGAGCTACCACCGGGGATGGGGCTTGGAGAGAGAGAGAGAGCTACCACAGGGGATGGGGCTTGGAGAGAGCTACCACCGAGGATGGGGCTTGGGGAGAGCTACTACCGGGGTTGGGGCTTGGAGAGAGAGATAGTTACTACCGGGGATGGGGCTTGGAGAGAGCTACCACCGGGGATGGGGCTTGGAGAGAGAGAGAGAGCTACCACAGGGGATGGGGCTTGGGGAGAGCTACCACCGAGGATGGGGCTTGGGTAGAGCTACTACCGGGGTTGGGGCTTGGAGAGAGAGATAGTTACTACCGGGGATGGGGCTTGGAGAGAGCTCCACCGGGGATGGGGCTTGGAGAGAGCTACCACCGGGGATGGGGCTTGGAGAGAGAGAGCTACCACCGGAGATGGGGCTTGGAGAGAGAGAGCTACCACCGGGGATGGGGCGGGGAGAGAGAGAGCTACCACCGGGGATGGGGCTTGGAGAGAGCTACCACCGGGGGATGGGGCTTGGAGAGAGCTACCACCGGGGATTGGGCTTGGAGAGAGAGAGAGCTACCACCGGGGATGGGGCGGGGAGAGGGAACTACCACCGAGGATGGGGCTTGGAGAGAGCTACCACCGGGGATGGGGCTTGGGGAGAGCTAACACCGGGGATGGGGCTTGGAGAGAGCTACCACCGGGGGTGGGTCTTGGAGAGAGCTACCATCGGCGATGGGGCTTGGGGAGAGCTCCCAACGGGGATGGGGGTTGGAGAGAGCTATCAACGGGAATGGGGCATGGAGAGAGCTACCACCGGGGATGGGGCTTGGAGAGAGCTACCACCGGGGATGGGGCTTGGGGAGAGAGAGCTACCACCGGGCATGGGGCTTGGAGAGAGCTAACATCGGGGATGGGGCTTGGAGAGAGAGAGCTACCACCGGGGATGGGGCTTGGAGAGAGAGAGCTACCACGGGGGATGGGGCGGGGAGAGAGAGAGCTACCACCGGGGATGGGGCGGGGAGAGAGCTACCACCGGGGGATGGGGCTTGGAGAGAGCTACCGCCGGGGACGGGGCTTGGAGAGAGCTACCACCGGGGATGGGGCTTGGAGAGAGCTGCCACCGGGGATGCGGCGGGGAGAGGCAACTAGCACCGCGGATGGGGCTTGGAGAGAGCTACCAACGGGGATGGGGCTTGGGGAGAGCTAACACCGCGGATGGGGCTTGGAGAGAGCTACCAACGGGGATGGGGCTTGAGGAGAGCTAACACCGGGGATGGGGCTTGGAGAAAGCTACCACCGGGGATGGGGCTTGGAGAGAGCTGCCACCGGGGATGGGGCTTGGAGAGAGTTACCTCCGGGGATTGGGCTTCAAGAGAGCTCCCACCGGGGATGGGGGTTGGAGAGAGCTACCACCGGGGATGGGGCTTGGAGAGAGCTACCACCGGGAATGGGGCTTGGAGAGAGGTATACCACCGGGGGTGGGTCTTGGAGAGAGCTACCTTCGGGGATGGGGCTTGGAGAGAGCTCCCAACGGGGATGGGGGTTGGAGAGAGCTACCAACGGGAATGGGGCTTGGAGAGAGCTCCAACCGGGGATGGGGCTTGGGGAGAGCTACCACCGGGGATGGGGCTTGGGGAGAGAAAGCTACCACCGAGGATGGGGCTTGGAGAGAGCTCCCACCGGGGATGGGGCTTGAGGAGAGCTACCACCGGAGATGGGGCTTGGAGAGAGCAACCACCGGGGATGGGGCTTGGCGAGAGCTACCCCCGGGGGTAGGGTTTGGGGAGAGCTGCCACCGGGGATGGGGCTTGGAGAGAGCTACCACCGGGCATGGGGCTTGGAGAGAGCTACCACCGGGGGTGGGTCTTGGAGAGAGCTACCATCGGGGATGGGGCTTGGAGAGAGCTCCCAACGGGGATGGAGGTTGGAGAGAGCTACCAACGGGAATGGGGCTTGGAGAGACCTACCGCCGGGGATGGGGCTTGGAGAGAGCTACCACCGGGGATGGGGCTTGGGGAGAGAGCGCTACCACCGAGGATGGGGCTTGGAGAGAGCTCCCACCGGGGATGGGGCTTGAGGAGAGCTACCACCGGAGATGGGGCTTGGAGAGAGTTACCACCGGGGATGGGGCTTGGCGAGAGCTACCCCCGGGGATAGGGTTTGGGGAGAGCTACCACCGGGGATCGGGCTTGGAGAGAGCTACCACCGGAGATGGGGCTTGAGGAGAGCTACCACCGGAGATGGGGCTTGGAGAGAGCTACCACCGGGGATGGGGCTTGGAGAGAGCAACCACCGTGGATAGGGCTTGGAGAGAGCTACCCCCGGGGATAGGGTTTGGGGAGAGCTGCCACCGGGGATGGGGCTTGGAGAGCGCTACCATCGGGAATGGGGCTTGGAGAGAGCTACCACCGGGGGTGGGTCTTGGAGAGAGCTACCATCGGGGATGGGGCTTGGAGAGAGCTCCCAACGGGGATGGGGTTTGGAGAGAGCTACCGACGGGAATGGGGCTTGGAGAGAGCTACCACCGGGGATGGGGCTTGGAGAGAGCTACCACCGAGGATGGGGCTTGGAGAGAGCAACCACCGTGGATGGGGCTTGGAGAGAGCTACCCCCGGGGATAGGGTTTGGGGAGAGCTGCCACCGGGGATGGGGCTTGGAGAGAGCTACCACCGGGAATGGGGCTTGGAGAGAGCTACCACCGGGGGTGGGTCTTCGAGAGGGCTACCATCGGGGATGGGGTTTGGGGAGAGAGAGCTACCACCGCGGATGGGGGTTGGAGAGAGCTACCACCGGGGATGGGGCTTGAGGAGAGCTACCACCGGAGATGGGGCTTGGAGAGAGCTACCACCGGGGATGGGGCTTGGCGAGAGCTACCCCCGGGGATAGGGTTTGGGGAGAGCTGCCACCGGGGATGGGGCTTGGAGAGAGCTACCACCGGGCATGGGGCTTGGAAAGAGTTACCACCGGGGGTGTATCTTGGAGAGAGCTACCATCGGGGATGGGGCTTGGAGAGAGCTCCCAACGGGGATGGAGGTTGGAGAGAGCTACCAACGGGAATGAGGCTTGGAGAGAGCTACCGCCGGGGATGGGGCTTGGAGAGAGCTCCCACCGGGGATGGGGCTTGGAGAGAGCTACCACCGGGGATGGGGCTTGGGGGGAGAGCGCTACCACCGAGGATGGGGCTTGGAGAGAGCTCCCACCGGGGATGGGGCTTGGCGAGAGCTACCACCGGGGAAGGGGTTTGGGGAGAGCTGCCACCGGGGATGGGGCTTGGAGAGAGAGAGAGAGCTACCACCGGGGATGGGGCTCTGAGAGAGAGAGAGCTACCACCGAGTATGGGGCTTGGACAGAGAGAGAGCTACCACCGGGGATGGGGCTTGGAGAGAGCTACCATCGGCGATGGGGCTTGGGGAGAGCTCCCAACGGGGATGGGGGTTGGAGAGAGCTATCAACGGGAATGGGGCTTGGAGAGAGCTACCACCGGGGATGGGGCTTGGAGAGAGCTACCACCGGGGATGGGGCTTGGGGAGAGAGAGCTACCACCGGGCATGGGGCTTGGAGAGAGCTAACATCGGGGATGGGGCTTGGAGAGAGAGAGCTACCACCGGGGATGGGGCTTGGAGAGAGAGAGCTACCACGGGGGATGGGGCGGGGAGAGAGAGAGCTACCACCGGGGATGGGGCGGGGAGAGAGCTACCACCGGGGGATGGGGCTTGGAGAGAGCTACCGCCGGGGATGGGGCTTGGAGAGAGCTACCACCGGGGATGGGGCTTGGAGAGAGCTGCCACCGGTAATGGGGCGGGGAGAGGTAACTAGCACCGAGGATGGGGCTTGGAGAGAGCTACCACCGGGGATGGGGCTTGGGGAGAGCTAACACCGGGGATGGGGCTTGGAGAGAGCTACCACCGGGGATGGGGCTTGGAGAGAGCTGCCACCGGGGATGGGGCTTGGAGAGAGTTACCTCCGGGGATTGGGCTTCAAGAGAGCTCCCACCGGGGATGGGGGTTGGAGAGAGCTGCCACCGGGGAAGGGGCTTGGAGAGAGCTACCACCGGGAATGGGGCTTGGAGAGAGGTATACCACCGGGGGTGGGTCTTGGAGAGAGCTACCATCGGGGATGGGGCTTGGAGAGAGCTCCCAACGGGGATGGAGGTTGGAGAGAGCTACCAACGGGAATGGGGCTTGGAGAGAGCTACCGCCGGGGATGGGGCTTGGAGAGAGCTACCACCGGGGATGGGGCTTGGGGAGAGAGCGCTACCACCGAGGATGGGGCTTGGAGAGAGCTCCCACCGGGGATGGGGCTTGGCGAGAGCTACCACCGGGGAAGGGGTTTGGGGAGAGCTGCCACCGGGGATGGGGCTTGGAGAGAGAGAGAGAGCTACCACCGGGGATGGGGCTCTGAGAGAGAGAGAGCTACCACCGAGTATGGGGCTTGGACAGAGAGAGAGCTACCACCGGGGATGGGGCTTGGAGAGAGCTACCATCGGCGATGGGGCTTGGGGAGAGCTCCCAACGGGGATGGGGGTTGGAGAGAGCTATCAACGGGAATGGGGCTTGGAGAGAGCTACCACCGGGGATGGGGCTTGGAGAGAGCTACCACCGGGGATGGGGCTTGGGGAGAGAGAGCTACCACCGGGCATGGGGCTTGGAGAGAGCTAACATCGGGGATGGGGCTTGGAGAGAGAGAGCTACCACCGGGGATGGGGCTTGGAGAGAGAGAGCTACCACGGGGGATGGGGCGGGGAGAGAGAGAGCTACCACCGGGGATGGGGCGGGGAGAGAGCTACCACCGGGGGATGGGGCTTGGAGAGAGCTACCGCCGGGGATGGGGCTTGGAGAGAGCTACCACCGGGGATGGGGCTTGGAGAGAGCTGCCACCGGGGATGGGGCGGGGAGAGGCAACTAGCACCGAGGATGGGGCTTGGAGAGAGCTACCACCGGGGATGGGGCTTGGGGAGAGCTAACACCGGGGATGGGGCTTGGAGAGAGCTACCACCGGGGATGGGGCTTGGAGAGAGCTGCCACCGGGGATGGGGCTTGGAGAGAGTTACCTCCGGGGATTGGGCTTCAAGAGAGCTCCCACCGGGGATGGGGGTTGGAGAGAGCTGCCACCGGGGATGGGGCTTGGAGAGAGCTACCACCGGGAATGGGGCTTGGAGAGAGGTATACCACCGGGGGTGGGTCTTGGAGAGAGCTACCATCGGGGATGGGGCTTGGAGAGAGCTCCCAACGGGGATGGGGGTTGGAGAGAGCTACCAACGGGAATGGGGCTTGGAGAGAGCTCCAACCGGGGATGGGGCTTGGGGAGAGCTACCACCGGGGATGGGGCTTGGGGAGAGAAAGCTACCACCGAGGATGGGGCTTGGAGAGAGCTCCCACCGGGGATGGGGCTTGAGGAGAGCTACCACCGGAGATGGGGCTTGGAGAGAGCAACCACCGGGGATGGGGCTTGGCGAGAGCTACCCCCGGGGATAGGGTTTGGGGAGAGCTGCCACCGGGGATGGGGCTTGGAGAGAGCTACCACCGGGCATGGGGCTTGGAGAGAGCTACCACCGGGGGTGGGTCTTGGAGAGAGCTACCATCGGGGATGGGGCTTGGAGAGAGCTCCCAACGGGGATGGAGGTTGGAGAGAGCTACCAACGGGAATGGGGCTTGGAGAGAGCTACCGCCGGGGATGGGGCTTGGAGAGAGCTACCACCGGGGATGGGGCTTGGGGAGAGAGCGCTACCACCGAGGATGGGGCTTGGAGAGAGCTCCCACCGGGGATGGGGCTTGAGGAGAGCTACCACCGGAGATGGGGCTTGGAGAGAGCTACCACCGGGGATGGGGCTTGGCGAGAGCTACCACCGGGAATGGGGCTTGGAGAGAGCTACCACCGGGGGTGGGTCTTGGAGAGAGCTACCATCGGGGATGGGGCTTGGAGAGAGCTCCCAACGGGGATGGGGTTTGGAGAGAGCTACCGACAGGAATGGGGCTTGGAGAGAGCTACCACCGGGGATGGGGCTTGGAGAGAGCTACCACCGAGGATGGGGCTTGGAGAGAGCAACCACCGTGGATGGGGCTTGGGGAGAGCTACCCCCGGGGATAGGGTTCGGGGAGAGCTGCCACCGGGGATGGGGCTTGGAGAGAGCTACCACCGGGAATGAGGCTTGGAGAGAGCTACCACCGGGGGTGGGTCTTCGAGAGAGCTACCATCGGGGATGGGGCTTGGAGAGAGCTCCCAACGGGGATGGAGGTTGGAGAGAGCTACCAACGGGAATGGGGCTTGGAGAGAGCTACCGCCGGGGATGGGGCTTGGAGAGAGCTACCACCGGGGATGGGGCTTGGAGAGAGCTCCCACCGGGGATGGGGCTTGGCGAGAGCTACCACCGGGGAAGGGGTTTGGGGAGAGCTGCCACCGGGGATGGGGCTTGGAGAGAGAGAGAGAGCTACCACCGGGGATGGGGCTCTGAGAGAGACAGAGCTACCACCGAGTATGGGGCTTGGACAGCGAGAGAGCTACCACCGGGGATGGGGCTTGGAGAGAGCTACCATCGGCGATGGGGCTTGGGGAGAGCTCCCAACGGGGATGGGGGTTGGAGAGAGCTATCAACGGGAATGGGGCTTGGAGAGAGCTACCACCGGGGATGGGGCTTGGAGAGAGCTACCACCGTGGATGGGGCTTGGGGAGAGAGAGCTACCACCGGGCATGGGGCTTGGAGAGAGCTAACATCGGGGATGGGGCTTGGAGAGAGAGAGCTACCACCGGGGATGGGGCTTGGAGAGAGAGAGCTACCACGGGGGATGGGGCGGGGAGAGAGAGAGCTACCACCGGGGATGGGGCGGGGAGAGAGCTACCACCGGGGGATGGGGCTTGGAGAGAGCTACCGCCGGGGATGGGGCTTGGAGAGAGCTACCACCGGGGATGGGGCTTGGAGAGAGCTGCCACCGGGGATGGGGCGGGGAGAGGCAACTAGCACCGAGGATGGGGCTTGGAGAGAGCTACCACCGGGGATGGGGCTTGGGGAGAGCTAACACCGGGGATGGGGCTTGGAGAGAACTACCACCGGGGATGGGGCTTGGAGAGAGCTGCCACCGGGGATGGGGCTTGGAGAGAGTTACCTCGGGGGATTGGGCTTCAAGAGAGCTCCCACCGGGGATGGGGGTTGGAGAGAGCTGCCACCGGGGATGGGGCTTGGAGAGAGCTACCACCGGGAATGGGGCTTGGAGAGAGGTATACCACCGGGGGTGGGTCTTGGAGAGAGCTACCATCGGGGATGGGGCTTGGAGAGAGCTCCCAACGGGGATGGGGGTTGGAGAGAGCTACCAACGGGAATGGGGCTTGGAGAGAGCTCCAACCGGGGATGGGGCTTGGGGAGAGCTACCACCGGGGATGGGGCTTGGGGAGAGAAAGCTACCACCGAGGATGGGGCTTGGAGAGAGCTCCCACCGGGGATGGGGCTTGAGGAGAGCTACCACCGGAGATGGGGCTTGGAGAGAGCAACCACCGGGGATGGGGCTTGGCGAGAGCTACCCCCGGGGATAGGGTTTGGGGAGAGCTGCCACCGGGGATGGGGCTTGGAGAGAGCTACCACCGGGCATGGGGCTTGGAGAGAGCTACCACCGGGGGTGGGTCTTGGAGAGAGCTACCATCGGGGATGGGGCTTGGAGAGAGCTCCCAACGGGGATGGAGGTTGGAGAGAGCTACCAACGGGAATGGGGCTTGGAGAGAGCTACCGCCGGGGATGGGGCTTGGAGAGAGCTACCACCGGGGATGGGGCTTGGGGAGAGAGCGCTACCACCGAGGATGGGGCTTGGAGAGAGCTCCCACCGGGGATGGGGCTTGAGGAGAGCTACCACCGGAGATGGGGCTTGGAGAGAGCTACCACCGGGGATGGGGCTTGGCGAGAGCTACCACCGGGAATGGGGCTTGGAGAGAGCTACCACCGGGGGTGGGTCTTGGAGAGAGCTACCATCGGGGATGGGGCTTGGAGAGAGCTCCCAACGGGGATGGGGTTTGGAGAGAGCTACCGACAGGAATAGGGCTTGGAGAGAGCTACCACCGGGGATGGGGCTTGGAGAGAGCTACCACCGAGGATGGGGCTTGGAGAGAGCAACCACCGTGGATGGGGCTTGGGGAGAGCTACCCCCGGGGATAGGGTTTGGGGAGAGCTGCCACCGGGGATGGGGCTTGGAGAGAGCTACCACCGGGAATGAGGCTTGGAGAGAGCTACCACCGGTGGTGGGTCTTGGAGAGAGCTACCATCGGGGATGGGGCTTGGAGAGAGCTCCCAACGGGGATGGGGGTTGGAGAGAGCTACCAACGGGAATGGGGCTTGGAGAGAGCTACCGCCGGGGATGGGGCTTGGAGAGAGCTACCACCGGGGATGGGGCTTGGGGAGAGAGCGCTACCACCGAGGATGGGGCTTGGAGAGAGCTCCCACCGGGAATGGGGCTTGAGGAGAGCTACCACCGGAGATGGGGCTTGGAGAGAGCTACCACCGGGGATGGGGCTTGGCGAGAGCTACCACCGGGAATGGGGCTTGGAGAGAGCTACCACCGGGGGTGGGTCTTGGAGAGAGCTACCATCGGGGATGGGGCTTGGAGAGAGCTCCCAACGGGGATGGGGTTTGGAGAGAGCTACCGACAGGAATGGGGCTTGGAGAGAGCTACCACCGGGGATGGGGTTTGGAGAGAGCTACCACCGAGGATGGGGCTTGGAGAGAGCAACCACCGTGGATGGGGCTTGGAGAGAGCTACCCCCGGGGATAGGGTTTGGGGAGAGCTGCCACCGGGGATGGGGCTTGGAGAGAGCTACCACCGGGAATGAGGCTTGGAGAGAGCTACCACCGGGGGTGGGTTTTCGAGAGAGCTACCATCGGGGATGGGGCTTGGAGAGAGCTCCCAACGGGGATGGGGTTTGGAGAGAGTTACCGACGGGAATGGGGCTTGGAGAGAGCTACCACCGGGGATGGGGCTTGGAGAGAGCTACCACCGGGGATGGGGTTTGGGGAGAGAGAGCTACCACCGAGGATGGGGGTTGGAGAGAGCTCCCACCGGGGATGGGGCTTGAGGAGAGCTACCACCGGAGATGGGGCTTGGAGAGAGCTACCACCGGGGATGGGGCTTGGCGAGAGCTATCCCCGGGGATAGGGTTTGGGGAGAGCTGCCACCGGGGATGGGGCTTGGAGAGAGCTACCACCGGGCATGGGGTTTGGAAAGAGCTACCACCGGGGGTGTATCTTGGAGAGAGCTACCATCGGGGATGGGGCTTGGAGAGAGCTCCCAACGGGGATGGAGGTTGGAGAGAGCTACCAACGGGAATGGGGCTTGGAGAGAGCTACCGCCGGGGATGGGGCTTGGAGAGAGCTACCACCGGGGATGGGGCTTGGGGAGAGAGCGCTACCACCGAGGATGGGGCTTGGAGAGAGCTCCCACCGGGGATGGGGCTTGGCGAGAGCTACCACCGGGGAAGGGGTTTGGGGAGAGCTGCCACCGGGGATGGGGCTCTGAGAGAGAGAGAGCTACCACCGAGTATGGGGCTTGGACAGAGAGAGAGCTACCACCGGGGATGGGGCTTGGAGAGAGAAAGAGCTACCACCGGGGATGGGGCTTGGAGAGAGAGAGAGCTACCACCGGGGATGGGGCTTGGAGAGAGTTACCACCGGGGGATGGGGCTTGGAGAGAGCTACCACCGGGGATTGGGCTGGGAGAGAGACAGAGCTACCACCGGGGATGGGGCTTCGAGAGAGCTACCACCGGGGATGGGGCGTGGAAAGAGAGAGCTACCACCGGGGATGGGGCGGGGAGAGGGAACTACCACTGGGGATGGGGCTTGGGGAGAGCTACAACGGGGGATGGGGCTTGGAGAGAGAGAGCTACCACCGGGGATGGGGCTTGGAGAGAGAAAGAGCTACCACCGGGGATGGGGCTTGGAGAGAAAGAGAGCTACCACCGGGGATGGGGCTTGGAGAGAGAAAGAGCTACCACCGGGGATGGGGCTTGGAGAGAGCTACCACCGGGGATGGGGCTTGGGGAGAGAGCGCTACCACCGAGGATGGGGCTTGGAGAGAGCTCCCACCGGGGATGGGGCTTGAGGAGAGCTACCACCGGAGATGGGGCTTGGAGAGAGCTACCACCGGGGATGGGGCTTGGCGAGAGCTACCACCGGGAATGGGGCTTGGAGAGAGCTACCACCGGGGGTGGGTCTTGGAGAGAGCTACCATCGGGGATGGGGCTTGGAGAGAGCTCCCAACGGGGATGGGGTTTGGAGAGAGCTACCGACAGGAATGGGGCTTGGAGAGAGTTACCACCGGGGATGGGGCTTGGAGAGAGCTACCACCGAGGATGGGGCTTGGAGAGAGCAACCACCGTGGATGGGGCTTGGAGAGAGCTACCCCCGGGGATAGGGTTTGGGGAGAGCTGCCACCGGGGATGGGGCTTGGAGAGAGCTACCACCGGGAATGAGGCTTGGAGAGAGCTACCACCGGGGGTGGGTTTTCGAGAGAGCTACCATCGGGGATGGGGCTTGGAGAGAGCTCCCAACGGGGATGGGGTTTGGAGAGAGTTACCGACGGGAATGGGGCTTGGAGAGAGCTACCACCGGGGATGGGGCTTGGAGAGAGCTACCACCGGGGATGGGGTTTGGGGAGAGAGAGCTACCACCGAGGATGGGGGTTGGAGAGAGCTCCCACCGGGGATGGGGCTTGAGGAGAGCTACCACCGGAGATGGGGCTTGGAGAGAGCTACCACCGGGGATGGGGCTTGGCGAGAGCTATCCCCGGGGATAGGGTTTGGGGAGAGCTGCCACCGGGGATGGGGCTTGGAGAGAGCTACCACCGGGCATGGGGTTTGGAAAGAGCTACCACCGGGGGTGTATCTTGGAGAGAGCTACCATCGGGGATGGGGCTTGGAGAGAGCTCCCAACGGGGATGGAGGTTGGAGAGAGCTACCAACGGGAATGGGGCTTGGAGAGAGCTACCGCCGGGGATGGGGCTTGGAGAGAGCTACCACCGGGGATGGGGCTTGGGGAGAGAGCGCTACCACCGAGGATGGGGCTTGGAGAGAGCTCCCACCGGGGATGGGGCTTGGCGAGAGCTACCACCGGGGAAGGGGTTTGGGGAGAGCTGCCACCGGGGATGGGGCTCTGAGAGAGAGAGAGCTACCACCGAGTATGGGGCTTGGACAGAGAGAGAGCTACCACCGGGGATGGGGCTTGGAGAGAGAAAGAGCTACCACCGGGGATGGGGCTTGGAGAGAGAGAGAGCTACCACCGGGGATGGGGCTTGGAGAGAGTTACCACCGGGGGATGGGGCTTGGAGAGAGCTACCACCGGGGATTGGGCTGGGAGAGAGACAGAGCTACCACCGGGGATGGGGCTTCGAGAGAGCTACCACCGGGGATGGGGCGTGGAAAGAGAGAGCTACCACCGGGGATGGGGCGGGGAGAGGGAACTACCACTGGGGATGGGGCTTGGGGAGAGCTACAACGGGGGATGGGGCTTGGAGAGAGAGAGCTACCACCGGGGATGGGGCTTGGAGAGAGAAAGAGCTACCACCGGGGATGGGGCTTGGAGAGAAAGAGAGCTACCACCGGGGATGGGGCTTGGAGAGAGAAAGAGCTACCACCGGGGATGGGGCTTGGAGAGAGAGAGAGCTACCACCGGGGATGGGGCTTGGAGAGAGCTACCACCGGGGATGGGGCTTGGAGAGAGAGATAGTTACTACCGGGGATGGGGCTTGGAGAGACGGAGAGAGCTACCACAGGGGATGGGGCTTGGAGAGAGGTACCACCGAGGATGGGGCTTGTGGAGAGCTACCACCGGGGTTGGGGCTTGGAGAGAGAGAGAGAGAGCTACCACAGGGGATGGGGCTTGGAGAGAGCTACCACCGACGATGGGGCTTGGGGAGAGCTACTACCGGGGTTGGGGCTTGGAGAGAGAGATAGTTGCTACCGGGGATGGGGCTTGGAGAGAGCTACCACCGGAGATGGGACTTGGCGAGAGAGAGAGAGCTACCACCGGGGATGGGGCTTGGAGAGAGAGAGAGAGCTACCACAGGGGATGGGGCTTGGAGAGAGCTACCACCGAGGATGGGGCTTGGGGAGAGCTACTACCGGGGTTGGGGCTTGGAGAGAGAGATAGTTACTACCGGGGATGGGGCTTGGAGAGAGCTACCACCGGGGATGGGGCTTGGAGAGAGAGAGAGAGCTACCACAGGGGATGGGGCTTGGGGAGAGCTACCACCGAGGATGGGGCTTGGGTAGAGCTACTACCGGGGTTGGGGCTTGGAGAGAGAGATAGTTACTACCGGGGATGGGGCTTGGAGAGAGCTCCACCGGGGATGGGGCTTGGAGAGAGCTCCACCGGGGATGGGGCTTGGAGAGAGCTACAACCGGGGATGAGGCTTGGAGAGAGCTACCACCGGGGATGGTGCTTGGAGAGAGCTACCACCGGGGATGGGGCTTGGAGAGAGAGAGCTATCACCGGAGATGGGGCTTGGAGAGAGCTACCACCGGGGATGGGGCTTGGAGAGTGCTACCACCGGGGATGGGGCTTGGAGAGAGCTACCACCGAGGATGGGGCTTGGAGAGAGCTACCGCGGGGGATGGGGCTTGGAGAGAGAGAGAGAGAGCTAACACCGGGAATGGGACTTGGAGAGAGCTACCATCGGGGATGGGGCTTAAAGTGAGCTACCACCGAGGATGGGCTTGGCGAGAGAGAGAGCTACCACCGGGGATGGGGCTTGGAGAGGAAGACAGTTACCACCGGGGATGGGGCTTGGAGAGAGCTACCACAGGGGATGGTGCTTGGAGAGAGCTACCGCCGGGGATGGGGCTCGGAGAGAGAGAGAGCTACCACCGGGGATGGGGCGGGGAGAGGGAACTACCACCGAGGATGGGGCTTGGAGAGAGCTACCACCGACGATGGGGCTTGGGGAGAGCTAACACCGGGGATGGGGCTTGGAGAGAGAAAGAGCTACCACCGGGGATTGGGCTGGGAGAGAGACAGAGCTACCACCGGGGATGGGGCTTGGAGAGAGCTACCACCGGGGATGGGGCTTGGAGAGAGAGAGCTACCACCGGAGATGGGGCTTGGAGAGAGAGAGCTACCACTGGGGATGGGGCGGGGAGAGAGAGAGCTACCACCGGGGATGGGGCTTGGAGAGAGAGAGAGAGCTTGCACAAAGCATGGGGCTTGGAGAGAGCTACCACCGAGGATGGGGCTTGGGGAGAGCTACTACCGTGGTTGGGGCTTGGAGAGAGAGATAGTTACTACCGGGGATGGGGCTTGGAGAGAGCTACCACCGGGGATGGGGCTTGGAGAGAGAGATAGTTACTACCGGGGATGGGGCTTGGAGAGACAGAGAGAGCTACCACAGGGGATGGGGCTTGGAGAGAGGTACCGCCGAGGATGGGGCTTGTGGAGAGCTACCACCGTGGTTGGGGCTTGGAGAGAGAGAGAGAGAGCTACCACAGGGGATGGGGCTTGGAGAGAGCTACCACCGACGATGGGGCTTGGGGAGAGCTACTACCGGGGTTGGGGCTTGTGAGAGAGAGATAGTTACTACCGGGGATGGGGCTTGGAGAGAGCTACCACCGGAGATGGGGCTTGGCGAGAGAGAGAGAGCTACCACCGGGGATGGGGCTTGGAGAGAGAGAGAGAGCTACCACAGGGGATGGGGCTTGGAGAGAGCTACCACCGAGGATGGGGCTTGGGGAGAGCTACTACCGGGGTTGGGGCTTGGAGAGAGAGATAGTTACTACCGGGGATGGGGCTTGGAGAGAGCTACCACCGGGGATGGGGCTTGGAGAGAGAGAGAGAGCTACCACAGGGGATGGGGCTTGGGGAGAGCTACCACCGAGGATGGGGCTTGGGTAGAGCTACTACCGGGGTTGGGGCTTGGAGAGAGAGATAGTTACTACCGGGGATGGGGCTTGGAGAGAGCTCCACCGGGGATGGGGCTTGGAGAGAGCTACCACCGGGGATGGGGCTTGGAGAGAGAGAGCTACCACCGGAGATGGGGCTTGGAGAGAGAGAGCTACCACCGGGGATGGGGCGGGGAGAGAGAGAGCTACCACCGGGGATGGGGCTTGGAGAGAGCTACCACCGGGGGATGGGGCTTGGAGAGAGCTACCACCGGGGATTGGGCTTGGAGAGAGAGAGAGCTACCACCGGGGATGGGGCGGGGAGAGGGAACTACCACCGAGGATGGGGCTTGGAGAGAGCTACCACCGGGGATGGGGCTTGGGGAGAGCTAACACCGGGGATGGGGCTTGGAGAGAGCTACCACCGGGGGTGGGTCTTGGAGAGAGCTACCATCGGCGATGGGGCTTGGGGAGAGCTCCCAACGGGGATGGGGGTTGGAGAGAGCTATCAACGGGAATGGGGCATGGAGAGAGCTACCACCGGGGATGGGGCTTGGAGAGAGCTACCACCGGGGATGGGGCTTGGAGAGAGCTCCCACCGGGGATGGGGCTTGGCGAGAGCTACCACCGGGGAAGGGGTTTGGGGAGAGCTGCCACCGGGGATGGGGCTTGGAGAGAGAGAGAGAGCTACCACCGGGGATGGGGCTCTGAGAGAGACAGAGCTACCACCGAGTATGGGGCTTGGACAGCGAGAGAGCTACCACCGGGGATGGGGCTTGGAGAGAGCTACCATCGGCGATGGGGCTTGGGGAGAGCTCCCAACGGGGATGGGGGTTGGAGAGAGCTATCAACGGGAATGGGGCTTGGAGAGAGCTACCACCGGGGATGGGGCTTGGAGAGAGCTACCACCGTGGATGGGGCTTGGGGAGAGAGAGCTACCACCGGGCATGGGGCTTGGAGAGAGCTAACATCGGGGATGGGGCTTGGAGAGAGAGAGCTACCACCGGGGATGGGGCTTGGAGAGAGAGAGCTACCACGGGGGATGGGGCGGGGAGAGAGAGAGCTACCACCGGGGATGGGGCGGGGAGAGAGCTACCACCGGGGGATGGGGCTTGGAGAGAGCTACCGCCGGGGATGGGGCTTGGAGAGAGCTACCACCGGGGATGGGGCTTGGAGAGAGCTGCCACCGGGGATGGGGCGGGGAGAGGCAACTAGCACCGAGGA
The DNA here is from genome assembly GCA_964019135.1 of Arenicola marina. NCBI lineage: Eukaryota > Metazoa > Annelida > Polychaeta > Arenicolidae > Arenicola > Arenicola marina. The sequence continues at coordinate 36,302,586 of OZ025260.1, read as the reverse complement.
TGGGGCTTGGAGAGAGCTACCACCGGGGATGGGGCTTGGGGAGAGCTAACACCGGGGATGGGGCTTGGAGAGAACTACCACCGGGGATGGGGCTTGGAGAGAGCTGCCACCGGGGATGGGGCTTGGAGAGAGTTACCTCGGGGGATTGGGCTTCAAGAGAGCTCCCACCGGGGATGGGGGTTGGAGAGAGCTGCCACCGGGGATGGGGCTTGGAGAGAGCTACCACCGGGAATGGGGCTTGGAGAGAGGTATACCACCGGGGGTGGGTCTTGGAGAGAGCTACCATCGGGGATGGGGCTTGGAGAGAGCTCCCAACGGGGATGGGGGTTGGAGAGAGCTACCAACGGGAATGGGGCTTGGAGAGAGCTCCAACCGGGGATGGGGCTTGGGGAGAGCTACCACCGGGGATGGGGCTTGGGGAGAGAAAGCTACCACCGAGGATGGGGCTTGGAGAGAGCTCCCACCGGGGATGGGGCTTGAGGAGAGCTACCACCGGAGATGGGGCTTGGAGAGAGCAACCACCGGGGATGGGGCTTGGCGAGAGCTACCCCCGGGGATAGGGTTTGGGGAGAGCTGCCACCGGGGATGGGGCTTGGAGAGAGCTACCACCGGGCATGGGGCTTGGAGAGAGCTACCACCGGGGGTGGGTCTTGGAGAGAGCTACCATCGGGGATGGGGCTTGGAGAGAGCTCCCAACGGGGATGGAGGTTGGAGAGAGCTACCAACGGGAATGGGGCTTGGAGAGAGCTACCGCCGGGGATGGGGCTTGGAGAGAGCTACCACCGGGGATGGGGCTTGGGGAGAGAGCGCTACCACCGAGGATGGGGCTTGGAGAGAGCTCCCACCGGGGATGGGGCTTGAGGAGAGCTACCACCGGAGATGGGGCTTGGAGAGAGCTACCACCGGGGATGGGGCTTGGCGAGAGCTACCACCGGGAATGGGGCTTGGAGAGAGCTACCACCGGGGGTGGGTCTTGGAGAGAGCTACCATCGGGGATGGGGCTTGGAGAGAGCTCCCAACGGGGATGGGGTTTGGAGAGAGCTACCGACAGGAATAGGGCTTGGAGAGAGCTACCACCGGGGATGGGGCTTGGAGAGAGCTACCACCGAGGATGGGGCTTGGAGAGAGCAACCACCGTGGATGGGGCTTGGGGAGAGCTACCCCCGGGGATAGGGTTTGGGGAGAGCTGCCACCGGGGATGGGGCTTGGAGAGAGCTACCACCGGGAATGAGGCTTGGAGAGAGCTACCACCGGTGGTGGGTCTTGGAGAGAGCTACCATCGGGGATGGGGCTTGGAGAGAGCTCCCAACGGGGATGGGGGTTGGAGAGAGCTACCAACGGGAATGGGGCTTGGAGAGAGCTACCGCCGGGGATGGGGCTTGGAGAGAGCTACCACCGGGGATGGGGCTTGGGGAGAGAGCGCTACCACCGAGGATGGGGCTTGGAGAGAGCTCCCACCGGGAATGGGGCTTGAGGAGAGCTACCACCGGAGATGGGGCTTGGAGAGAGCTACCACCGGGGATGGGGCTTGGCGAGAGCTACCACCGGGAATGGGGCTTGGAGAGAGCTACCACCGGGGGTGGGTCTTGGAGAGAGCTACCATCGGGGATGGGGCTTGGAGAGAGCTCCCAACGGGGATGGGGTTTGGAGAGAGCTACCGACAGGAATGGGGCTTGGAGAGAGCTACCACCGGGGATGGGGTTTGGAGAGAGCTACCACCGAGGATGGGGCTTGGAGAGAGCAACCACCGTGGATGGGGCTTGGAGAGAGCTACCCCCGGGGATAGGGTTTGGGGAGAGCTGCCACCGGGGATGGGGCTTGGAGAGAGCTACCACCGGGAATGAGGCTTGGAGAGAGCTACCACCGGGGGTGGGTTTTCGAGAGAGCTACCATCGGGGATGGGGCTTGGAGAGAGCTCCCAACGGGGATGGGGTTTGGAGAGAGTTACCGACGGGAATGGGGCTTGGAGAGAGCTACCACCGGGGATGGGGCTTGGAGAGAGCTACCACCGGGGATGGGGTTTGGGGAGAGAGAGCTACCACCGAGGATGGGGGTTGGAGAGAGCTCCCACCGGGGATGGGGCTTGAGGAGAGCTACCACCGGAGATGGGGCTTGGAGAGAGCTACCACCGGGGATGGGGCTTGGCGAGAGCTATCCCCGGGGATAGGGTTTGGGGAGAGCTGCCACCGGGGATGGGGCTTGGAGAGAGCTACCACCGGGCATGGGGTTTGGAAAGAGCTACCACCGGGGGTGTATCTTGGAGAGAGCTACCATCGGGGATGGGGCTTGGAGAGAGCTCCCAACGGGGATGGAGGTTGGAGAGAGCTACCAACGGGAATGGGGCTTGGAGAGAGCTACCGCCGGGGATGGGGCTTGGAGAGAGCTACCACCGGGGATGGGGCTTGGGGAGAGAGCGCTACCACCGAGGATGGGGCTTGGAGAGAGCTCCCACCGGGGATGGGGCTTGGCGAGAGCTACCACCGGGGAAGGGGTTTGGGGAGAGCTGCCACCGGGGATGGGGCTCTGAGAGAGAGAGAGCTACCACCGAGTATGGGGCTTGGACAGAGAGAGAGCTACCACCGGGGATGGGGCTTGGAGAGAGAAAGAGCTACCACCGGGGATGGGGCTTGGAGAGAGAGAGAGCTACCACCGGGGATGGGGCTTGGAGAGAGTTACCACCGGGGGATGGGGCTTGGAGAGAGCTACCACCGGGGATTGGGCTGGGAGAGAGACAGAGCTACCACCGGGGATGGGGCTTCGAGAGAGCTACCACCGGGGATGGGGCGTGGAAAGAGAGAGCTACCACCGGGGATGGGGCGGGGAGAGGGAACTACCACTGGGGATGGGGCTTGGGGAGAGCTACAACGGGGGATGGGGCTTGGAGAGAGAGAGCTACCACCGGGGATGGGGCTTGGAGAGAGAAAGAGCTACCACCGGGGATGGGGCTTGGAGAGAAAGAGAGCTACCACCGGGGATGGGGCTTGGAGAGAGAAAGAGCTACCACCGGGGATGGGGCTTGGAGAGAGCTACCACCGGGGATGGGGCTTGGGGAGAGAGCGCTACCACCGAGGATGGGGCTTGGAGAGAGCTCCCACCGGGGATGGGGCTTGAGGAGAGCTACCACCGGAGATGGGGCTTGGAGAGAGCTACCACCGGGGATGGGGCTTGGCGAGAGCTACCACCGGGAATGGGGCTTGGAGAGAGCTACCACCGGGGGTGGGTCTTGGAGAGAGCTACCATCGGGGATGGGGCTTGGAGAGAGCTCCCAACGGGGATGGGGTTTGGAGAGAGCTACCGACAGGAATGGGGCTTGGAGAGAGTTACCACCGGGGATGGGGCTTGGAGAGAGCTACCACCGAGGATGGGGCTTGGAGAGAGCAACCACCGTGGATGGGGCTTGGAGAGAGCTACCCCCGGGGATAGGGTTTGGGGAGAGCTGCCACCGGGGATGGGGCTTGGAGAGAGCTACCACCGGGAATGAGGCTTGGAGAGAGCTACCACCGGGGGTGGGTTTTCGAGAGAGCTACCATCGGGGATGGGGCTTGGAGAGAGCTCCCAACGGGGATGGGGTTTGGAGAGAGTTACCGACGGGAATGGGGCTTGGAGAGAGCTACCACCGGGGATGGGGCTTGGAGAGAGCTACCACCGGGGATGGGGTTTGGGGAGAGAGAGCTACCACCGAGGATGGGGGTTGGAGAGAGCTCCCACCGGGGATGGGGCTTGAGGAGAGCTACCACCGGAGATGGGGCTTGGAGAGAGCTACCACCGGGGATGGGGCTTGGCGAGAGCTATCCCCGGGGATAGGGTTTGGGGAGAGCTGCCACCGGGGATGGGGCTTGGAGAGAGCTACCACCGGGCATGGGGTTTGGAAAGAGCTACCACCGGGGGTGTATCTTGGAGAGAGCTACCATCGGGGATGGGGCTTGGAGAGAGCTCCCAACGGGGATGGAGGTTGGAGAGAGCTACCAACGGGAATGGGGCTTGGAGAGAGCTACCGCCGGGGATGGGGCTTGGAGAGAGCTACCACCGGGGATGGGGCTTGGGGAGAGAGCGCTACCACCGAGGATGGGGCTTGGAGAGAGCTCCCACCGGGGATGGGGCTTGGCGAGAGCTACCACCGGGGAAGGGGTTTGGGGAGAGCTGCCACCGGGGATGGGGCTCTGAGAGAGAGAGAGCTACCACCGAGTATGGGGCTTGGACAGAGAGAGAGCTACCACCGGGGATGGGGCTTGGAGAGAGAAAGAGCTACCACCGGGGATGGGGCTTGGAGAGAGAGAGAGCTACCACCGGGGATGGGGCTTGGAGAGAGTTACCACCGGGGGATGGGGCTTGGAGAGAGCTACCACCGGGGATTGGGCTGGGAGAGAGACAGAGCTACCACCGGGGATGGGGCTTCGAGAGAGCTACCACCGGGGATGGGGCGTGGAAAGAGAGAGCTACCACCGGGGATGGGGCGGGGAGAGGGAACTACCACTGGGGATGGGGCTTGGGGAGAGCTACAACGGGGGATGGGGCTTGGAGAGAGAGAGCTACCACCGGGGATGGGGCTTGGAGAGAGAAAGAGCTACCACCGGGGATGGGGCTTGGAGAGAAAGAGAGCTACCACCGGGGATGGGGCTTGGAGAGAGAAAGAGCTACCACCGGGGATGGGGCTTGGAGAGAGAGAGAGCTACCACCGGGGATGGGGCTTGGAGAGAGCTACCACCGGGGATGGGGCTTGGAGAGAGAGATAGTTACTACCGGGGATGGGGCTTGGAGAGACGGAGAGAGCTACCACAGGGGATGGGGCTTGGAGAGAGGTACCACCGAGGATGGGGCTTGTGGAGAGCTACCACCGGGGTTGGGGCTTGGAGAGAGAGAGAGAGAGCTACCACAGGGGATGGGGCTTGGAGAGAGCTACCACCGACGATGGGGCTTGGGGAGAGCTACTACCGGGGTTGGGGCTTGGAGAGAGAGATAGTTGCTACCGGGGATGGGGCTTGGAGAGAGCTACCACCGGAGATGGGACTTGGCGAGAGAGAGAGAGCTACCACCGGGGATGGGGCTTGGAGAGAGAGAGAGAGCTACCACAGGGGATGGGGCTTGGAGAGAGCTACCACCGAGGATGGGGCTTGGGGAGAGCTACTACCGGGGTTGGGGCTTGGAGAGAGAGATAGTTACTACCGGGGATGGGGCTTGGAGAGAGCTACCACCGGGGATGGGGCTTGGAGAGAGAGAGAGAGCTACCACAGGGGATGGGGCTTGGGGAGAGCTACCACCGAGGATGGGGCTTGGGTAGAGCTACTACCGGGGTTGGGGCTTGGAGAGAGAGATAGTTACTACCGGGGATGGGGCTTGGAGAGAGCTCCACCGGGGATGGGGCTTGGAGAGAGCTCCACCGGGGATGGGGCTTGGAGAGAGCTACAACCGGGGATGAGGCTTGGAGAGAGCTACCACCGGGGATGGTGCTTGGAGAGAGCTACCACCGGGGATGGGGCTTGGAGAGAGAGAGCTATCACCGGAGATGGGGCTTGGAGAGAGCTACCACCGGGGATGGGGCTTGGAGAGTGCTACCACCGGGGATGGGGCTTGGAGAGAGCTACCACCGAGGATGGGGCTTGGAGAGAGCTACCGCGGGGGATGGGGCTTGGAGAGAGAGAGAGAGAGCTAACACCGGGAATGGGACTTGGAGAGAGCTACCATCGGGGATGGGGCTTAAAGTGAGCTACCACCGAGGATGGGCTTGGCGAGAGAGAGAGCTACCACCGGGGATGGGGCTTGGAGAGGAAGACAGTTACCACCGGGGATGGGGCTTGGAGAGAGCTACCACAGGGGATGGTGCTTGGAGAGAGCTACCGCCGGGGATGGGGCTCGGAGAGAGAGAGAGCTACCACCGGGGATGGGGCGGGGAGAGGGAACTACCACCGAGGATGGGGCTTGGAGAGAGCTACCACCGACGATGGGGCTTGGGGAGAGCTAACACCGGGGATGGGGCTTGGAGAGAGAAAGAGCTACCACCGGGGATTGGGCTGGGAGAGAGACAGAGCTACCACCGGGGATGGGGCTTGGAGAGAGCTACCACCGGGGATGGGGCTTGGAGAGAGAGAGCTACCACCGGAGATGGGGCTTGGAGAGAGAGAGCTACCACTGGGGATGGGGCGGGGAGAGAGAGAGCTACCACCGGGGATGGGGCTTGGAGAGAGAGAGAGAGCTTGCACAAAGCATGGGGCTTGGAGAGAGCTACCACCGAGGATGGGGCTTGGGGAGAGCTACTACCGTGGTTGGGGCTTGGAGAGAGAGATAGTTACTACCGGGGATGGGGCTTGGAGAGAGCTACCACCGGGGATGGGGCTTGGAGAGAGAGATAGTTACTACCGGGGATGGGGCTTGGAGAGACAGAGAGAGCTACCACAGGGGATGGGGCTTGGAGAGAGGTACCGCCGAGGATGGGGCTTGTGGAGAGCTACCACCGTGGTTGGGGCTTGGAGAGAGAGAGAGAGAGCTACCACAGGGGATGGGGCTTGGAGAGAGCTACCACCGACGATGGGGCTTGGGGAGAGCTACTACCGGGGTTGGGGCTTGTGAGAGAGAGATAGTTACTACCGGGGATGGGGCTTGGAGAGAGCTACCACCGGAGATGGGGCTTGGCGAGAGAGAGAGAGCTACCACCGGGGATGGGGCTTGGAGAGAGAGAGAGAGCTACCACAGGGGATGGGGCTTGGAGAGAGCTACCACCGAGGATGGGGCTTGGGGAGAGCTACTACCGGGGTTGGGGCTTGGAGAGAGAGATAGTTACTACCGGGGATGGGGCTTGGAGAGAGCTACCACCGGGGATGGGGCTTGGAGAGAGAGAGAGAGCTACCACAGGGGATGGGGCTTGGGGAGAGCTACCACCGAGGATGGGGCTTGGGTAGAGCTACTACCGGGGTTGGGGCTTGGAGAGAGAGATAGTTACTACCGGGGATGGGGCTTGGAGAGAGCTCCACCGGGGATGGGGCTTGGAGAGAGCTACCACCGGGGATGGGGCTTGGAGAGAGAGAGCTACCACCGGAGATGGGGCTTGGAGAGAGAGAGCTACCACCGGGGATGGGGCGGGGAGAGAGAGAGCTACCACCGGGGATGGGGCTTGGAGAGAGCTACCACCGGGGGATGGGGCTTGGAGAGAGCTACCACCGGGGATTGGGCTTGGAGAGAGAGAGAGCTACCACCGGGGATGGGGCGGGGAGAGGGAACTACCACCGAGGATGGGGCTTGGAGAGAGCTACCACCGGGGATGGGGCTTGGGGAGAGCTAACACCGGGGATGGGGCTTGGAGAGAGCTACCACCGGGGGTGGGTCTTGGAGAGAGCTACCATCGGCGATGGGGCTTGGGGAGAGCTCCCAACGGGGATGGGGGTTGGAGAGAGCTATCAACGGGAATGGGGCATGGAGAGAGCTACCACCGGGGATGGGGCTTGGAGAGAGCTACCACCGGGGATGGGGCTTGGAGAGAGAGAGCTACCACGGGGGATGGGGCGGGGAGAGAGAGAGCTACCACCGGGGATGGGGCGGGGAGAGAGCTACCACCGGGGGATGGGGCTTGGAGAGAGCTACCGCCGGGGACGGGGCTTGGAGAGAGCTACCACCGGGGATGGGGCTTGGAGAGAGCTGCCACCGGGGATGCGGCGGGGAGAGGCAACTAGCACCGCGGATGGGGCTTGGAGAGAGCTACCAACGGGGATGGGGCTTGGGGAGAGCTAACACCGGGGATGGGGCTTGGAGAGAGCTACCACCGGGGATGGGGCTTGGAGAGAGCTGCCACCGGGGATGGGGCTTGGAGAGAGTTACCTCCGGGGATTGGGCTTCAAGAGAGCTCCCACCGGGGATGGGGGTTGGAGAGAGCTACCACCGGGGATGGGGCTTGGAGAGAGCTACCACCGGGAATGGGGCTTGGAGAGAGGTATACCACCGGGGGTGGGTCTTGGAGAGAGCTACCATCGGGGATGGGGCTTGGAGAGAGCTCCCAACGGGGATGGGGGTTGGAGAGAGCTACCAACGGGAATGGGGCTTGGAGAGAGCTCCAACCGGGGATGGGGCTTGGGGAGAGCTACCACCGGGGATGGGGCTTGGGGAGAGAAAGCTACCACCGAGGATGGGGCTTGGAGAGAGCTCCCACCGGGGATGGGGCTTGAGGAGAGCTACCACCGGAGATGGGGCTTGGAGAGAGCAACCACCGGGGATGGGGCTTGGCGAGAGCTACCCCCGGGGGTAGGGTTTGGGGAGAGCTGCCACCGGGGATGGGGCTTGGAGAGAGCTACCACCGGGCATGGGGCTTGGAGAGAGCTACCACCGGGGGTGGGTCTTGGAGAGAGCTACCATCGGGGATGGGGCTTGGAGAGAGCTCCCAACGGGGATGGAGGTTGGAGAGAGCTACCAACGGGAATGGGGCTTGGAGAGACCTACCGCCGGGGATGGGGCTTGGAGAGAGCTACCACCGGGGATGGGGCTTGGGGAGAGAGCGCTACCACCGAGGATGGGGCTTGGAGAGAGCTACCACCGGGGATGGGGCTTGAGGAGAGCTACCACCGGAGATGGGGCTTGGAGAGAGTTACCACCGGGGATGGGGCTTGGCGAGAGCTACCCCCGGGGATAGGGTTTGGGGAGAGCTACCACCGGGGATCGGGCTTGGAGAGAGCTACCACCGGAGATGGGGCTTGAGGAGAGCTACCACCGGAGATGGGGCTTGGAGAGAGCTACCACCGGGGATGGGGCTTGGAGAGAGCAACCACCGTGGATAGGGCTTGGAGAGAGCTACCCCCGGGGATAGGGTTTGGGGAGAGCTGCCACCGGGGATGGGGCTTGGAGAGCGCTACCATCGGGAATGGGGCTTGGAGAGAGCTACCACCGGGGGTGGGTCTTGGAGAGAGCTACCATCGGGGATGGGGCTTGGAGAGAGCTCCCAACGGGGATGGGGTTTGGAGAGAGCTACCGACGGGAATGGGGCTTGGAGAGAGCTACCACCGGGGATGGGGCTTGGAGAGAGCTACCACCGAGGATGGGGCTTGGAGAGAGCAACCACCGTGGATGGGGCTTGGAGAGAGCTACCCCCGGGGATAGGGTTTGGGGAGAGCTGCCACCGGGGATGGGGCTTGGAGAGAGCTACCACCGGGAATGGGGCTTGGAGAGAGCTACCACCGGGGGTGGGTCTTCGAGAGGGCTACCATCGGGGATGGGGTTTGGGGAGAGAGAGCTACCACCGAGGATGGGGGTTGGAGAGAGCTCCCACCGGGGATGGGGCTTGAGGAGAGCTACCACCGGAGATGGGGCTTGGAGAGAGCTACCACCGGGGATGGGGCTTGGCGAGAGCTACCCCCGGGGATAGGGTTTGGGGAGAGCTGCCACCGGGGATGGGGCTTGGAGAGAGCTACCACCGGGCATGGGGCTTGGAAAGAGCTACCACCGGGGGTGTATCTTGGAGAGAGCTACCATCGGGGATGGGGCTTGGAGAGAGCTCCCAACGGGGATGGAGGTTGGAGAGAGCTACCAACGGGAATGAGGCTTGGAGAGAGCTACCGCCGGGGATGGGGCTTGGAGAGAGCTACCACCGGGGATGGGGCTTGGGGAGAGAGCGCTACCACCGAGGATGGGGCTTGGAGAGAGCTCCCACCGGGGATGGGGCTTGGAGAGAGCTACCACCGGGGATGGGGCTTGGGGGGAGAGCGCTACCACCGAGGATGGGGCTTGGAGAGAGCTCCCACCGGGGATGGGGCTTGGCGAGAGCTACCACCGGGGAAGGGGTTTGGGGAGAGCTGCCACCGGGGATGGGGCTTGGAGAGAGAGAGAGCTACCACCGGGGATGGGGCTCTGAGAGAGAGAGAGCTACCACCGAGTATGGGGCTTGGACAGAGAGAGAGCTACCACCGGGGATGGGGCTTGGAGAGAGCTACCATCGGCGATGGGGCTTGGGGAGAGCTCCCAACGGGGATGGGGGTTGGAGAGAGCTATCAACGGGAATGGGGCTTGGAGAGAGCTACCACCGGGGATGGGGCTTGGAGAGAGCTACCACCGGGGATGGGGCTTGGGGAGAGAGAGCTACCACCGGGCATGGGGCTTGGAGAGAGCTAACATCGGGGATGGGGCTTGGAGAGAGAGAGCTACCACCGGGGATGGGGCTTGGAGAGAGAGATCTACCACGGGGGATGGGGCGGGGAGAGAGAGAGCTACCACCGGGGATGGGGCGGGGAGAGAGCTACCACCGGGGGATGGGGCTTGGAGAGAGCTACCGCCGGGGATGGGGCTTGGAGAGAGCTACCACCGGGGATGGGGCTTGGAGAGAGCTGCCACCGGGGATGGGGCGGGGAGAGGTAACTAGCACCGAGGATGGGGCTTGGAGAGAGCTACCACCGGGGATGGGGCTTGGGGAGAGCTAACACCGGGGATGGGGCTTGGAGAGAGCTACCACCGGGGATGGGGCTTGGAGAGAGCTGCCACCGGGGATGGGGCTTGGAGAGAGTTACCTCCGGGGATTGGGCTTCAAGAGAGCTCCCACCGGGGATGGGGGTTGGAGAGAGCTGCCACCGGGGAAGGGGCTTGGAGAGAGCTACCACCGGGAATGGGGCTTGGAGAGAGGTATACCACCGGGGGTGGGTCTTGGAGAGAGCTACCATCGGGGATGGGGCTTGGAGAGAGCTCCCAACGGGGATGGAGGTTGGAGAGAGCTACCAACGGGAATGGGGCTTGGAGAGAGCTACCGCCGGGGATGGGGCTTGGAGAGAGCTACCACCGGGGATGGGGCTTGGGGAGAGAGCGCTACCACCGAGGATGGGGCTTGGAGAGAGCTCCCACCGGGGATGGGGCTTGGCGAGAGCTACCACCGGGGAAGGGGTTTGGGGAGAGCTGCCACCGGGGATGGGGCTTGGAGAGAGAGAGAGAGCTACCACCGGGGATGGGGCTTGGACAGAGAGAGAGCTACCACCGGGGATGGGGCTTGGAGAGAGCTACCATCGGCGATGGGGCTTGGGGAGAGCTCCCAACGGGGATGGGGGTTGGAGAGAGCTATCAACGGGAATGGGGCTTGGAGAGAGCTACCACCGGGGATGGGGCTTGGAGAGAGCTACCACCGGGGATGGGGCTTGGGGAGAGAGAGCTACCACCGGGCATGGGGCTTGGAGAGAGCTAACATCGGGGATGGGGCTTGGAGAGAGAGAGCTACCACCGGGGATGGGGCTTGGAGAGAGAGAGCTACCACGGGGGATAGGGCGGGGAGAGAGAGAGCTACCACCGGGGATGGGGCGGGGAGAGAGCTACCACCGGGGGATGGGGCTTGGAGAGAGCTACCGCCGGGGATGGGGCTTGGAGAGAGCTACCACCGGGGATGGGGCTTGGAGAGAGCTGCCACCGGGGATGGGGCGGGGAGAGGCAACTAGCACCGAGGATGGGGCTTGGAGAGAGCTACCACCGGGGATGGGGCTTGGGGAGAGCTAACACCGGGGATGGGGCTTGGAGAGAGCTACCACCGGGGATGGGGCTTGGAGAGAGCTGCCACCGGGGATGGGGCTTGGAGAGAGTTACCTCCGGGGATTGGGCTTCAAGAGAGCTCCCACCGGGGATGGGGGTTGGAGAGAGCTGCCACCGGGGATGGGGCTTGGAGAGAGCTACCACCGGGAATGGGGCTTGGAGAGAGGTATACCACCGGGGGTGGGTCTTGGAGAGAGCTACCATCGGGGATGGGGCTTGGAGAGAGCTCCCAACGGGGATGGGGGTTGGAGAGAGCTACCAACGGGAATGGGGCTCGGAGAGAGCTCCAACCGGGGATGGGGCTTGGGGAGAGCTACCACCGGGGATGGGGCTTGGGGAGAGAAAGCTACCACCGAGGATGGGGCTTGGAGAGAGCTCCCACCGGGGATGGGGCTTGAGGAGAGCTACCACCGGAGATGGGGCTTGGAGAGAGCAACCACCGGGGATGGGGCTTGGCGAGAGCTACCCCCGGGGATAGGGTTTGGGGAGAGCTGCCACCGGGGATGGGGCTTGGAGAGAGCTACCACCGGGCATGGGGCTTGGAGAGAGCTACCACCGGGGGTGGGTCTTGGAGAGAGCTACCATCGGGGATGGGGCTTGGAGAGAGCTCCCAACGGGGATGGAGGTTGGAGAGAGCTACCAACGGGAATGGGGCTTGGAGAGAGCTACCGCCGGGGATGGGGCTTGGAGAGAGCTACCACCGGGGATGGGGCTTGGGGAGAGAGCGCTACCACCGAGGATGGGGCTTGGAGAGAGCTCCCACCGGGGATGGGGCTTGAGGGGAGCTACCACCGGAGATGGGGCTTGGAGAGAGCTACCACCGGGGATGGGGCTTGGCGAGAGCTACCACCGGGAATGGGGCTTGGAGAGAGCTACCACCGGGGGTGGGTCTTGGAGAGAGCTACCATCGGGGATGGGGCTTGGAGAGAGCTCCCAACGGGGATGGGGTTTGGAGAGAGCTACCGACAGGAATGGGGCTTGGAGAGAGCTACCACCGGGGATGGGGCTTGGAGAGAGCTACCACCGAGGATGGGGCTTGGGGAGAGCAACCACCGTGGATGGGGCTTGGAGAGAGCTACCCCCGGGGATAGGGTTTGGGGAGAGCTGCCACCGGGGATGGGGCTTGGAGAGAGCTACCACCGGGAATGAGGCTTGGAGAGAGCTACCACCGGTGGTGGGTCTTCGAGAGAGCTACCATCGGGGATGGGGCTTGGAGAGAGCTCCCAACGGGGATGGGGGTTGGAGAGAGCTACCAACGGGAATGGGGCTTGGAGAGAGCTACCGCCGGGGATGGGGCTTGGAGAGAGCTACCACCGGGGATGGGGCTTGGGGAGAGAGCGCTACCACCGAGGATGGGGCTTGGAGAGAGCTCCCACCGGGGATGGGGCTTGAGGAGAGCTACCACCGGAGATGGGGCTTGGAGAGAGCTACCACCGGGGATGGGGCTTGGCGAGAGCTACCACCGGGAATGGGGCTTGGAGAGAGCTACCACCGGGGGTGGGTCTTGGAGAGAGCTACCATCGGGGATGGGGCTTGGAGAGAGCTCCCAACGGGGATGGGGTTTGGAGAGAGCTACCGACAGGAATGGGGCTTGGAGAGAGCTACCACCGGGGATGGGGCTTGGAGAGAGCTACCACCGAGGATGGGGCTTGGAGAGAGCAACCACCGTGGATGGGGCTTGGAGAGAGCTACCCCCGGGGATAGGGTTTGGGGAGAGCTGCCACCGGGGATGGGGCTTGGAGAGAGCTACCACCGGGAATGAGGCTTGGAGAGAGCTACCACCGGGGGTGGGTCTTCGAGAGAGCTACCATCGGGGATGGGGCTTGGAGAGAGCTCCCAACGGGGATGGGGTTTGGAGAGAGTTACCGACGGGAATGGGGCTTGGAGAGAGCTACCACCGGGGATGGGGCTTGGAGAGAGCTACCACCGGGGATGGGGTTTGGGGAGAGAGAGCTACCACCGAGGATGGGGGTTGGAGAGAGCTCCCACCGGGGATGGGGCTTGAGGAGAGCTACCACCGGAGATGGGGCTTGGAGAGAGCTACCACCGGGGATGGGGCTTGGCGAGAGCTATCCCCGGGGATAGGGTTTGGGGAGAGCTGCCACCGGGGATGGGGCTTGGAGAGAGCTACCACCGGGCATGGGGTTTGGAAAGAGCTACCACCGGGGGTGTATCTTGGAGAGAGCTACCATCGGGGATGGGGCTTGGAGAGAGCTCCCAACGGGGATGGAGGTTGGAGAGAGCTACCAACGGGAATGGGGCTTGGAGAGAGCTACCGCCGGGGATGGGGCTTGGAGAGAGCTACCACCGGGGATGGGGCTTGGGGAGAGAGCGCTACCACCGAGGATGGGGCTTGGAGAGAGCTCCCACCGGGGATGGGGCTTGGCGAGAGCTACCACCGGGGAAGGGGTTTGGGGAGAGCTGCCACCGGGTATGGGGCTCTGAGAGAGAGAGAGCTACCACCGAGTATGGGGCTTGGACAGAGAGAGATCTACCACCGGGGATGGGGCTTGGAGAGAGAAAGAGCTACCACCGGGGATGGGGCTTGGAGAGAGAGAGAGCTACCACCGGGGATGGGGCTTGGAGAGAGCTACCACCGGGGATTGGGCTGGGAGAGAGACAGAGCTACCACCGGGGATGGGGCTTCGAGAGAGCTACCACCGGGGATGGGGCGTGGAAAGAGAGAGCTACCACCGGGGATGGGGCGGGGAGAGGGAACTACCACTGGGGATGGGGCTTGGGGAGAGCTACAACGGGGGATGGGGCTTGGAGAGAGAGAGCTACCACCGGGGATGGGGCTTGGAGAGAGAAAGAGCTACCACCGGGGATGGGGCTTGGAGAGAAAGAGAGCTACCACCGGGGATGGGGCTTGGAGAGAGAAAGAGCTACCACCGGGGATGGGGCTTGGAGAGAGAGAGAGCTACCACCGGGGATGGGGCTTGGAGAGAGCTACCACCGGGGATGGGGCTTGGAGAGAGAGATAGTTACTACCGGGGATGGGGCTTGGAGAGACGGAGAGAGCTACCACAGGGGATGGGGCTTGGAGAGAGGTACCACCGAGGATGGGGCTTGTGGAGAGCTACCACCGGGGTTGGGGCTTGGAGAGAGAGAGAGAGAGCTACCACAGGGGATGGGGCTTGGAGAGAGCTACCACCGACGATGGGGCTTGGGGAGAGCTACTACCGGGGTTGGGGCTTGGAGAGAGAGATAGTTGCTACCGGGGATGGGGCTTGGAGAGAGCTACCACCGGAGATGGGACTTGGCGAGAGAGAGAGAGCTACCACCGGGGATGGGGCTTGGAGAGAGAGAGAGAGCTACCACAGGGGATGGGGCTTGGAGAGAGCTACCACAGAGGATGGGGCTTGGGGAGAGCTACTACCGGGGTTGGGGCTTGGAGAGAGAGATAGTTACTACCGGGGATGGGGCTTGGAGAGAGCTACCACCGGGGATGGGGCTTGGAGAGAGAGAGAGAGCTACCACAGGGGATGGGGCTTGGGGAGAGCTACCACCGAGGATGGGGCTTGGGTAGAGCTACTACCGGGGTTGGGGCTTGGAGAGAGAGATAGTTACTACCGGGGATGGGGCTTGGAGAGAGCTCCACCGGGGATGGGGCTTGGAGAGAGCTCCACCGGGGATGGGGCTTGGAGAGAGAGATAGTTACTACCGGGGATGGGGCTTGGAGAGACAGAGAGAGCTACCACAGGGGATGGGGCTTGGAGAGAGGTACCACCGAGGATGGGGCTTGTGGAGAGCTACCACCGGGGTTGGGGCTTGGAGAGAGAGAGAGAGCTACCACAGGGGATGGGGCTTGGAGAGAGCTACCACCGGAGATGGGGCTTGGCGAGAGAGAGAGAGCTACCACCGGGGATGGGGCTTGGAGAGAGAGAGAGAGCTACCACAGGGGATGGGGCTTGGAGAGAGCTACCCCCGAGGATGGGGCTTGGGGAGAGCTACTACCGGGGTTGGGGCTTGGAGAGAGAGATAGTTACTACCGGGGATGGGGCTTGGAGAGAGCTACCACCGGGGATGGGGCTTGGAGAGAGAGAGAGCTACAACCGGGGATGGGGCGGGGAGAGGGAACTACCACCGAGGATGGGGCTTGGAGAGAGCTACCACCGAGGATGGGGCTTGGGGAGAGCTAACACCGGGGATGGGGCTTGGAGAGAGAAAGAGCTACCACCGGGGATGGGGCTTGGAAAGCGAGAGAGCTACCACCGGGGATTGGGCTGGGAGAGAGACAGAGCTACCACCGGGAATGGGGCTTGGAGAGAGCTACCACCGGGGATGGGGCTTGGAGAGAGAGAGCTACCACCGGAGATGGGGCTTGGAGAGACAGAGCTACCACCGGGGATGGGGCGGGGAAAGAGAGAGCTACCACCGGGGATGGGGCTTGGAGAGAGCTACCACCGGGGGATGGGGCTTGGAGAGAGCTACCACCGGGGATTGGGCTTGGAGAGAGAGAGAGCTACCGCCGGGGATGGGGCGGGGAGAGGGAACTACCACCGAGGATGGGGCTTGGAGAGAGCTACCACCGGGGATGGGGCTTGGGGAGAGCTAACACCGGGGATGGGGCTTGGAGAGAGCTACCACCGGGGGTGGGTCTTGGAGAGAGCTACCATCGGCGATGGGGCTTGGGGAGAGCTCCCAACGGGGATGGGGGTTGGAGAGAGCTATCAACGGGAATGGGGCATGGAGAGAGCTACCACCGGGGATGGGGCTTGGAGAGAGCTACCACCGGGGATGGGGCTTGGGGAGAGAGAGCTACCACCGGGCATGGGGCTTGGAGAGAGCTAACATCGGGGATGGGGCTTGGAGAGAGAGAGCTACCACCGGGGATGGGGCTTGGAGAGAGAGAGCTACCACGGGGGATGGGGCGGGGAGAGAGAGAGCTACCACCGGGGATGGGGCGGGGAGAGAGCTACCACCGGGGGATGGGGCTTGGAGAGAGCTACCGCCGGGGATGGGGCTTGGAGAGAGCTACCACCGGGGATGGGGCTTGGAGAGAGCTGCCACCGGGGATGGGGCGGGGAGAGGCAACTAGCACCGCGGATGGGGCTTGGAGAGAGCTACCACCGGGGATGGGGCTTGGGGAGAGCTAACACCGGGGATGGGGCTTGGAGAGGGCTACCACCGGGGATGGGGCTTGGAGAGAGCTGCCACCGGGGATGGGGCTTGGAGAGAGTTACCTCCGGGGATTGGGCTTCAAGAGAGCTCCCACCGGGGATGGGGGTTGGAGAGAGCTACCACCGGGGATGGGGCTTGGAGAGAGCTACCACCGGGAATGGGGCTTGGAGAGAGGTATACCACCGGGGGTGGGTCTTGGAGAGAGCTACCATCGGGGATGGGGCTTGGAGAGAGCTCCCAACGGGGATGGGGGTTGGAGAGAGCTACCAACGGGAATGGGGCTTGGAGAGGGCTCCAACCGGGGATGGGGCTTGGGGAGAGCTACCACCGGGGATGGGGCTTGGGGAGAGAAAGCTACCACCGAGGATGGGGCTTGGAGAGAGCTCCCACCGGGGATGGGGCTTGAGGAGAGCTACCACCGGAGATGGGGCTTGGAGAGAGCAACCACCGGGGATGGGGCTTGGCGAGAGCTACCCCCGGGGGTACGGTTTGGGGAGAGCTGCCACCGGGGATGGGGCTTGGAGAGAGCTAACACCGGGCATGGGGCTTGGAGAGAGCTACCACCGGGGGTGGGTCTTGGAGAGAGCTACCATCGGGGATGGGGCTTGGAGAGAGCTCCCAACGGGGATGGAGGTTGGAGAGAGCTACCAACGGGAATGGGGCTTGGAGAGAGCTACCGCCGGGGATGGGGCTTGGAGAGAGCTACCACCGGGGATGGGGCTTGGGGAGAGCTACCCGGGGGGATAGGGTTTGGGGAGAGCTACCACCGGGGATCGGGCTTGGAGAGAGCTACCACCGGAGATGGGGCTTGAGGAGAGCTACCACCGGAGATGGGGCTTGGAGAGAGCTACCACCGGGGATGGGGCTTGGAGAGAGCAACCACCGTGGATAGGGCTTGGAGAGAGCTACCCCCGGGGATAGGGTTTGGGGAGAGCTGCCACCGGGGATGGGGCTTGGAGAGAGCTACCACCGGGAATGGGGCTTGGAGAGAGCTACCACCGGGGGTGGGCCTTGGAGAGAGCTACCATCGGGGATGGGGCTTGGAGAGAGCTCCCAACGGGGATGGGGTTTGGAGAGAGCTACCGACGGGAATGGGGCTTGGAGAGAGCTACCACCGGGGATGGGGCTTGGAGAGAGCTACCACCGAGGATGGGGCTTGGAGAGAGCAACCACCGTGGATGGGGCTTGGAGAGAGCTACCCCCGGGGATAGGGTTTGGGGAGAGCTGCCACCGGGGATGGGGCTTGGAGATAGCTACCACCGGGAATGGGGCTTGGAGAGAGCTACCACCGGGGGTGGGTCTTCGAGAGAGCTACCACCGGGAATGGGGCTTGGAGAGAGGTATACCACCGGGGGTGGGTCTTGGAGAGAGCTACCATCGGGGATGGGGCTTGGAGAGAGCTCCCAACGGGGATGGGGGTTGGAGAGAGCTACCAACGGGAATGGGGCTTGGAGAGAGCTCCAACCGGGGATGGGGCTTGGGGAGAGCTACCACCGGGGATGGGGCTTGGGGAGAGAAAGCTACCACCGAGGATGGGGCTTGGAGAGAGCTCCCACCGGGGATGGGGCTTGAGGAGAGCTACCACCGGAGATGGGGCTTGGAGAGAGCAACCACCGGGGATGGGGCTTGGCGAGAGCTACCCCCGGGGATAGGGTTTGGGGAGAGCTGCCACCGGGGATGGGGCTTGGAGAGAGCTACCACCGGGCATGGGGCTTGGAGAGAGCTACCACCGGGGGTGGGTCTTGGAGAGAGCTACCATCGGGGATGGGGCTTGGAGAGAGCTCCCAACGGGGATGGAGGTTGGAGAGAGCTACCAACGGGAATGGGGCTTGGAGAGAGCTACCGCCGGGGATGGGGCTTGGAGAGAGCTACCACCGGGGATGGGGCTTGGGGAGAGAGCGCTACCACCGAGGATGGGGCTTGGAGAGAGCTCCCACCGGGGATGGGGCTTGAGGAGAGCTACCACCGGAGATGGGGCTTGGAGAGAGCTACCACCGGGGATGGGGCTTGGCGAGAGCTACCACCGGGAATGGGGCTTGGAGAGAGCTACCACCGGGGGTGGGTCTTGGAGAGAGCTACCATCGGGGATGGGGCTTGGAGAGAGCTCCCAACGGGGATGGGGTTTGGAGAGAGCTACCGACAGGAATGGGGCTTGGAGAGAGCTACCACCGGGGATGGGGCTTGGAGAGAGCTACCACCGAGGATGGGGCTTGGAGAGAGCAACCACCGTGGATGGGGCTTGGGGAGAGCTACCCCCGGGGATAGGGTTCGGGGAGAGCTGCCACCGGGGATGGGGCTTGGAGAGAGCTACCACCGGGAATGAGGCTTGGAGAGAGCTACCACCGGGGGTGGGTCTTCGAGAGAGCTACCATCGGGGATGGGGCTTGGAGAGAGCTCCCAACGGGGATGGAGGTTGGAGAGAGCTACCAACGGGAATGGGGCTTGGAGAGAGCTACCGCCGGGGATGGGGCTTGGAGAGAGCTACCACCGGGGATGGGGCTTGGAGAGAGCTCCCACCGGGGATGGGGCTTGGCGAGAGCTACCACCGGGGAAGGGGTTTGGGGAGAGCTGCCACCGGGGATGGGGCTTGGAGAGAGAGAGAGAGCTACCACCGGGGATGGGGCTCTGAGAGAGACAGAGCTACCACCGAGTATGGGGCTTGGACAGCGAGAGAGCTACCACCGGGGATGGGGCTTGGAGAGAGCTACCATCGGCGATGGGGCTTGGGGAGAGCTCCCAACGGGGATGGGGGTTGGAGAGAGCTATCAACGGGAATGGGGCTTGGAGAGAGCTACCACCGGGGATGGGGCTTGGAGAGAGCTACCACCGTGGATGGGGCTTGGGGAGAGAGAGCTACCACCGGGCATGGGGCTTGGAGAGAGCTAACATCGGGGATGGGGCTTGGAGAGAGAGAGCTACCACCGGGGATGGGGCTTGGAGAGAGAGAGCTACCACGGGGGATGGGGCGGGGAGAGAGAGAGCTACCACCGGGGATGGGGCGGGGAGAGAGCTACCACCGGGGGATGGGGCTTGGAGAGAGCTACCGCCGGGGATGGGGCTTGGAGAGAGCTACCACCGGGGATGGGGCTTGGAGAGAGCTGCCACCGGGGATGGGGCGGGGAGAGGCAACTAGCACCGAGGATGGGGCTTGGAGAGAGCTACCACCGGGGATGGGGCTTGGGGAGAGCTAACACCGGGGATGGGGCTTGGAGAGAACTACCACCGGGGATGGGGCTTGGAGAGAGCTGCCACCGGGGATGGGGCTTGGAGAGAGTTACCTCGGGGGATTGGGCTTCAAGAGAGCTCCCACCGGGGATGGGGGTTGGAGAGAGCTGCCACCGGGGATGGGGCTTGGAGAGAGCTACCACCGGGAATGGGGCTTGGAGAGAGGTATACCACCGGGGGTGGGTCTTGGAGAGAGCTACCATCGGGGATGGGGCTTGGAGAGAGCTCCCAACGGGGATGGGGGTTGGAGAGAGCTACCAACGGGAATGGGGCTTGGAGAGAGCTCCAACCGGGGATGGGGCTTGGGGAGAGCTACCACCGGGGATGGGGCTTGGGGAGAGAAAGCTACCACCGAGGATGGGGCTTGGAGAGAGCTCCCACCGGGGATGGGGCTTGAGGAGAGCTACCACCGGAGATGGGGCTTGGAGAGAGCAACCACCGGGGATGGGGCTTGGCGAGAGCTACCCCCGGGGATAGGGTTTGGGGAGAGCTGCCACCGGGGATGGGGCTTGGAGAGAGCTACCACCGGGCATGGGGCTTGGAGAGAGCTACCACCGGGGGTGGGTCTTGGAGAGAGCTACCATCGGGGATGGGGCTTGGAGAGAGCTCCCAACGGGGATGGAGGTTGGAGAGAGCTACCAACGGGAATGGGGCTTGGAGAGAGCTACCGCCGGGGATGGGGCTTGGAGAGAGCTACCACCGGGGATGGGGCTTGGGGAGAGAGCGCTACCACCGAGGATGGGGCTTGGAGAGAGCTCCCACCGGGGATGGGGCTTGAGGAGAGCTACCACCGGAGATGGGGCTTGGAGAGAGCTACCACCGGGGATGGGGCTTGGCGAGAGCTACCACCGGGAATGGGGCTTGGAGAGAGCTACCACCGGGGGTGGGTCTTGGAGAGAGCTACCATCGGGGATGGGGCTTGGAGAGAGCTCCCAACGGGGATGGGGTTTGGAGAGAGCTACCGACAGGAATAGGGCTTGGAGAGAGCTACCACCGGGGATGGGGCTTGGAGAGAGCTACCACCGAGGATGGGGCTTGGAGAGAGCAACCACCGTGGATGGGGCTTGGGGAGAGCTACCCCCGGGGATAGGGTTTGGGGAGAGCTGCCACCGGGGATGGGGCTTGGAGAGAGCTACCACCGGGAATGAGGCTTGGAGAGAGCTACCACCGGTGGTGGGTCTTGGAGAGAGCTACCATCGGGGATGGGGCTTGGAGAGAGCTCCCAACGGGGATGGGGGTTGGAGAGAGCTACCAACGGGAATGGGGCTTGGAGAGAGCTACCGCCGGGGATGGGGCTTGGAGAGAGCTACCACCGGGGATGGGGCTTGGGGAGAGAGCGCTACCACCGAGGATGGGGCTTGGAGAGAGCTCCCACCGGGAATGGGGCTTGAGGAGAGCTACCACCGGAGATGGGGCTTGGAGAGAGCTACCACCGGGGATGGGGCTTGGCGAGAGCTACCACCGGGAATGGGGCTTGGAGAGAGCTACCACCGGGGGTGGGTCTTGGAGAGAGCTACCATCGGGGATGGGGCTTGGAGAGAGCTCCCAACGGGGATGGGGTTTGGAGAGAGCTACCGACAGGAATGGGGCTTGGAGAGAGCTACCACCGGGGATGGGGCTTGGAGAGAGCTACCACCGAGGATGGGGCTTGGAGAGAGCAACCACCGTGGATGGGGCTTGGAGAGAGCTACCCCCGGGGATAGGGTTTGGGGAGAGCTGCCACCGGGGATGGGGCTTGGAGAGAGCTACCACCGGGAATGAGGCTTGGAGAGAGCTACCACCGGGGGTGGGTTTTCGAGAGAGCTACCATCGGGGATGGGGCTTGGAGAGAGCTCCCAACGGGGATGGGGTTTGGAGAGAGTTACCGACGGGAATGGGGCTTGGAGAGAGCTACCACCGGGGATGGGGCTTGGAGAGAGCTACCACCGGGGATGGGGTTTGGGGAGAGAGAGCTACCACCGAGGATGGGGGTTGGAGAGAGCTCCCACCGGGGATGGGGCTTGAGGAGAGCTACCACCGGAGATGGGGCTTGGAGAGAGCTACCACCGGGGATGGGGCTTGGCGAGAGCTATCCCCGGGGATAGGGTTTGGGGAGAGCTGCCACCGGGGATGGGGCTTGGAGAGAGCTACCACCGGGCATGGGGTTTGGAAAGAGCTACCACCGGGGGTGTATCTTGGAGAGAGCTACCATCGGGGATGGGGCTTGGAGAGAGCTCCCAACGGGGATGGAGGTTGGAGAGAGCTACCAACGGGAATGGGGCTTGGAGAGAGCTACCGCCGGGGATGGGGCTTGGAGAGAGCTACCACCGGGGATGGGGCTTGGGGAGAGAGCGCTACCACCGAGGATGGGGCTTGGAGAGAGCTCCCACCGGGGATGGGGCTTGGCGAGAGCTACCACCGGGGAAGGGGTTTGGGGAGAGCTGCCACCGGGGATGGGGCTCTGAGAGAGAGAGAGCTACCACCGAGTATGGGGCTTGGACAGAGAGAGAGCTACCACCGGGGATGGGGCTTGGAGAGAGAAAGAGCTACCACCGGGGATGGGGCTTGGAGAGAGAGAGAGCTACCACCGGGGATGGGGCTTGGAGAGAGTTACCACCGGGGGATGGGGCTTGGAGAGAGCTACCACCGGGGATTGGGCTGGGAGAGAGACAGAGCTACCACCGGGGATGGGGCTTCGAGAGAGCTACCACCGGGGATGGGGCGTGGAAAGAGAGAGCTACCACCGGGGATGGGGCGGGGAGAGGGAACTACCACTGGGGATGGGGCTTGGGGAGAGCTACAACGGGGGATGGGGCTTGGAGAGAGAGAGCTACCACCGGGGATGGGGCTTGGAGAGAGAAAGAGCTACCACCGGGGATGGGGCTTGGAGAGAAAGAGAGCTACCACCGGGGATGGGGCTTGGAGAGAGAAAGAGCTACCACCGGGGATGGGGCTTGGAGAGAGCTACCACCGGGGATGGGGCTTGGGGAGAGAGCGCTACCACCGAGGATGGGGCTTGGAGAGAGCTCCCACCGGGGATGGGGCTTGAGGAGAGCTACCACCGGAGATGGGGCTTGGAGAGAGCTACCACCGGGGATGGGGCTTGGCGAGAGCTACCACCGGGAATGGGGCTTGGAGAGAGCTACCACCGGGGGTGGGTCTTGGAGAGAGCTACCATCGGGGATGGGGCTTGGAGAGAGCTCCCAACGGGGATGGGGTTTGGAGAGAGCTACCGACAGGAATGGGGCTTGGAGAGAGCTACCACCGGGGATGGGGCTTGGAGAGAGCTACCACCGAGGATGGGGCTTGGAGAGAGCAACCACCGTGGATGGGGCTTGGAGAGAGCTACCCCCGGGGATAGGGTTTGGGGAGAGCTGCCACCGGGGATGGGGCTTGGAGAGAGCTACCACCGGGAATGAGGCTTGGAGAGAGCTACCACCGGGGGTGGGTTTTCGAGAGAGCTACCATCGGGGATGGGGCTTGGAGAGAGCTCCCAACGGGGATGGGGTTTGGAGAGAGTTACCGACGGGAATGGGGCTTGGAGAGAGCTACCACCGGGGATGGGGCTTGGAGAGAGCTACCACCGGGGATGGGGTTTGGGGAGAGAGAGCTACCACCGAGGATGGGGGTTGGAGAGAGCTCCCACCGGGGATGGGGCTTGAGGAGAGCTACCACCGGAGATGGGGCTTGGAGAGAGCTACCACCGGGGATGGGGCTTGGCGAGAGCTATCCCCGGGGATAGGGTTTGGGGAGAGCTGCCACCGGGGATGGGGCTTGGAGAGAGCTACCACCGGGCATGGGGTTTGGAAAGAGCTACCACCGGGGGTGTATCTTGGAGAGAGCTACCATCGGGGATGGGGCTTGGAGAGAGCTCCCAACGGGGATGGAGGTTGGAGAGAGCTACCAACGGGAATGGGGCTTGGAGAGAGCTACCGCCGGGGATGGGGCTTGGAGAGAGCTACCACCGGGGATGGGGCTTGGGGAGAGAGCGCTACCACCGAGGATGGGGCTTGGAGAGAGCTCCCACCGGGGATGGGGCTTGGCGAGAGCTACCACCGGGGAAGGGGTTTGGGGAGAGCTGCCACCGGGGATGGGGCTCTGAGAGAGAGAGAGCTACCACCGAGTATGGGGCTTGGACAGAGAGAGAGCTACCACCGGGGATGGGGCTTGGAGAGAGAAAGAGCTACCACCGGGGATGGGGCTTGGAGAGAGAGAGAGCTACCACCGGGGATGGGGCTTGGAGAGAGTTACCACCGGGGGATGGGGCTTGGAGAGAGCTACCACCGGGGATTGGGCTGGGAGAGAGACAGAGCTACCACCGGGGATGGGGCTTCGAGAGAGCTACCACCGGGGATGGGGCGTGGAAAGAGAGAGCTACCACCGGGGATGGGGCGGGGAGAGGGAACTACCACTGGGGATGGGGCTTGGGGAGAGCTACAACGGGGGATGGGGCTTGGAGAGAGAGAGCTACCACCGGGGATGGGGCTTGGAGAGAGAAAGAGCTACCACCGGGGATGGGGCTTGGAGAGAAAGAGAGCTACCACCGGGGATGGGGCTTGGAGAGAGAAAGAGCTACCACCGGGGATGGGGCTTGGAGAGAGAGAGAGCTACCACCGGGGATGGGGCTTGGAGAGAGCTACCACCGGGGATGGGGCTTGGAGAGAGAGATAGTTACTACCGGGGATGGGGCTTGGAGAGACGGAGAGAGCTACCACAGGGGATGGGGCTTGGAGAGAGGTACCACCGAGGATGGGGCTTGTGGAGAGCTACCACCGGGGTTGGGGCTTGGAGAGAGAGAGAGAGAGCTACCACAGGGGATGGGGCTTGGAGAGAGCTACCACCGACGATGGGGCTTGGGGAGAGCTACTACCGGGGTTGGGGCTTGGAGAGAGAGATAGTTGCTACCGGGGATGGGGCTTGGAGAGAGCTACCACCGGAGATGGGACTTGGCGAGAGAGAGAGAGCTACCACCGGGGATGGGGCTTGGAGAGAGAGAGAGAGCTACCACAGGGGATGGGGCTTGGAGAGAGCTACCACCGAGGATGGGGCTTGGGGAGAGCTACTACCGGGGTTGGGGCTTGGAGAGAGAGATAGTTACTACCGGGGATGGGGCTTGGAGAGAGCTACCACCGGGGATGGGGCTTGGAGAGAGAGAGAGAGCTACCACAGGGGATGGGGCTTGGGGAGAGCTACCACCGAGGATGGGGCTTGGGTAGAGCTACTACCGGGGTTGGGGCTTGGAGAGAGAGATAGTTACTACCGGGGATGGGGCTTGGAGAGAGCTCCACCGGGGATGGGGCTTGGAGAGAGCTCCACCGGGGATGGGGCTTGGAGAGAGCTACAACCGGGGATGAGGCTTGGAGAGAGCTACCACCGGGGATGGTGCTTGGAGAGAGCTACCACCGGGGATGGGGCTTGGAGAGAGAGAGCTATCACCGGAGATGGGGCTTGGAGAGAGCTACCACCGGGGATGGGGCTTGGAGAGTGCTACCACCGGGGATGGGGCTTGGAGAGAGCTACCACCGAGGATGGGGCTTGGAGAGAGCTACCGCGGGGGATGGGGCTTGGAGAGAGAGAGAGAGAGCTAACACCGGGAATGGGACTTGGAGAGAGCTACCATCGGGGATGGGGCTTAAAGTGAGCTACCACCGAGGATGGGCTTGGCGAGAGAGAGAGCTACCACCGGGGATGGGGCTTGGAGAGGAAGACAGTTACCACCGGGGATGGGGCTTGGAGAGAGCTACCACAGGGGATGGTGCTTGGAGAGAGCTACCGCCGGGGATGGGGCTCGGAGAGAGAGAGAGCTACCACCGGGGATGGGGCGGGGAGAGGGAACTACCACCGAGGATGGGGCTTGGAGAGAGCTACCACCGACGATGGGGCTTGGGGAGAGCTAACACCGGGGATGGGGCTTGGAGAGAGAAAGAGCTACCACCGGGGATTGGGCTGGGAGAGAGACAGAGCTACCACCGGGGATGGGGCTTGGAGAGAGCTACCACCGGGGATGGGGCTTGGAGAGAGAGAGCTACCACCGGAGATGGGGCTTGGAGAGAGAGAGCTACCACTGGGGATGGGGCGGGGAGAGAGAGAGCTACCACCGGGGATGGGGCTTGGAGAGAGAGAGAGAGCTTGCACAAAGCATGGGGCTTGGAGAGAGCTACCACCGAGGATGGGGCTTGGGGAGAGCTACTACCGTGGTTGGGGCTTGGAGAGAGAGATAGTTACTACCGGGGATGGGGCTTGGAGAGAGCTACCACCGGGGATGGGGCTTGGAGAGAGAGATAGTTACTACCGGGGATGGGGCTTGGAGAGACAGAGAGAGCTACCACAGGGGATGGGGCTTGGAGAGAGGTACCGCCGAGGATGGGGCTTGTGGAGAGCTACCACCGTGGTTGGGGCTTGGAGAGAGAGAGAGAGAGCTACCACAGGGGATGGGGCTTGGAGAGAGCTACCACCGACGATGGGGCTTGGGGAGAGCTACTACCGGGGTTGGGGCTTGTGAGAGAGAGATAGTTACTACCGGGGATGGGGCTTGGAGAGAGCTACCACCGGAGATGGGGCTTGGCGAGAGAGAGAGAGCTACCACCGGGGATGGGGCTTGGAGAGAGAGAGAGAGCTACCACAGGGGATGGGGCTTGGAGAGAGCTACCACCGAGGATGGGGCTTGGGGAGAGCTACTACCGGGGTTGGGGCTTGGAGAGAGAGATAGTTACTACCGGGGATGGGGCTTGGAGAGAGCTACCACCGGGGATGGGGCTTGGAGAGAGAGAGAGAGCTACCACAGGGGATGGGGCTTGGGGAGAGCTACCACCGAGGATGGGGCTTGGGTAGAGCTACTACCGGGGTTGGGGCTTGGAGAGAGAGATAGTTACTACCGGGGATGGGGCTTGGAGAGAGCTCCACCGGGGATGGGGCTTGGAGAGAGCTACCACCGGGGATGGGGCTTGGAGAGAGAGAGCTACCACCGGAGATGGGGCTTGGAGAGAGAGAGCTACCACCGGGGATGGGGCGGGGAGAGAGAGAGCTACCACCGGGGATGGGGCTTGGAGAGAGCTACCACCGGGGGATGGGGCTTGGAGAGAGCTACCACCGGGGATTGGGCTTGGAGAGAGAGAGAGCTACCACCGGGGATGGGGCGGGGAGAGGGAACTACCACCGAGGATGGGGCTTGGAGAGAGCTACCACCGGGGATGGGGCTTGGGGAGAGCTAACACCGGGGATGGGGCTTGGAGAGAGCTACCACCGGGGGTGGGTCTTGGAGAGAGCTACCATCGGCGATGGGGCTTGGGGAGAGCTCCCAACGGGGATGGGGGTTGGAGAGAGCTATCAACGGGAATGGGGCATGGAGAGAGCTACCACCGGGGATGGGGCTTGGAGAGAGCTACCACCGGGGATGGGGCTTGGGGAGAGAGAGCTACCACCGGGCATGGGGCTTGGAGAGAGCTAACATCGGGGATGGGGCTTGGAGAGAGAGAGCTACCACCGGGGATGGGGCTTGGAGAGAGAGAGCTACCACGGGGGATGGGGCGGGGAGAGAGAGAGCTACCACCGGGGATGGGGCGGGGAGAGAGCTACCACCGGGGGATGGGGCTTGGAGAGAGCTACCGCCGGGGACGGGGCTTGGAGAGAGCTACCACCGGGGATGGGGCTTGGAGAGAGCTGCCACCGGGGATGCGGCGGGGAGAGGCAACTAGCACCGCGGATGGGGCTTGGAGAGAGCTACCAACGGGGATGGGGCTTGGGGAGAGCTAACACCGGGGATGGGGCTTGGAGAGAGCTACCACCGGGGATGGGGCTTGGAGAGAGCTGCCACCGGGGATGGGGCTTGGAGAGAGTTACCTCCGGGGATTGGGCTTCAAGAGAGCTCCCACCGGGGATGGGGGTTGGAGAGAGCTACCACCGGGGATGGGGCTTGGAGAGAGCTACCACCGGGAATGGGGCTTGGAGAGAGGTATACCACCGGGGGTGGGTCTTGGAGAGAGCTACCATCGGGGATGGGGCTTGGAGAGAGCTCCCAACGGGGATGGGGGTTGGAGAGAGCTACCAACGGGAATGGGGCTTGGAGAGAGCTCCAACCGGGGATGGGGCTTGGGGAGAGCTACCACCGGGGATGGGGCTTGGGGAGAGAAAGCTACCACCGAGGATGGGGCTTGGAGAGAGCTCCCACCGGGGATGGGGCTTGAGGAGAGCTACCACCGGAGATGGGGCTTGGAGAGAGCAACCACCGGGGATGGGGCTTGGCGAGAGCTACCCCCGGGGGTAGGGTTTGGGGAGAGCTGCCACCGGGGATGGGGCTTGGAGAGAGCTACCACCGGGCATGGGGCTTGGAGAGAGCTACCACCGGGGGTGGGTCTTGGAGAGAGCTACCATCGGGGATGGGGCTTGGAGAGAGCTCCCAACGGGGATGGAGGTTGGAGAGAGCTACCAACGGGAATGGGGCTTGGAGAGACCTACCGCCGGGGATGGGGCTTGGAGAGAGCTACCACCGGGGATGGGGCTTGGGGAGAGAGCGCTACCACCGAGGATGGGGCTTGGAGAGAGCTACCACCGGGGATGGGGCTTGAGGAGAGCTACCACCGGAGATGGGGCTTGGAGAGAGTTACCACCGGGGATGGGGCTTGGCGAGAGCTACCCCCGGGGATAGGGTTTGGGGAGAGCTACCACCGGGGATCGGGCTTGGAGAGAGCTACCACCGGAGATGGGGCTTGAGGAGAGCTACCACCGGAGATGGGGCTTGGAGAGAGCTACCACCGGGGATGGGGCTTGGAGAGAGCAACCACCGTGGATAGGGCTTGGAGAGAGCTACCCCCGGGGATAGGGTTTGGGGAGAGCTGCCACCGGGGATGGGGCTTGGAGAGCGCTACCATCGGGAATGGGGCTTGGAGAGAGCTACCACCGGGGGTGGGTCTTGGAGAGAGCTACCATCGGGGATGGGGCTTGGAGAGAGCTCCCAACGGGGATGGGGTTTGGAGAGAGCTACCGACGGGAATGGGGCTTGGAGAGAGCTACCACCGGGGATGGGGCTTGGAGAGAGCTACCACCGAGGATGGGGCTTGGAGAGAGCAACCACCGTGGATGGGGCTTGGAGAGAGCTACCCCCGGGGATAGGGTTTGGGGAGAGCTGCCACCGGGGATGGGGCTTGGAGAGAGCTACCACCGGGAATGGGGCTTGGAGAGAGCTACCACCGGGGGTGGGTCTTCGAGAGGGCTACCATCGGGGATGGGGTTTGGGGAGAGAGAGCTACCACCGAGGATGGGGGTTGGAGAGAGCTCCCACCGGGGATGGGGCTTGAGGAGAGCTACCACCGGAGATGGGGCTTGGAGAGAGCTACCACCGGGGATGGGGCTTGGCGAGAGCTACCCCCGGGGATAGGGTTTGGGGAGAGCTGCCACCGGGGATGGGGCTTGGAGAGAGCTACCACCGGGCATGGGGCTTGGAAAGAGCTACCACCGGGGGTGTATCTTGGAGAGAGCTACCATCGGGGATGGGGCTTGGAGAGAGCTCCCAACGGGGATGGAGGTTGGAGAGAGCTACCAACGGGAATGAGGCTTGGAGAGAGCTACCGCCGGGGATGGGGCTTGGAGAGAGCTACCACCGGGGATGGGGCTTGGGGAGAGAGCGCTACCACCGAGGATGGGGCTTGGAGAGAGCTCCCACCGGGGATGGGGCTTGGAGAGAGCTACCACCGGGGATGGGGCTAGGGGGGAGAGCGCTACCACCGAGGATGGGGCTTGGAGAGAGCTCCCACCGGGGATGGGGCTTGGCGAGAGCTACCACCGGGGAAGGGGTTTGGGGAGAGCTGCCACCGGGGATGGGGCTTGGAGAGAGAGAGAGCTACCACCGGGGATGGGGCTCTGAGAGAGAGAGAGCTACCACCGAGTATGGGGCTTGGACAGAGAGAGAGCTACCACCGGGGATGGGGCTTGGAGAGAGCTACCATCGGCGATGGGGCTTGGGGAGAGCTCCCAACGGGGATGGGGGTTGGAGAGAGCTATCAACGGGAATGGGGCTTGGAGAGAGCTACCACCGGGGATGGGGCTTGGAGAGAGCTACCACCGGGGATGGGGCTTGGGGAGAGAGAGCTACCACCGGGCATGGGGCTTGGAGAGAGCTAACATCGGGGATGGGGCTTGGAGAGAGAGAGCTACCACCGGGGATGGGGCTTGGAGAGAGAGATCTACCACGGGGGATGGGGCGGGGAGAGAGAGAGCTACCACCGGGGATGGGGCGGGGAGAGAGCTACCACCGGGGGATGGGGCTTGGAGAGAGCTACCGCCGGGGATGGGGCTTGGAGAGAGCTACCACCGGGGATGGGGCTTGGAGAGAGCTGCCACCGGGGATGGGGCGGGGAGAGGTAACTAGCACCGAGGATGGGGCTTGGAGAGAGCTACCACCGGGGATGGGGCTTGGGGAGAGCTAACACCGGGGATGGGGCTTGGAGAGAGCTACCACCGGGGATGGGGCTTGGAGAGAGCTGCCACCGGGGATGGGGCTTGGAGAGAGTTACCTCCGGGGATTGGGCTTCAAGAGAGCTCCCACCGGGGATGGGGGTTGGAGAGAGCTGCCACCGGGGAAGGGGCTTGGAGAGAGCTACCACCGGGAATGGGGCTTGGAGAGAGGTATACCACCGGGGGTGGGTCTTGGAGAGAGCTACCATCGGGGATGGGGCTTGGAGAGAGCTCCCAACGGGGATGGAGGTTGGAGAGAGCTACCAACGGGAATGGGGCTTGGAGAGAGCTACCGCCGGGGATGGGGCTTGGAGAGAGCTACCACCGGGGATGGGGCTTGGGGAGAGAGCGCTACCACCGAGGATGGGGCTTGGAGAGAGCTCCCACCGGGGATGGGGCTTGGCGAGAGCTACCACCGGGGAAGGGGTTTGGGGAGAGCTGCCACCGGGGATGGGGCTTGGAGAGAGAGAGAGAGCTACCACCGGGGATGGGGCTTGGACAGAGAGAGAGCTACCACCGGGGATGGGGCTTGGAGAGAGCTACCATCGGCGATGGGGCTTGGGGAGAGCTCCCAACGGGGATGGGGGTTGGAGAGAGCTATCAACGGGAATGGGGCTTGGAGAGAGCTACCACCGGGGATGGGGCTTGGAGAGAGCTACCACCGGGGATGGGGCTTGGGGAGAGAGAGCTACCACCGGGCATGGGGCTTGGAGAGAGCTAACATCGGGGATGGGGCTTGGAGAGAGAGAGCTACCACCGGGGATGGGGCTTGGAGAGAGAGAGCTACCACGGGGGATAGGGCGGGGAGAGAGAGAGCTACCACCGGGGATGGGGCGGGGAGAGAGCTACCACCGGGGGATGGGGCTTGGAGAGAGCTACCGCCGGGGATGGGGCTTGGAGAGAGCTACCACCGGGGATGGGGCTTGGAGAGAGCTGCCACCGGGGATGGGGCGGGGAGAGGCAACTAGCACCGAGGATGGGGCTTGGAGAGAGCTACCACCGGGGATGGGGCTTGGGGAGAGCTAACACCGGGGATGGGGCTTGGAGAGAGCTACCACCGGGGATGGGGCTTGGAGAGAGCTGCCACCGGGGATGGGGCTTGGAGAGAGTTACCTCCGGGGATTGGGCTTCAAGAGAGCTCCCACCGGGGATGGGGGTTGGAGAGAGCTGCCACCGGGGATGGGGCTTGGAGAGAGCTACCACCGGGAATGGGGCTTGGAGAGAGGTATACCACCGGGGGTGGGTCTTGGAGAGAGCTACCATCGGGGATGGGGCTTGGAGAGAGCTCCCAACGGGGATGGGGGTTGGAGAGAGCTACCAACGGGAATGGGGCTCGGAGAGAGCTCCAACCGGGGATGGGGCTTGGGGAGAGCTACCACCGGGGATGGGGCTTGGGGAGAGAAAGCTACCACCGAGGATGGGGCTTGGAGAGAGCTCCCACCGGGGATGGGGCTTGAGGAGAGCTACCACCGGAGATGGGGCTTGGAGAGAGCAACCACCGGGGATGGGGCTTGGCGAGAGCTACCCCCGGGGATAGGGTTTGGGGAGAGCTGCCACCGGGGATGGGGCTTGGAGAGAGCTACCACCGGGCATGGGGCTTGGAGAGAGCTACCACCGGGGGTGGGTCTTGGAGAGAGCTACCATCGGGGATGGGGCTTGGAGAGAGCTCCCAACGGGGATGGAGGTTGGAGAGAGCTACCAACGGGAATGGGGCTTGGAGAGAGCTACCGCCGGGGATGGGGCTTGGAGAGAGCTACCACCGGGGATGGGGCTTGGGGAGAGAGCGCTACCACCGAGGATGGGGCTTGGAGAGAGCTCCCACCGGGGATGGGGCTTGAGGGGAGCTACCACCGGAGATGGGGCTTGGAGAGAGCTACCACCGGGGATGGGGCTTGGCGAGAGCTACCACCGGGAATGGGGCTTGGAGAGAGCTACCACCGGGGGTGGGTCTTGGAGAGAGCTACCATCGGGGATGGGGCTTGGAGAGAGCTCCCAACGGGGATGGGGTTTGGAGAGAGCTACCGACAGGAATGGGGCTTGGAGAGAGCTACCACCGGGGATGGGGCTTGGAGAGAGCTACCACCGAGGATGGGGCTTGGGGAGAGCAACCACCGTGGATGGGGCTTGGAGAGAGCTACCCCCGGGGATAGGGTTTGGGGAGAGCTGCCACCGGGGATGGGGCTTGGAGAGAGCTACCACCGGGAATGAGGCTTGGAGAGAGCTACCACCGGTGGTGGGTCTTCGAGAGAGCTACCATCGGGGATGGGGCTTGGAGAGAGCTCCCAACGGGGATGGGGGTTGGAGAGAGCTACCAACGGGAATGGGGCTTGGAGAGAGCTACCGCCGGGGATGGGGCTTGGAGAGAGCTACCACCGGGGATGGGGCTTGGGGAGAGAGCGCTACCACCGAGGATGGGGCTTGGAGAGAGCTCCCACCGGGGATGGGGCTTGAGGAGAGCTACCACCGGAGATGGGGCTTGGAGAGAGCTACCACCGGGGATGGGGCTTGGCGAGAGCTACCACCGGGAATGGGGCTTGGAGAGAGCTACCACCGGGGGTGGGTCTTGGAGAGAGCTACCATCGGGGATGGGGCTTGGAGAGAGCTCCCAACGGGGATGGGGTTTGGAGAGAGCTACCGACAGGAATGGGGCTTGGAGAGAGCTACCACCGGGGATGGGGCTTGGAGAGAGCTACCACCGAGGATGGGGCTTGGAGAGAGCAACCACCGTGGATGGGGCTTGGAGAGAGCTACCCCCGGGGATAGGGTTTGGGGAGAGCTGCCACCGGGGATGGGGCTTGGAGAGAGCTACCACCGGGAATGAGGCTTGGAGAGAGCTACCACCGGGGGTGGGTCTTCGAGAGAGCTACCATCGGGGATGGGGCTTGGAGAGAGCTCCCAACGGGGATGGGGTTTGGAGAGAGTTACCGACGGGAATGGGGCTTGGAGAGAGCTACCACCGGGGATGGGGCTTGGAGAGAGCTACCACCGGGGATGGGGTTTGCGGAGAGAGAGCTACCACCGAGGATGGGGGTTGGAGAGAGCTCCCACCGGGGATGGGGCTTGAGGAGAGCTACCACCGGAGATGGGGCTTGGAGAGAGCTACCACCGGGGATGGGGCTTGGCGAGAGCTATCCCCGGGGATAGGGTTTGGGGAGAGCTGCCACCGGGGATGGGGCTTGGAGAGAGCTACCACCGGGCATGGGGTTTGGAAAGAGCTACCACCGGGGGTGTATCTTGGAGAGAGCTACCATCGGGGATGGGGCTTGGAGAGAGCTCCCAACGGGGATGGAGGTTGGAGAGAGCTACCAACGGGAATGGGGCTTGGAGAGAGCTACCGCCGGGGATGGGGCTTGGAGAGAGCTACCACCGGGGATGGGGCTTGGGGAGAGAGCGCTACCACCGAGGATGGGGCTTGGAGAGAGCTCCCACCGGGGATGGGGCTTGGCGAGAGCTACCACCGGGGAAGGGGTTTGGGGAGAGCTGCCACCGGGTATGGGGCTCTGAGAGAGAGAGAGCTACCACCGAGTATGGGGCTTGGACAGAGAGAGATCTACCACCGGGGATGGGGCTTGGAGAGAGAAAGAGCTACCACCGGGGATGGGGCTTGGAGAGAGAGAGAGCTACCACCGGGGATGGGGCTTGGAGAGAGCTACCACCGGGGGATGGGGCTTGGAGAGAGCTACCACCGGGGATTGGGCTGGGAGAGAGACAGAGCTACCACCGGGGATGGGGCTTCGAGAGAGCTACCACCGGGGATGGGGCGTGGAAAGAGAGAGCTACCACCGGGGATGGGGCGGGGAGAGGGAACTACCACTGGGGATGGGGCTTGGGGAGAGCTACAACGGGGGATGGGGCTTGGAGAGAGAGAGCTACCACCGGGGATGGGGCTTGGAGAGAGAAAGAGCTACCACCGGGGATGGGGCTTGGAGAGAAAGAGAGCTACCACCGGGGATGGGGCTTGGAGAGAGAAAGAGCTACCACCGGGGATGGGGCTTGGAGAGAGAGAGAGCTACCACCGGGGATGGGGCTTGGAGAGAGCTACCACCGGGGATGGGGCTTGGAGAGAGAGATAGTTACTACCGGGGATGGGGCTTGGAGAGACGGAGAGAGCTACCACAGGGGATGGGGCTTGGAGAGAGGTACCACCGAGGATGGGGCTTGTGGAGAGCTACCACCGGGGTTGGGGCTTGGAGAGAGAGAGAGAGAGCTACCACAGGGGATGGGGCTTGGAGAGAGCTACCACCGACGATGGGGCTTGGGGAGAGCTACTACCGGGGTTGGGGCTTGGAGAGAGAGATAGTTGCTACCGGGGATGGGGCTTGGAGAGAGCTACCACCGGAGATGGGACTTGGCGAGAGAGAGAGAGCTACCACCGGGGATGGGGCTTGGAGAGAGAGAGAGAGCTACCACAGGGGATGGGGCTTGGAGAGAGCTACCACAGAGGATGGGGCTTGGGGAGAGCTACTACCGGGGTTGGGGCTTGGAGAGAGAGATAGTTACTACCGGGGATGGGGCTTGGAGAGAGCTACCACCGGGGATGGGGCTTGGAGAGAGAGAGAGAGCTACCACAGGGGATGGGGCTTGGGGAGAGCTACCACCGAGGATGGGGCTTGGGTAGAGCTACTACCGGGGTTGGGGCTTGGAGAGAGAGATAGTTACTACCGGGGATGGGGCTTGGAGAGAGCTCCACCGGGGATGGGGCTTGGAGAGAGCTCCACCGGGGATGGGGCTTGGAGAGAGAGATAGTTACTACCGGGGATGGGGCTTGGAGAGACAGAGAGAGCTACCACAGGGGATGGGGCTTGGAGAGAGGTACCACCGAGGATGGGGCTTGTGGAGAGCTACCACCGGGGTTGGGGCTTGGAGAGAGAGAGAGAGCTACCACAGGGGATGGGGCTTGGAGAGAGCTACCACCGGAGATGGGGCTTGGCGAGAGAGAGAGAGCTACCACCGGGGATGGGGCTTGGAGAGAGAGAGAGAGCTACCACAGGGGATGGGGCTTGGAGAGAGCTACCCCCGAGGATGGGGCTTGGGGAGAGCTACTACCGGGGTTGGGGCTTGGAGAGAGAGATAGTTACTACCGGGGATGGGGCTTGGAGAGAGCTACCACCGGGGATGGGGCTTGGAGAGAGAGAGAGCTACAACCGGGGATGGGGCGGGGAGAGGGAACTACCACCGAGGATGGGGCTTGGAGAGAGCTACCACCGAGGATGGGGCTTGGGGAGAGCTAACACCGGGGATGGGGCTTGGAGAGAGAAAGAGCTACCACCGGGGATGGGGCTTGGAAAGCGAGAGAGCTACCACCGGGGATTGGGCTGGGAGAGAGACAGAGCTACCACCGGGAATGGGGCTTGGAGAGAGCTACCACCGGGGATGGGGC
The DNA here is from genome assembly GCA_964019135.1 of Arenicola marina. NCBI lineage: Eukaryota > Metazoa > Annelida > Polychaeta > Arenicolidae > Arenicola > Arenicola marina. The sequence goes on along the minus strand of OZ025260.1, from coordinate 36,266,954 downwards.
TTGGAGAGAGAGAGCTACCACCGGAGATGGGGCTTGGAGAGACAGAGCTACCACCGGGGATGGGGCGGGGAAAGAGAGAGCTACCACCGGGGATGGGGCTTGGAGAGAGCTACCACCGGGGGATGGGGCTTGGAGAGAGCTACCACCGGGGATTGGGCTTGGAGAGAGAGAGAGCTACCGCCGGGGATGGGGCGGGGAGAGGGAACTACCACCGAGGATGGGGCTTGGAGAGAGCTACCACCGGGGATGGGGCTTGGGGAGAGCTAACACCGGGGATGGGGCTTGGAGAGAGCTACCACCGGGGGTGGGTCTTGGAGAGAGCTACCATCGGCGATGGGGCTTGGGGAGAGCTCCCAACGGGGATGGGGGTTGGAGAGAGCTATCAACGGGAATGGGGCATGGAGAGAGCTACCACCGGGGATGGGGCTTGGAGAGAGCTACCACCGGGGATGGGGCTTGGGGAGAGAGAGCTACCACCGGGCATGGGGCTTGGAGAGAGCTAACATCGGGGATGGGGCTTGGAGAGAGAGAGCTACCACCGGGGATGGGGCTTGGAGAGAGAGAGCTACCACGGGGGATGGGGCGGGGAGAGAGAGAGCTACCACCGGGGATGGGGCGGGGAGAGAGCTACCACCGGGGGATGGGGCTTGGAGAGAGCTACCGCCGGGGATGGGGCTTGGAGAGAGCTACCACCGGGGATGGGGCTTGGAGAGAGCTGCCACCGGGGATGGGGCGGGGAGAGGCAACTAGCACCGCGGATGGGGCTTGGAGAGAGCTACCACCGGGGATGGGGCTTGGGGAGAGCTAACACCGGGGATGGGGCTTGGAGAGGGCTACCACCGGGGATGGGGCTTGGAGAGAGCTGCCACCGGGGATGGGGCTTGGAGAGAGTTACCTCCGGGGATTGGGCTTCAAGAGAGCTCCCACCGGGGATGGGGGTTGGAGAGAGCTACCACCGGGGATGGGGCTTGGAGAGAGCTACCACCGGGAATGGGGCTTGGAGAGAGGTATACCACCGGGGGTGGGTCTTGGAGAGAGCTACCATCGGGGATGGGGCTTGGAGAGAGCTCCCAACGGGGATGGGGGTTGGAGAGAGCTACCAACGGGAATGGGGCTTGGAGAGGGCTCCAACCGGGGATGGGGCTTGGGGAGAGCTACCACCGGGGATGGGGCTTGGGGAGAGAAAGCTACCACCGAGGATGGGGCTTGGAGAGAGCTCCCACCGGGGATGGGGCTTGAGGAGAGCTACCACCGGAGATGGGGCTTGGAGAGAGCAACCACCGGGGATGGGGCTTGGCGAGAGCTACCCCCGGGGGTACGGTTTGGGGAGAGCTGCCACCGGGGATGGGGCTTGGAGAGAGCTAACACCGGGCATGGGGCTTGGAGAGAGCTACCACCGGGGGTGGGTCTTGGAGAGAGCTACCATCGGGGATGGGGCTTGGAGAGAGCTCCCAACGGGGATGGAGGTTGGAGAGAGCTACCAACGGGAATGGGGCTTGGAGAGAGCTACCGCCGGGGATGGGGCTTGGAGAGAGCTACCACCGGGGATGGGGCTTGGGGAGAGAGCGCTACCACCGAGGATGGGGCTTGGAGAGAGCTCCCACCGGGGATGGGGCTTGAGGAGATCTACCGCCGGAGATGGGGCTTGGAGAGAGCTACCACCGGGGATGGGGCTTGGCGAGAGCTACCCGGGGGGATAGGGTTTGGGGAGAGCTACCACCGGGGATCGGGCTTGGAGAGAGCTACCACCGGAGATGGGGCTTGAGGAGAGCTACCACCGGAGATGGGGCTTGGAGAGAGCTACCACCGGGGATGGGGCTTGGAGAGAGCAACCACCGTGGATAGGGCTTGGAGAGAGCTACCCCCGGGGATAGGGTTTGGGGAGAGCTGCCACCGGGGATGGGGCTTGGAGAGAGCTACCACCGGGAATGGGGCTTGGAGAGAGCTACCACCGGGGGTGGGCCTTGGAGAGAGCTACCATCGGGGATGGGGCTTGGAGAGAGCTCCCAACGGGGATGGGGTTTGGAGAGAGCTACCGACGGGAATGGGGCTTGGAGAGAGCTACCACCGGGGATGGGGCTTGGAGAGAGCTACCACCGAGGATGGGGCTTGGAGAGAGCAACCACCGTGGATGGGGCTTGGAGAGAGCTACCCCCGGGGATAGGGTTTGGGGAGAGCTGCCACCGGGGATGGGGCTTGGAGATAGCTACCACCGGGAATGGGGCTTGGAGAGAGCTACCACCGGGGGTGGGTCTTCGAGAGGGCTACCATCGGGGATGGGGCTTGGAGAGAGCTCCCAACGGGGATGGGGTTTGAAGAGAGCTACCACCGGAGATGAGGCTTGGAGAGAGCTACCACCGGGGATGGGGCTTGGCGAGAGCTACCCCCGGGGATAGGGTTTGGGGAGAGCTGCCACCGGGGATGGGGCTTGGAGAGGGCTACCACCGGGCATGGGGCTTGGAAAGAGCTACCACCGGGGGTGTATCTTGGAGAGAGGTACCATCGGGGATGGGGCTTGGAGAGAGCTCCCAACGGGGATGGAGGTTGGAGAGAGCTACCAACGGGAATGGGGCTTGGAGAGAGCTACCGCCGGGGATGGGGCTTGGAGAGAGCTACCACCGGGGATGGGGCTTGGGGAGAGAGCGCTACCACCGAGGATGGGGCTTGGAGAGAGCTCCCACCGGGGATGGGGCTTGGCGAGAGCTACCACCGGGGAAGTTGTTTGGGGAGAGCTGCCACCGGGGATGGGGCTTGGAGAGAGAGAGAGAGCTACCACCGGGGATGGGGCTCTGAGAGAGAGAGAGCTACCACCGAGTATGGGGCTTGGACAGAGAGAGAGCTACCACCGGGGATGGGGCTTGGAGAGAGCTACCATCGGCGATGGGGCTTGGGGAGAGCTCCCAACGGGGATGGGGGTTGGAGAGAGCTATCAACGGGAATGGGGCTTGGAGAGAGCTACCACCGGGGATGGGGCTTGGAGAGAGCTACCACCGGGGATGGGGCTTGGGGAGAGAGAGCTACCACCGGGCATGGGGCTTGGAGAGAGCTAACATCGGGGATGGGGCTTGGAGAGAGAGAGCTACCACCGGGGATGGGGCTTGGAGAGAGAGAGCTACCACGGGGGATGGGGCGGGGAGAGAGAGAGCTACCACCGGGGATGGGGCGGGGAGAGAGCTACCACCGGGAGATGGGGCTTGGAGAGAGCTACCGCCGGGGATGGGGCTTGGAGAGAGCTACCACCGGGGATGGGGCTTGGAGAGAGCTGCCACCGGGGATGGGGCGGGGAGAGGCAACTAGCACCGAGGATGGGGCTTGGAGAGAGCTACCACCGGGGATGGGGCTTGGGGAGAGCTAACACCGGGGATGGGGCTTGGAGAGAGCTACCACCGGGGATGGGGCTTGGAGAGAGCTGCCACCGGGGATGGGGCTTGGAGAGAGTTACCTCCGGGGATTGGGCTTCAAGAGAGCTCCCACCGGGGATGGGGGTTGGAGAGAGCTACCACCGGGGATGGGGCTTGGAGAGAGCTACCACCGGGAATGGGGCTTGGAGAGAGGTATACCACCGGGGACGGGTCTTGGAGAGAGCTACCATCGGGGATGGGGCTTGGAGAGAGCTCCCAACGGGGATGGGAGTTGGAGAGAGCTACCAACGGGAATGGGGCTTGGAGAGAGCTCCAACCGGGGATGGGGCTTGGGGAGAGCTACCACCGGGGATGGGGCTTGGGGAGAGAAAGCTACCACCGAGGATGGGGCTTGGAGAGAGCTCCCACCGGGGATGGGGCTTGAGGAGAGCTACCACCGGAGATGGGGCTTGGAGAGAGCAACCACCGGGGATGGGGCTTGGCGAGAGCTACCCCCGGGGATAGGGTTTGGGGAGAGCTGCCACCGGGGATGGGGCTTGGAGAGAGCTACCACCGGGCATGGGGCTTGGAGAGAGCTACCACCGGGGGTGGGTCTTGGAGAGAGCTACCATCGGGGATGGGGCTTGGAGAGAGCTCCCAACGGGGATGGAGGTTGGAGAGAGCTACCAACGGGAATGGGGCTTGGAGAGAGCTACCGCCGGGGATGGGGCTTGGAGAGAGCTACCACCGGGGATGGGGCTTGGGGAGAGAGCGCTACCACCGAGGATGGGGCTTGGAGAGAGCTCCCACCGGGGATGGGGCTTGAGGAGAGCTCCCACCGGAGATGGGGCTTGGAGAGAGCTACCACCGGGGATGGGGCTTGGCGAGAGCTACCCCCGGGGATAGGGTTTGGGGAGAGCTACCACCGGGGATCGGGCTTGGAGAGAGCTACCACCGGAGATGGGGCTTGAGGAGAGCTACCACCGGAGATGGGGCTTGGAGAGAGCTACCACCGTGGATAGGGCTTGGAGAGAGCAACCACCGTGGATAGGGCTTGGAGAGACCTACCCCCGGGGATAGGGTTTGGGGAGAGCTGCCACCGGGGATGGGGCTTGGAGAGAGTTACCACCGGGAATGGGGCTTGGAGAGAGCTACCACCGGGGGTGGGTCTTGGAGAGAGCTACCATCGGGGGTGGGGCTTGGAGAGAGCTCCCAACGGGGATGGGGTTTGGAGAGAGCTACCGACAGGAATGGGGCTTGGAGAGAGCTACCACCGGGGATGGGGCTTGGAGAGAGCTACCACCGAGGATGGGGCTTGGAGAGAGCAACCACCGTGGATGGGGCTTGGAGAGAGCTACCCCCGGGGATAGGGTTTCGGGAGAGCTGCCACCGGGGATGGGGCTTGGAGAGAGCTACCACCGGGAATGGGGCTTGGAGAGAGCTACCACTGGGGGTGGGTCTTCGAGAGAGCTACCATCGGGGATGGGGCTTGGAGAGAGCTCCCAACGGGGATGGGGTTTGGAGAGAGCTACCGACGGGAATGGGGCTTGGAGAGAGCTACCACCGGGGATGGGGCTTGGAGAGAGCTACCACCGGGGATGGGGTTTGGGGAGAGAGAGCTACCACCGAGAATGGGGGTTGGAGAGAGCTCCCACCGGGGATGGGGCTTGAGGAGAGCTACCACCGGAGATGGGGCTTGGAGAGAGCTACCACCGGGGATGGGGCTTGGCGAGAGCTACCCCCGGGGATAGGGTTTGGGGAGAGCTGCCACCGGGGATGGGGCTTGGAGAGAGCTACCACCGGGCATGGGGCTTGGAAAGAGCTACCACCGGGGGTGTATCTTGGAGAGAGCTACCATCGGGGATGGGGCTTGGAGAGAGCTCCCAACGGGGATGGGGCTTGGAGAGAGAGCGCTACCACCGAGGATGGGGCTTGGAGAGAGCTACCACCGGGGATGGGGTTTGGGGAGAGAGCGCTACCACCGAGGATGGGGCTTGGAGAGAGCTCCCACCGGGGATGGGGCTTGGCGAGAGCTACCACCGGGGAAGGGGTTTGGGGAGAGCTGCCACCGGGGATGGGGCTTGGAGAGAGAGAGAGAGCTACCACCGGGGATGGGGCTCTGAGAGAGAGAGAGCTACCACCGAGTATGGGGCTTGCACAGAGAGAGAGCTACCACCGGGGATGGGGCTTGGAGAGAGAAAGAGCTACCACCGGGGATGGGGCTTGGAGAGAGAGAGAGCTACCACCGGGGATGGGGCTTGGAGAGAGCTACCACCGGGGGATGGGGCTTGGAGAGAGCTACCACCGGGGATTGGGCTGGGAGAGAGACAGAGCTACCACCGGGGATGGGGCTTCGAGAGAGCTACCACCGGGGATGGGGCGTGGAGAGAGAGAGCTACCACCGGGGATGGGGCGGGGAGAGGGAACTACCACTGGGGATGGGGCTTGGGGAGAGCTACAACGGGGGATGGGGCTTGGAGAGAGAGAGCTACCACCGGGAATGGGGCTTGGAGAGAGAAAGAGCTACCACCGGGGATGGGGCTTGGAGAGAAAGAGAGCTACCGTCGGGGATGGGGCTTGGAGAGAGAAAGAGCTACCACCGGGGATGGGGCTTGGAGAGAGAGAGAGCTACCAGCGGGGATGGGGCTTGGAGAGAGCTACCACCGGGGATGGGGCTTGGAGAGAGCTGCCACCGGGGATGGGGCTTGGAGAGAGTTACCTCCGGGGATTGGGCTTCAAGAGAGCTCCCACCGGGGATGGGGCTTGGGGAGAGCTACCACGGGGGATGGGGTCTGGAGAGAGAGAGCTACCACCGGGGATGGGGCTTGGCGAGAGCTACCACCGGGGATGGGGCTTGGAGAGAGCTACCACCGGGGATGGGGCTTGGATGGAACTACCACCGGGGATGGGGCTTGGGGAGAGCTACCACGGGGGATGGGGCTTGGAGAGAGAGAGCTACCACCGGGGATGGGGCTTGGAGAGAGCTACCACCGGGGATGGGGCTTGGGGAGAACTTCCAACGGGGATGGGGTTGGAGAGAGCTACCAACGGGAATGGGGCTTGGAGAGAGCTACCACCGGGGATGGGGCTTGGAGAGAGCTACCAATGGGAATGGGGCTTGGAGAGAGCTACCACCGGGGATGGGGCTTGGGGAGAGCTCCCAATGGGGATGGGGGTTGGAGAGAGCTACCAACGGGAATGGGGCTTGGAGAGAGCTACCACCGGGGATGTGGCGGGGAGAGGGAACTACCACCGGGGATGGGGCTTGGGGAGAGCTACCACGGGGGATGGAGCTTGGAGAGAGAGAGCTACCACCGGGGATGGGGCTTGGAGAGAGCTACAACCGGGGATGGGGCTTGGAGAGAGCTACCACCGGGGATGGGGCTTGGAGAGAGCTACCACCGGGGATGGGGCTTGGAGAGAGCTACCACCGTTGATGGGGCTTGGGGAGAGCTCCCAACGGGGATGGGGCTTGGAGAGAACTAACACCGGGGATTGGGCTTGGGGATAGAGAGCTACCACCGGGCATGGGTCTTGGAGAGAGCTACCATCGGGGATGGGGCTAGGGGAGAGCTCCCAACGGGGATGGGGGTTGGAGAGAGCTACCAACGGGAGTAGAACGGGAATGGGGCTTGGATAGAGCTACCACCGGGGATGGTGCTTGGAGAGAGCTACCACCGGGGATGGGGCGGGGAGAGAGCTGCCAACGGGGGATGGGGCTTGGAGAGACCTACCACCGGGGATGGCGCTTGGAGAGAGCTACCACCGGGAATGGGACTTGGAGAGAGCTGCCACCGGGGATGGGGCGGGGACAGGGAACTACCACCGAGGATGGGGCTTGGAGAGAGCTACCACCGGGGATGGGGCTTGTGGAGAGCTAACACCGGGGCTGGGGCTTGGAGAGAGCTACCACCGGGGATGGGGCTTGGAGAGAGCTGCCACCTAGGGTGGGGCTTGGGAAGAGCTAATACCGGGGATGGGGCTTGGAGAGAGAAAGAGCTACCACCGGGGATGGGGCTTGGAGAGAGAGAGAGCTACCACCGGGGATTGGGCTGGGAGAGAGACAAAGCTACCACCGGGGATGGGGCTTGGAGAGAGCTACCACCGGGGATGGGGCTTGGAGAGGGAGAGCTACCACCGGAGATGGGGCTTGGAGAGAGAGAGCTACCACCGGGGATGGGGCGGGGAGAGGGAACCACCACCGGGGATGGGGCTTGGGGAGAGCTACCACGGGGGATGGGGCTTGGAGAGAGAGAGCTACCACCGGGGATGGGGCTTGGAGAGAGCTACCAACGGGAATGGGGCTTGGAGAGAGCTACCACCGGGGATGGGGCTTGGGGAGAGCTCCCAACGGGGATGGGGTTTGGAGAGAGCTACCAACGGGAATGGGGCTTGGAGAGAGCTACCACCGGGGATGGGGCGGGGAGAGGGAACTACCACCGGGGATGGGGCTTGGGGAGAGCTACCACGGGGGATGGGGCTTGGGGAGAGAGCGTTGCCACCGAGGATGGGGCTTGGAGAGAGCTCCCACCGGGGATGGGGCTTGGCGAGAGCTACCACCGGGGAAGGGGTTTGGGGAGAGCTGCCACCGGGGATGGGGCTTGGAGAGAGAGAGAGAGCTACCACCGGGGATGGGGCTCTGAGAGAGAGAGAGCTACCACCGAGTATGGGGCTTGGACAGAGAGAGAGCTACCACCGGGGATGGGGCTTGGAGAGAGAAAGAGCTACCACCGGGGATGGGGATTGGAGAGAGAGAGAGCTACCACCGGGGATGGGGCTTGGAGAGAGCTACCACCAAGGGATGGGACTAGGAGAGAGCTACCACCGGGGATTGGGCTGGGAGAGAGACAGAGCTACCACCGGGGATGGGGCTTGGAGAGAGCTACCACCGGGGATGGGGCTTGGAGAGAGCTACCACCGGGGATGGGGCTTGGAGAGAGAGAGCTACCACCGGGGATGCGGCGGGGAGAGGGAACTACCACCGGGGATGGGGCTTGGGGAGAGCTACCACGGGGGATGGGGCTTGGAGAGAGAGAGCTACCACCGGGGATGGGGCTTGGAGAGAGAAAGAGCTACCACCGGGGATGGGGCTTGGAGAGAAAGAGAGCTACCACCGGGGATGGGGCTTGGAGAGAGAAAGAGCTACCACCTGGGATGGGGCTTGGAGAGAGAGAGAGCTACCACCGGGGATGGGGCTTGGAGAGAGCTACCACCTGGGGATGGGGCTTGGAGAGATCTACCACCGGGGATTGGGCTTGGAGAGAGAGAGAGCTACCACCGGGGATGGGGCGGGGAGAGGGAACTACCCCCGGGGATGGGGCTTGGAGAGAGCTACCACCGGGGATGGGGCTTGGGGAGAGCTAACACCGGGGATGGGGCTTGGAGAGAGCTACCCCCGGGGGTGGGTCTTGGAGAAAGCTACCATCGGGGATGGGGTTTGGGGAAAGCTCCCAACGGAGATGGGGGTTGGAGAGAGCTACCAACGGGAATGGGGCTTGGAGAGAGCTACCACCGGGGATGGTGCTTGGAGAGACCTACCACCGGGGATGGGGCTTGGAGAGAGAGAGCTACCACCGGGGATGGGGCTTGGGGAGAGCTACTACCGGGGATGGGGCTTGGAGAGAGCTACCACCGGGGATGGGGCTTGGGGATAGCTACCACCGGGGATGGGACTTGGAGAGAGAGACAGCTACCACCGGGGCTGGGGCTTGGAGAGAGCTGCCACCGGGGATGGGGCGGGGAGAGGGAACTACCACCGAGGATGGGGCTTGGAGAGAGCTACCACCGGGGATGGGGCTTGTGGAGAGCTAACACCGGGGCTGGGGCTTGGAGAGAGCTACCACCGGGGATGGGGCTTGGAGAGAGCTGCCACCGGGGATGGGGCTTGGAGAGAGTTACCTCCGGGGATTGGGCTTCAAGAGAGCTCCCACCGGGGATGGGGCTTGGAGAGAGCTACCACCGGGAATGTGGCTTGGAGAGAGCCGCCCCCGGGGGTGGGGCTTGGAGAGAGCTACCACCGGGGATGGGGCTTGGAGAGAGCTACCACCGGGGATGGGTCTTGAGGCGAGAGATCTACCACCGAGGATGGGGCTTGGAGAGAGCTCCCACCGGGAATGGGGCTTGAGGAGAGCTACCACCGGAGATGGGGCTTGGAGAGAGCTACCACCGGGGATGGTGCTTGGAGAGAGCTACCACCGGGGATGGGGCGGGGAGAGAGCTGCCAACGGGGGATGGGGCTTGGAGAGACCTACCACCGGGGATGGCGCTTGGAGAGAGCTACCACCGGGAATGGGACTTGGAGAGAGCTGCCACCGGGGATGGGGCGGGGAGAGGGAACTACCACCGAGGATGGGGCTTGAAGAGAGCTACCACCGGGGATGGGGCTTGTGGAGAGCTAACACCGGGGCTGGGGCTTGGAGAGAGCTACCACCGGGGATGGGGCTTGGAGAGAGAGAGAGCTACCACCGGGGATGGGGCTTGGAGAGAGAGAGAGCTACCACCGGGGATTGGGCTGGGAGAGAGACAAAGCTACCACCGGGGATGGGGCTTGGAGAGAGCTACCACCGGGGATGGGGCTTGGAGAGGGAGAGCTACCACCGGAGATGGGGCTTGGAGAGAGAGAGCTACCACCGGGGATGGGGCGGGGAGAGGGAACTACCACCGGGGATGGGGCTTGGGGAGAGCTACCACGGGGGATGGGGTCTGGAGAGAGAGAGCTACCACCGGGGATGGGGCTTGGCGAGAGCTACCACCGGGGATGGGGCTTGGAGAGAGCTACCACCGGGGATGGGGCTTGGAGAGAGCTACCACCGGGGATGGGGCTTGGATGGAACTACCACCGGGGATGGGGCTTGGGGAGAGCTACCACGGGGGATGGGGCTTGGAGAGAGAGAGCTACCACCGGGGATGGGGCTTGGAGAGAGCTTCCAACGGGGATGGGGGTTGGAGAGAGCTACCAACGGGAATGGGGCTTGGAGAGAGCTACCACCGGGGATGGGGCTTGGAGAGAGCTACCAACGGGAATGGGGCTTGGAGAGAGCTACCACCGGCGATGGGGCTTGGGGAGAGCTCCCAACGGGGATGGGGGTTGGAGAGAGCTACCAACGGGAATGGGGCTTGGAGAGAGCTACCACCGGGGATGGGGCGGGGAGAGGGAACTACCACCGGGGATGGGGCTTGGGGAGAGCTACCACGGGGGATGGGGCTTGGGGAGAGAGCGCTGCCACCGAGGATGGGGCTTGGAGAGAGCTCCCACCGGGGATGGGGCTTGGCGAGAGCTACCACCGGGGAAGGGGTTTGGGGAGAGCTGCCACCGGGGATGGGGCTTGGAGAGAGAGAGAGAGCTACCACCAGGGATGGGGCTCTGAGAGAGAGAGAGCTACCACCGAGTATGGGGCTTGGACAGAGAGAGAGCTACCACCGGGGATGGGGCTTGGAGAGAGAAAGAGCTACCACCGGGGATGGGGATTGGAGAAAGAGAGAGCTACCACCGGGGATGGGGCTTGGAGAGAGCTACCACCAAGGGATGGGACTAGGAGAGAGCTACCACCGAGGATTGGGCTGGGAGAGAGACAGAGCTACCACCGGGGATGGGGCTTGGAGAGAGCTACCACCGGGGATGGGGCTTGGAGAGGGAGAGCTACCACCGGAGATGGGGCTTGGAGAGAGAGAGCTACCACCGGGGATGGGGCGGGGAGAGGGAACTACCACCGGGGATGGGGCTTGGGGAGAGCTACCACGGGGGATGGGGTCTGGAGAGAGAGAGCTACCACCGGGGATGGGGCTTGGCGAGAGCTACCACCGGGGATGGGGCTTGGAGAGAGCTACCACCGGGGATGGGGCTTGGAGAGAGCTACCACCGGGGATGGGGCTTGGATGGAACTACCACCGGGGATGGGGCTTGGGGAGAGCTACCACGGGGGATGGGGCTTGGAGAGAGAGAGCTACCACCGGGGATGGGGCTTGGAGAGAGCTTCCAACGGGGATGGGGGTTGGAGAGAGCTACCAACGGGAATGGGGCTTGGAGAGAGCTACCACCGGGGATGGGGCTTGGAGAGAGCTACCAACGGGAATGGGGCTTGGAGAGAGCTACCACCGGCGATGGGGCTTGGGGAGAGCTCCCAACGGGGATGGGGGTTGGAGAGAGCTACCAACGGAAATGGGGCTTGGAGAGAGCTACCACCGGGGATGGGGCGGGGAGAGGGAACTACCACCGGGGATGGGGCTTGGGGAGAGCTACCACGGGGGATGGGGCTTGGGGAGAGAGCGCTGCCACCGAGGATGGGGCTTGGAGAGAGCTCCCACCGGGGATGGGGCTTGGCGAGAGCTACCACCGGGGAAGGGGTTTGGGGAGAGCTGCCACCGGGGATGGGGCTTGGAGAGAGAGAGAGAGCTACCACCAGGGATGGGGCTCTGAGAGAGAGAGAGCTACCACCGAGTATGGGGCTTGGACAGAGAGAGAGCTACCACCGGGGATGGGGCTTGGAGAGAGAAAGAGCTACCACCGGGGATGGGGATTGGAGAAAGAGAGAGCTACCACCGGGGATGGGGCTTGGAGAGAGCTACCACCAAGGGATGGGACTAGGAGAGAGCTACCACCGAGGATTGGGCTGGGAGAGAGACAGAGCTACCACCGGGGATGGGGCTTGGAGAGAGCTACCACCGGGGATGGGGCTTGGAGAGAGCTACCACCGGGGATGGGGCTTGGAGAGAGAGAGCTACCACCGGGGATGGGGCGGGGAGAGGGAACTACCACCGGGGATGGGGCTTGGGGAGAGCTACCACGGGGGATGGGGCTTGGAGAGAGAGAGCTACCACCGGGGATGGGGCTTGGAGAGAGAAAGAGCTACCACCGGGGATGGGGCTTGGAGAGAAAGAGAGCTACCACCGGGGATGGGGCTTGGAGAGAGAAAGAGCTACCACCTGGGATGGGGCTTGGAGAGAGAGAGAGCTACCAGCGGGGATGGGGCTTGGAGAGAGCTACCACCTGGGGATGGGGCTTGGAGAGAGCTACCACCGGGGATTGGGCTTGGAGAGAGAGAGAGCTACCACCGGGGATGGGGCGGGGAGAGGGAACTACCACCGGGGATGGGGCTTGGAGAGAGCTACCACCGGGGATGGGGCTTGGGGAGAGCTAACACCGGGGATGGGGCTTGGAGAGAGCTACCCCCGGGGGTAGGTCTTGGAGAAAGCTACCATCGGGGATGGGGCTTGGGGAAAGCTCCCAACGGAGATGGGGGTTGGAGAGAGCTACCAACGGGAATGGGGCTTGGAGAGAGCTACCACCGGGGATGGGGCTTGGAGAGAGCTACCACCGGGGATGGGGTTTGGGGAGAGAGAACTACCACCGAGGATGGAGCTTGGAGAGAGCTCCCACCGGGGATGGGGCTTGAGGAGAGCTACCACCGGAGATGGGGCTTGGAGAGAGCTACCACAGGGGATGGGGCTTGGCGAGAGCTACCACCGGGGATGGTGCTTGGAGAGACCTACCACCGGGGATGGGGCTTGGAGAGAGAGAGCTACCACCGGGGATGGGGCTTGGGGAGAGCTACTACCGGGGATGGGGCTTGGAGAGAGCTACCACCGGGGATGGGGCTTGGGGATAGCTACCACCGGGGATGGGACTTGGAGAGAGAGACAGCTACCACCGGGGATGGGGCTTGGAGAGAGCTGCCACCGGGGATGGGGCGGGGAGAGGGAACTACCACCGAGGATGGGGCTTGGAGAGAGCTACCACCGGGGATGGGGCTTGTGGAGAGCTAACACCGGGGCTGGGGCTTGGAGAGAGCTACCACCGGGGATGGGGCTTGGAGAGAGCTGCCACCGGGGATGGGTCTCTGGGCGAGAGAGCTACCACCGAGGATGGGGCTTGGAGAGAGCTCCCACCGGGAATGGGGCTTGCGGAGAGCTACCACCGGAGATGGGGCTTGGAGAGAGCTACCACCGGGGATGGGGCTTGGAGAGAGCTACCCCCGGGGATAGGGTTTGGGGAGAGCTGCCACCGGGGATGGGGCTTGGAGAGAGCTACCACCGGGAATGGGGCTTGGAGAGAGCTACCACCGGGGGTGGGTCTTGGAGAGAGCTACCATCGGGGATGGGGCTTGGAGAGAGCTCCCAACGGGAATGGGGCTTGGAGAGAGCTACCACCGGGGATGGGGCTTGGGGAGAGCTCCCAACGGGGATGGGGGTTGGAGAGAGCTACCAACGGAAATGGGGCTTGGAGAGAGCTACCACCGGGGATGGGGCGGGGAGAGGGAACTACCACCGGGGATGGGGCTTGGGGAGAGCTACCACGGGGGATGGGGCTTGGGGAGAGAGCGCTGCCACCGAGGATGGGGCTTGGAGAGAGCTCCCACCGGGGATGGGGCTTGGCGAGAGCTACCACCGGGGAAGGGGTTTGGGGAGAGCTGCCACCGGGGATGGGGCTTGGAGAGAGAGAGAGAGCTACCACCGGGGATGGGGCTCTGAGAGAGAGAGAGCTACCACCGAGTATGGGGCTTGGACAGAGAGAGAGCTACCACCGGGGATGGGGCTTGGAGAGAGAAAGAGCTACCACCGGGGATGGGGATTGGAGAGAGAGAGAGCTACCACCGGGGATGGGGCTTGGAGAGAGCTACCACCAAGGGATGGGACTAGGAGAGAGCTACCACCGAGGATTGGGCTGGGAGAGAGACAGAGCTACCACCGGGGATGGGGCTTGGAGAGAGCTACCACCGGGGATGGGGCTTGGAGAGAGCTACCACCGGGGATGGGGCTTGGAGAGAGAGAGCTACCACCGGGGATGGGGCGGGGAGAGGGAACTACCACCGGGGATGGGGCTTGGGGAGAGCTACCACGGGGGATGGGGCTTGGAGAGAGAGAGCTACCACCGGGGATGGGGCTTGGAGAGAGAAAGAGCTACCACCGGGGATGGGGCTTGGAGAGAAAGAGAGCTACCACCGGGGATGGGGCTTGGAGAGAGAAAGAGCTACCACCTGGGATGGGGCTTGGAGAGAGAGAGAGCTACCAGCGGGGATGGGGCTTGGAGAGAGCTACCACCTGGGGATGGGGCTTGGAGAGAGCTACCACCGGGGATTGGGCTTGGAGAGAGAGAGAGCTACCACCGGGGATGGGGCGGGGAGAGGGAACTACCACCGGGGATGGGGCTTGGAGAGAGCTACCACCGGGGATGGGGCTTGGGGAGAGCTAACACCGGGGATGGGGCTTGGAGAGAGCTACCCCCGGGGGTGGGTCTTGGAGAAAGCTACCATCGGGGATGGGGCTCGGGGAAAGCTCCCAACGGAGATGGGGGTTGGAGAGAGCTACCAACGGGAATGGGGCTTGGAGAGAGCTACCACCGGGGATGGGGCTTGGAGAGAGCTACCACCGGGGATGGGGTTTGGGGAGAGAGAGCTACCACCGAGGATGGAGCTTGGAGAGAGCTCCCACCAGGGATGGGGCTTGAAGAGAGCTACCACCGGAGATGGGGCTTGGAGAGAGCTACCACAGGGGATGGGGCTTGGCGAGAGCTACCACCGGGGATGGTGCTTGGAGAGACCTACCACCGGGGATGGGGCTTGGAGAGAGAGAGCTACCACCGGGGATGGGGCTTGGGGAGAGCTACTACCGGGGATGGGGCTTGGAGAGAGCTACCACCGGGGATGGGGCTTGGGGATAGCTACCACCGGGGATGGGACTTGGAGAGAGAGACAGCTACCACCGGGGATGGGGCTTGGAGAGAGCTGCCACCGGGGATGGGGCGGGGAGAGGGAACTACCACCGAGGATGGGGCTTGGAGAGAGCTACCACCGGGGATGGGGCTTGTGGAGAGCTAACACCGGGGCTGGGGCTTGGAGAGAGCTACCACCGGGGATGGGGCTTGGAGAGAGCTGCCACCGGGGATGGGGCTTGGAGAGAGTTACCTCCGGGGATTGGGCTTCAAGAGAGCTCCCACCGGGGATGGGGCTTGGAGAGAGCTACCACCGGGAATGTGGCTTGGAGAGAGCCGCCCCCGGGGGTGGGGCTTGGAGAGAGCTACCACCGGGGATGGGGCTTGGAGAGAGCTACCACCGGGGATGGGTCTTGGGGCGAGAGAGCTACCACCGAGGATGGGGCTTGGAGAGAGCTCCCACCGGGAATGGGGCTTGAGGAGAGCTACCACCGGAGATGGGGCTTGGAGAGAGCTACCACCGGGGATGGGGCTTGGAGAGAGCTACTCCCGGGGATAGGGTTTGGGGAGAGCTGCCACCGGGGATGGGGCTTGGAGAGAGCTACCACCGGGAATGGGGCTTGGAGAGAGCTACCACCGGGGGTGGGTCTTGGAGAGAGCTACCATCGGGCATGGGGCTTGGAGAGAGCTCCCAACGGGGATGGGGTTTGGAGAGAGCTACCGACGGGAATGGGGCTTGGAGAGAGCTACCACCGGGGATGGGGCTTGGAGAGAGCTACCACCGGGGATGGGGTTTGGGGAGAGAGAGCTACCACCGAGGATGGGGCCTGGAGAGAGCTCCCACCGGGGATGGGGCTTGAGGAGAGCTACCACCGGAGATGGGGCTTGGAGAGAGCTACCACCGGGGATGGGGCTTGGCGAGAGCTACCCCCGGGGATAGGGTTTGGGGAGAGCTGCCACCGGGGATGGGGCTTGGAGAGAGCTACCACCGGGCATGGGGCTTGGAGAGAGCTACCACCGGGGGTGGGTCTTGGAGAGAGCTACCATCGGGGATGGGGCTTGGAGAGGGCTCCCAACGGGGATGGAGGTTGGAGAGAGCTACCAACGGGAATGGGGCTTGGAGAGAGCTACCGCCGGGGATGGGGCTTGGAGAGAGCTACCACCGGGGATGGGGCTTGGGGAGAGAGCGCTACCACCGAGGATGGGGCTTGGAGACAGCTCCCACCGGGGATGGGGCTTGGCGAGAGCTACCACCGGGGAAGGGGTTTGGGGAGAGCTGCCACCGGCGATGGGGCTTGGAGAGAGAGAGAGAGCTACCACCGGGGATGGGGCTCTGAGAGAGAGAGAGCTACCACCGAGTATGGGGCTTGGACAGAGAGAGAGATACCACCGGGTATGGGGCTTGGAGAGAGAAAGAGCTACCACCGGGGATGGGGCTTGGAGAGAGAGAGAGCTACCACCGGGGATGGGGCTTGGAGAGAGCTACCACCGGGGGATGGGGCTAGGAGAGAGCTACCACCGGGGATTTCGCTGGGAGAGAGACAGAGCTACCTCCGGGGATGGGGCTTCGAGAGAGCTACCACCGGGGATGGGGCTTGGAGAGAGAGAGCTACCACCGGGGATGGGGCGGGGAGAGGGAACTACCACCGGGGATGGGGCTTGGGGAGAGCTACCACGGGGGATGGGGCTTGGAGAGAGAGAGCTACCACCGGGGATGGGGCTTGGAGAGAGAAAGAGCTACCACCGGGGATGGGGCTTGGAGAGAAAGAGAGCTACCACCGGGGATGGGGCTTGGAGAGAGAAAGAGCTACCACCGGGGATGGGGCTTGGAGAGAGAGAGAGCTACCACCGGGGATGGGGCTTGGAGAGAGCTACTACCGGGGATGGGGCTTGGAGAGAGCTACCACCGGGGATTGGGCTTGGAGAGAGAGAGAGCTACCACCGGGGATGGGGCGGGGAGAGGGAACTACCACCGGGGATGGGGCTTGGAGAGAGCTACCACCGGGGATGGGGCTTGGGGAGAGCTAACACCGGGGATGGGGCTTGGAGAGAGCTACCCCCGGGGGTGGGTCTTGGAGAAAGCTACCATCGGGGATGGGGCTTGGGGAAAGCTACCATCGGGGATGGGGCTTGGGGAAAGCTCCCAACGGGGATGGGGGTTGGAGAGAGCTACCAACGGGAATGGGGCTTGGAGAGAGCTACCACCGGGGATGGGGCTTGGCGAGAGCTACCACCGGGGATGGGGTTTGGGGAGAGAGAGCTACCACCGGGGATGGTGCTTGGAGAGACCTACCACCGGGGATGGGGCTTGGCGACAGAGAGAGCTACCACCGGCGATGGGGCTTGGAGAGAGAGAGAGAGCTACCACCGGGGATGGGGCTCTGAGAGAGAGAGAGCTACCACCGAGTATGGGGCTTGGACAGAGAGAGAGATACCACCGGGTATGGGGCTTGGAGAGAGAAAGAGCTACCACCGGGGATGGGGCTTGGAGAGAGAGAGAGCTACCACCGGGGATGGGGCTTGGAGAGAGCTACCACCGGGGGATGGGGCTAGGAGAGAGCTACCACCGGGGATTGGGCTGGGAGAGAGACAGAGCTACCTCCGGGGATGGGGCTTCGAGAGAGCTACCACCGGGGATGGGGCTTGGAGAGAGAGAGCTACCACCGGGGATGGGGCGGGGAGAGGGAACTACCACCGGGGATGGGGCTTGGGGAGAGCTACCACGGGGGATGGGGCTTGGAGAGAGAGAGCTACCACCGGGGATGGGGCTTGGAGAGAGAAAGAGCTACCACCGGGGATGGGGCTTGGAGAGAAAGAGAGCTACCACCGGGGATGGGGCTTGGAGAGAGAAAGAGCTACCACCGGGGATGGGGCTTGGAGAGAGAGAGAGCTACCACCGGGGATGGGGCTTGGAGAGAGGTACTACCGGGGATGGGGCTTGGAGAGAGCTACCACCGGGGATTGGGCTTGGAGAGAGAGAGAGCTACCACCGGGGATGGGGCGGGGAGAGGGAACTACCACCGGGGATGGGGCTTGGAGAGAGCTACCACCGGGGATGGGGCTTGGGGAGAGCTAACACCGGGGATGGGGCTTGGAGAGAGCTACCCCCGGGGGTGGGTCTTGGAGAAAGCTACCATCGGGGATGGGGCTTGGGGAAAGCTACCATCGGGGATGGGGCTTGGGGAAAGCTCCCAACGGGGATGGGGGTTGGAGAGAGCTACCAACGGGAATGGGGCTTGGAGAGAGCTACCACCGGGGATGGGGCTTGGCGAGAGCTACCACCGGGGATGGGGTTTGGGGAGAGAGAGCTACCACCGGGGATGGTGCTTGGAGAGAGCTACCACCGGGGGATGGGGCTAGGAGAGAGCTACCACCGGGGATTGGGCTGGGAGAGAGACAGAGCTACCTCCGGGGATGGGGCTTCGAGAGAGCTACCACCGGGGATGGGGCTTGGAGAGAGAGAGCTACCACCGGGGATGGGGCGGGGAGAGGGAACTACCACCGGGGATGGGGCTTGGGGAGAGGTACCACGGGGGATGGGGCTTGGAGAGAGAGAGCTACCACCGGGGATGGGGCTTGGAGAGAGAAAGAGCTACCACCGGGGATGGGGCTTGGAGAGAAAGAGAGCTACCACCGGGGATGGGGCTTGGAGAGAGAAAGAGCTACCACCGGGGATGGGGCTTGGAGAGAGAGAGAGCTACCACCGGGGATGGGGCTTGGAGAGAGCTACTACCGGGGATGGGGCTTGGAGAGAGCTACCACCGGGGATTGGGCTTGGAGAGAGAGAGAGCTACCACCGGGGATGGGGCGGGGAGAGGGAACTACCACCGGGGATGGGGCTTGGAGAGAGCTACCACCGGGGATGGGGCTTGGGGAGAGCTAACACCGGGGATGGGGCTTGGAGAGAGCTACCCCCGGGGGTGGGTCTTGGAGAAAGCTACCATCGGGGATGGGGCTTGGGGAAAGCTACCATCGGGGATGGGGCTTGGGGAAAGCTCCCAACGGGGATGGGGGTTGGAGAGAGCTACCAACGGGAATGGGGCTTGGAGAGAGCTACCACCGGGGATGGGGCTTGGCGAGAGCTACCACCGGGGATGGGGTTTGGGGAGAGAGAGCTACCACCGGGGATGGTGCTTGGAGAGACCTACCACCGGGGATGGGGCTTGGCGACAGAGAGAGCTACCACCGGGGATGGGGCTTGGAGAGAGAGACAGCTACAACCGGGGATGGGGCTTGGAGAGAGCTACCACAGAGGATGGTGCTTGGAGAGAGCCACCGCCGGGGATTGGGCTTGGAGAGAGAGAGAGCTACCACCGGGGCTTGGGCTTGGAGAGAGCTACCGCCGGGGATGGGGCTTGGAGAGAGCTACCACCGAGGGTGGGGCTTGGGGAGAGCTACCACCGGGGATGGGGCTTGGAGAGAGAGAGCTACCACCGGAGATGGGGCTTGGAGAGAGAGAGCTACGACCGGGGATGGGGCGGGGAGAGGGAACTACCACCGGGGATGGGGCTTGGGGAGAGCTACCACGGGGTCTGGGGTCTGGAGAGAGAGAGCTACCACCGGGGATGGGGCTTGGAGAGAGCTACCACCGGGGATGGGGCTTGGAGAGAGCTACCACCGGGGATGGGGCTTGGAGGGAACTACCACCGGGGATGGGGCTGGGAGAGAGACAGAGCTACCACCGGGGATGGGGCTTGGAGAGAGCTACCACCGGGGATGGGGCTTGGAGAGAGAGAGCTACCACCGGAGATGGGGCTTGGAGAGAGAGAGCTACGACCGGGGATGGGGCGGGGAGAGGGAACTACCACCGGGGATGGGGCTTGGGGAGAGCTACCACGGGGTCTGGGGTCTGGAGAGAGAGAGCTACCACCGGGGATGGGGCTTGGAGAGAGCTACCACCGGGGATGGGGCTTGGAGAGAGCTACCACCGGGGATGGGGCTTGGAGGGAACTACCACCGGGGATGGGGCTTGGGGAGAGCTACCACGGGGGATGGGGCTTGGAGAGAGAGAGCTACCACCGGGGATGGGGCTTGGGGAGAGCTCCCAACGGGGATGGGGGTTGGAGAGAGCTACCAACGGGAATGGGGCTTGGAGAGAGCTAAGACCGGGGATGGGGCTTGGAGAGAGCTACCACCGGGGATGGGGCTTGGAGAGAGCTACCACCGGGGATGGGGCTTGGGGAGAGCTCCCAACGGGGATGGGGGTTGGAGAGAGCTACCAACGGGAATGGGGCTTGGAGAGAGCTACCACCGGGGATGGGGCTTGGAGAGAGCTACCACCGGGGATGGGGCTTGGGGAGAGAGAACTACCACCGGGCATGGGTCTTGGAGAAAGCTACCATCGGGGATGGGGCTTGGGGAGAACTCCCAACGGGGATGGGGGTTGGAGAGAGCTACCAACGGGAATGGGGCTTGGAGAGAGCTACCACCGGAGATGGGGCTTGGAGAGAGCTACCACCGGGGATGGGGCGGGGAGAGAGCTGCCATGGGGGGATGGGGCTTGGAGAGAGCTACCACCGGGGATGGCGCTTGGAGAGAGCTACCACCGGGAAGTGGACTTGGTGAGAGCTGCCACCGGGGAAGGGGCTTGGAGAGAGCTACCACCGGGGATGGGGCTTATGGAGAGCTAACACCGGGGATGGGGCTTGGAGAGAGCTACCACCGGGGATGGGGCGGTGAGAGAGCTGCCACCGGGGATGGGGCTTGGAGAGAGTTACCTCCGGGGATTGGGCTTCAAGAGAGCTCCCACCGGGGATGGGGCTTGGAGAGAGCTACCACCGGGAATGTGGCTTGGAGAGAGCCACCACCGGGGGTGGGTCTTGGAGAGAGCTACCATCGGGGATGGGGCTTGGAGAGAGCTCCCAACGGGGATGGGAGTTGGAGAGAGGTAACAACGGGAATGGGGCTTGGAGAGAGCTACCACCGGGGATGGGGCTTGGAGAGAGCTACCACCGGGGATGGGGCTTGGGGAGAGAGAGCTACCACCGGGCATGGGGCTTGGAGACAGCTAACACCGGGGATGGGGCTTGGAGAGAGAGAGCTACCACCGGGGATGGGGCTTGGAGAGAGAGAGCTACCACGGGGGATGGGGCGGGCAGAGAGAGAGCTACCACCGGGGATGGGGCGGGGAGAGAGCTACCACCGGGGGATGGGGCTTGGAGAGAGCTACCACCGGGGATGGGGCTTGGAGAGAGCTACCACCGGGGATGGGGCTTGGAGAGAGCTGCCACCGGGGATGGGGCTTGGGGAGAGCTATCACCGGGGATGGGGCTTGGAGAGGGAACTACCGCCGAGGATGGGGCTTGGAGAGAGGTACCACCGGGGATGGGGCTTGGGGAGAGCTAACACCGGGGATGGGGCTTGGAGAGAGCTAACACCGGGGATTGGGCTTCAAGAGAGGTCCCACCGGGGATGGGGCTTGGAGAGAGCTACCACCGTTGGTGGGTCTTGGAGAGAGCTACCATCGGGGATGGGGCTTGGAGAGAGCTCCCAACGGGGATGGGGGTTGGAGAGAGCTACCAACGGGAATGGGGCTTGGAGAGAGCTACCACCGGGGATAGGGCTTGGAGAGAGCTACCACCGGGGATGGGGCTTGGGGAGAGAAGGCTACCACCGAGGATGGGGCTTGGAGAGAGCTCCCACCGGGGATGGGGCTTGAGGAGAGCTACCACCGGAGATGGGGCTTGGAGAGAGCTACCACCGGGGATGGTGCTTGGCGAGAGCTACCCCCGGGGATAGGGTTTGGGGCGAGCTGCCACCGGGGATGGGGCTGGGAGTGAGCTACCACCGGGAATGGGGCTTGGAGAGAGCTACCACCGGGGGTGGGTCTTGGAGAGAGCTCCCACCGGGGATGGGGCTTGGAGAGAGCTACCACCGGGGATGGGGCTTGGCGGGAGATACCCCCGGGGATAGGGTTTGGGGAGAGCTGCCACCGGGGATGGGGCTTGGAGAGAGCTACCACGGGGGATGGGGCTTGGAGAGAGAGACAGCTACCACCGAGGATGGGGCTTGGAGAGAGCAACCACCGGGGATTGGGCTTGGCGAGAGCTAACCCCGGGGAAGCGGTTTGGGGAGAGCTGCCACCGGGGATGGGGCTTGGAGAGAGAGAGAGAGCTACCACCGGGGATGGGGCTCTGAGAGAGAGAGAGCTACCACCGAGTATGGGGCTTGGACAGAGAGAGAGCTACCACCGGGGATGGGGCTTGGAGAGAGAAAGAGCTACCACCGGGGATGGGGCTTGGAGAGAGAGAGAGCTACCACCGGGGATGGGGCTTGGCGAGAGCTACCACCGGGGGATGGGGCTTGGAGAGAGCTACCACCGGGGATTGGGCTTGGAGAGAGACAGAGCTACCACCGGGGATGGGGCTTGGAGAGAGCTACCACCGGGGATGGGGCTTGGAGAGAGAGAGCTACCACCGGGGATGGGGCGGGGAGAGGGAACTACCACCGGGGATGGGGCTTGGGGAGAGCTACCACGGGGGATGGGGCTTGGAGAGAGAGAGCTACCACCGGGGATGGGGCTTGGAGAGAGAAAGAGCTACCACCGGGGATGGGGCTTGGAGAGAAAGAGCTACCACCGGGGATGGGGCTTGGAGAGAGAAAGAGCTACCACAGGGGATGGGGCTTGGAGAGAGAGAGAGCTACCACCGGGGATGGGGCTTGGAGAGAGCTACCACCAGGGGATGGGGCTTGGAGAGAGCTACCACCGGGGATTGGGCTTGGAGAGAGAGAGAGCTACCACCGGGGATGGGGCGGGGAGAGGGAACTACCACCGGGGATGGGGCTTGGAGAGAGCTACCACCGGGGATGGGGCTTGGGGAGAGCTAACACCGGGGATGGGGCTTGGAGAGAGCTACCCCCGGGGGTGGGTCTTGGAGAAACCTACCATCGGGGATGGGGCTTGGGGAAAGCTACCATCGGGGATGGGGCTTGGGGAAAGCTCCCAACGGGGATGGGGGTTGGAGAGAGCTACCAACGGGAATGGGGCTTGGAGAGAGCTACCACCGGGGATGGGGCTTGGCGAGAGCTACCACCGGGGATGGGGTTTGGGGAGAGAGAGCTACCACCGGGGATGGTGCTTGGAGAGACCTACCACCGGGGATGGGGCTTGGCGACAGAGAGAGCTACCACCGGGGATGGGGCTTGGAGAGAGAGACAGCTACAACCGGGGATGGGGCTTGGAGAGATCTACCACAGAGGATGGTGCTTGGAGAGAGCCACCGCCGGGGATTGGGCTTGGAGAGAGAGAGAGCTACCACCGGGGCTTGGGCTTGGAGAGAGCTACCGCCGGGGATGGGGCTTGGAGAGAGCTACCACCGAGGGTGGGGCTTGGGGAGAGCTAACACCGGGGATGGGGCTTGAAGAGAGAAAGAGCTACCACCGGGGATGGGGCTTGGAGAGAGAGAGAGCTACCACCGGGGATTGGGCTGGGAGAGAGACAGAGCTACCACCGGGGATGGGGCTTGGAGAGAGCTACCACCGGGGATGGGGCTTGGAGAGAGAGAGCTACCACCGGAGATGGGGCTTGGAGAGAGAGAGCTACGACCGGGGATGGGGCGGGGAGAAGGAACTACCACCGGGGATGGGGCTTGGGGAGAGCTACCACGGGGTCTGGGGTCTGGAGAGAGAGAGCTACCACCGGGGATGGGGCTTGGAGAGAGCTACCACCGGGGATGGGGCTTGGAGAGAGCTACCACCGGGGATGGGGCTTGGAGGGAACTACCACCGGGGATGGGGCTTGGGGAGAGCTACCACGGGGGATGGGGCTTGGAGAGAGAGAGCTACCACCGGGGATGGGGCTTGGGGAGAGCTCCCAACGGGGATGGGGGTTGGAGAGAGCTACCAACGGGAATGGGGCTTGGAGAGAGCTAAGACCGGGGATGGGGCTTGGAGAGAGCTACCACCGGGGATGGGGCTTGGAGAGAGCTACCACCGGGGATGGGGCTTGGGGAGAGCTCCCAACGGGGATGGGGGTTGGAGAGAGCTACCAACGGGAATGGGGCTTGGAGAGAGCTACCACCGGGGATGGGGCTTGGAGAGAGCTACCACCGGGGATGGGGCTTGGGGAGAGAGAACTACCACCGGGCATGGGTCTTGGAGAAAGCTACCATCGGGGATGGGGCTTGGGGAGAACTCCCAACGGGGATGGGGGTTGGAGAGAGCTACCAACGGGAATGGGGCTTGGAGAGAGCTACCACCGGAGATGGGGCTTGGAGAGAGCTACCACCGGGGATGGGGCGGGGAGAGAGCTGCCATGGGGGGATGGGGCTTGGAGAGAGCTACCACCGGGGATGGCGCTTGGAGAGAGCTACCACCGGGAAGTGGACTTGGTGAGAGCTGCCACCGGGGAAGGGGCTTGGAGAGAGCTACCACCGGGGATGGGGCTTATGGAGAGCTAACACCGGGGATGGGGCTTGGAGAGAGCTACCACCGGGGATGGGGCGGGGAGAGAGCTGCCACCGGGGATGGGGCTTGGAGAGAGTTACCTCCGGGGATTGGGCTTCAAGAGAGCTCCCACCGGGGATGGGGCTTGGAGAGAGCTACCACCGGGAATGTGGCTTGGAGAGAGCCACCACCGGGGGTGGGTCTTGGAGAGAGCTACCATCGGGGATGGGGCTTGGAGAGAGCTCCCAACGGGGATGGGAGTTGGAGAGAGGTAACAACGGGAATGGGGCTTGGAGAGAGCTACCACCGGGGATGGGGCTTGGAGAGAGCTACCACCGGGGATGGGGCTTGGGGAGAGAGAGCTACCACCGGGCATGGGGCTTGGAGACAGCTAACACCGGGGATGGGGCTTGGAGAGAGAGAGCTACCACCGGGGATGGGGCTTGGAGAGAGAGAGCTACCACGGGGGATGGGGCGGGGAGAGAGAGAGCTACCACCGGGGATGGGGGGGGGGAGAGAGCTACCACCGGGGGATGGGGCTTGGAGAGAGCTACCACCGGGGATGGGGCTTGGAGAGAGCTACCACCGGGGATGGGGCTTGGAGAGAGCTGCCACCGGGGATGGGGCTTGGGGAGAGCTATCACCGGGGATGGGGCTTGGAGAGGGAACTACCGCCGAGGATGGGGCTTGGAGAGAGGTACCACCGGGGATGGGGCTTGGGGAGAGCTAACACCGGGGATGGGGCTTGGAGAGAGCTAACACCGGGGATTGGGCTTCAAGAGAGGTCCCACCGGGGATGGGGCTTGGAGAGAGCTACCACCGTTGGTGGGTCTTGGAGAGAGCTACCATCGGGGATGGGGCTTGGAGAGAGCTCCCAACGGGCATGGGGGTTGGAGAGAGCTACCAACGGGAATGGGGCTTGGAGAGAGCTACCACCGGGGATAGGGCTTGGAGAGAGCTACCACCGGGGATGGGGCTTGGGGAGAGAAGGCTACCACCGAGGATGGGGCTTGGAGAGAGCTCCCACCGGGGATGGGGCTTGAGGAGAGCTACCACCGGAGATGGGGCTTGGAGAGAGCTACCACCGGGGATGGTGCTTGGCGAGAGCTACCCCCGGGGATAGGGTTTGGGGCGAGCTGCCACCGGGGATGGGGCTGGGAGTGAGCTACCACCGGCAATGGGACTTGGAGAGAGCTACCACCGGGGGTGGGTCTTGGAGAGAGCTCCCACCGGGGATGGGGCTTGAGGAGAGCTACCACCGGAGATGGGGCTTGGAGAGAGCTACCACCGGGGATGGGGCTTGGCGGGAGATACCCCCGGGGATAGGGTTTGGGGAGAGCTGCCACCGGGGATGGGGCTTGGAGAGAGCTACCACGGGGGATGGGGCTTGGAGAGAGAGACAGCTACCACCGAGGATGGGGCTTGGAGAGAGCAACCACCGGGGATTGGGCTTGGCGAGAGCTAACCCCGGGGAAGCGGTTTGGGGAGAGCTGCCACCGGGGATGGGGCTTGGAGAGAGAGAGAGAGCTACCACCGGGGATGGGGCTCTGAGAGAGAGAGAGCTACCACCGAGTATGGGGCTTGGACAGAGAGAGAGCTACCACCGGGGATGGGGCTTGGAGAGAGAAAGAGCTACCACCGGGGATGGGGCTTGGAGAGAGAGAGAGCTACCACCGGGGATGGGGCTTGGCGAGAGCTACCACCGGGGGATGGGGCTTGGAGAGAGCTACCACCGGGGATTGGGCTTGGAGAGAGACAGAGCTACCACCGGGGATGGGGCTTGGAGAGAGCTACCACCGGGGATGGGGCTTGGAGAGAGAGAGCTACCACCGGGGATGGGGCGGGGAGAGGGAACTACCACCGGGGATGGGGCTTGGGGAGAGCTACCACGGGGGATGGGGCTTGGAGAAAGAGAGCTACCACCGGGGATGGGGCTTGGAGAGAGAAAGAGCTACCACCGGGGATGGGGCTTGGAGAGAAAGAGCTACCACCGGGGATGGGGCTTGGAGAGAGAAAGAGCTACCACAGGGGATGGGGCTTGGAGAGAGAGAGAGCTACCACCGGGGATGGGGCTTGGAGAGAGCTACCACCAGGGGATGGGGCTTGGAGAGAGCTACCACCGGGGATTGGGCTTGGAGAGAGAGAGAGCTACCACCGGGGATGGGGCGGGGAGAGGGAACTACCACCGGGGATGGGGCTTGGAGAGAGCTACCACCGGGGATGGGGCTTGGGGAGAGCTAACACCGGGGATGGGGCTTGGAGAGAGCTACCCCCGGGGGTGGGTCTTGGAGAAAGCTACCATCGGGGATGGGGCTTGGGGAAAGCTCCCAACCGGGATGGGGGTTGGAGAGAACTACCAACGGGAATGGGGCTTGGAGAGAGCTACCACCGGGGATGGGGCTTGCAGAGAGCTACCACCGGGGATGGGGTTTGGGGAGAGAGTGCTACCACCGAGGTTGGGGCTTGGAGAGAGCTCCCACCGGGGATGGGGCTTGAGGAGAGCTACCACCGGAGATGGGGCTTGGAGAGAGCTACCACAGGGGATGGGGCTTGGCGCGAGCTACCACCGGGGATGGTGCTTGGAGAGACCTACCACCAGGGATGGGGCTTGGAGAGAGAGAGCTACCACCGGGGATGGGACTTGGGGAGAGCTACTACCGGGGATGGGGCTTGGAGAGAGCTACCACCGGGGATGGGGCTTGGGGATAGCTACCACCGGGGATGGGACTTGGAGAGAGCTACCATCGGGGACGGGGCTTAAAGTGAGCTACCACCGGGGATGGGGCTTGGCGAGAGAGAGAGCTACCACCGGGGATGGGGCTTGGAGAGAGACACAGCTACCACCGGGGATGGGGCTTGGAGAGAGCTACCGCCGGGGATGAGGCTTGGAGAGAGCTACCACCGAGGGTGGGGCTTGGGGAGAGCTAACACCGGGGATGGGGCTTGGAGAGAGAAAGAGCTACCACCGGGGATGGGGCTTGGAGAGAGAGAGAGCTACCACCGGGGATTGGTCTGGGAGAGAGACAGAGCTACCACCGGGGATGGGGCTTGGAGAGAGCTACCACCGGGGATGGGGCTTGGAGAGAGAGAGCTACCACCGGAGATGAGGCTTGGAGAGAGAGAGCTACCACCGGGGATGGGGCGGGGAGAGGGAACTACCACCGGAGATGGGGCTTGGGGAGAGCTACCACGGGGGATGGGGTCTGGAGAGAGAGAGCTACCACCGGGGATGGGGCTTGGAGAGAGCTACCACCGGGGATGGGGCTTGGAGAGAGCTACCACTGGGGATGGGGCTTGGAGGGAACTACCACCGGGGATGGGGCTTGGGGAGAGCTACCACGGGGGATGGGGCTTGGAGAGAGAGAGGTACCACCGGGGATGGGGCTTGGAGAGAGCTACCACCGGGGATGGGGCTTGGGGAGAGCTCCCAACGGGGATGAGGGTTGGAGAGAGCTACCAACGGGAATGGGGCTTGGAGAGAGCTACCACCGGGGATGGGGCTTGGAGAGAGCTACCAACGGGAATGGGGCTTGGAGAGAGCTACCACCGGGGATGGGGCTTGGGGAGAGCTCCCAACGGGGATGGGGGGTGGAGAGAGCTACCAACGGGAATGGGGCTTGGAGAGAGCTACCACCGGGGATGGGGCTTGGAGAGAGAGACAGCTACCACCGAGGATGGGGCTTGGAGAGAGCAACCACCGGGGATTGGGCATGGCGAGAGCTAACCCCGGGGAAGGGGTTTGGGGAGAGCTGCCACCGGGGATGGGGCTTGGAGAGAGAGAGAGAGCTACCACCGGGGATGGGGCTCTGAGAGAGAGAGAGCTACCACCGAGTATGGGGCTTGGACATAGAGTGAACTACCACCGGGGATGGGGCTTGCAGAGAGAAAGCGTTACCACCGGGGATGGGGCTTGGAGAGAGAGAGAGCTACCACCGGGGATGGGGCTTGGAGAGAGCTACCACCGGGGGATGGGGCTTGGAGAGAGCTACCACCGGGGATTGGGCTGGGAGAGAGACAGAGCTACCACCGGGGATGGGGCTTGGAGAGAGAGAGCTACCACCGGGGATGGGGCGGGGAGAGGGAACTACCACCGGGGAAGGGGCTTGGGGAGAGCTACCACGGGGATGGGGCTTGGAGAGAGAGAGCTACCACCGGGGATGGGGTTTGGGGAGAGAGTGCTACCACCGAGGATGGGGCTTGGAGAGAGCTCCCACCGGGGATGGGGCTTGAGGAGAGCTACCACCGGAGATGGGGCTTGGAGAGAGCTACCACAGGGGATGGGGCTTGGCGCGAGCTACCACCGGGGATGGTGCTTGGAGAGACCTACCACCGGGGATGGGGCTTGGAGAGAGAGAGCTACCACCGGGGATGGGACTTGGGGAGAGCTACTACCGGGGATGGGGCTTGGAGAGAGCTACCACCGGGGATGGGGCTTGGGGATAGCTACCACCGGGGATGGGACTTGGAGAGAGCTACCACCGGGGACGGGGCTTAAAGTGAGCTACCACCGGGGATGGGGCTTGGCGAGAGAGAGAGCTACCACCGGGGATGGGGCTTGGAGAGAGAGACAGCTACCACCGGGGATGGGGCTTGGAGAGAGCTACCGCCGGGGATGAGGCTTGGAGAGAGCTACCACCGAGGGTGGGGCTTGGGGAGAGCTAACACCGGGGATGGGGCTTGGAGAGAGAAAGAGCTACCACCGGGGATGGGGCTTGGAGAGAGAGAGGGCTGCCACCGGGGATTGGTCTGGGAGAGAGACAGAGCTACCACCGGGGATGGGGCTTGGAGAGAGCTACCACCGGGGATGGGGCTTGGAGAGAGAGAGCTACCACCGGAGATGGGGCTTGGAGAGAGAGAGCTACCACCGGGGATGGGGCGGGGAGAGGGAACTACCACCGGAGATGGGGCTTGGGGAGAGCTACCACGGGGGATGGGGTCTGGAGAGATAGAGCTACCACCGGGGATGGGGCTTGGAGAGAGCTACCACCGGGGATGGGGCTTGGAGAGAGCTACCACCGGGGATGGGGCTTGGAGAGAGCTACCACCGGGGATGGGGCTTGGAGAGAACTACCACCGGGGATGGGGCTTGGGGAGAGCTACCACGGGGGATGGGGCTTGGAGAGAGAGAGCTACCACCGGGGATGGGGCTTGGAGAGAGCTACCACCGGGGATGGGGCTTGGGGAGAGCTCCCAACGGGGATGAGGGTTGGAGAGAGCTACCAACGGGAATGGGGCTTGGAGAGAGCTACCACCGGGGATGGGGCTTGGAGAGAGCTACCAACGGGAATGGGGCTTGGAGAGAGCTACCACCGGGGATGGGGCTTGGGGAGAGCTCCCAACGGGGATGGGGGTTGGAGAGAGCTACCAACGGGAATGGGGCTTGGAGAGAGCTACCACCGGGGATGGGGCTTGGAGAGAGAGACGGCTACCACCGAGGATGGGGCTTGGAGAGAGCAACCACAGGGGATTGGGCATGGCGAGAGCTAACCCCGGGGAAGGGGTTTGGGGAGAGCTGCCACCGGGGATGGGGCTTGGAGAGAGAGAGAGAGCTACCACCGGGGATGGGGCTCTGAGAGAGAGAGAGCTACCACCGAGTATGGGGCTTGGACATAGAGAGAACTACCACCGGGGATGGGGCTTGCAGAGAGAAAGAGTTACCACCGGGGATGGGGCTTGGAGAGAGAGAGAGCTACCACCGGGGATGGGGCTTGGAGAGAGCTACCACCGGGGGATGGGGCTTGGAGAGAGCTACCACCGGGGATTGGGCTGGGAGAGAGACAGAGCTACCACCGGGGATGGGGCTTGGAGAGAGCTACCACCGGGGATGGGGCTTGGAGAGAGAGAGCTACCACCGGGGATGGGGCGGGGAGAGGGAACTACCACCGGGGAAGGGGCTTGGGGAGAGCTACCACGGGGGATGGGGCTTGGAGAGAGAGAGCTACCACCGGGGATAGGGCTTGGAGAGAGAAAGAGCTACCACCGGGGATGGGGCTTGGAGAGAAAGAGAGCTACCACCGGGGATGGGGCTTGGAGAGAGAAAGAGCTACCACCGGGGATGGGGCTTGGAGAGAGCTACCACCGGGGATGGGGCTTGGAGAGAGAGAGCTACCACCGGGGATGGGGCTTGGAGAGAGCCACCACCGGGGGATGGGGCTTGGAGAGAGCTACCACCGGGGATGGGGCGGGGAGAGGGAACTACCACCGGGGATGGGGCGGGGAGAGGGAACTACCACCGGGGATGGGGCTTGGAGAGAGCTACCACCGGGGATGGGGCTTGGGGAGAGCTAACACCGGGGATGGGGCTTGGAGAGAGCTACCCCCGGGGGTGGGTCTTGGAGAAAGCTACCATCGGGGATGGGGCTTGGGGAAAGCTCCCAACGGGGATGGGGGTTGGAAAGAGCTACCACCGGGGATGGGGCTTGGAGAGAGCTACCACCGGGGATGGGGTTTGGGGAGAGAGAGCTACCACCGAGGATGGGGCTTGGAGAGAGCTCCCACCGGGGATGGGGCTTGGAGAGAGCTACCACAGGGGATGGGGCTTGGCGCGAGCTACCACCGGGGATGGTGCTTGGAGAGACCTACCACCAGGGATGGGGCTTGGAGAGAGAGAGCTACCACCGGGGATGGGGCTTGGGGAGAGCTACTACCGGGGATGGGGCTTGGAGAGAGCTACCACCGAGGATGGGGCTTGGGGATAGCTACCACCGGGGATGGGACTTGGAGAGAGCTACCATCGGGGACGGGGCTTAAAGTGAGCTACCACCGGGGATGGGGCTTGGCGAGAGAGAGAGCTACCACCGGGGATGGGGCTTGGAGAGAGAGACAGCTACCACCGGGGATGGGGCTTGGAGAGAGCTACCGCCGAGGATGGGGCTTGGAGAGAGCTACCACCGAGGGTGGGGCTTGGGGAGAGCTACCACCGGGGATGGGGCTTGGAGAGAGAAAGAGCTACCACCGGGGATGGGGCTTGGAGAGAGCTACCACCGGGGATGGGGCTTGGAGAGAGAGAGCTACCACCGGAGATGGGGCTTGGAGAGAGAGAGCTACCACCGGGGATGGGGCGAGGAGAGGGAACTACCACCTGGGATGGGGCTTGGGGAGAGCTACCACGGGGGATGGGGTCTGGAGAGAGCTACCACCGGGGATGGGGCTTGGAGAGAGCTACCACCGGGGATGGGGCTTGGGGAGAGAGAGCTACCACCGGGGATGGGGCTTGGTGAGAGCTACCACCGGGGATGGGGCTTGGAGAGAGCTACCACCGGGGATGGGGCTTGGAGGGAACTACCACCGGGGATGGGGCTTGGGGAGAGCTACCACGGGGGATGGGGCTTGGAGAGAGAGAGCTACCACCGGGGATGGGGTTTGGAGAGAGCTACCACAAGGGATGGGGCTTGGAGAGAGCTACCACCGGGGATGGGGCTTGGAGAGAGCTACCAACGGGAATGAGGCTTGGAGAGAGCTACCACCGGGGATGGGGCTTGGGGAGAGCTCCCAACGGGGATGGGGGTTGGAGAGAGCTACCAACGGGAATGGGGCTTGGAGAGAGCTACCACCGGGGATGGGGCGGGGAGAGGGAACTACCACCGGGGATGGGGCTTGGGGAAAGCTACCACGGGGGATGGGGCTTGGAGAGAGAGAGCTACCACCGGGGATGGGGCTTGGAGAGAGCTACCATCAGGGATGGGGCTTGGAGAGAGATACCACCGGGGATGGGGCTTGGAGAGAGCTACCACCGGGGATGGGGCTTGGGGAGAGCTCCCAACGGGGATGGGGGTTGGAGAGAGCTCCCAACGGGGATGAGGGTTGGAGAGAGCTACCAACGGGAATGGGGCTTGGAGAGAGGTACCACCGGGGATGGGGCTTGGAGAGAGCTACCAACGGGAATGGGGCTTGGAGAGAGCGACCACCGGGGATGGGGCTTGGGGAGAGCTCCCAACGGGGATGGGGGTTGGAGAGAGAGAGAGCTACCACCGGGGATGGGGCTTGGAGAGAGCTACCGCCGAGGATGGGGCTTGGAGAGAGCTACCACCGAGGGTGGGGCTTGGGGAGAGCTACCACCGGGGATGGGGCTTGGAGAGAGAAAGAGCTACCACCGGGGATGGGGCTTGGAGAGAGCTACCACCGGGGATGGGGCTTGGAGAGAGAGAGCTACCACCGGAGATGGGGCTTGGAGAGAGAGAGCTACCACCGGGGATGGGGCGGGGAGAGGGAACTACCACCTGGGATGGGGCTTGGGGAGAGCTACCACGGGGGATGGGGTCTGGAGAGAGCTACCACCGGGGATGGGGCTTGGAGAGAGCTACCACCGGGGATGGGGCTTGGGGAGAGAGAGCTACCACCGGGGACAGGGCTTGGAGAGAGCTACCACCGGGGATGGGGCTTGGAGAGAGCTACCACCGGGGATGGGGCTTGGAGGGAACTACCACCGGGGATGGGGCTTGGGGAGAGCTACCACGGGGGATGGGGCTTGGAGAGAGAGAGCTACCACCGGGGATTGGGCTGGGAGAGAGACAGAGCTACCACCGGGGATGGGGCTTGGAGAGAGCTACCACCGGGGATGGGGCTTGGAGAGAGAGAGCTACCACCGGGGATGGGGCGGGGAGAGGGAACTACCACCGTGGAAGGGGCTTGGGGAGAGCTACCACGGGGGATGGGGCTTGGAGAGAGAGAGCTACCACCGGGGATAGGGCTTGGAGAGAGAAAGAGCTACCACCGGGGATGGGGCTTGGAGAGAAAGAGAGCTACCACCGGGGATGGGGCTTGGAGAGAGAAAGAGCTACCACCGGGGATGGGGCTTGGAGAGAGAGAGCTACCACCGGGGATGGGGCTTGGAGAGAGCTACCACCGGGGGATGGGGCTTGGAGAGAGCTACCACCGGGGATTGGGCTTGGAGAGAGAGAGAGCTACCACCGGGGATGGGGCGGGGAGAGGGAACTACCACCGGGGATGGGGCTTGGAGAGAGCTACCACCGGGGATGGGGCTTGGGGAGAGCTAACACCGGGGATGGGGCTTGGAGAGAGCTACCCCCGGGGGTGGGTCTTGGAGAAAGCTACCATCGGGGATGGGGCTTGGGGAAAGCTCCCAACGGGGATGGGGGTTGGAAAGAGCTACCACCGGGGATGGGGCTTGGAGAGAGCTACCACCGGGGATGGGGCTTGGAGAGAGCTACCACCGGGGATGGGGTTTGGGGAGAGAGAGCTACCACCGAGGATGGGGCTTGGAGAGAGCTCCCACCGGGGATGGGGCTTGGAGAGAGCTACCACAGGGGATGGGGCTTGGCGCGAGCTACCACCGGGGATGGTGCTTGGAGAGACCTACCACCAGGGATGGGGCTTGGAGAGAGAGAGCTACCACCGGGGATGGGGCTTGGGGAGAGCTACTACCGGGGATGGGGCTTGGAGAGAGCTACCACCG
Source organism: Arenicola marina (assembly GCA_964019135.1). Classification (NCBI taxonomy): domain Eukaryota; kingdom Metazoa; phylum Annelida; class Polychaeta; family Arenicolidae; genus Arenicola; species Arenicola marina. Next base: position 36,233,167 of record OZ025260.1, on the reverse strand, counting down.
AGGATGGGGCTTGGGGATAGCTACCACCGGGGATGGGACTTGGAGAGAGCTACCATCGGGGACGGGGCTTAAAATTGAGCTACCACCGGGGATGGGGCTTGGCGAGAGAGAGAGCTACCACCGGGGATGGGGCTTGGAGAGAGAGACAGCTACCACCGGGGATGGGGCTTGGAGAGAGCTACCGCCGAGGATGGGGCTTGGAGAGAGCTACCACCGAGGGTGGGGCTTGGGGAGAGCTACCACCGGGGATGGGGCTTGGAGAGAGAAAGAGCTACCACCGGGGATGGGGCTTGGAGAGAGCTACCACCGGGGATGGGGCTTGGAGAGAGAGAGCTACCACCGGAGATGGGGCTTGGAGAGAGAGAGCTACCAGCGGGGATGGGGCGGGGAGAGGGAACTACCACCTGGGATGGGGCTTGGGGAGAGCTACCACGGGGGATGGGGTCTGGAGAGAGCTACCAATGGGGATGGGGCTTGGAGAGAGCTACCAACGGGGATAGGGCTTGGGGAGAGAGAGCTACCACCGGGGATGGGGCTTGGAGAGAGCTACTACCGGGGATGGGGCTTGGAGAGAGCTACCACCGGGGATGGGGCTTGGAGGGAACTACCACCGGGGATGGGGCTTGGGGAGAGCCACCACGGGGGATGGGGCTTGGAGAGAGAGAGCTACCACCGGGGATGGGGTTTGGAGAGAGCTACCACCGGGGATGGGGCTTGGAGAGAGCTACCACCGGGGATGGGGCTTGGAGAGAGCTACCAACGGGAATGAGGCTTGGAGAGAGCTACCACCGGGGATGGGGCTTGGGGAGAGCTCCCAACGGGGATGGGGGTTGGAGAGAGCTACCAACGGGAATGGGGCTTGGAGAGAGCTACCACCGGGGATGGGGCGGGGAGAGGGAACTACCACCGGGGATGGGGCTTGGGGAAAGCTACCACGGGGGATGGGGCTTGGAGAGAGAGAGCTACCACCGGGGATGGGGCTTGGAGAGAGCTACCATCGGGGATGGGGCTTGGAGAGAGATACCACCGGGGATGGGGCTTGGAGAGAGCTACCGCCGGGGGTGGGGCTTGGGGAGAGCTCCCAACGGGGATGGGGGTTGGAGAGAGCTCCCAACGGGGATGAGGGTTGGAGAGAGCTACCAACGGCAATGGGGCTTGGAGAGAGGTACCACCGGGGATGGGGCTTGGAGAGAGTTACCAACGGGAATGGGGCTTGGAGAGAGCTACCACCGGGGATGGGGCTTGGGGAGAGCTCCCAACGGGGATGGGGGTTGGAGAGAGAGAGAGCTACCACCGGGGATGGGGCTTGCAGAGAGAGACAGCTACCACCGGGGATGGGGCTTGGAGAGAGCTACCGCCGAGGATGGGGCTTGGAGAGAGCTACCACCGAGGGTGGGGCTTGGGGAGAGCTACCACCGGGGATGGGGCTTGGAGAGAGAAAGAGCTACCACCGGGGATGGGGCTTGGAGAGAGCTACCACCGGGGATGGGGCTTGGAGAGAGAGAGCTACCACCGGAGATGGGGCTTGGAGAGAGAGAGCTACCACCGGGGATGGGGCGGGGAGAGGGAACTACCACCTGGGATGGGGCTTGGGGAGAGCTACCACGGGGGATGGGGTCTGGAGAGAGCTACCACCGGGGATGGGGCTTGGAGAGAGCTACCACCGGGGATGGGGCTTGGGGAGAGAGAGCTACCACCGGGGATGGGGCTTGGAGAGAGCTACCACCGGGGATGGGGCTTGGAGAGAGCTACCACCGGGGATGGGGCTTGGAGGGAACTACCACCGGGGATGGGGCTTGGGGAGAGCTACCACGGGGGATGGGGCTTGGAGAGAGAGAGCTACCACCGGGGATGGGGTTTGGAGAGAGCTACCACCGGGGATGGGGCTTGGAGAGAGCTACCACCGGGGATGGGGCTTGGAGAGAGCTACCAACGGGAATGAGGCTTGGAGAGAGCTACCACCGGGGATGGGGCTTGGGGAGAGCTCCCAACGGGGATGGGGGTTGGAGAGAGCTACCAACGGGAATGGGCCTTGGAGAGAGCTACCACCGGGGATGGGGCGGGGAGAGGGAACTACCACCGGGGATGGGGCTTGGGGAAAGCTACCACGGGGGATGGGGCTTGGAGAGAGAGAGCTACCACCGGGGATGGGGCTTGGAGAGAGCTACCATCGGGGATGGGGCTTGGAGAGAGATACCACCGGGGATGGGGCTTGGAGAGAGCTACCACCGGGGATGGGGCTTGGGGAGAGCTCCCAACGGGGATGGGGGTTGGAGAGAGCTCCCAACGGGGATGAGGGTTGGAGAGAGCTACCAACGGGAATGGGGCTTGGAGAGAGCTACCACCGGGGATGGGGCTTGGAGAGAGCTACCAACGGGAATGGGGCTTGGAGAGAGCTACCACCGGGGATGGGGCTTGAGGAGAGCTCCCAACGGGGATGGGGGTTGGAGAGAGCTACCAACGGGAATGGGGCTTGGAGAGAGCTACCACCGGGGATGGGGCTTGGAGAGAGAGACAGCTACCACCGAGGATGGGGCTTGGAGAGAGCAACCACCGGGGATTGGGCATGGCGAGAGCTAACCCCGGGGAAGGGGTTTGGGGAGAGCTGCCACCGGGGATGGGGCTTGGAGAGAGAGAGAGAGCTACCACCGGGGATGGGGCTCTGAGAGAGAGAGAGCTACCACCGGAGATGGGGCTTGGAGAGAGAGAGCTACCACCGGGGATGGGGCGGGGAGAGGGAACTACCACCTGGGATGGGGCTTGGGGAGAGCTACCACGGGGGATGGGGTCTGGAGAGAGCTACCACCGGGGATGGGGCTTGGAGAGAGCTACCACCGGGGATGGGGCTTGGGGAGAGAGAGCTACCACCGGGGATGGGGCTTGGAGAGAGCTACCACCGGGGATGGGGCTTGGAGAGAGCTACCACCGGGGATGGGGCTTGGAGGGAACTACCACCGGGGATGGGGCTTGGGGAGAGCTACCACGGGGGATGGGGCTTGGAGAGAGAGAGCTACCACCGGGGATGGGGTTTGGAGAGAGCTACCACCGGGGATGGGGCTTGGAGAGAGCTACCACCGGGGATGGGGCTTGGAGAGAGCTACCAACGGGAATGAGGCTTGGAGAGAGCTACCACCGGGGATGGGGCTTGGGGAGAGCTCCCAACGGGGATGGGGGTTGGAGAGAGCTACCAACGGGAATGGGGCTTGGAGAGAGCTACCACCGGGGATGGGGCGGGGAGAGGGAACTACCACCGGGGATGGGGCTTGGGGAAAGCTACCACGGGGGATGGGGCTTGGAGAGAGAGAGCTACCACCGGGGATGGGGCTTGGAGAGAGCTACCATCGGGGATGGGGCTTGGAGAGAGATACCACCGGGGATGGGGCTTGGAGAGAGCTACCACCGGGGATGGGGCTTGGGGAGAGCTCCCAACGGGGATGGGGGTTGGAGAGAGCTCCCAACGGGGATGAGGGTTGGAGAGAGCTACCAACGGGAATGGGGCTTGGAGAGAGCTACCACCGGGGATGGGGCTTGGAGAGAGCTACCAACGGGAATGGGGCTTGGAGAGAGCTACCACCGGGGATGGGGCTTGAGGAGAGCTCCCAACGGGGATGGGGGTTGGAGAGAGCTACCAACGGGAATGGGGCTTGGAGAGAGCTACCACCGGGGATGGGGCTTGGAGAGAGAGACAGCTACCACCGAGGATGGGGCTTGGAGAGAGCAACCACCGGGGATTGGGCATGGCGAGAGCTAACCCCGGGGAAGGGGTTTGGGGAGAGCTGCCACCGGGGATGGGGCTTGGAGAGAGAGAGAGAGCTACCACCGGGGATGGGGCTCTGAGAGAGAGAGAGCTACCACCGGAGATGGGGCTTGGAGAGACAGAGCTACCACCGGGGATGGGGCGGGGAGAGGGAACTACCACCTGGGATGGGGCTTGGGGAGAGCTACCACGGGGGATGGGGTCTGGAGAGAGCTACCACCGGGGATGGGGCTTGGAGAGAGCTACCACCGGGGATGGGGCTTGGGGAGAGAGAGCTACCACCGGGGATGGGGCTTGGAGAGAGCTACCACCGGGGATGGGGCTTGGAGAGAGCTACCACCGGGGATGGAGCTTGGGGGGAACTACCACCGGGGATGGGGCTTGGGGAGAGCTACCACGGTGGATGGGGCTTGAAGAGAGAGAGCTACCACCGGGGATGGGGTTTGGAGAGAGCTACCACCGGGGATGGGGCTTGGAGAGAGCTACCACCGGGGATGGGGCTTGGAGAGAGCTACCAACGGGAATGAGGCTTGGAGAGAGCTACCACCGGGGATGGGGCTTGGGGAGAGCTCCCAACGGGGATGGGGGTTGGAGAGAGCTACCAACGGGAATGGGGCTTGGAGAGAGCTACCACCGGGGATGGGGCGGGGAGAGGGAACTACCACCGGGGATGGGGCTTGGGGAAAGCTACCACGGGGGATGGGGCTTGGAGAGAGAGAGCTACCACCGGGGATGGGGCTTGGAGAGAGCTACCATCGGGGATGGGGCTTGGAGAGAGATACCACCGGGGATGGGGCTTGGAGAGAGCTACCACCGGGGATGGGGCTTGGGGAGAGCTCCCAACGGGGATGGGGGTTGGAGAGAGCTCCCAACGGGGATGAGGGTTGGAGAGAGCTACCAACGGGAATGGGGCTTGGAGAGAGCTACCACCGGGGATGGGGCTTGGAGAGAGCTACCAACGGGAATGGGGCTTGGAGAGAGCTACCACCGGGGATGGGGCTTGAGGAGAGCTCCCAACGGGGATGGGGGTTGGAGAGAGCTACCAACGGGAATGGGGCTTGGAGAGAGCTACCACCGGGGATGGGGCTTGGAGAGAGAGACAGCTACCACCGAGGATGGGGCTTGGAGAGAGCAACCACCGGGGATTGGGCATGGCGAGAGCTAACCCCGGGGAAGGGGTTTGGGGAGAGCTGCCACCGGGGATGGGGCTTGGAGAGAGAGAGAGAGCTACCACCGGGGATGGGGCTCTGAGAGAGAGAGAGCTACCACCGGAGATGGGGCTTGGAGAGACAGAGCTACCACCGGGGATGGGGCGGGGAGAGGGAACTACCACCTGGGATGGGGCTTGGGGAGAGCTACCACGGGGGATGGGGTCTGGAGAGAGCTACCACCGGGGATGGGGCTTGGAGAGAGCTACCACCGGGGATGGGGCTTGGGGAGAGAGAGCTACCACCGGGGATGGGGCTTGGAGAGAGCTACCACCGGGGATGGGGCTTGGAGAGAGCTACCACCGGGGATGGAGCTTGGGGGGAACTACCACCGGGGATGGGGCTTGGGGAGAGCTACCACGGTGGATGGGGTTTGAAGAGAGAGAGCTACCACCGGGGATGGGGTTTGGAGAGAGCTACCACCGGGGATGGGGCTTGGAGAGAGCTACCACCGGGGATGGGGCTTGGAGAGAGCTACCAACGGGAATGAGGCTTGGAGAGAGCTACCACCGGGGATGGGGCTTGGGGAGAGCTCCCAACGGGGATGGGGGTTGGAGAGAGCTACCAACGGGAATGGGGCTTGGAGAGAGCTACCACCGGGGATGGGGCGGGGAGAGGGAACTACCACCGGGGATGGGGCTTGGGGAAAGCTACCACCGGGGATGGGGCTTGGAGAGAGAGAGCTACCACCGGGGATGGGGCTTGGAGAGAGCTACCATCCGGGATGGGGCTTGGAGAGAGATACCACCGGGGATGGGGCTTGGAGAGAGCTACCACCGGGGATGGGGCTTGGGGAGAGCTCCCAACGGGGATGGGGGTTGGAGAGAGCTCCCAACGGGGATGAGGGTTGGAGAGAGCTACCAACGGGAATGGGGCTTGGAGAGAGCTACCACCGGGGATGGGGCTTGGAGAGAGCTACCAACGGGAATGGGGCTTGGAGAGAGCTACCACCGGGGATGGGGCTTGGGGAGAGCTCCCAACGGGGATGGGGGTTGGAGAGAGCTACCAACGGGAATGGGGCTTGGAGAGAGCTACCACCGGGGATGGGGCTTGGAGAGAGAGACAGCTACCACCGAGGATGGGGCTTGGAGAGAGCAACCACCGGGGATTGGGCATGGCGAGAGCTAACCCCGGGGAAGGGGTTTGGGGAGAGCTGCCACCGGGGATGGGGCTTGGAGAGAGAGAGAGAGCTACCACCGGGGATGGGGCTCTGAGAGAGAGAGAGCTACCACCGAGTATGGGGCTTGGACATAGAGAGAACTACCACCGGGGATGGGGCTTGCAGAGAGAAAGAGTTACCACCGGGGATAGGGCTTGGAGAGAGAGAGAGCTACCACCGGGGATGGGGCTTGGAGAGAGCTACCACCGGGGGATGGGGCTTGGAGAGAGCTACCACCGGGGATTGGGCTGGGAGAGAGACAGAGCTACCACCGGGGATGGGGCTTGGAGAGAGCTACCACCGGGGATGGGGCTTGGAGAGAGAGAGCTACCACCGGGGATGGGGCGGGGAGAGGGAACTACCACCGGGGAAGGGGCTTGGGGAGAGCTACCACGGGGGATGGGGCTTGAAGAGAGAGAGCTACCACCGGGGATGGGGCTTGGAGAGAGAAAGAGCTACCACCGGGAATGGGGCTTGGAGAGAAAGAGAGCTACCACCGGGGATGGGGCTTGGAGAGAGAAAGAGCTACCACCGGGGATGGGGCTTGGAGAGAGAGAGCTACCACCGTGGATGGGGCTTGGAGAGAGCTACCACCGGGGGATGGGGCTTGGAGAGAGCTACCACCGGGGATTGGGTTGGAGAGAGAGAGAGCTACCACCGGGGATGGGGCGGGGAGAGGGAACTACCACCGGGGATGGGGCTTGGAGAGAGCTACCACCGGGGATGGGGCTTGGGGAGAGCTAACACCGGGGATGGGGCTTGGAGAGAGCTACCCCCGGGGGTGGGTCTTGGAGAAAGCTACCATCGGGGATGGGGCTTGGGGAAAGCTCCCAACGGGGATGGGGGTTGGAGAGAGCTACCACCGGGGATGGGGCTTGGAGAGAGCTACCACCGGGGATGGGGCTTGGAGAGAGCTACCACCGGGGATGGGGTTTGGGGAGAGAGAGCTACCACCGAGGATGGGGCTTGGAGAGAGCTCCCACCGGGGATGGGGCTTGGAGAGAGCTACCACAGGGGATGGGTCTTGGCGCGAGCTACCACCGGGGATGGTGCTTGGAGAGACCTACCACCAGGGATGGGGCTTGGAGAGAGAGAGCTACCACCGGGGATGGGGCTTGGGGAGAGCTACTACCGGGGATGGGGCTTGGAGAGAGCTACCACCGAGGATGGGGCTTGGGGGTAGCTACCACCGGGGATGGGACTTGGAGAGAGGTACCATCGGGGACGGGGCTTAAAGTGAGCTACCACCGGGGATGGGGCTTGGCGAGAGAGAGAGCTACCACCGGGGATGGGGCTTGGAGAGAGAGACAGCTACCACCGGGGATGGGGCTTGGAGAGAGCTACCGCCGAGGATGGGGCTTGGAGAGAGCTACCACCGAGGGTGAAGCTTGGGGAGAGCTACCACCGGGGATGGGGCTTGGAGAGAGAAAGACCTACCACCGGGGATGGGGCTTGGAGAGAGCTACCACCGGGGATGGGGCTTGGAGAGAGAGAGATACCACCGGAGATGGGGCTTGGAGAGAGAGAGCTACCACCGGGGATGGGGCGGGGAGAGGGAACTACCACCTGGGATGGGGCTTGGGGAGAGCTACCACGGGGGATGGGGTCTGGAGAGAGCTACCACCGGGGATGGGGCTTGGAGAGAGCTACCACCGGGGATGGGGCTTGGGGAGAGAGAGCTACCACCGGGGATAGGGTTTGGGGAGAGCTGCCACCGGGGATGGGGCTTGGAGAGAGCTACCACCGGGAATGGGGCTTGGAGAGAGCTACCACCGGGGGTGGGTCTTGGAGAGAGCTACCATCGGGGATGGGGCTTGGAGAGAGGTCCCAACGGGGATGGGTTTTGGAGAGAGCTACCGACGGGAATGGGGCTTGGAGAGAGCTCCCACCGGGGATGGGGCTTGAGGAGAGCTACCACCGGGGATGGGGCTTGGGGAGAGCTACCACCGGGGATGGGGCTTTTAGAGAGCTACCACCGGGGATTGGGCTTGGAGAGAGACAGAGCTACCACCGGGGATGGGGCTTGGAGAGAGCTACCACCTGGGATGGGGCTTGGAGAGAGAGAGCTACCACCGAGGATGGGGCTTGGAGAGAGCTACCACCGGGGATGGGGCTTGGGGAGAGCTAACACCGGGGACGGGGCTTGGAGAGAGCTACCACCGGGGGTGGGTCTTGGAGAGAGCTACCATCGGGGATGGGGCTTGGGGAGAGCTCCCAACGGGGATGGGGGTTGGAGAGAGCTACCAACGGGAATGGGGCTTGGAGAGAGCTACCACCGGGGATGGGGCTTGGAGAGAGCTACCACCGGGGATGGGGCTTGGGGAGAGAGAGCTACCACCGGGGACGGTGCTTGGAGAGAGCTACCACCGGGGATGGGGCTTGGAGAGAGCTACCACCGGGGATGGGGCTTGGGGAGAGAGAGCTACCACCGGGGATGGGGCTTGGAGAGAGCTACCACCGGGGATGGGGCTTGGAGAGAGCTACCACCGGGGATGGGGCTTGGAGGGAACTACCACCGGGGATGGGGCTTGGGGAGAGCTACCACGGGGGATGGGGCTTGGAGAGAGAGAGCTACCACCGGGGATGGGGTTTGGAGAGAGCTACCACCGGGGATGGGGCTTGGAGAGAGCTACCACCGGGGATGGGGCTTGGAGAGAGCTACCAACGGGAATGAGGCTTGGAGAGAGCTACCACCGGGGATGGGGCTTGGGGAGAGCTCCCAACGGGGATGGGGGTTGGAGAGAGCTACCAACGGGAATGGGCCTTGGAGAGAGCTACCACCGGGGATGGGGCGGGGAGAGGGAACTACCACCGGGGATGGGGCTTGGGGAAAGCTACCACGGGGGATGGGGCTTGGAGAGAGAGAGCTACCACCGGGGATGGGGCTTGGAGAGAGCTACCATCGGGGATGGGGCTTGGAGAGAGATACCACCGGGGATGGGGCTTGGAGAGAGCTACCACCGGGGATGGGGCTTGGGGAGAGCTCCCAACGGGGATGGGGGTTGGAGAGAGCTCCCAACGGGGATGAGGGTTGGAGAGAGCTACCAACGGGAATGGGGCTTGGAGAGAGCTACCACCGGGGATGGGGCTTGGAGAGAGCTACCAACGGGAATGGGGCTTGGAGAGAGCTACCACCGGGGATGGGGCTTGAGGAGAGCTCCCAACGGGGATGGGGGTTGGAGAGAGCTACCAACGGGAATGGGGCTTGGAGAGAGCTACCACCGGGGATGGGGCTTGGAGAGAGAGACAGCTACCACCGAGGATGGGGCTTGGAGAGAGCAACCACCGGGGATTGGGCATGGCGAGAGCTAACCCCGGGGAAGGGGTTTGGGGAGAGCTGCCACCGGGGATGGGGCTTGGAGAGAGAGAGAGAGCTACCACCGGGGATGGGGCTCTGAGAGAGAGAGAGCTACCACCGGAGATGGGGCTTGGAGAGAGAGAGCTACCACCGGGGATGGGGCGGGGAGAGGGAACTACCACCTGGGATGGGGCTTGGGGAGAGCTACCACGGGGGATGGGGTCTGGAGAGAGCTACCACCGGGGATGGGGCTTGGAGAGAGCTACCACCGGGGATGGGGCTTGGGGAGAGAGAGCTACCACCGGGGATGGGGCTTGGAGAGAGCTACCACCGGGGATGGGGCTTGGAGAGAGCTACCACCGGGGATGGGGCTTGGAGGGAACTACCACCGGGGATGGGGCTTGGGGAGAGCTACCACGGGGGATGGGGCTTGGAGAGAGAGAGCTACCACCGGGGATGGGGTTTGGAGAGAGCTACCACCGGGGATGGGGCTTGGAGAGAGCTACCACCGGGGATGGGGCTTGGAGAGAGCTACCAACGGGAATGAGGCTTGGAGAGAGCTACCACCGGGGATGGGGCTTGGGGAGAGCTCCCAACGGGGATGGGGGTTGGAGAGAGCTACCAACGGGAATGGGGCTTGGAGAGAGCTACCACCGGGGATGGGGCGGGGAGAGGGAACTACCACCGGGGATGGGGCTTGGGGAAAGCTACCACGGGGGATGGGGCTTGGAGAGAGAGAGCTACCACCGGGGATGGGGCTTGGAGAGAGCTACCATCGGGGATGGGGCTTGGAGAGAGATACCACCGGGGATGGGGCTTGGAGAGAGCTACCACCGGGGATGGGGCTTGGGGAGAGCTCCCAACGGGGATGGGGGTTGGAGAGAGCTCCCAACGGGGATGAGGGTTGGAGAGAGCTACCAACGGGAATGGGGCTTGGAGAGAGCTACCACCGGGGATGGGGCTTGGAGAGAGCTACCAACGGGAATGGGGCTTGGAGAGAGCTACCACCGGGGATGGGGCTTGAGGAGAGCTCCCAACGGGGATGGGGGTTGGAGAGAGCTACCAACGGGAATGGGGCTTGGAGAGAGCTACCACCGGGGATGGGGCTTGGAGAGAGAGACAGCTACCACCGAGGATGGGGCTTGGAGAGAGCAACCACCGGGGATTGGGCATGGCGAGAGCTAACCCCGGGGAAGGGGTTTGGGGAGAGCTGCCACCGGGGATGGGGCTTGGAGAGAGAGAGAGAGCTACCACCGGGGATGGGGCTCTGAGAGAGAGAGAGCTACCACCGGAGATGGGGCTTGGAGAGACAGAGCTACCACCGGGGATGGGGCGGGGAGAGGGAACTACCACCTGGGATGGGGCTTGGGGAGAGCTACCACGGGGGATGGGGTCTGGAGAGAGCTACCACCGGGGATGGGGCTTGGAGAGAGCTACCACCGGGGATGGGGCTTGGGGAGAGAGAGCTACCACCGGGGATGGGGCTTGGAGAGAGCTACCACCGGGGATGGGGCTTGGAGAGAGCTACCACCGGGGATGGAGCTTGGGGGGAACTACCACCGGGGATGGGGCTTGGGGAGAGCTACCACGGTGGATGGGGCTTGAAGAGAGAGAGCTACCACCGGGGATGGGGTTTGGAGAGAGCTACCACCGGGGATGGGGCTTGGAGAGAGCTACCACCGGGGATGGGGCTTGGAGAGAGCTACCAACGGGAATGAGGCTTGGAGAGAGCTACCACCGGGATGGGGCTTGGGGAGAGCTCCCAACGGGGATGGGGGTTGGAGAGAGCTACCAACGGGAATGGGGCTTGGAGAGAGCTACCACCGGGGATGGGGCGGGGAGAGGGAACTACCACCGGGGATGGGGCTTGGGGAAAGCTACCACCGGGGATGGGGCTTGGAGAGAGAGAGCTACCACCGGGGATGGGGCTTGGAGAGAGCTACCATCCGGGATGGGGCTTGGAGAGAGATACCACCGGGGATGGGGCTTGGAGAGAGCTACCACCGGGGATGGGGCTTGGGGAGAGCTCCCAACGGGGATGGGGGTTGGAGAGAGCTCCCAACGGGGATGAGGGTTGGAGAGAGCTACCAACGGGAATGGGGCTTGGAGAGAGCTACCACCGGGGATGGGGCTTGGAGAGAGCTACCAACGGGAATGGGGCTTGGAGAGAGCTACCACCGGGATGGGGCTTGGGAGAGCTCCCAACGGGGATGGGGGTTGGAGAGAGCTACCAACGGGAATGGGGCTTGGAGAGAGCTACCACCGGGGATGGGGCTTGGAGAGAGAGACAGCTACCACCGAGGATGGGGCTTGGAGAGAGCAACCACCGGGATTGGGCATGGCGAGAGCTAACCCCGGGGAAGGGGTTTGGGGAGAGCTGCCACCGGGGATGGGGCTTGGAGAGAGAGAGAGAGCTACCACCGGGGATGGGGCTCTGAGAGAGAGAGAGCTACCACCGAGTATGGGGCTTGGACATAGAGAGAACTACCACCGGGGATGGGCTTGCAGAGAGAAAGAGTTACCACCGGGGATAGGGCTTGGAGAGAGAGAGAGCTACCACCGGGGATGGGGCTTGGAGAGAGCTACCACCGGGGGATGGGGCTTGGAGAGAGCTACCACCGGGGATTGGGCTGGGAGAGAGACAGAGCTACCACCGGGGATGGGGCTTGGAGAGAGCTACCACCGGGGATGGGGCTTGGAGAGAGAGAGCTACCACCGGGGATGGGGCGGGGAGAGGGAACTACCACCGGGGAAGGGGCTTGGGGAGAGCTACCACGGGGGATGGGGCTTGAAGAGAGAGAGCTACCACCGGGGATGGGGCTTGGAGAGAGAAAGAGCTACCACCGGGAATGGGGCTTGGAGAGAAAGAGAGCTACCACCGGGATGGGGCTTGGAGAGAGAAAGAGCTACCACCGGGGATGGGGCTTGGAGAGAGAGAGCTACCACCGTGGATGGGGCTTGGAGAGAGCTACCACCGGGGGATGGGGCTTGGAGAGAGCTACCACCGGGGATTGGGTTGGAGAGAGAGAGAGCTACCACCGGGATGGGGCGGGGAGAGGGAACTACCACCGGGGATGGGGCTTGGAGAGAGCTACCACCGGGGATGGGGCTTGGGAGAGCTAACACCGGGGATGGGGCTTGGAGAGAGCTACCCCCGGGGGTGGGTCTTGGAGAAAGCTACCATCGGGGATGGGGCTTGGGGAAAGCTCCCAACGGGATGGGGGTTGGAGAGAGCTACCACCGGGGATGGGGCTTGGAGAGAGCTACCACCGGGGATGGGGCTTGGAGAGAGCTACCACCGGGGATGGGGTTTGGGGAGAGAGAGCTACCACCGAGGATGGGGCTTGGAGAGAGCTCCCACCGGGGATGGGGCTTGGAGAGAGAGAGCTACCACAGGGGATGGGTCTTGGCGCGAGCTACCACCGGGGATGGTGCTTGGAGAGACCTACCACCAGGGATGGGGCTTGGAGAGAGAGAGCTACCACCGGGGATGGGGCTTGGGGAGAGCTACTACCGGGGATGGGGCTTGGAGAGAGCTACCACCGAGGATGGGGCTTGGGGGTAGCTACCACCGGGGATGGGACTTGGAGAGAGGTACCATCGGGGACGGGGCTTAAAGTGAGCTACCACCGGGGATGGGGCTTGGCGAGAGAGAGAGCTACCACCGGGGATGGGGCTTGGAGAGAGAGACAGCTACCACCGGGGATGGGGCTTGGAGAGAGCTACCGCCGAGGATGGGGCTTGGAGAGAGCTACCACCGAGGGTGAAGCTTGGGGAGAGCTACCACCGGGGATGGGGCTTGGAGAGAGAAAGACCTACCACCGGGGATGGGGCTTGGAGAGAGCTACCACCGGGGATGGGGCTTGGAGAGAGAGAGATACCACCGGAGATGGGGCTTGGAGAGAGAGAGCTACCACCGGGGATGGGGCGGGGAGAGGGAACTACCACCTGGGATGGGGCTTGGGGAGAGCTACCACGGGGGATGGGGTCTGGAGAGAGCTACCACCGGGGATGGGGCTTGGAGAGAGCTACCACCGGGGATGGGGCTTGGGGAGAGAGAGCTACCACCGGGGATAGGGTTTGGGGAGAGCTGCCACCGGGGATGGGGCTTGGAGAGAGCTACCACCGGGAATGGGGCTTGGAGAGAGCTACCACCGGGGGTGGGTCTTGGAGAGAGCTACCATCGGGGATGGGGCTTGGAGAGAGGTCCCAACGGGGATGGGTTTTGGAGAGAGCTACCGACGGGAATGGGGCTTGGAGAGAGCTCCCACCGGGGATGGGGCTTGAGGAGAGCTACCACCGGGGATGGGGCTTGGGGAGAGCTACCACCGGGGATGGGGCTTTTAGAGAGCTACCACCGGGGATTGGGCTTGGAGAGAGACAGAGCTACCACCGGGGATGGGGCTTGGAGAGAGCTACCACCTGGGATGGGGCTTGGAGAGAGAGAGCTACCACCGAGGATGGGGCTTGGAGAGAGCTACCACCGGGGATGGGGCTTGGGGAGAGCTAACACCGGGGACGGGGCTTGGAGAGAGCTACCACCGGGGGTGGGTCTTGGAGAGAGCTACCATCGGGGATGGGGCTTGGGGAGAGCTCCCAACGGGGATGGGGGTTGGAGAGAGCTACCAACGGGAATGGGGCTTGGAGAGAGCTACCACCGGGGATGGGGCTTGGAGAGAGCTACCACCGGGGATGGGGCTTGGGGAGAGAGAGCTACCACCGGGGACGGTGCTTGGAGAGAGCTACCACCGGGGATGGGGCTTGGAGAGAGAGAGCTACCACCGGAGAAGGGGCTTGGAGAGAGAGAGCTACCACCGGGGATGGGGCGGGGAGAGGGAACTACCACCTGGGATGGGGCTTGGGGAGAGCTACCACGGGGGATGGGGTCTGGAGAGAGCTACCACCGGGGATGGGGCTTGGAGAGAGCTACCACCGGGGATGGGGCTTGGGGAGAGAGAGCTACCACCGGGGACAGGGCTTGGAGAGAGCTACCACCGGGGATGGGGCTTGGAGAGAGCTACCACCGGGGATGGGGCTTGGAGGGAACTACCACCGGGGATGGGGCTTGGGGAGAGCTACCACGGGGGATGGGGCTTGGAGAGAGAGAGCTACCACCGGGGATTGGGCTGGGAGAGAGACAGAGCTACCACCGGGGATGGGGCTTGGAGAGAGCTACCACCGGGGATGGGGCTTGGAGAGAGAGAGCTACCACCGGGGATGGGGCGGGGAGAGGGAACTACCACCGGGGAAGGGGCTTGGGGAGAGCTACCACGGGGGATGGGGCTTGGAGAGAGAGAGCTACCACCGGGGATAGGGCTTGGAGAGAGAAAGAGCTACCACCGGGGATGGGGCTTGGAGCGAAAGAGAGCTACCACCGGGGATGGGGCTTGGAGAGAGAAAGAGCTACCACCGGGGATGGGGCTTGGAGAGAGAGAGCTACCACCGGGGATGGGGCTTGGAGAGAGCTACCACCGGGGGATGGGGCTTGGAGAGAGCTACCACCGGGGATTGGGCTTGGAGAGAGAGAGAGCTACCACCGGGGATGGGGCGGGGAGAGGGAACTACCACCGGGGATGGGGCTTGGAGAGAGCTACCACCGGCGATGGGGCTTGGGGAGAGCTAACACCGGGGATGGGGCTTGGAGAGAGCTACCCCCGGGGGTGGGTCTTGGAGAAAGCTACCATCGGGGATGGGGCTTGGGGAAAGCTCCCAACGGGGATGGGGGTTGGAAAGAGCTACCACCGGGGATGGGGCTTGGAGAGAGCTACCACCGGGGATGGGGCTTGTAGAGAGCTACCACCGGGGATGGGGTTTGGGGAGAGAGAGCTACCACCGAGGATGGGGCTTGGAGAGAGCTCCCACCGGGGATGGGGCTTGGAGAGAGCTACCACAGGGGATGGGGCTTGGCGCGAGCTACCACCGGGGATGGTGCTTGGAGAGACCTACCACCAGGGATGGGGCTTGGAGAGAGAGAGCTACCACCGGGGATGGGGCTTGGGGAGAGCTACTACCGGGGATGGGGCTTGGAGAGAGCTACCACCGAGGATGGGGCTTGGGGATAGCTACCACCGGGGATGGGACTTGGAGAGAGCTACCATCGGGGACGGGGCTTAAAGTGAGCTACCACCGGGGATGGGGCTTGGCGAGAGAGAGAGCTACCACCGGGGATGGGGCTTGGAGAGAGACACAGCTACCACCGGGGATGGGGCTTGGAGAGAGCTACCGCCGAGGATGGGGCTTGGAGAGAGCTACCACCGAGGGTGGGGCTTGGGGAGAGCTACCACCGGGGATGGGGCTTGGAGAGAGAAAGAGCTACCACCGGGGATGGGGCTTGGAGAGAGCTACCACCGGGGATGGGGCTTGGAGAGAGAGAGCTACCACCGGAGATGGGGCTTGGAGAGAGAGAGCTACCACCGGGGATGGGGCGGGGAGAGGGAACTACCACCTGGGATGGGGCTTGGGGAGAGCTACCACGGGGGATGGGGTCTGGAGAGAGCTAACACCGGGGATGGGGCTTGGAGAGAGCTACCACCGGGGATGGGGCTTGGGGAGAGAGAGCTACCACCGGGGATGGGGCTTGGAGAGAGCTACCACCGGGGATGGGGCTTGGAGAGAGCTACCACCGGGGATGGGGCTTGGAGGGAACTACCACCGGGGATGGGGCTTGGGGAGAGCTACCACGGGGGATGGGGCTTGGAGAGAGAGAGCTACCACCGGGGATGGGGTTTGGAGAGAGCTACCACCGGGGATGGGGCTTGGAGAGAGCTACCACCGGGGATGGGGCTTGGAGAGAGCTACCAACGGGAATGAGGCTTGGAGAGAGCTACCACCGGGGATGGGGCTTGGGGAGAGCTCCCAACGGGGATGGGGGTTGGAGAGAGCTACCAACGGGAATGGGGCTTGGAGAGAGCTACCACCGGGGATGGGGCGGGGAGAGGGAACTACCACCGGGGATGGGGCTTGGGGAAAGCTACCACGGGGGATGGGGCTTGGAGAGAGAGAGCTACCACCGGGGATGGGGCTTGGAGAGAGCTACCATCGGGGATGGGGCTTGGAGAGAGATACCACCGGGGATGGGGCTTGGAGAGAGCTACCGCCGGGGATGGGGCTTGGGGAGAGCTCCCAACGGGGATGGGGGTTGGAGAGAGCTCGCAACGGGGATGAGGGTTGGAGAGAGCTACCAACGGCAATGGGGCTTGGAGAGAGGTACCACCGGGGATGGGGCTTGGAGAGAGCTACCAACGGGAATGGGGCTTGGAGAGAGCTACCACCGGGGATGGGGCTTGGGGAGAGCTCCCAACGGGGATGGGGGTTGGAGAGAGAGAGAGCTACCACCGGGGATGGGGCTTGCAGAGAGAGACAGCTACCACCGGGGATGGGGCTTGGAGAGAGCTACCGCCGAGGATGGGGCTTGGAGAGAGCTACCACCGAGGGTGGGGCTTGGGGAGAGCTACCACCGGGGATGGGGCTTGGAGAGAGAAAGAGCTACCACCGGGGATGGGGCTTGGAGAGAGCTACCACCGGGGATGGGGCTTGGAGAGAGAGAGCTACCACCGGAGATGGGGCTTGGAGAGAGAGAGCTACCACCGGGGATGGGGCGGGGAGAGGGAACTACCACCTGGGATGGGGCTTGGGGAGAGCTACCACGGGGGATGGGGTCTGGAGAGAGCTACCACCGGGGATGGGGCTTGGAGAGAGCTACCACCGGGGATGGGGCTTGGGGAGAGAGAGCTACCACCGGGGATGGGGCTTGGAGAGAGCTACCACCGGGGATGGGGCTTGGAGAGAGCTACCACCGGGGATGGGGCTTGGAGGGAACTACCACCGGGGATGGGGCTTGGGGAGAGCTACCACGGGGGATGGGGCTTGGAGAGAGAGAGCTACCACCGGGGATGGGGTTTGGAGAGAGCTACCACCGGGGATGGGGCTTGGAGAGAGCTACCACCGGGGATGGGGCTTGGAGAGAGCTACCAACGGGAATGAGGCTTGGAGAGAGCTACCACCGGAGATGGGGCTTGGGGAGAGCTCCCAACGGGGATGGGGGTTGGAGAGAGCTACCAACGGGAATGGGGCTTGGAGAGAGCTACCACCGGGGATGGGGCGGGGAGAGGGAACTACCACCGGGGATGGGGCTTGGGGAAAGCTACCACGGGGGATCCGGCTTGGAGAGAGAGAGCTACCACCGGGGATGGGGCTTGGAGAGAGCTACCATCGGGGATGGGGCTTGGAGAGAGATACCACCGGGGATGGGGCTTGGAGAGAGCTACCACCGGGGATGGGGCTTGGGGAGAGCTCCCAACGGGGATGGGGGTTGGAGAGAGCTCCCAACGGGGATGAGGGTTGGAGAGAGCTACCAACGGGAATGGGGCTTGGAGAGAGCTACCACCGGGGATGGGGCTTGGAGAGAGCTACCAACGGGAATGGGGCTTGGAGAGAGCTACCACCGGGGATGGGGCTTGGGGAGAGCTCCCAACGGGGATGGGGGTTGGAGAGAGCTACCAACGGGAATGGGGCTTGGAGAGAGCTACCACCGGGGATGGGGCTTGGAGAGAGAGACAGCTACCACCGAGGATGGGGCTTGGAGAGAGCAACCACCGGGGATTGGGCATGGCGAGAGCTAACCCCGGGGAAGGGGTTTGGGGAGAGCTGCCACCGGGGATGGGGCTTGGAGAGAGAGAGAGAGCTACCACCGGGGATGGGGCTCTGAGAGAGAGAGAGCTACCACCGGAGATGGGGCTTGGAGAGAGAGAGCTACCACCGGGGATGGGGCGGGGAGAGGGAACTACCACCTGGGATGGGGCTTGGGGAGAGCTACCACGGGGGATGGGGTCTGGAGAGAGCTACCACCGGGGATGGGGCTTGGAGAGAGCTACCACCGGGGATGGGGCTTGGGGAGAGAGAGCTACCACCGGGGATGGGGCTTGGAGAGAGCTACCACCGGGGATGGGGCTTGGAGAGAGCTACCACCGGGGATGGGGCTTGGGGGGAACTACCACCGGGGATGGGGCTTGGGGAGAGCTACCACGGGGGATGGGGCTTGAACAGAGAGAGCTACCACCGGGGATGGGGTTTGGAGAGAGCTACCACCGGGGATGGGGCTTGGAGAGAGCTACCACCGGGGATGGGGCTTGGAGAGAGCTACCAACGGGAATGAGGCTTGGAGAGAGCTACCACCGGGGATGGGGCTTGGGGAGAGCTCCCAACGGGGATGGGGGTTGGAGAGAGCTACCAACGGGAATGGGGCTTGGAGAGAGCTACCACCGGGGATGGGGCGGGGAGAGGGAACTACCACCGGGGATGGGGCTTGGGGAAAGCTACCACGGGGGATGGGGCTTGGAGAGAGAGAGCTACCACCGGGGATGGGGCTTGGAGAGAGCTACCATCCGGGATGGGGCTTGGAGAGAGATACCACCGGGGATGGGGCTTGGAGAGAGCTACCACCGGGGATGGGGCTTGGGGAGAGCTCCCAACGGGGATGGGGGTTGGAGAGAGCTCCCAACGGGGATGAGGGTTGGAGAGAGCTACCAACGGGAATGGGGCTTGGAGAGAGCTACCACCGGGGATGGGGCTTGGAGAGAGCTACCAACGGGAATGGGGCTTGGAGAGAGCTACCACCGGGGATGGGGCTTGGGGAGAGCTCCCAACGGGGATGGGGGTTGGAGAGAGCTACCAACGGGAATGGGGCTTGGAGAGAGCTACCACCGGGGATGGGGCTTGGAGAGAGAGACAGCTACCACCGAGGATGGGGCTTGGAGAGAGCAACCACCGGGGATTGGGCATGGCGAGAGCTAACCCCGGGGAAGGGGTTTGGGGAGAGCTGCCACCGGGGATGGGGCTTGGAGAGAGAGAGAGAGCTACCACCGGGGATGGGGCTCTGAGAGAGAGAGAGCTACCACCGAGTATGGGGCTTGGACATAGAGAGAACTACCACCGGGGATGGGGCTTGCAGAGAGAAAGAGTTACCACCGGGGATAGGGCTTGGAGAGAGAGAGAGCTACCACCGGGGATGGGGCTTGGAGAGAGCTACCACCGGGGGATGGGGCTTGGAGAGAGCTACCACCGGGGATTGGGCTGGGAGAGAGACAGAGCTACCACCGGGGATGGGGCTTGGAGAGAGCTACCACCGGGGATGGGGCTTGGAGAGAGAGAGCTACCACCGGGGATGGGGCGGGGAGAGGGGACTACCACCGGGGAAGGGGCTTGGGGAGAGCTGCCACGGGGGATGGGGCTTGAAGAGAGAGAGCTACCACCGGGGATGGGGCTTGGAGAGAGAAAGAGCTACCACCGGGAATGGGGCTTGGAGAGAAAGAGAGCTACCACCGGGGATGGGGCTTGGAGAGAGAAAGAGCTACCACCGGGGATGGGGCTTGGAGAGAGAGAGCTACCACCGTGGATGGGGCTTGGAGAGAGCTACCACCGGGGGATGGGGCTTGGAGAGAGCTACCACCGGGGATTGGGTTGGAGAGAGAGAGAGCTACCACCGGGGATGGGGCGGGGAGAGGGAACTACCACCGGGGATGGGGCTTGGAGAGAGCTACCACCGGGGATGGGGCTTGGGGAGAGCTAACACCGGGGATGGGGCTTGGAGAGAGCTACCCCCGGGGGTGGGTCTTGGAGAAAGCTACCATCGGGGATGGGGCTTGGGGAAAGCTCCCAACGGGGATGGGGGTTGGAGAGAGCTACCACCGGGGATGGGGCTTGGAGAGAGCTACCACCGGGGATGGGGCTTGGAGAGAGCTACCACCGGGGATGGGGTTTGGGGAGAGAGAGCTACCACCGAGGATGGGGCTTGGAGAGAGCTCCCACCGGGGATGGGGCTTGGAGAGAGCTACCACAGGGGATGGGGCTTGGCGCGAGCTACCACCGGGGATGGTGCTTGGAGAGACCTACCACCAGGGATGGGGCTTGGAGAGAGAGAGCTACCACCGGGGATGGGGCTTGGGGAGAGCTACTACCGGGGATGGGGCTTGGAGAGAGCTACCACCGAGGATGGGGCTTGGGGATAGCTACCACCGGGGATGGGACTTGGAGAGAGGTACCATCGGGGACGGGGCTTAAAGTGAGCTACCACCGGGGATGGGGCTTGGCGAGAGAGAGAGCTACCACCGGGGATGGGGCTTGGAGAGAGAGACAGCTACCACCGGGGATGGGGCTTGGAGAGAGCTACCGCCGAGGATGGGGCTTGGAGAGAGCTACCACCGAGGGTGAAGCTTGGGGAGAGCTACCACCGGGGATGGGGCTTGGAGAGAGAAAGAGCTACCACCGGGGATGGGGCTTGGAGAGAGCTACCACCGGGGATGGGGCTTGGAGAGAGAGAGCTACCACCGGAGATGGGGCTTGGAGAGAGAGAGCTACCACCGGGGATGGGGCGGGGAGAGGGAACTACCACCTGGGATGGGGCTTGGGGAGAGCTACCACGGGGGATGGGGTCTGGAGAGAGCTACCACCGGGGATGGGGCTTGGAGAGAGCTACCACCGGGGATGGGGCTTGGGGAGAGAGAGCTACCACCGGGGATAGGGTTTGGGGAGAGCTGCCACCGGGGATGGGGCTTGGAGAGAGCTACCACCGGGAATGGGGCTTGGAGAGAGCTACCACCGGGGGTGGGTCTTGGAGAGAGCTACCATCGGGGATGGGGCTTGGAGAGAGGTCCCAACGGGGATGGGTTTTGGAGAGGGCTACCGACGGGAATGGGGCTTGAAGAGAGCTCCCACCGGGGATGGGGCTTGAGGAGAGCTACCACCGGGGATGGGGCTTGGGGAGAGCTACCACCGGGGATGGGGCTTTTAGAGAGCTACCACCGGGGATTGGGCTTGGAGAGAGACAGAGCTACCACCGGGGATGGGGCTTGGAGAGAGCTACCACCTGGGATGGGGCTTGGAGAGAGAGAGCTACCACCGAGGATGGGGCTTGGAGAGAGCTACCACCGGGGATGGGGCTTGGGGAGAGCTAACACCGGGGACGGGGCTTGGAGAGAGCTACCACCGGGGGTGGGTCTTGGAGAGAGCTACCATCGGGGATGGGGCTTGGGGAGAGCTCCCAACGGGGATGGGGGTTGGAGAGAGCTACCAACGGGAATGGGGCTTGGAGAGAGCTACCACCAGGGATGGGGCTTGGAGAGAGCTACCACCGGGGATGGGGCTTGGGGAGAGAGAGCTACCACCGGGGACGGTGCTTGGAGAGAGCTACCACCGGGGATGGGGCTTGGAGAGAGAGAGCTACCACCGGAGATGGGGCTTGGAGAGAGAGAGCTACCACCGGGGATGGGGCGGGGAGAGACGAACTACCACCTGGGATGGGGCTTGGGGAGAGCTACCACGGGGGATGGGGTCTGGAGAGAGCTACCACCGGGGACAGGGCTTGGAGAGAGCTACCACCGGGGATGGGGCTTGGAGAGAGCTACCACCGGGGATGGGGCTTGGAGGGAACTACCACCGGGGATGGGGCTTGGGGAGAGCTACCACGGGGGATGGGGCTTGGAGAGAGAGAGCTACCACCGGGGATTGGGCTGGGAGAGAGACAGAGCTACCACCGGGGATGGGGCTTGGAGAGAGCTACCACCGGGGATGGGGCTTGGAGAGAGAGAGCTACCACCGGGGATGGGGCGGGGAGAGGGAACTACCACCGGGGAAGGGGCTTGGGGAGAGCTACCACGGGGGATGGGGCTTGGAGAGAGAGAGCTACCACCGGGGATAGGGCTTGGAGAGAGAAAGAGCTACCACCGGGGATGGGGCTTGGAGAGAAAGAGAGCTACCACCGGGGATGGGGCTTGGAGAGAGAAAGAGCTACCACCGGGGATGGGGCTTGGAGAGAGAGAGCTACCACCGGGGATGGGGCTTGGAGAGAGCTACCACCGGGGGATGGGGCTTGGAGAGAGCTACCACCGGGGATTGGGCTTGGAGAGAGAGAGAGCTACCACCGGGGATGGGGCGGGGAGAGGGAACTACCACCGGGGATGGGGCTTGGAGAGAGCTACCACCGGGGATGGGGCTTGGGGAGAGCTAACACCGGGGATGGGGCTTGGAGAGAGCTACCCCCGGGGGTGGGTCTTGGAGAAAGCTACCATCGGGGATGGGGCTTGGGGAAAGCTCCCAACGGGGATGGGGGTTGGAAAGAGCTACCACCGGGGATGGGGCTTGGAGAGAGCTACCACCGGGGATGGGGCTTGGAGAGAGCTACCACCGGGGATGGGGTTTGGGGAGAGAGAGCTACCACCGAGGATGGGGCTTGGAGAGAGCTCCCACCGGGGATGGGGCTTGGAGCGAGCTACCACAGGGGATGGGGCTTGGCGCGAGCTACCACCGGGGATGGTGCTTGGAGAGACCTACCACCAGGGATGGGGCTTGGAGAGAGAGAGCTACCACCGGGGATGGGGCTTGGGGAGAGCTACTACCGGGGATGGGGCTTGGAGAGAGCTACCACCGAGGATGGGGCTTGGGGATAGCTACCACCGGGGATGGGACTTGGAGAGAGCTACCATCGGGGACGGGGCTTAAAGTGAGCTACCACCGGGGATGGGGCTTGGCGAGAGAGAGAGCTACCACCGGGGATGGGGCTTGGAGAGAGAGACAGCTACCACCGGGGATGGGGCTTGGAGAGAGCTACCGCCGAGGATGGGGCTTGGAGAGAGCTACCACCGAGGGTGGGGCTTGGGGAGAGCTACCACCGGGGATGGGGCTTGGAGAGAGAAAGAGCTACCACCGGGGATGGGGCTTGGAGAGAGCTACCACCGGGGATGGGGCTTGGAGAGAGAGAGCTACCACCGGAGATGGGGCTTGGAGAGAGAGAGCTACCACCGGGGATGGGGCGGGGAGAGGGAACTACCACCTGGGATGGGGCTTGGGGAGAGCTACCACGGGGGATGGGGTCTGGAGAGAGCTACCACCGGGGATGGGGCTTGGAGAGAGCTACCACCGGGGATGGGGCTTGGGGAGAGAGAGCTACCACCGGGGATGGGGCTTGGAGAGAGCTACCACCGGGGATGGGGCTTGGAGAGAGCTACCACCGGGGATGGGGCTTGGAGGGAACTACCACCGGGGATGGGGCTTGGGGAGAGCTACCACGGGGGATGGGGCTTGGAGAGAGAGAGCTACCACCGGGGATGGGGTTTGGAGAGAGCTACCACCGGGGATGGGGCTTGGAGAGAGCTACCACCGGGGATGGGGCTTGGAGAGAGCTACCAACGGGAATGAGGCTTGGAGAGAGCTACCACCGGGGATGGGGCTTGGGGAGAGCTCCCAACGGGGATGGGGGTTGGAGAGAGCTACCAACGGGAATGGGGCTTGGAGAGAGCTACCACCGGGGATGGGGCGGGGAGAGGGAACTACCACCGGGGATGGGGCTTGGGGAAAGCTACCACGGGGGATGGGGCTTGGAG
The DNA here is from genome assembly GCA_964019135.1 of Arenicola marina. NCBI lineage: Eukaryota > Metazoa > Annelida > Polychaeta > Arenicolidae > Arenicola > Arenicola marina. The sequence goes on along the minus strand of OZ025260.1, from coordinate 36,209,370 downwards.
AGAGAGAGCTACCACCGGGGATGGGGCTTGGAGAGAGCTACCATCGGGAATGGGGCTTGGAGAGAGATACCACCGGGGATGGGGCTTGGAGAGAGCTACCGCCGGGGATGGGGCTTGGGGAGAGCTCCCAACGGGGATGGGGGTTGGAGAGAGCTCCCAACGGGGATGAGGGTTGGAGAGAGCTACCAACGGCAATGGGGCTTGGAGAGAGGTACCACCGGGGATGGGGCTTGGAGAAAGCTACCAACGGGAATGGGGCTTGGAGAGAGCTACCACCGGGGATGGGGCTTGGGGAGAGCTCCCAACGGGGATGGGGGTTGGAGAGAGAGAGAGCTACCACCGGGGATGGGGCTTGCAGAGAGAGACAGCTACCACCGGGGATGGGGCTTGGAGAGAGCTACCGCCGAGGATGGGGCTTGGAGAGAGCTAGCACCGAGGGTGGGGCTTGGGGAGAGCTACCACCGGGGATGGGGCTTGGAGAGAGAAAGAGCTACCACCGGGGATGGGGCTTGGAGAGAGCTACCACCGGGGATGGGGCTTGGAGAGAGAGAGCTACCACCGGAGATGGGGCTTGGAGAGAGAGAGCTACCACCGGGGATGGGGCGGGGAGAGGGAACTACCACCTGGGATGGGGCTTGGGGAGAGCTACCACGGGGGATGGGGTCTGGAGAGAGCTACCACCGGGGATGGGGCTTGGAGAGAGCTACCACCGGGGATGGGGCTTGGGGAGAGAGAGCTACCACCGGGGATGGGGCTTGGAGAGAGCTACCACCGGGGATGGGGCTTGGAGAGAGCTACCACCGGGGATGGGGCTTGGAGGGAACTACCACCGGGGATGGGGCTTGGGGAGAGCTACCACGGGGGATGGGGCTTGGAGAGAGAGAGCTACCACCGGGGATGGGGTTTGGAGAGAGCTACCACCGGGGATGGGGCTTGGAGAGAGCTACCACCGGGGATGGGGCTTGGAGAGAGCTACCAACGGGAATGAGGCTTGGAGAGAGCTGCCACCGGGGATGGGGCTTGGAGAGAGAGAGAGAGCTACCACCGGGGATGGGGCTCTGAGAGAGAGAGAGCTACCACCGGAGATGGGGCTTGGAGAGAGAGAGCTACCACCGGGGATGGGGCGGGGAGAGGGAACTACCCCCTGGGATGGGGCTTGGGGAGAGCTACCACGGGGGATGGGGTCTGGAGAGAGCTACCACCGGGGATGGGGCTTGGAGAGAGCTACCACCGGGGATGGGGCTTGGGGAGAGAGAGCTACCACCGGGGATGGGGCTTGGAGAGAGCTACCACCGGGGATGGGGCTTGGAGAGAGCTACCACCGGGGATGGGGCTTGGGGGGAACTACCACCGGGGATGGGGCTTGGGGAGAGCTACCACGGGGGATGGGGCTTGAAGAGAGAGAGCTACCACCGGGGATGGGGTTTGGAGAGAGCTACCACCGGGGATGGGGCTTGGAGAGAGCTACCACCGGGGATGGGGCTTGGAGAGAGCTACCAACGGGAATGAGGCTTGGAGAGAGCTACCACCGGGGATGGGGCTTGGGGAGAGCTCCCAACGGGGATGGGGGTTGGAGAGAGCTACCAACGGGAATGGGGCTTGGAGAGAGCTACCACCGGGGATGGGGCGGGGAGAGGGAACTACCACCGGGGATGGGGCTTGGGGAAAGCTACCACGGGGGATGGGGCTTGGAGAGAGAGAGCTACCACCGGGGATGGGGCTTGGAGAGAGCTACCATCCGGGATGGGGCTTGCAGAGAGATACCACCGGGGATGGGGCTTGGAGAGAGCTACCACCGGGGATGGGGCTTGGGGAGAGCTCCCAACGGGGATGGGGGTTGGAGAGAGCTCCCAACGGGGATGAGGGTTGGAGAGAGCTACCAACGGGAATGGGGCTTGGAGAGAGCTACCACCGGGGATGGGGCTTGGAGAGAGCTACCAACGGGAATGGGGCTTGGAGAGAGCTACCACCGGGGATGGGGCTTGGGGAGAGCTCCCAACGGGGATGGGGGTTGGAGAGAGCTACCAACGGGAATGGGGCTTGGAAAGAGCTACCACCGGGGATGGGGCTTGGAGAGAGAGACAGCTACCACCGAGGATGGGGCTTGGAGAGAGCAACCACCGGGGATTGGGCGTGGCGAGAGCTAACCCCGGGGAAGGGGTTTGGGGAGAGCTGCCACCGGGGATGGGGCTTGGAGAGAGAGAGAGAGCTACCACCGGGGATGGGGCTATGAGAGAGAGAGAGCTACCACCGAGTATGGGGCTTGGACATAGAGAGAACTACCACCGGGGATGGGGCTTGCAGAGAGAAAGAGTTACCACCGGGGATAGGGCTTGGAGAGAGAGAGAGCTACCACCGGGGATGGGGCTTGGAGAGAGCTACCACCGGGGGATGGGGCTTGGAGAGAGCTACCACCGGGGATTGGGCTGGGAGAGAGACAGAGCTACCACCGGGGATGGGGCTTGGAGAGAGCTACCACCGGGGATGGGGCTTGGAGAGAGAGAGCTACCACCGGGGATGGGGCGGGGAGAGGGAACTACCACCGGGGAAGGGGCTTGGGGAGAGCTACCACGGGGGATGGGGCTTGAAGAGAGAGAGCTACCACCGGGGATGGGGCTTGGAGAGAGAATGAGCTACCACCGGGAATGGGGCTTGGAGAGAAAGAGAGCTACCACCGGGGATGGGGCTTGGAGAGAGAAAGAGCTACCACCGGGGATGGGGCTTGGAGAGAGAGAGCTACCACCGTGGATGGGGCTTGGAGAGAGCTACCACCGGGGGATGGGGCTTGGAGAGAGCTACCACCGGGGATTGGGTTGGAGAGAGAGAGAGCTACCACCGGGGATGGGGCGGGGAGAGGGAACTACCACCGGGGATGGGGCTTGGAGAGAGCTACCACCGGGGATGGGGCTTGGGGAGAGCTAACACCGGGGATGGGGCTTGGAGAGAGCTACCCCCGGGGGTGGGTCTTGGAGAAAGCTACCATCGGGGATGGGGCTTGGGGAAAGCTCCCAACGGGGATGGGGGTTGGAGAGAGCTACCACCGGGGATGGGGCTTGGAGAGAGCTACCACCGGGGATGGGGCTTGGAGAGAGCTACCACCGGGGATGGGGTTTGGGGAGAGAGAGCTACCACCGAGGATGGGGCTTGGAGAGAGCTCCCACCGGGGATGGGGCTTGGAGAGAGCTACCACAGGGGATGGGGCTTGGCGCGAGCTACCACCGGGGATGGTGCTTGGAGAGACCTACCACCAGGGATGGGGCTTGGAGAGAGAGAGCTACCACCGGGGATGGGGCTTGGGGAGAGCTACTACCGGGGATGGGGCTTGGAGAGAGCTACCACCGAGGATGGGGCTTGGGGATAGCTACCACCGGGGATGGGACTTGGAGAGAGGTACCATCGGGGACGGGGCTTAAAGTGAGCTACCACCGGGGATGGGGCTTGGCGAGAGAGAGAGCTACCACCGGGGATGGGGCTTGGAGAGAGAGACAGCTACCACCGGGGATGGGGCTTGGAGAGAGCTACCGCCGAGGATGGGGCTTGGAGAGAGCTACCACCGAGGGTGAAGCTTGGGGAGAGCTACCACCGGGGATGGGGCTTGGAGAGAGAAAGAGCTACCACCGGGGATGGGGCTTGGAGAGAGCTACCACCGGGGATGGGGCTTGGAGAGAGAGAGCTACCACCGGAGATGGGGCTTGGAGAGAGAGAGCTACCACCGGGGATGGGGCGGGGAGAGGGAACTACCACCTGGGATGGGGCTTGGGGAGAGCTACCACGGGGGATGGGGTCTGGAGAGAGCTACCACCGGGGATGGGGCTTGGAGAGAGCTACCACCGGGGATGGGGCTTGGGGAGAGAGAGCTACCACCGGGGATAGGGTTTGGGGAGAGCTGCCACCGGGGATGGGGCTTGGAGAGAGCTACCACCGGGAATGGGGCTTGGAGAGAGCTACCACCGGGGGTGGGTCTTGGAGAGAGCTACCATCGGGGATGGGGCTTGGAGAGAGGTCCCAACGGGGATGGGTTTTGGAGAGAGCTACCGACGGGAATGGGGCTTGGAGAGAGCTCCCACCGGGGATGGGGCTTGAGGAGAGCTACCACCGGGGATGGGGCTTGGGGAGAGCTACCACCGGGGATGGGGCTTTTAGAGAGCTACCACCGGGGATTGGGCTTGGAGAGAGACAGAGCTACCACCGGGGATGGGGCTTGGAGAGAGCTACCACCTGGGATGGGGCTTGGAGAGAGAGAGCTACCACCGAGGATGGGGCTTGGAGAGAGCTACCACCGGGGATGGGGCTTGGGGAGAGCTAACACCGGGGACGGGGCTTGGAGAGAGCTACCACCGGGGGTGGGTCTTGGAGAGAGCTACCATCGGGGATGGGGCTTGGGGAGAGCTCCCAACGGGGATGGGGGTTGGAGAGAGCTACCAACGGGAATGGGGCTTGGAGAGAGCTACCACCGGGGATGGGGCTTGGAGAGAGCTACCACCGGGGATGGGGCTTGGGGAGAGAGAGCTACCACCGGGGACGGTGCTTGGAGAGAGCTACCACCGGGGATGGGGCTTGGAGAGAGAGAGCTACCACCGGGATGGGGCTTGGGGAGAGCTACTACCGGGGATGGAGCTTGGAGAGAGCTACCACCGGGGATGGGGCTTGGGGATAGCTACCACCGGGGATGGGGCTTGGAGAGTGCTACCAACGGGGATGGGGCTTGGAGAGAGCTACCACCGAGGATGGGGCTTGGAGAGAGCTACCGCCGGGGATGGGGCTTGGAGAGAGAGAGAGAGAGCTACCACCGGGGATGGGACTTGGTGAGAGCTACCATAGGGAATAGGGCTTGGAGAGAGAGACAGCTACCACCGAGTATGGGGCTTGGACAGAGAGAGAGCTACCACCGGGGGATGGGGCTTGGAGAGAGCTACCACCGGGGATGGGGCTTGGAGAGAGAGAGAGCTACCACCGAGTATGGGACTTGGACAGAGAGAGAGCTACCACCGGGGGATGGGGCTTGGAGAGAGCTACCACCGGGGATTGGGCTTGGAGAGAGACAGAGCTACCACCGGGGATGGGGCTTGGAGAGAGCTACCACCGGGGATGGGGCTTGGAGAGAGAGAGCTACCATCGGGGATGGGGCTTGGAGAGAGAGAGCTACCACTGGGGATGGGGCGGGGAGAGGGAACTACCACCGGGGATGGGGCTTGGGGAGAGCTACCACGGAGGATGGGGCTTGGAGAGAGAGAGCTACCACCGGGGATGGGGCTTGGAGAGAGCTACCACCGGGGGATGGGGCTTAGAGAGAGCTACCACCGGGGATTGGGCTTGGAGAGAGAGAGAGCTATCACCGGGGATGGGGCGTTGAGAGGGAACTACCACCGAGGATGGGGCTTGGAGAGAGCTACCACCGGGGATGGGGCTTGGGGAGAGCTACCACCGGGGATGGGGCTTGGAGAGAGAGAGAGCTCCCACCGGGGATGGGGCTTGGACAGAGAGAGAGCTACCACCGGGGGATGGGGCTTGGAGAGAGCTACCACCGGGGATTGGGCTTGGAGAGAGACAGAGCTACCACCGGGGATGGGGCTTGGAGAGAGCTACCACCGGGGGTGGGTCTTGGAGAGAGCTACCATCGGGGATGGGGCTTGGAGAGAGGTCCCAACTTGGATGGGTTTTGGAGAGAGCTACCGACGGGAATGGGGCTTGGAGAGAGCTCCCACCGGGGATGGGGCTTGAGGAGAGCTACCACCGGGGATGGGGCTTGGGGAGAGCTACCACCGGGGATGGGGCTTTTAGAGAGCTACCACCGGGGATTGGGCTTGGAGAGAGACAGAGCTACCACCGGGGATGGGGCTTGGAGAGAGCTACCACCTGGGATGGGGCTTGGAGAGAGAGAGCTACCACCGAGGATAGGGGTTGGAGAGAGCTACCACCGGGGATGGGGCTTGGGGAGAGCTAACACCGGGGACGGGGCTTGGAGAGAGCTACCACCGGGGGTGGGTCTTGGAGAGAGCTACCATCGGGGATGGGGCTTGGGGAGAGCTCCCAACGGGGATGGGGGTTGGAGAGAGCTACCAACGGGAATGGGGCTTGGAGAGAGCTACCACCGGGGATGGGGCTTGGAGAGAGCTACCACCGGGGATGGGGCTTGGGGAGAGAGAGCTACCACCGGGGACGGTGCTTGGAGAGAGCTACCACCGGGGATGGGGCTTGGAGAGAGAGAGCTACCACCGGGATGGGGCTTGGGGAGAGCTACTACCGGGGATGGGGCTTGGAGAGAGCTACCACCGGGGATGGGGCTTGGGGATAGCTACCACCGGGGATGGGGCTTGGAGAGTGCTACCAACGGGGATGGGGCTTGGAGAGAGCTACCACCGAGGATGGGGCTTGGAGAGAGCTACCGCCGGGGATGGGGCTTGGAGAGAGAGAGAGAGAGCTACCACCGGGGATGGGACTTGGTGAGAGCTACCATAGGGAATAGGGCTTGGAGAGAGAGACAGCTACCACCGAGTATGGGGCTTGGACAGAGAGAGAGCTACCACCGGGGGATGGGGCTTGGAGAGAGCTACCACCGGGGATGGGGCTTGGAGAGAGAGAGAGCTACCACCGAGTATGGGGCTTGGACAGAGAGAGAGCTACCACCGGGGGATGGGGCTTGGAGAGAGCTACCACCGGGGATTGGGCTTGGAGAGAGACAGAGCTACCACCGGGGATGGGGCTTGGAGAGAGCTACCACCGGGGATGGGGCTTGGAGAGAGAGAGCTACCATCGGGGATGGGGCTTGGAGAGAGAGAGCTACCACTGGGGATGGGGCGGGGAGAGGGAACTACCACCGGGGATGGGGCTTGGGGAGAGCTACCACGGAGGATGGGGCTTGGAGAGAGAGAGCTACCACCGGGGATGGGGCTTGGAGAGAGCTACCACCGGGGGATGGGGCTTAGAGAGAGCTACCACCGGGGATTGGGCTTGGAGAGAGAGAGAGCTATCACCGGGGATGGGGCGTTGAGAGGGAACTACCACCGAGGATGGGGCTTGGAGAGAGCTACCACCGGGGATGGGGCTTGGGGAGAGCTACCACCGGGGATGGGGCTTGGAGAGAGAGAGAGCTCCCACCGGGGATGGGGCTTGGACCGAGAGAGAGCTACCACCGGGGGATGGGGCTTGGAGAGAGCTACCACCGGGGATTGGGCTTGGAGAGAGACAGAGCTACCACCGGGGATGGGGCTTGGAGAGAGCTACCACCGGGGATGGGGCTTGGAGAGAGAGAGCTACCATCGGGGATGGGGCTTGGAGAGAGAGAGCTACCACTGGGGATGGGGCGGGGAGAGGGAACTACCACCGGGGATGGGGCTTGGGGAGAGCTACCACGGAGGATGGGGCTTGGAGAGAGAGAGCTACCACCGGGGATGGGGCTTGGAGAGAGCTACCACCGGGGGATGGGGCTTAGAGAGAGCTACCACCGGGGATTGGGCTTGGAGAGAGAGAGAGCTATCACCGGGGATGGGGCGGGGAGAGGGAACTACCACCGAGGATGGGGCTTGGAGAGAGCTACCACCGGGGATGGGGCTTGGGGAGAGCTACCACCGGGGATGGGGCTTGGAGAGAGAGAGAGCTCCCACCGGGGATGGGGCGTGGAGAGAGAGAGAGCTACCACCGAGGATGGGGCTTGGGGAGAGCTGCCCTCGGGGATGGGGCTTGGAGAGAGAGAGAGCTACCACCGGGGATGGGGCTTAGAGAGAGCTAACACCGAGGATGGGGCTTGGAGAGAGCGCGCTACCACCGAGGATGGGGCTTGGAGAGAGCTACCACCGGGGATGGGGTTTAGAGAGAGCTACCACCGGGGATGGGGCTTGGAGAGGGCTACCACCGGGGATGGGGCTTGGGGAGAGAGAGCTACCACCGAGGATGGGGCTTGGAGAGAGCTACCACCGGGGATCGGGCTTGGGGAGAGCTACCACCTGGGATGGGGTTTGGATAGAGAGAGAGCTACCACCGGGGATGGGGCTTGGAGAGAGAGAGCTACCACCGGGGATGGGGCTGGTGGACAGCTACCACGGGGGATGAGGCTTGGAGAGAGAGAGCTACCACCGAGGATGGGGCTTGGAGAGAGCTCCCACCGGGGATGGGGCTTGAGGAGAACTGCCACCGGAGATGGGGCTTGGAGAGAGCTACCACCGGGGATGGGACTTTTAGAGAGCTACCACCGGGGATTGGGCTTGGAGAGAGACAGAGCTACCACCGGGGATGGGGCTTGGAGAGAGCTACCACCTGGGATGGGGCTTGGAGAGAGAGAGCTACCACCGAGGATGGGGCTTGGAGAGAGCTACCACCGGGGATGAGGCTTGGGGAGAGCTAACACCGGGGACTGGGCTTGGAGAGAGCTACCACCGGGGGTGGGTCTTGGAGAGAGCTACCATCGGGGATGGGGCTTGGGGAGAGCTCCCAACGGGGATGGGGGTTGGAGAGAGCTACCAACGGGAATGGGGCTTGGAGAGAGCTACCACCGGGGATGGGGCTTGGAGAGAGCTACCACCGGGGATGGGGCTTGGGGAGAGAGAGCTACCACCGGGGATGGTGCTTGGAGAGAGCTACCACCGGGGATGGGGCTTGGAGAGAGAGAGCTACCACCGGGGATGGGGCTTGGGGAGAGCTACTACCGGGGATGGGGCTTGGAGAGAGCTACCACCGGGGATGGGGCTTGGGGATAGCTACCACCGGGGATGGGGCTTGGAGAGTGCTACCAACGGGGATGGGGCTTGGAGAGAGCTACCACCGAGGATGGGGCTTGGAGAGAGCTACCGCCGGGGATGGGGCTTGGAGAGAGAGAGAGAGAGCTACCACCGGGGATGGGACTTGGTGAGAGCTACCATAGGGAATAGGGCTTGGAGAGAGAGACAGCTACCACCGGGGATGGGGCTTGGAGAGAGAAACCACCGGAGATGGGGCTTGGCGAGAGCTACCCCCGGGGAAGGGGTTTGGGGAGAGCTGCCACCGGGGATGGGGCTTGGAGAGAGAGAGAGCTACCACCGAGTATGGGGCTTGGACAGAGAGAGAGCTACCACCGGGGGATGGGGCTTGGAGAGAGCTACCACCGGGGATGGGGCTTGGAGAGAGAGAGCTACCACCGAGGATGGGGCTTGGAGAGAGCTACCACCGGGGGGTGGGGCTTAGAGAGAGCTACCACCGGGCATTGGGCTTGGAGAGAGAGAGAGCTATCACCGGGGATGGGGCGGGGAGAGGGAACTACCACCGAGGATGGGGCTTGGAGAGAGCTACCACCGGGGATGGGGCTTGGGGAGAGCTACCACCGGGGATGGGGCTTGGAGAGAGAGAGAGCTCCCACCGGGGATGGGGCGTGGAGAGAGAGAGAGCTACCACCGAGGATGGGGCTTGGGGAGAGCTGCCCTCGGGGATGGGGCTTGGAGAGAGAGAGAGCTACCACCGGGGATGGGGCTTAGAGAGAGCTAACACCGGGGATGGGGCTTGGAGAGAGAGAGCTACCACCGAGGATGGGGCTTGGAGAGAGCTACCACCGGGGATGGGGCTTAGAGAGAGCTACCACCGGGGATGGGGCTTGGAGAGGGCTACCACCGGGGATGGGGCTTGGGGAGAGAGAGCTACCACCGAGGATGGGGCTTGGAGAGAGCTACCACCGGGGATGGGGCTTGGGGAGAGAGAGAGCTACCACCGGGGATGGGGCTTGGAGAGAGAGAGCTACCACCGGGGATGGGGCTTGTGGAGAGCTACCACGGGGGATGAGGCTTGGAGAGAGAGAGCTACCACCGGGGACGGGGCTTGGAGAGAGCTACCGCCGGGGATGGGGCTTGGGGAGAGCTACCACCGGGGATGGGGCTTGGAGAGAGCTACCGCCGGGGATGGGGCTTGGAGAGAGAGAGAGAGAGCTACCACCGGGGATGGGACTTGGTGAGAGCTACCATAGGGAATAGGGCTTGGAGAGAGAGACAGCTACCACCGGGGATGGGGCTTGGAGAGAGAAACCACCGGAGATGGGGCTTGGCGAGAGCTACCCCCGGGGAAGGGGTTTGGGGAGAGCTGCCACCGGGGATGGGGCTTGGAGAGAGAGAGAGCTACCACCGAGTATGGGGCTTGGACCGAGAGAGAGCTACCACCGGGGGATGGGGCTTGGAGAGAGCTACCACCGGGGATTGGGCTTGGAGAGAGACAGAGCTACCACCGGGGATGGGGCTTGGAGAGAGCTACCACCGGGGATGGGGCTTGGAGAGAGAGAGCTACCACCGAGGATGGGGCTTGGAGAGAGCTACCACCGGGGGGTGGGGCTTAGAGAGAGCTACCACCGGGCATTGGGCTTGGAGAGAGAGAGAGCTATCACCGGGGATGGGGCGGGGAGAGGGAACTACCACCGAGGATGGGGCTTGGAGAGAGCTACCACCGGGGATGGGGCTTGGGGAGAGCTACCACCGGGGATGGGGCTTGGAGAGAGAGAGAGCTCCCACCGGGGATGGGGCGTGGAGAGAGAGAGAGCTACCACCGAGGATGGGGCTTGGGGAGAGCTGCCCTCGGGGATGGGGCTTGGAGAGAGAGAGAGCTACCACCGGGGATGGGGCTTAGAGAGAGCTAACACCGGGGATGGGGCTTGGAGAGAGAGAGCTACCACCGAGGATGGGGCTTGGAGAGAGCTACCACCGGGGATGGGGCTTAGAGAGAGCTACCACCGGGGATGGGGCTTGGAGAGGGCTACCACCGGGGATGGGGCTTGGGGAGAGAGAGCTACCACCGAGGATGGGGCTTGGAGAGAGCTACCACCGGGGATGGGGCTTGGGGAGACAGAGAGATACCACCGGGGATGGGGCTTGGAGAGAGAGAGCTACCACCGGGGATGGGGCTTGTGGAGAGCTACCACGGGGGATGAGGCTTGGAGAGAGAGAGCTACCACCGGGGACGGGGCTTGGAGAGAGCTACCGCCGGGGATGGGGCTTGGGGAGAGCTACCACCGGGGATGGGGCTTGAAGAGAGCTACCACCGAGGATGGGGCTTGGAGAGGGCAACCACCGGGGATGGGGCTTGGAGAGAGAGAGAGCTCCCACCGGGGATGGGGCGTGGAGAGAGAGAGAGCTACCACCGAGGATGGGGCTTAGAGAGAGCTACCACCGAAAATGGGGCTTGGAGAGAGAGAGAGCTACCACCGGGGATGGGGCTTGGAGAGAGCTACCACCGGGGATGGGGCTTGAGGAGAACTACCACCGGGGATGGGGCTTGGAGAGAGCTACCACCGGGGATGGGGCTTGGAGAGGGCGAGCACCGGGATAGGGCTTGGGGTGGGCTACCACCGAGGATGGGGCTTGGAGAGAGCTACCACCGGGTATGGAGCTTGGAGAGAGAGAGAGAGCTACCACCGGGGATGGGGCGGGGAGAGGGAACTACCACCGGGGATGGGGCTTGGGGAGAGCTACCACGGGGGATGGGGCTTGGAGAGAGAGAGCTACCACCGAGGATGGGGCTTGGAGAGAGCTACCACCGGGGATTGGGCTTGGAGAGAGAGAGAGCTATCACCGGGGATGGGGCGGGGAGAGGGAACTACCACCGAGGATGGGGCTTGGAGAGAGCTACCACCGGGGATGGGGCTTGGGGAGAGCTACCACCGGGGATGGGGCTTGGAGAGAGAGAGAGCTCCCACCGGGGATGGGGCGTGGAGAGAGAGAGAGCTACCCCCGAGGATGGGGCTTGGGGAGAGCTGCCCTCGGGGATGGGGCTTGGAGAGAGAGAGAGCTACCACCGGGGATGGGGCTTAGAGAGAGCTAACACCGGGGATGGGGCTTGGAGAGAGAGAGCTACCACCGAGGATGGGGCTTGGAGAGAGCTACCACCGGGGATGGGGCTTAGAGAGAGCTACCACCGGGGATGGGGCTTGGAGAGGGCTACCACCGGGGATGGGGCTTGGGGAGAGAGAGCTACCACCGAGGATGGGGCTTGGAGAGAGCTACCACCGGGGATGGGGCTTGGGGAGAGAGAGAGCTACCACCGGGGATGGGGCTTGGAGAGAGAGAGCTACCACCGGGGATGGGGCTTGTGGAGAGCTACCACGGGGGATGAGGCTTGGAGAGAGAGAGCTACCACCGGGGACGGGGCTTGGAGAGAACTACCGCCGGGGATGGGGCTTGGGGAGAGCTACCACCGGGGATGGGGCTTGAAGAGAGCTACCACCGGGGATGGGGCTTGGAGAGAGAGAGAGCTCCCACCGGGGATGGGGCGTGGAGAGAGAGAGAGCTACCACCGAGGATGGGGCTTAGAGAGAGCTACCACCGAAAATAGGGCTTGGAGAGAGAGAGAGCTACCACCGGGGATGGGGCTTGGAGAGAGCTACCACCGGGGATGGGGCTTGAGGAGAACTACCACCGGGGATGGGGCTTGGAGAGAGCTACCACCGGGGATGGGGCTTGGAGAGGGCGAGCACCGGGATAGGGCTTGGGGTGGGCTACCACCGAGGATGGGGCTTGGAGAGAGAGAGAGAGCTACCACCGGGGATGGGGCTTGAAGAGAGCTGCCACCGGGGATGGGGCTTGGAGAGAGCTGCCACCGGGGATGGGGCTTGGAGAGAGCTATGCTCCACCGAACTCAGAGGTCGTTGACGATACAGACAGCGAATCGCGGATAACCCAGTCTGAGGGGCCAAATGGGAGGTGAGTTGTGATACCCGGATTCGACGGGAAAGATTCGCATGCTGCAGTGGCACTATTCAATTTACATTCCTTCTTTGGCAGTTGCCTAACGTGGTGTGATGGCTGGGAAGATTGCCATTTACTCAAATGCCTCGACGGGAGGTTGTAAAGCAAACATGGCGATGGCCCACCCAATGGTTGCTGAGCGCTATGCGGGAGCTGGTGCGTTCACGATGACGTGTGATGGATGAATAGCTTCCGGGGCGTCAATGGAAGGACCATTCATCGAATGAATTGTTTCCCTCACAAATTGATTAAGGGTGAAAAAAGCTCAGATATTCCTTCCAAGCGGAATCACAAAAAAATTATCATCTAGCTTAATTTCGCTTTCAGTCAATAACCGTTTGCAAAACATTCAACCTGGGTACCCCGGGTTAAATACATCGCGAGGGGAGCCATCGCATTGTGAAAGGCTTGCTTAGTTACATGGAACCACTTGTATCGTTCTGCAATTTTTTGGTTACATTGCCTTAAGTGTAGGGAAGAGCCGTGCTATATGGACATAAAAGAATGGGGTTGCCTACAAATTCTTCTGATGCTTTTAGTGAACAGTCAATAATATCTTACAATTTTTTGTAGGAATTTCCTTAACGATGTCTGTGGCCCTTTTATCGCTTTATCTCATTGGTCCAATTTAGCATTTCTGTGCACAAAAGTGGCTTGCAAACCAACCATACGGCTCCATCAGAAGTTCTTCCTACTGTTTAGCTGGACCTCATGATGCCATTGACCTTGTGTTGCCTGCCGTCCACAACTATCATATTCATTTTAATGTCTAGCTTTTAATTTCCTGCATTCTTTGGCTCGATTTAAGCTCTAAATTTGTTTGACCATTGACCTTACAATTACAGAGCCATTTCCATAAGTGTTGAGAAATTATGCATTTGATGCCGAAATGAACGATTATGGTTCAGAGTTAGCACAACTGTAATGTACATCAAATGTGATTATTTAATATGTATGATGAACATGGGCATATAGGTCTATATTTGGTAATATACTTGGCCTTAGTGATATGTAAACTATAAGTCTATGTTAACCACTACGTTATGAATCTGTGTGACCATGAGCAGGCGGATCCCTCAGGCAATGCACTTTAGTCACAAAAGTTACAAATTGAAATAATGCCATTACCTTGGTTGGAAAAAGCACCTAGGCTATACCGCCCGCAAGTAGCCACACCAAGATGCCATTTGCCCAACCTAGTCAATGTCTTGACATCGGAGGCTTACTGCCCATTTCAAGGTTGTCACGGTCCAATATACGCAGCTGCAGATTGCATTATGGGGCACAAGCCCGCGTCATTGCCCTGCGTTCACCTTAGTTACACATACTGCCATCCTCCGGGGCGGCTGCCTGGGGCCTATTGTCTGTTATAACAAAGGTCGATTTGGCCCTCTGGCTCTGCTCCACGGTAACCAGGCCATGGTTACAACGACTTGTCATAGAGTTCCTCGTCGCTGTTTGTTGACCATAAACCGCCGCGTTTGAACCCCTGGTCGAGTCTCCATGGCTACAGGAGGTGACTTTCTGGAGTGTTCAGCAGTGATCATTTCGAGGCAAGCCGCGACCTCCACAGCGTAAGCCGAGGGCAACGTCTGCTTCAGCTCGCCTTCCCGCCTAAAAACCACAACAGCAGACGGCAAATTAATTCTCTCCGGCTTCTTGGGGATTGTCTTCTCAGAAGTCCTTTGCGTTCGCTATTACCTCGCCCTTCCCCTCGCCCTTCCCCTCGCCCGTTTAGTGCACCCCAGCCAATCCCGCCATCCCCATAGCTCCCCACCACCCCCCTAACTCGACGCCCACATCTAACAACCTGAAATCTGCGCCCCCCCCCCCACCCCCCACACAAACGCCACCATCTACTCCCTCACCCACGCCCACACTGATGTTAGATTATCCGCACCCCCTCCCTCAACCCCTACACCCTCCACCCCTAAGCAGCCTACTTAGCCGAGACTGGTCAAATATTTATCCAGACTGGGGCTCCCGAGCTGGTGGAGGCAAGTGGCAAAGAACTCCTGTCGCCAATGAGCTAGACCTCGATGACTGGCGGCGACATTTATCACAATAGCCTGACACTGCAGGGGTCCTAGTTCATTTGAAGCACTTGAGGTTGGATGGCCGACCAACCCAGCCTACGAGAGGACATCCAGCCAAACTGGACTTCCCAGCAAAGGTCAATTGATACTCAAAGGGTCTCTGTCGCCGATACACTCCGCTGGAGTTGGTCTTCAGTTTACCCCCATCTTTAACGGATTATGATATTTGGCGCAGACAACAACAGCTTTTCATCTACAACTAATTAGCAAGGATCGCGATTCGTAGAGCCTTTTTTCTGAGGCGATGAATTAATTGGTTCCCCATCAGTTTTGTCCTTATGTAATTGTCGTCTTCGACGGCTTAAAGGGACAGTGAATGATATTGGAGCACTCGGTATCATGATCACGCACCCATGGCATTCATTCCGCTGTGTCCAGTTCATGTGTGTGCTCCTGATATGTCGCAATGCCAGTTCTGTCGTAATATGCCCGATCAGGGTCTTCCAATCAGATGCTGGCCATGGTGATTGTATTCCACTTTATATGGAATGGTAAAAATGAAAAAATAAAGAGACCCTTGTGGACACTATTGAAAATGGAGGATTAAACGCCCCACACCTAAGGTCGATAATGTTCACAACAAGAGTAGCCTGGGTGCGACGGTATTTATTCACTGAAGACAATATATGGAAAAAAATCTGGGATTATAACATGCAAAGATTAAATCTGATCTTTAATATGCTATCATACTGTAACTATGTTGAGTCCTTTATAGATACAAAAAATCTGAATCACAATCAGCAATACTATGTTGAGATGGTCAAATCGTGGGCGGCAGTAAAGAAGGAAGACCCTGATCGGGCAAATAGATATCATATGGTACAACAAAATTGTGAAAAATAACAACAAATCTGTCTATTGGGAGAATTTTTTTAATGCGGGCATGCATCGCATTCAGGATATTTTTGATGACACAAATAAGGTGATACCGTTTCAAGTGTGGCATGAACGAGGTGTGCCTCAATCAGAATTTTTAAACTGGTATGCGCTTGTCAAGTCTATCTCTAAAATAAAACTTTCAGCAAATGTAGAAAAGATACCGGTACAAAATGAAACTGAACCTCTGAACAGTTTGTTTTTAATGGTAATGTATATACACTAGAATCGTGGAACCCTAAGATTATATATAACTGTATGAGAACCAGCTTAGTCGATTAAAAGGTTCAGAAACCAAAAATTTGGACATTATTTGGTGAATTAGATTCGGAATATTATAAAAGTGCCTGTCTGTTACCGTGTAGTTCATTCACTGACGTTAAGTCACGTATCTTCCAATATAAGTTTCTCAACAATATTTTAGTCAACAAATACTGGTTAAAGAAATAAAATATTGAGTCGAATGATCATTGCATTTGGTGTAATAGCTTCAGTGAAAATCAAATCTTTTTGGGGAATGCAAATACATTCAACATTTCTGGTTGGATTTTAGTTTGTACATGCGAGATCATAATTTGGAGATAAACTTAGACAAGAAAATGGTATTTTTTGGAAGTAAAAAGGCTTCGGTAGTAAGCAATATTTTAATAATGTTAGCCAAGCAACATGTACACTTGTGCAGAATTAAGGGTAATATTATAACCATTTCAGGCTGTGTTAATTATATATACTATTTTAAGAATAAAAAAACTTATGGTGGCAAAACAACGACGAATGTTCAAATTCCACATCGAGAGGTGGAAAGGGTTCAGCTGAGCAGAGAAAACCCCTCTGTGTATGTGTTTTCCCCTCTGTGTATGTGTTTTCGGTGTACGTGTTTGTGTCTGTCTATTTTCTTCTTTTTTTCTTTGTGACGTCATGACTGTGCTATGTGATTTTTTTTCTTTCTTTTAATTTATTTTTTGTTTTCCAAATGTGCCGTCATTGTGGCGTTATTATGTACTGTCCTGTAATGAAATATTAGAAATAATAAAAAAATATATAAAACAAAAAAACACAGGAAAGCTATGTTCATTATCACGATCTTAAATTATTATATTGTCCTGATATTATGTTGCCGAACATTATATATCATATTATCGTAATTGTTGGCCAATTGCGAACCAATTGCCTCATTTAGGGAACCGTATCCATGAAGACGAAGTTATGAGCCTTACAACGCAGTAGGGGCTCGAATTACAAGTCACCAAAATTAGCATTAATCATACGGCACTCAGGTACTTGACTTCATAGCACAATAATGAACAACGCTCACTTTGTGACTTACGTTGTACCCCTACTGTGTTGTGAGGTTACTTGGTTATACCAGTACATATACTCAATATATGTACGGGGAGCGGGGCACATGCTTGCCTCCCCGCCCCCCCCCCCCACCCCTCTCCTCTTATTTATGACCCGCGTGTAGTAACCTCCCCTTTTGTAGGCTCATGTGCTTGTCAGTGCTGGTTCGACAAATACTGACAGTCTCAAGCAAGGGCGGATCAATGGGGGGAGTTGTCTAGGGGTCCGAACCCCCCCCCCCCCCGACCTTTATGAGGATGAATGCCGTTTTTCAATGCAAAATTTTGGCCATCTGAGGCGCGGACACCCCCTTTTTGAGGAAAAACGCTACCCAAGGCTTGCCCCCCCCCCCCTCACCGGTCATCATTGGTGGATCCCCCGGTCGCCATCTTGTTCAGAACCCTCGCCCCAGGTCGCAACTTTGTTCTGAGCCCTCCCCCAGGTCGCAAATTCCAATGGACCCCCCCCCCTTTTTCAAATTCCTGGATCCGCCTCTGCCAAGTAAATTGTGCAAAAACGGCGCAGGAACTTTACAAGAACCTTAATGCAGGAACATTGATGACAAGTTCACATTTGCTGTAAAGTAAACTTGACTATATCCGAATATCAGAACGAAAAAAGAACTTTGAGTGACTCAGCTGCTAAAATCGGAAACGATACGTCCTTTGTGATTTGCTTTGGAGTTGTCTTTGATGTACCTGGCAGTTTGACCCCGTATCCTGGTGAAAGGAGATGACGTAGAGCTATACGACATCAAACGCTTAATCAAATTATCCTCAGACCAGTAATTAATAACTTGATTAGAACAAAACCAAGACACCTTAATTCCTACCGACGTGTTTCATTTTGCTTCTGTAGCATTCTTTTCTTCTTTCGAAAGCGATAAGCATTGTTAGACCTACAGATTACCACAGAAACCTGGTTAGGCCTAATATTGCTGACAGCTATCAATCAGTATTCCAGAGAGCGATAAAAAGTTGGATCATGGCTAAGCATTTATTGACCTGAGACACAACCCTGACCGACGCTGGTTGGTCATTAGCACATGGAGGGGAGGGGAGGGAAGCGAACGAGTGGGAAATGGTTCGAGGGAAGAGGTGTGGGTTAGTCGTGGGGGGGGGGTGATGAAATCGGTTTGGGAGAGGGGTGGAATCGCACACTCTACAGACGCCAGAGGTCGCAGTGTTTTCCTGACGCTGACGGGGCGCCCTCTATAGCTGCCTAGCGAGCATCGGGATTCCCGATGTGATGACGTGCCATTCAGTCAATAAGAGCTCGCCAAGCCGCGACAAGCCCAGCCTCCGGCGCCAGATAAATTAGGTCAATAGTGTAAGCCGCGTACCAAGTCAGCCTGATGGTCCCGTCATGTGTTATTAAGATGTCTTGTCAAGGCGGTCGCCGTCCGAATGAATTGATTAGTCGGGACACAGACATATATCTGCGGCGGTCTTTAACAATGCCACTTAGTGGCGGACCGAACACTGCTGACCTAAGCACTTCTGCCCCCTGCATCACCGAGAGTATCGCCATTTATTGTAACCGTCGCACTCGCCGGGTGTGGTCGATGTTATGAAGACAATGCGCTGACAGCTGCTACAATGACCGTTATGTATAGTAAAGGCCAAAGGACCAGTTCAGAGAACCATATATATACAATGTATACATTGTATGCAAAGTGCAAACTGTAGACAATTTGCACAATATACACAGTACATACAACGAATACACAATGCGTAAAATGTACATAGTTTTTATAATCTATGCAATATATACAATGATATATACGATGAGGCAATGCGTCATTAGTCGTGCAATACGCCTGAACTTTGTTTGGACGGGGAAGCTAATTTCTTCAGCAAGCAACTGCTACTGTTCTCTTGTCTCATACAGTACAGACACCATTGGCATTACGTAATGCTTGGAATCCTATGGCTTTCGAGTGCTCTAAATGTACACAATGTAAACTTGCAGTAACCTTGATTCGTAAGTGCAATTTAAATCCTTGCTAGAACCAGAACTGTATTTAAAGGTTATCAATAATGTGAGTCACAGAAAGTTCTGCTCACAATTTAGAGATGGAAAGAGGAAAACACAAGAAATTAGACAGAGAAGAGAGCTGTTGTAAATATTACGCTATTATCGGTGAAATTACTGTTGAAGACACATTTTGTTAGGGTTTGCCCTCTATATTCAGCGTTTAGAAGAACATTTCTTCCACAAAATCTCCATTCTCTGGTCGAGTCCTGGACCCTTGGATTTGTATATATCTACGTACATATTGAGCTCCAAGTTTGCAGTAATGCCTGTACGTCGAGTTTAACCTTTTCGCACTTTATGCCCTCGCTGGCTGTTATTGTTACCGCCTGACACTACCAATGGCTGTTAGTTTTATGCAATATTTTTGTGGGATTCGTTAGCTCGGCGTAAGTTCATTGTCGCACCGGAAGTCGTATTAGGCCTACCACGTCGTGTGCACCCAGAACCCACATACGACGCGTCCACTCGAAGAACAATATACAAAGGACATCAAACCTGCCGAGTAACAACAAAGTCTGCCGTTGAACAAATACCGAATGTTTTAATAAGTGCTAACATGTTCCGATATTAATTGTTTCCATGTAAACTCCTGTGGTGGGGGGCCGTGAGTAAAAATCTAGCGTAGCCACCGTCAATGCTGTATCAGTTCCTACTGGTTAGGATTACATCAAACCCCAACACCAGTCAAACACCCGTTTTGCCCTTTCTCTTCTGTCTTCTTGTTATCGTCCTTCAGTATCTGTGTCTCTCTTCCTTCTCTCTCTTCCTTCCTACCCCGCTGTCTTTCTCATCTTTTGTTATCCCCGTGTATGCGTCTGTCTTTCGAATTCTTTCGAGTGTGAGATCTAACATCCTAATGACAATGCCGACCTCACACCTCCCCCCCCCCCGCCCCTGCTGTCCCCACTCCACACCGTGGGTCCCCGGCGGGTGTCGTTGAATGGCCTTCGCCCTGGATA
>OZ025260.1:36076872-36184372 GCA_964019135.1 Arenicola marina | reverse complement strand
GGATGACGCCACGTGTGTCCCCAAAGACCAGTCGTGACGGCGGGTGACGCCACGGGTGTCCCCAAAGACCAGTCGTGACGGCGGGTGACGCCACGGGTGTCCCCAGAGACCAGTCTTTGACGGCGGATGACGCCACGTGTGTCCCCAAAGACCAGTCGTGACGGCGGGTGACGCCACGGGGTGTCCCCAAAGACCAGTCGTGACGGCGGGTGACGCCACGGGTGTCCCCAGAGACCAGTCGTGACGGCGGGGTAACGCCACGGGGTGTTCGCAGAGACCAGTCGTGACGGCGGGTGACGCCACGGGTGTCCCCAGAGACCAGTCGTGACGGCGGATGACGCCACGTGTGTCCCCAAAGACCAGTCGTGACGGCGGGTAACGCCACGGGTGTCCCCAAAGACCAGTCGTGACGGCGGATGACGCCACGTGTGTCCCCAAAGACCAGTCGTGACGGCGGGTGACGCCACGGGTGTCCCCAAAGACCAGTCGTGACGGCGGGTAACGCCACGGGTGTCCCCAGAGACCAGTCTTGACGGCGGATGACGCCACGTGTGTCCCCAGAGACCAGTCGTGACGGCGGATGACGCCACGTGTGTCCCCAAAGACCAGTCGTGACGGCGGGTGACGCCACGGGGTGTCCCCAGAGACCAGTCTTGACGGCGGATGACGCCACGTGTGTCCCCAGAGACCAGTCGTGACGGCGGGTGACGCCACGGGTGTCCCCAAAGACCAGTCGTGACGGCGGATGACGCCACGTGTGTCCCCAAAGACCAGTCGTGACGGCGGGTGACGCCACGGGTGTCCCCAGAGACCAGTCTTGACGGCGGATGACGCCACGTGTGTCCCCAGAGACCAGTCGTGACGGCGGGTGACGCCACGGGTGTCCCCAAAGACCAGTCGTGACGGCGGGTGACGCCACGGGTGTTCCCAGAGACCAGTCGTGACGGCGGGTAACGCCACGGGTGTCCCCAGAGACCAGTCTTGACGGCGGATGACGCCACGGGTGTCCCCAGAGACCAGTCTTGACGGCGGATGACGCCACGTGTGTCCCCAGAGACCAGTCGTGACGGCGGGTGACGCCACGGGTGTCCCCAAAGACCAGTCGTGACGGCGGGTGACGCCACGGGTGTCCCCAGAGACCAGTCTTGACGGCGGTTGACGCCACGGGTGTCCCCAAAGACCAGTCGTGACGGCGGATGACGCCACGTGTGTCCCCAAAGACCAGTCGTGACGGCGGGTGACGCCACGGGTGTCCCCAGAGACCAGTCGTGACGGCGGGTGACGCCACGGGTGTCCCCAAAGACCAGTCGTGACGGCGGGTGACGCCACGGGTGTCCCCAAAGACCAGTCGTGACGGCGGATGACGCCACGTGTGTCCCCAAAGACCAGTCGTGACGGCGGGTGACGCCACGTGTGTCCCCAAAGACCAGTCGTGACGGCGGGTGACGCCACGGGTGTCCCCAGAGACCAGTCGTGACGGCGGGTAACGCCACGGGTGTCCCCAGAGACCAGTCTTGACGGCGGATGACGCCACGTGTGTCCCCAGAGACCAGTCGTGACGGCGGGTGACGCCACGGGTGTCCCCAAAGACCAGTCGTGACGGCGGGTGACGCCACGGGTGTCCCCAAAGACCAGTCGTGACGGCGGATGACGCCACGTGTGTCCCCAGAGACCAGTCGTGACGGCGGGTGACGCCACGGGTGTCCCCAGAGACCAGTCTTGACGGCGGATGACGCCACGGGTGTCCCCAGAGACCAGTCTTGGCGGCGGATGACGCCACGTGTGTCCCCAGAGACCAGTCGTGACGGCGGGTGACGCCACGGGTGTCCCCAAAGACCAGTCGTGACGGCGGGTGACGCCACGGGTGTCCCCAGAGACCAGTCTTGACGGCGGATGACGCCACGGGTGTCCCCAAAGACCAGTCGTGACGGCGGATGACGCCACGTGTGTCCCCAAAGACCAGTCGTGACGGCGGGTGACGCCACGGGTGTCCCCAGAGACCAGTCGTGACGGCGGGTGACGCCACGGGTGTCCCCAAAGACCAGTCGTGACGGCGGGTGACGCCACGGGTGTCCCCAAAGACCAGTCGTGACGGCGGGTGACGCCACGGGTGTCCGCAGAGACCAGTCGTGACGGCGGGTGACGCCACGGGTGTGTCGTCAAGAACTTTCTGGGCGACGTCTCGATTTTATGAGCAGCGAGCTCAAAGGAAAGCCATAGACGGAACTTGTGGCTTTCGATCGCGTTCGAAGATGCGTCTGATGACGTCACGCCTGTCTCGCCTTTGCCCCCCCAGGGTTTGTCCT
Source organism: Arenicola marina (assembly GCA_964019135.1). Lineage (NCBI taxonomy): Eukaryota > Metazoa > Annelida > Polychaeta > Arenicolidae > Arenicola > Arenicola marina. Next base: position 36,182,066 of record OZ025260.1, on the reverse strand, counting down.
CTGTCGACCTTTACCTTAGTGGCCTTCACCTTGGTGGCCTATAACTAAGTGACCTTCACCTTGTTGACCTTGTCGTCAGTTAAATGCTGACGTTACACGGGGCGCACCCAAAAGGGAATGTGATTTGGGGGTACCATGCAATCCCTGTCACCCTCCTCCCCCATTGGACAATGCATTCTACCATCCCCTACTATATTGATCACTTCCTTGTTAAAAAACAGAACATCCACATGTTCACCTGAACGACTTGGTGAATCGCAAACAGCCGTGGAGAGTGCGTGCTGCTTGCGTTCGGTGGCTCGGCTCATTGGGGCCGTGATACACCTGTCAGCGGTGGTACAGCGGCTTGCAACAGTCACATCTAGGCATGCGCTCAAATCCTGAAAAGCAGGCACGGATTTTAAACTTCATCCATCGACCCATTCTGTGTAAATCCTTGACCAAACCAGGATTGTGTTTCCATTTGTCCTTTCTGTCGTCCTGTGCCACCCCCCCCCCCCCCCACCCCCCGCCACACACACACACTTCTACTAGCTGACCCCTCCCATCTCCCTTCTCATTCTGCCCCCACCCACCCCAACAGCCTCAATCACTCCACTCGACCCCGCCCCACCCCGCACCCCTCTCCCTGGTCTTCACTGCCCATTACGAAACTCTGGCTGTCTTGTCACAGCACTCTCTTCCGCGAAGCTAATGAAGGCAAAACAAACATTAATTTCTGGTACTAATGGCAGATCCGGATAGGGTGAATCAACTCCCGGGGGCAGGTTACACTGGGGAGTGACGGGGTCACCTCGGAGAGGGGGCATGCAGGGGAGGGGGGCGCTGCGGGAGGCCGGCCACCAGGGGCGTGAGGGGGTCACCTCGGGGAGGGAGCGTGCAGGGGAGGGGGGCGCTGCGGGAGGCCGGCCACCAGGGGCGTGAGGGGGTCACCTCGGGGAGGGGGCGTGAGGGGGTTACCTCGGGAAGGGGGCGTGCAGGTGAGGCGGGCGCTGCGGGAGGCCGACCACCAGGGGAGTGAGGGGGTGACCTCGGAGAGGGGGCGTGCAGGGGAGGGGGGCGCTGCGGGAGGCCGGCCACCAGGGGGGTGAGGGGGTGACCTCGGGGAGGGGGCGTGCAGGGGAGGGGGGCGCGGCGGGAGGCCGGCCACCAGGGGAGTGAGGGGGTGACCTCGGGGAGGGGGCGTGCAGGGGAGGGGGGCGCGGCGGGAGGCCGGCCACCAGGGGAGTGAGGGGGTGACCTCGGGGAGGGGGCGTGCAGGGGAGGGGGGCCCTGCGGGAGGCCGGCCACCAGGGGCGTGAGGGGGTCACCTCGGAGAGGGGGCGTGCAGGGGAGGGGAGTGCTGCGGGAGACCGCCCACCAGGGGAGTGAGGGGGTGACCTCGGGGAGGGGGCGTGCAGGGGAGGGGGGTGCTGCGGGAGGCCGCCCACCAGGGGAGTGAGGGGGTCACCTCGGGGAGGGGGCGTGCAGGGGAGGGGGGCGCTGCGGGAGACCGGCCACCAGGGGAGTGAGGGGGTCACCGCTGGGAGGGGGCATGCATAGGAGAGGGGCGGTGCCGGTCACCCTTTTTCCCTCAATCCCCGGAGCAGAAATGTGCAATTTCTCACAATGTGCCCATCTGAATATATATTTCAGTGAATATCGAACGTGTTCAAATAATTAACCTCCGTATAGTTTGCCATGGTCAGGTAGGGGAGGGGACATCGAGAGGGGCCGCCTGCTGGGAAAGGGGAGAGACACTGTCTTGGAGTCTGCAGGGGGTAGTAGAGGAGGCAGGAGCAGCAGGAGCCACCCCACCTTGTTGCCCCTGGATACCGTCCTCCCTACCGCGACCACCTCTACCTAACCACCCTCAAACTAAAAGCACCCGCCCCCCATCATCACCTTTCTCTCGCTATCCATATGCCCTCTATATCATGGGCGGCACACCCCACCACTTTACTAATGTAGTGCCTCCCCCCCCCTCTGGATCCGCCACTGCCCTCTATATCATGGGCGGCACACCCCACCACTTTACTAATGTAGTGCCTCCCCCCCCCCCTCTGGATCCGCCACTGCCCTCTATATCATGGGCGGCACACCCCACCACTTTACTAATGTAGTGCCTCCCCCCCCCCCTCTGGATCCGCCACTGCCCTCTATATCATGGGCGGCACACCCCACCACTTTACTAATGTAGTGCCTCTCCCCCCCCCCCTGGATCCGCCACTGTCCTCTATATCATGGGTGGCCCACCCCACCACTTTACTAATGTAGTGCCTCCCCCCCCCCGGGGAGGCACGGAGACACCCCGATTTACCCTCTATTTCGTTCATAACCCTCCGCTTACTCCCCCCCCCCCACCCGATCCCTCCCCTCTTAGACTATGCTACTTTGCTCATCCTTTGCCTCCACCAGTCTTCTGCGCCCGCTCAGCCCCTACCCCACGAATATTGTTCGCGCCCCCCCCCCCCACCACCTCACCCCTTCCCTCAATAATTTCCGTCGGACGAACGAACCCAGCCGGCTTTATCGCCCACTCCCCCAACACCGTTCACCCCCCCCCCCCCCCCCCCCCCCACACACACACACACACTCCACACCCTCCGGCTGCCTACACACTGCGAGCGACATACGAGACTTCGACAGTCACGTGGTGTAACGGCGGCGACATCCGCGTCGCTCCGCCAGTGGCGAAGCCTGGTGAGTAGAGAATGTGTGTGGAGGGTCCCAAGCGAAGAATCTACCTTCATTTGTAAGCAAGACGAACTCTCGGAAGGCTAGTGGGCCGCGACAGTCAATTGAATTTAGTTGAACAGAGCCATAGCTACTTTCCCTTTCTATATGTATACCCCCCTTCTACGGCAAATTGCCTTTCGGAAATTCAGGGACGGTAGCCGAGACCAAATCACTATACTTAGTGAAAGTTCGTTCCCCGTGTGTAAGCTGTAAACACTGATCACGGGTTATTTTTGCTGTAGAAGCCATAGCCTAAAAAACAGCAGGGGTGTTAAGAAATAAAATGTTTGACAAATTATCTTTATTGACCATAATGGAAAAGACGATTTGAATTTTAACATATTTTCATTGTCCATGGGCAGTCAGATGAAAGAATTTCACTCAAGGTGGGTTTATATTCATGATGCATAGTAAGACCAGCTACACGTAAAAACAAAGGTTTGCTTTGGTGGCTAGTTTAACAGTCTCCAGGCGTCCTGCATGGCAACCAAGTTTCACGGAGTGTTGGACTGCAGCCGACCAGACATCTTTATTAGATAAACACACTTAAGTGAGTAACCTCCAGCGAAATGACTTGCGCACCGACATACCATGTGTTGTCGGGCGCTACGACCCGGAGAGCACAGTGCCGAAGACAACGGTACGTTGTCATGACAATATGAATCCAGGGCAAAAACGCGTCACTGGCTTGAGCGCTATTTCCGTTTATTTACCGCTCTTTTGTCCAGATCACATTGGCTTCGCTGGATATGGTATTTTACCAATCTCAGTGATGAATATGGTACTGCCGAGAACATGGGTACCATTTAGATGGCATGTTGTTATCTGAGGCCTGCCTGGTTCGGCTTTCCAATATCTTGCCATTTGATGGCGAATCGCTATTATTAACCCCCTATTTTATGTGGCTATAGGCTACATGCGAACGCCACCTTTGACGCCAACCCTATGAACCCCAACTGTTATAACATAGACCGATCATGTCAACTATTCGACACCACATTATTTCATTTTATTTATGCAACATAACATCAATGCACGATTTCAAAATTATGAATAACGTTTCTTCATTTACTAAGAACATCAAGTCATTTGAACAGAATTAGTGTGTCTAAATCTTTGGTAATACATTTCTAAAATAAGCTATTAATAAATAAGTTAGGATAACTGACTGCTCAAATACCAAACAGAACATTAATTATGAAATACAAACATAAGCTGTCGCTGCCTTTCCCTGGTGGCAGAAGGGTCTAAACGAACCGACAACTCTGGCAATTAAGTAAATATGACCGCCGACGACACCCCTAAGCGATTCCCGTCGCTCATTGGTCAGATCCGCCCACGTGTCTAAATTGCCTGCCAGCGATTGACAGCCACTGCGTCGAGTTAGCTGTGATGTGATTATCGCCGTTCGGCCGCCACCTGTCAGTGTGGGTAAGGCTCTGACAACATCGCGAATCATACCTTAGGAAGTATAGTATCATAAAATGTTGATGAAGCTTAATTTAGAGTACATTGGCTTGGCCGGGGGGTGGGGGTGGGGGGGGGGTATACTGGCGGATCAAGGATTGAACAAAGGAGGAGCTGCAACCAGAAGAGCAGCATCCGTCACTGCTGTAACATCCCAATTGGTTGACAACTTTGTGCCCACCCGCTACACCCCCCTCCCCCCCCACACACACCACCAGAAGGGACGTAAATGTCGCTTCGGAAACATAAGTACACGTATATCTAGCAAATAACGGAGTGAAATTGGTCAGAATTCTCTTGAAGCGTTGCAGGAATATGTTCTCCCAGTTGAATTCTTTAATGTTTTCGGGTTATGGCCAAGCTGATTGTTGGCCTCCATCCGCGATGTTATCCTTACTAATGGATGATAACCTACCACTAGTTTATGTCTATGACATCACAAAAGGCCCGAACAAAATGACTAACTACGCATCATGCCGAGTTTCCGTCTGTAATCGATAGTGAGAGCTGTATTAGTCCCGCTCTGCTGGCAGCATAGCTTGTAGAATAGCAGCTAATATCGCTTCCGGGGTGGCCGGGGGTAAGGAAGCTGGGAGGCTGGACGTGGGACTAGGGAACGAGAGGAGTGGTGGGCAGGGGGGGGGGGCTTATTTTGTCAACCCCCATTGTCTGAAGAGGCGGTCAACGATACGAGCCGAGCGACTCCCTGAAACAAGTGTTAATGAGAAACCTCTGCAAAGGCTCGCTAATCCAATCCGAGAGTGTCCAATTGAATCTAGAGATTTTAGATAAATGTTTCTCTTGAGATTTGATCACGTGGGGTCTGATCTCGGCCTTTCGGTCGCATGTCCCCCGAGGATGAAGTTTCGTGACATTACTTATTGCCCAAGTCGACGGTGTCGATGGAGATGGTGTTCCCGCCTCACTCAATAGGCGGCGCCGGTGAAATGCCGTCTGCTTCATAATGCAAAGGCTGTCACCGGCGACGGAGGGTCTTGGGCGAGAACCCTGCAAAGGCCGCTGATATTAAAAGCACGGACGCTTTGGCCGGCCTGTAGAAAGAACCATCGCTGTGTCAGCTTTAGCACACATACATGTACTCAATCGTATTTGTAAGGCAGGACTAACTAAACGAAGACACGCATTCGCGACAATATTTTTCGGGATTTACGCCAACCTGCATTCGATCTTACGGCTGGAAGACCTTGCCATGCAGGACATGTAAGTTATGTGTACACAAAAATGAGTTAATCTATAATGTTTTGATGTCATGTCGCACACTCTTTGTGGCAAAGGATAATTTGATCACATATTTTTCTCTTGCAGTATCTAAAAATAGCCTGTCTCGAATTGACTGCGCCAGTGCCTGTCACGCTGCCGATCGCACTGACGTTGGGACCGGGTAGTCACTGTTGCCAACATGTTGTACAAGCATTGGACTTCCCTTCGTCTCAGAACTCTGGTTTTCTGTCTGGCCTCAAGCTGTGCGGCAGGTAAGTTATCGTGGCAGTCATGTTTCATTTCCTCCTCCGATGGCAATGTGATGGCGATGTGCCGCACTTGGGGGTTACATGGGGCTTAACAAAAAATATTTTAATTAAAAATATTGAGATTCCAGGGAGTGTGGTCCAGAGTGGGGATACTGATTATTAAGACGAAACTACGATTTTCGTCTTATGTCGTTGTGTTCGTGTGTGTCTGTTTGTAACGTGACGCCGATAACTTTCGAACGCCTAAAGACATCGAGTTCCAAATTCACAAAAAGATACGGATAGTTTTTCTGCCACAAATGACCAAAGTTTAACATGGAACCCTATGAGAGCATTTCGGCGGGAAATGGCCTCCCCAATTTCTCCATAAAGGGGTCAAGTCAGACAAACGACACCTTGCGTGAGACATGACATCAGTATTTGGGCCCGAATGGCTATATTGATCAAGGTCACAGCAAGGTCATAGTCACGGCAAGGTCAAGGTCACGAAATATGTTTCCCGCGTAACTCCGTTAATATTGGGTCTAGACATCCGCTGTTTGTTTGAGAGTGTTCTTCAAAGAGAGACGAAAACGCGCTGTTGGCTAATTGTCCAAACAAGTAATTGGCGGGGTGTGGGGGTGAGGGAGAGGGGAGGGGGGGGGGCTACCGGGATGATAAGCGACCTTCGTGGGACGTGGGGGCAGGAATGGGTATTGCCACCGGTGTTTGATATGATACGAAATGACACATATGTGATGTATGTGAACTAGTGCGGCCTCACTACTTCCTTCGTCAGTAAGTGTCCAATTTTAGACTTCCATTGAAAGTTTCCATGCGAGCGGTGAATCTTTGGAACAAGCTGTCGGCCTAACACCTCTCATGAATAGTGACAAGCGAATTTGACTCACAAACTTGAAACATCGATATATTTAGAACAAAATGCTGTTGGCTGTAAGAATTCAAGTGCAAACAAGGACAGCAAAAACAGGATATCTTTCTACCGCTGTCCACTAGGCGACCAGCAACTTTTGCGGTAATGGCTACGCAAGATTGCTCGTGTGAGTTTAAACCCACCAAACATTCAAGAATATGTTCCGACCACTTTGAGAAAAAATGCTTTGAATTCGACCCGGCTGCTAGCTTCACGCACCTTACCTCCCTCCACCCCTCCCCACCTCCCATATAGACCGCCACCCCACCCACCCTACCCCAATACGGCCGTGCTACCGGACAACAGTTGCCAAGTTACACCATCGACTCCCGCTTCCCGAACCGTGGGTCAAATCAAACTTGGGCATCCTGCCAACGATGACGATGGACCCCTGACTCCTGTCCCCCACACCTTCTAATGCAAAACGGCTTCACTGACCACGCGATGCGTCAACGACCTTACGGGTTCAAACTGGTACCCGATTACATCATCAGTTGGTGTAAAATACTTCGTTCGACTTCGCCATATTGTAAACATTCGGAAGCACCATCCGCCTTAAAACTCTAACGCGATGTAATTAGGTAATTAAACTGCTTGGGTATTATAGCTTCCGGTGGTAGTAATCGTCCAAAGCTACTGGTCGCTTCATCGCCGGTGACGTCATCATCAGCGCCCTGAGGCGAGTGCCGATGACAAGTTGGGTGATCGTGCAAAAGTCCTTGGAACTTCACTAATGTATGATTAAAAAAAAAATTGTGTAATGTTTAGATAATTCCCTATAGTTTAACTTAAAATGTGAATGATATGGGCCAGGCATTTCCCTTTAAGCAGGACAACCTTGTTCCTTTGACCTATTATGGTCCAATCCGTCATTGTCCTAGCCCTCATTGCCCTATCCCCCATTGCATAAAATACATGCAAATTTGGTGGAGGAAATATTATTTGATGTGACATAGATTGATATTAGTTGCCATTTACTCCTAAAAATTAAAAAAAAAAAAAATTAATTTAGTTCTGAAAAAAATCGCCAGGCGCCACTCGCACTTGCCCTTAACTAGTACAATATCATTACATCTGAAGGCCTCTAAAATGCTGTATTCTCACCCAAACCGCCCTGCAGCCCATGCAATCGACAATCGTTGCCATAGCGACGATGCATAGAACAACGAAACATGACGTCACGCACAATAGAATTGTAGTTATAGCTTTAAATGGCCCGCTTCCTTGACTAGTTGCCTAGTTGCACGTGCCATGTTTCTTGGGAACGATATGTGGTATCAAAAAGGCGACTTGCCAGCTATATGTGGAAAGGCTTGCGACTTGCAGACAGTCAGTCCCAAAATGCTTTACTTTGGTCGTTGCATGCGGAAATTAAACCAGAGAAGCAGAGACAAGTCAACGCCTTAAATTTCAATTCAACTCGTAATAATAGTAATAGCGCGAGGTTTGCATGGCGTTAGGCATTTTATTGGCCCTTCATCAAGCTGTAGATCTAGCAGCCCTTCATTTTCATTATCCGCCCTCGGCCTTGCGGCCTCGGGCCGATAATAAAAATTGGCGGGCTGCTTCAACTTGATGTCGGGCCAATAAAATTGCCTAACGCCCCGCAAACTCGCGCTATTGTCATATTATTCTATTATTACGAGTTGGTGGTCATGTTAACTAGTACAATAGCATTAAATCTGAAGGCCTCTAAAATGCTGTATTCTGACCCAAACCGCCCTGCTGCCCATGGAATGGACAATCGTTGCCATAGCGACATTGTATAGGACAATGAAACATGACGTCACGCACAAAAAAACTGTAGTTATAGCTTTAAATGGCCCGCTTACCTGCCTAGTTGCCTAGTTGCACGTGCCATGTTTCTTAGCAATGATATATGGTATCAAAAAGGCGACTGGCCAACTATATGTGGAAAGGCTTGCGATTTGCGGACGGCTAACTTAGTTCCAAAATGCTTTAAGTTGATCGTTGCATGCGGAAATTAAACCAAAGTCAACGCCTTAAATTTAGATTCAACTCGTAATAGTAGTAATAGCGCGATTTTTGCATGGCGTTAGGCATTTTATTGGCCCTTCATCAAGCTGTAGATCTAGCAGCCCTTCATTTTCATTATCCGCCCTCGGCCTTGCGGCCTCGGGCCGATAATAAAAATTGGCGGGCTGCTACAGCTTGATGTCGGGCCAATAAAATTGCCCAACGCCCCGCTAACTTGCGCTCTTGTTATATTCGTCATTGTTCTGCCCGTCATTATCCTATTTGTCATTGTGCTGCTCGGCATTATCTAACTGTCATTGTCCTGCCCGTCATTATCCTATTAGTCATTGTCCCGCCCGTCATTATTCTATTCGTCATTGCCCTACCCGTCATTATCCTATCCGTCATTAACCTATTCGTCATTGTCCCGTCATTATGCTATCCATCCTGTTGCTGTCCGTCATTATCCTATTCGTCATTGTCCTGCCCGTCATTATTCTATACGTCATTGTCCTACCCGTCATTATCCTATCCGTCATTAATCTATTCGTCATTGCCCTACCCGTCATTATCCTATCCGTCATTAACCGATTCGTCATTGTCCTGCCCGGCATTACGCTATCCGTCGTTATGCTATCCGTCATTAACCTATTCGTCATTGTCCTACCCGTCATGTTGCTGTCGGTCCCAGAGATCATGACCGATGTAGGCGCGGATCCACGAATTTGAAACGGGGGTTGCACTTTGCGTTAAAGATTCTTACACCCGCGGGGGTCCACAATAACATGGGGGTCAAGTACACAAGCAGGGGGTTCCACGTCTTAGCTTTTCGTACATTTATCATCTAAAAAAAGCATCTCGATCACAAAGGGGGGTCCAGACCCCCTAGATCCTCCCACCCCCTGGATCCGAGCCTGCGATGTTAATACATGTACCTGAATAGAAGAAGATGTAGAACTATAAGACTAGATGAAGTTTAATAGTCCAGGTAAACTGAAATATCTAAATCCGCTTATGTTTACCATGGCCTGTACAAACTAAACTTGTACACAGACCATACGGTCACGTGACGCCCTCTGAATTGTCATAGTAACGGTATCTTGGTAAACTGCTCCTCGAAATTTCAGCTCAGTAATTTGATATGGAAATTTATGGCAACAACAACAAAATTGAATATAGTGTGGAAGCGAGTGAGGATTTACCGGAATCAAATGCCAAATTCGCGTACAGAAGCCAATGAAGATTGTGTCCACCACGTCCCAACTTTGACATTCACAGAACAAAACCGTAATCGCCATTTCCGTCGCCTACCGCTCGCCAAAGACGGATTACTTTTTTCGCTGCTCAATAAAACGGGAGGATATTGTAGACAGATAGGGCTTCTCCGACGACAGCGGGGGTGAGTATTGGAGGGTGGGGCGGCGCATTTGGGGGTCTGGGGCAGGGGGTGGTGTGAATGGTGTGTGGAATAGGTGGTGCGTGGTTGTGCCTGGCGAGTGTGGTGCAGCTGCGTGGGGTGGGTGGGTGGGCTGGGTGGTGTGTGGGTGTGGGGTGGCTAGCGCTCTAGGGTGGTAGCTATGCGTGGAGTGAGGGAGGGTGGGTGTGTGGTGTGTAGATGCGTAGGGTGAGCGGGTGTAATTGTGTGGTGGGTGGGGTTTGATAGGGTGGGTGGTGTGGTTGTGTAGGCTAGCTGGCTCTGTAGGGTTGTCGCTATGACGAATGCGAAAGGGTTTTATGTATGCAGCGTGGGTTTGGTGTGGTTGTGTGCTTGGTGGGTGGGTAGGGTGTGTGGTGTGGTTGTGTGGTGGGTGGGGTGGATAGGTTGTGTGGGTGCGTAGCGTAGGTTTGGTGTGGTTGTGTATTTAATGCAGGATTGTGGAATAATGGTGGTGCGTCTGTCTGCATGATTATGTATATCCAATATGTAATATGGCCAATTATTTTGTTCTAAATGTAATGACTCCTGATCACAGGTTTCACTCACAACCTTACCTGTCACACTCTGCTCTATTCATTTATTGCATTTGACAGATATAACCTTCACGGCTCATTCAGAAGTCTATGATGGATTATATAATTACATTACGAAACAAGGCACAAGGCGAATTATCATCAGTTGCTCTTGCTATATATAATGAGATGGGACTGTGGTAGGAGGTGTGTGTGTGTGGAGGTGGTTGGGGTGGGGCTGGGGTGGTGGTGGTGGGGGGGGGGGGCGAAGGCAAGTGGTCGAAAAACTCTGACCCTGAGATTTTTTATGTTCAAAACGAAAACCCCGTACCAAAGCGATTTCTTGTAAAAAGGATATATTAAGTTGAACCTAAATGAACGGAAAAAGACCATGACTGTGGGAGTACCCCTTCACTTCACACCACCCACAACCCCCTCACCAACCAGATACCCCTGAACCCCTGAAATCTTCAGCTTCAATCACCCCCTCATCGGCCCATTATGACCCACACCTCACTCACCCTACTGCCTCGTCGAAAGGTGTGCTGGCCAAAGGATATATCTGGCCGTTCTTGTGGCAGTGTTCTCGCCAATGGGTATCGAAAGGTTCATGTGGCAACGAACAGGGGCCACCCTGCTGTACAAACATGTGCAGGTAATGGAGGTCACACAACTCCCCCCCCCCCCCACCCCCCTCCCGACTGACCCGACGACACTCCAGTTCATCGACCGGTAACGGGAAGCTCTTCGTCCTTCTCATCCATCGATAGATGGCGCCACTGTCTTGTCTCCGAGTGCTGGCGCCATTTTCGCATGCGACGTATCACGTGACTGCCGTACAACCGGCTTAAGGCGCTCACTGCCGCCTGGCGATATCTGCGTTACTGGCACGGACTTTGTCATAATAAGACGAAGATCAAAATTTCTTTATGTAGCAGACATGTTATTTATTGAGCCTATTACCCTCGAGCCGCCGGGATTGAGAGGGCGGGAAGGGGGGGGGGGGAGGGGAGGAGGGGGGGTGAAATTGGTTATTTCAGGTTCCTTAATGTTATTTACATATATATATATACTATTACAAGCAAGCTTTTATCCCGGAGTGATTTTTTCTAGGTTTCAGTTCATATGTATAACACGAAAAGGGTTTAAGGTTAAGGCGTGTGATGACCTCTCCCTCTCCCTTCCGCCTCCTCGATCGTGTCTCGACCCAACCGAAATGTAGCAGAAGCCTGCGAGTGTCCGTATGCAATACACGTTTTTGTTTGCAGCCACCGCAAAACCGAGAGGCTACTGCAACTTTCCCGATTTCCTGCGGGACCTTGAGCCTTCGTCCGGCGATGACCTTGTCGTGTGGACGACGCGTGCGCGGTACGATGGGGTCACGGGTCAACTGACGAAGGCGCGTGAGGTCATAGTCAAGGCCACACAGATGACGTTCAAGGTCATATCGCGGGACGGGTCTTGTGTCCCAGACGCCGTCAATAATTCCGCAGTGCCTTGCACCGGAAGTGACGTGGAGGAGAAGATAATTTGCCTCTCGGAAGAAGCGGAAGAAAAATTTCGGGTGCAGATCCGGCGAGATGGGTAAGAAAACAAAACGTTACTTATTGAGTTTGTATGTCCTCTCTACCATGCACCCCCCCCCCCCCCCCCCCGCCCCCTCTCCCCCGACCTTTCCGGAAATCTGTCTTTATTGTCTGCGGCCCGCTGAAGTGTGAGATCATTGTCATCCCGTCCATCCACGAGGAGTCGCGGGACAACAATTGCGGCACAGTTTATTACTTTCGCTAAAAGGATAAAAAAATTGCAAGTGGCTCCATTTGGCGAACACTATTTCCGCCTCAACTGGGTTCACATCATATCATGAATGGAGATTGGCGCTGTGACCAATGGGTCACCCAACGTTCCGAGTGTCCTCCGTGGCGAGCACTAAGAAATACACGGCCGTTTGCCCTGAGATATATAAGCAGTTCAAGGCACCCCGCCAGTGGAAATTGTGTATTGATTAAAAGAATATCACTCTGAAAACAACTCCTGATATCTCCGTCTCATCAGATTGTCTTTGTAAGAATCAGTGACGAACCGGGTCGAATATTGGTTGGTTGTATATTCAGGACGCTGTAACCACTTTTGGTCATATCGCGTCAATGAGAGAAGGAAGGGAGAGTGGAGCCATGTCCCCGGGGGTAACCCCCTACTTTTTACGAAGGACATGGGATCTTTATCCTGCGACCACACATACATGGCCACAGCGGAGCTCGAACCATTGATCCACGTGCCGTTATTCTTTCAGGTGGCCAGAGCACTCAAGGCGAGCGCTCTAACCCGCTGAGCTACCGGGCCGGTCCCGCGGGTCCTAGGAAGCCGATGTGTTGGTTTTTTTCATTGTCACTTTCTTGCTTGCAGGAAATCAACATTTGGATGCTGGAAGTTTGTGAAGCGAAACAAAAACGTTGTTCAAGTATGGTCAGGTACGGTAGCATCATATTGCGGTGACATAGTGTGATTTAAACTTAAAGCAATAAATATACTTAATTAGCCGTCACAACGTATCGTTCAACTCAAACATCTAAAGACGACTTCTCTTCTTGAACAACACCGATTTTTACATCGGCACTTATATTCACATGTCAAATATTACATCATTGTCAAATGTTGACTTTCAGCAAGAGAGTCCAAGGTCAATGAGGATATGCTGTGTTACGACGCGTCATTGGATAGAGATCCGTGGCCCTGGACAGGTGAGTGGTGACCAAACAGGTCCATATGTTGCTGTCATAGACATCATTATGATACTGCCATAGACATCATTATGATACTGCCATAGACATCATTATGATACTGCCATAGACATCATTATGTTACTGTCATAAACATCATTATGATACTGCCATAGGCATCATTATTTTACTGTCATAGACAACATTATATTACTGTCATAGACATCATTATGATACTGCCATAGGCATCATTATGTTACTGTCATAGACATCATTATGATACTGTCATAGACATCATTATGTTACTGTCATAGACATCATTATGATACTGCCATAGGCATCATTATGATACTGTCATAGGCATCATTATGTTAATGTCATAGACATCATTATGATACTGTCATAGACATCATTATGTTACTATCATAGACATCATAATGATTTTGCTATGGACATCATTATTGTACTGCCATAGACATCATTATGATACCGCCATAGACATCATTATGATACTGCCATAGACATCATTATGATACCGCTATAGGCATCTTTATGATACCGCTATAGGCATCTTTATGATATCGCTATAGACATAATTATGATAGTATCATACACATCATTATGATACTGCCATAAACAACATTATTGTACTGCCACAGACATCATTTTGATACTGCCATAGACATCATTACGATACCGCTATAGACATCATTATGATACTGCCATATACATCATTATGATACTGCCATACACATATAATTATGATACTGCCATATACATCATTATGATACTGCCATACACATATAATTATGATACTGCCATAGACATCATTATGATACTGCCATAGACATTATTATGATACTGCTAGCGACATCATTATTGCACTGCCATAGACATCATTATGATAGTACCATAGACGTCATTATGATACTGCCATAGACATCATTATGGTACAGCTATAGGTATCATTATGATAGTATCATACACATCATTATGATACTGCCATGACCAACATTGTTGTACTGCCATAGACATCATTACGATACTGCCATGGACATCATTATGATACTGCTATAGAGATCATTATGATACTGCCATAGACATTATTATGATACTGCTAGCGACATCATTATTGCACTGCCATAGACATCATTATGATAGTACCATACACGTCATTATGATACTGCCATAGACATCATTATTGTATTACCATAGGCATTATTATGATACTACCATAGACATTATTGTGATACTGCCATACACATCACTATTATACCGCCATAGACAGCATTATAATACTGCCATAGACATCATTATGATACTGCTATAGGCATAATTATGATACCGCTATAGACATCATTATGATACCGCTATAGACATCATTATGATACTGCCATAAACAACATTATTGTACTGTCATAGACATTATTATGATAGTATCATACGCATCATTATGATACTGCCATACATATATAATTATGATACTGCCATAGACATCATTATGATACTGCCATAAACATCATTATGGTACAGCTACAGGTATCATTATGATAGTATCATACACATCATTATGATACTGCCATGAACAACATTATTGTACTGCCAAAGACATCATTACGATACTGCCATGGACATCATTATGATACTGCCATAGACATCAAATATGATACTGCCATAAACGTCATTATGATACTGCTATGAACATCATTATTGCACTGCCATAGACATCATTATGATAGTACCATACACGTCATTAGGATACTGCCATAGACATCATTATTGTATTACCATAGGCATTATTATGATACTACCATAGACATTATTATGACACTGCCATACACATCACTATTATACCGCCATAGACAGCATTATAATACTGCCATAGACATCATTATGATACTGCTATAGGCATAATTATGATACCGCTATAGACATCATTATGATACTGCCATAAACAACATTATTGTACTGTCATAGACATTATTATGATACTGCCATAGGCATCATTATGTTACTGCCATAGACATCATTATGATACTGCTATAGGCATAATTATGATACCGCTATAGACATCATTATGATACTGCCATAAACAACATTATTGTACTGTCATAGACATTATTATGATAGTATCATACGCATCATTATGATACTGCCATATAGATCATTATGATACTGCCATACGCATAATTATGATACCGCTATAGACATCATTATGTTACTGTCATAGACAACATTATGTTACTGTCATAGACATCATTATGATACTGCCATAGGCATCATTATGTTACTGCCATAGACATCATTATGTTACTGTCATAGACATCATTATGTTACTGTCATATACATCATTATGATACTGCCATAGGCATCATTATGATACTGTCATAGGCATCATTATGATACTGTCATAGGCATCATTATGTTAATGTCATAGGCATCATTATGATACTGTCATAGGCATCATTATTGCACTGCCATAGACATCATTATGATAGTATCATACACATCATTATGATACTGCCATATAGATCATTTTGATACCTCCATTGACAACGGTAATATCATGATTGTATACACCGGCATGGTACTGCCATGGAAAACATTTTAGCGTTATTGTCTTCGGATTGACGGGTTATTGCGGTAACAATGACGAGTTATATTGTCCGCGAAATGACGACTTAATATCACCGGAAAGTCAATCGCAATTACTAATTATTGTGCTCGTAATATTAAGACATTAAAGACAGTAACGCAGTAGAACACAACATCTCACTCAATTGAATTGTAAGCACTATTAAAAATGCTATTTCATTGACTCGTTAACCTAAGGCCTCACTCTCTTATTGCCATCCAATTGCAGCCAACGTTCAACAGGAATGGGTCGCCTGTCCAATCACCGGAGGTTTCGACTTTCGCGCCTTTGTTGAGGGCGGGAAACGGGTAAGGTCGACGTCGAACGCTCTGAGTCCCACTCATTGAATCCTTCTCGTTGACTCTAGACCTTCAACAATTTTGAGATTAAAATTTTAAATTAAGATTTAATATCTTTAATGTTGGCGTTGTAGTATGCTACATATAATGCAGGTGTTACATGCTCCAGGCAAGGCGTCTTTCAACTATTCGCAATCGTCCGCCTCCCCACTGCATGAAATACCAACGTGGCCTACCGTCAAAATAGCTTGAGCGGATTTTGACTCTTAATTAACCCATATGTTATAAATATTTATGTTCATATATATTTATATTCATTGATATATTCAGTTTATTATTCTTATATTCTGACTCGTGTAGTACTAACATAGAACTCAACTTGCATGAACATTTTATTTTATGAAGTGCATCTCCACGAGCCGTATGAACACAAAGACAAAATGCATACCTGACAGCTAGTTTTAGCTGCGCCAGCCCACTACCTTCAGTTTGCTTCGGACGGTGCTTATGCATGTCTAATATCCATTAAGTACTGTCATGATACATCGGCTCTAAAATTATGGGTAACACTCCGTAACCTCCGTTCTCAGCAACTCTGTAGACACCAGCCGCAGCCCTCACGCGTGGAGAGCGAATGTATGCTCGGAGAGGGTTTGCAATTTCACTTCCCGGACAGTCGCTGCAGCTTCTTCCCAGACGGACAGTTAGGTATGTATAATAATTACACAGCTACCTCTTTTATCAGTATCCAGACCATGTAACAGATTTTATTTAGGACATTTACAAGTTGCTGGCTCAGGCTCACAGTATTTGTTGATGAGCTAATCAATGCAAAGTAACCCGGTTGCATGTAACTTTCGGTTTGGAGAAATATATGACCGGGAATTTGACCTTTGTTATGTCATAGTTTCAGATTGCGCTTCAGATTCAACATCGATTATTTAACCAAGAAGCAAATACTGTCGCTACGGGGACTTCTATTAAGACCAAGCAGGTCACTATCATAGAAACAACTAAAGAACTGTGACCTTATGATGCCCTTGCCATGTTGTCCAAGTATAGTATGATTACCAGTCTGATCGTTATTATGCATCACGTTTTTTCGTTTCGCTTTTTCGTGACATTAGCATGCGACCTTATTTCAATGCTCATGAAATTATTACCCATACTTTTCTCGCAGGCAAGACGTTTTCCTGTTGGGGTCACTGGATAGAGGAAGACAACTTATTCGTCATCCTCGGGGATAACGAGTCGGCACCAAGGTACACTTTGGTGAGTTGTAGTTCCCAAGGAAACTGTGAGCTGTGTGGGGTGAGCGTTGAGCTGTGAGTTGTCAGCTGTGAGCGATAACATATGAGTTGTGAGCGGTGAGCGGTGAGCTATAAGCTGTGAGTTGAAAGCGATGAGTTGTGAGATGTGATCGAGTTGTGAGCTGTGAGCTGCAAGATGTGGGATGGGAGAACCAGCATGGTCTGTGTAGTGTGTTGGTTTCCCCGAATCAGCTAGAGTGTCTTTAATAGTTTTAAAAGTTTCAAAAGTAATTTCACGTTTAAACGTAACAAATTAGTTTACGAAATCCTCCAAAAAATTCATCAACAAATTATTTGTGTAGTAGATATTCTGCGAAAATATAGTTAAATAACAAAAAAATATCTGAGGACCGACATCTCTAATCTACAGTAGTATAACGTAGTTTATCCCGTGAGAATTGCCCGCGCGCTCCGCCCTTAATAGCGTTCACATCATTTAGACAAATGGAATACATGATACTCTCTGCAACAGCGCCTGCCGAGAGACGCCGAGATCACCGCGGGACTTGCTCCGCGACAGGACCTCACGGCCTTCTTCTACCTGAACAGCGTCTGTCCCATGAGGGGCAAGGGGCGCCCCCCTGGGGGAGTCCAATACACTGAACTAAAGATCCATCGCAGCGGTAAGAGTTGTCACCCTGGAGGACAAAAACAGCTGCTGTGAGTGAGAAAAAAAATCACTCGGTGTTTTTGGAGGTGTATCCGCGATTGACAAATCAGGAGGCAATACAGATATAAATAGCTGCGATTCAAACTCCAATCATCGGAGACAATCGTTGCAAGAAATATATCAATTGGTTTGGATGTTATTTTTCCATGAAACACTAAGATGATGGTTTACTGCACGGCTTGGAACTACCCCAATTTACTTGCAAATCGCGGCCCGGATCTCTCGTTTCACCCGTTTTGCTGAAGGGTACCTCCACTGTGAAGAGTTCCCTTCGCGAGACAACTTCCAGTTATAACGCAAGGCGACGCCACATGAAGGGTCACAATTTATGTCAATTCCTGTGCCAAGATAGCGCGCTGCTTGACATTGATGGCGGCGGGTTGCCTTATTTTTTTTCTCCTTACCAGTCGACCGAAATGAAACGATGCAGATCGCGATTAGATTAGTGTTACACCCGCTTTAATTAATTAAAGAATATTCAGTTATCGGTTGATCAATTGCGTAGAATATGAGTGATAGGAGAGGTATAGGAGTGTCCTTGTCATGTTCAATTGTCATGTGACATTAATATGTAGGTATATATGATATATGAAGATGTCCCTATGGGGGATTCGTCGCGATCGTTGTTAAAGATGCACTCAAAGTCGCGAACGTTCTTAAACATGCACTGAGAGTCGCGAACATGCATTAAAATCACGATTGTTCTCTAACATACACTTAACGTGGCGAACGTTCTTAAACATGCTCTTAAAGTGGCGATCGTGTTCAGAGTCAGAATCAGAGTCAGAATTCGTTTATTTGACCAAGAAATGTAGTACATATCATACAGACCATAAATATACGGGTTCAAACATGCACTTAAAGTGGCGATCGTTCTTAAACCTACATTTAAAATCACGCTTGTTCTCAAATATACATTTACAGTCGCGATTGTTTGTTAAAGTGGGGGGGGGGCGGGGGGGGGGCAAGGGGTATTTCCGTTCCTCGGGAATGGGCTTTTCATTTCACCGTGAACTGGGAATGAGGAAAATAATTCTTCGTGAACTTGGAATGGGGTATTAACCGACCGTCGGGATCAATGATTTTCATTAATCGTGAATTTTAATGCTAAATAACCGTGAATTGGGAAATGGCCAATATCTTTTTATGTATCCGTCCCTTCCATTGTATGCGAAAAGTTCTCCATTTAATTCTTCGTGACCAGTGAATAAATACATTTATTTTTCGTGATTTGGGAACACGACCCCCCCTCTTGCCCCCCTTAAACGTAGCCTACACTTAAATTTGCCATCGTTCCGAAGCATATGCACTCATAGTCGCCATCGTTTGTAAACACTAAAACACTAAATTTGCCATTGATCAAGTGTTGTTCCCCCATGATATGTATGTCAAGATTTCTGATTTGTGAAATACGTTCAAAAGTATTTTTGTGAATACGTTCAAAAGTACACAGCGTAGGTCTATTGTTCAAACGCATAGATATGTCTAGTCTACGTGGGCCTACTTACGTTGATATGTGGAATAGACTAAGCTACGGAATATGTTTCTTCCAGACACAGGGGTTTGCTACGACAAAAGCGAGCAATGCGAAGACTTCGTCGCCGAAGGAAAGTGTACCAACAGTGTTTTTCACAAGTACGCTAACTTATGCAAGAAATCCTGTGGATTCTGTGGTGAGCTGTTGTGACGGGCTCCTTTAAGACGATTAGTGATCAGGAAGTAAACATATCAGGGACTTAACCGAACCACATTCCAGGGTATGTAACTGCCTGGCTGGGGTCAATTAGTGCATTTATCGGCTGATTTTTGTTTACCAGCAACTTTGTATCATTTAGACCCAGTAATAGAATGAAATAGTTGGCAGGAACGTCTACATACATGTATTGCCTTCCCGGGGAGATGTGGTGGTGGTGGGGGGTGGGGGGGTAGTCCAGTTTAGACTACATATGCACACACATGTTCTAAACACTGTAACAGGCCATAATGCGCTATGGCCGTTCTTACTGACACGTTACGTACCATACCTGGGTTCCCACATTGTTAAAACACCTTGCAACGTGGGGAATAGTTTTCCAGGTCAGGAAAACATTCAAAATTTTGATTTGGTTCGGGTCTGCTGGCTTACAATATTCATACTGAATGCATAACACTCTTTTTGGAGAAAGGCACGGCTGTGGGAGAGGTGAGATATTGTTTAATGCAAGGGAAAAACTAAGGAAAAAATTTCTTCCTATATGCTATAGCAACTAGAAATATCTGGTATAGACATCACAGTATATGTTACACAAGTACCGCCAAATCCAATCAAATCAAACCACGTACCATATACATTATATACTACATATTATACTGATAATTCCACCGGTAGGTCAGGTACCCTCTGCGCGATCTGAGTGCCACTTCCCGCGAGACTGGCAAGGCGACTGGCTTTGGTACGAGAAGAACCACGTGGCGGACGTGACCATCGTCACCGGCCGCGTGTCCTTCTCTCACCTTGGGTCCTTCGTCTGCAAGGGCAAACACTGGGCCGTCAATAGCTTCAAGATGTTCTCCTCCTTCAGTAACGGGTGGTACGCATCATCATCCGCTTTCATGCCATTTACTTACAATGATAGCCTGTATATAATGTAATAAGTTAAGCAGCCAGTGGATGGTGCGTCATCGAAAATCACGCCGTAATAGAATATCATAAAATATGGTACCATATCGCGAATACCATATTTTATAGGATATATGATATCGGGTATCGATTATTATACTAATTTTCTGCAAGGTAGTGCAAATTAAGGTGGTATGAATCTGAGGCAATAATTGTATGGCAGAGGGGTGGGGCGCAGATGGTGGGACAGGGATGAGGGTCATGTGATGGCATAATGAGAGATCATATTTGCACACGGCACTTTCCAGTCGCCCTCGGTACACCTGCATTCACTTCCGCAAGGACGGCCATCTCCTGAAATTCCAAATGTGTGAGTAGAATTTGCGTCTTTTCAAATAGTCATGCTGTTCTTGAATAGTCGTGTTCACTTGGGTATTATTTATTATGCACTTTGAGTTTAAAGTTTTTAAACAATCCTAAGATTTAACTTATAAATAACGGATTGTCATGGCGAAAAGTGCGATGTAAATAGTGGCAATCCACGGGATACTATGTCAGACTTCTGGCACTTTGACACTCTTCAGCAGACTCTAATGATATATACTACTGCTAACCTTTGGCTATAAATTGGTATGAGGGTTGGATCCAGAATTGTGAACAGGGTGGGGGGGGGAGGTAAACTTTGGGTTGGTTCGATATTATTACCACCGATCCGCCAGTCAGTTAGGTGGGGGTGTCCAATACACCAATGGAGGTTTGCACCTAAGATGGCGTACATATTGCATTGACGAAGGGCATCCTCGCTGAAACAGGCGGGTCGTCGATACGGGACCCCGACCTAAACCCCTTACCCCCCCCCCCCCCATGGGTCTCTGGATGACATCAGTGAAACAGTTCACACAATTATGATCATCATTCATGCCTTTCAGCCAAGAGCGTCTTGTCGGACAGGTCGTTCGACATGTGCCAGTTCGAAGACGATACTCTACCGCTCGGGGACATGATACGGAGCTCAAGGAAGAAAATCCTCTTGCGTATGTCACTTTAAAAGTCCTCTTGCATATGCCACTTTAGAAGTTCTCTTATATATGTCACCTTAGAAATCGTTTTGTGTATGTCACACCGATTTAAAACAAACCCTGTGTATATCACACTGTAGGCATTATGTTCTTGAGGTATTCCAAGTCACGTGACCCTCCCCCTCTCGCTCAGCTTTTGAAGCGTAGTTGTGCTCCCTTCCGTCAATAATGTCCCGCCTCCCCTAGCCCCCCTCCCCTTGCCCTCCCCCCCCCCCCCCCCGCCCCCACACACAACCTCTCCTTCCTCCGCGGAGACAGACATCAATATAAACTTAATAGACACGAATTGACCAGAATGCGAATGTATATTCTCCTTAATTTGACGGGTTACAGCTAAACCACTGACGACGTTTGACAGTTGCCAATTGTTCAGCGAAAACAAGGTCAACGTGACCTTCAGCGATGGCTCTTCGTGTGGGGGCAGCATGTCTGACTGCGGGTCCAGGGCATTGCTCAGCCTATCTCTGTACCCTTGTCCTGCTAAGGGACATTGGCGAGGTAACATATATTGCCGTATTATTTAGCTGCTAATCATAATACCAATTATACCAAAATAATAGTCAATATAGACCAACTTTTATTTAAAGTATCGTAATACTCCCAAACACAATGTAATTGTCTTCATAAAAATCCAAATAACCAAATAAACAGTAATAAACGCGATATCGTGAGCCGACTGGTACCCACTTCCACGAACCAAAATACGTGTTGGGCGTTTTTGTAAATATTTTTACATTGATTAATGATTGAATATAAAATATTTGCAGAATACAGTTGTGTTTCGTACACAAAACTGGCAGAGAACCACGGAGTTTTGGTGACTGAGCAAAAGCCGGGCAGCGGGCGCTTCCAGTGCTGGGTAATCGTCAAATAATAGAAATATTTTAGCAGACAAAAAAACGATAGTATATGGTATTGGCAGCTATATTTCATTCGATATATACATTTATATGTATATATGGTATTTAATAATGTACACGAGTAAACAAACAAAAGGGCGTCTTCGACATTCAACCGAAGGTAGTGTATGGTGAAGCAATGGTTCGCCCTAACATGGAAGAACGACCCACTAATTTATGCTATACAAATTAAAGCACATTGCGGTATATCGCCCTATGCAGGTGATACGTACAAGGCCAGAGGGGACCTGGGAGGAGGCGACTGTCCTGGAGAGTGGTCAGTGTGGGGATGAAGGAGACTTCATGAGGATGTCTCGGCTGCCAGACGCCGTCCTCTCACTGCGGCACGAGCAAGGTTGGTCGCCATGGCAACATATCGTTGCTCATGGTTCCAGCGCCACGTGAAGTGTTAAGTGTGAAGTAGTTCTCCAAAATGACAAGAAATGCAGATTTGATGATGATGTACAATTAATCATTAAGCAATAAGAAAACATCAATGAGATATGTTTCAAGAACTTACTGTACGTACGTATGGTAGGTTTAATGCCGAGTGCAACTCTAAAATATGTTGAAACATGAGAGGAATATACTTCAGACTAAGTGTAACTCAATCTGCAGTTATATCTACAGTCGAGCCTGCCACAAGCTCTGTGTATTGCCTTCTTTTCTGAATAACTCGGCACCGACGGAACAACACTGCTACTAAATAGTCGGATACCGGAACCACGAGATGCGACCGCTGAGTGATAAGAACAAAGTCCACCATCATTAACATCTAAGCATTTTTTTGTGTGAACTGATATAAAGGTGGCCAGGCGTTAGCGAATAATTAATCTTAGCCTGTGTCTCCATGTTTATTTGTTTTGGTGTAACAAATGAAAAGAACGCTGAACTCTGAACTCTACTGATGAAACTAGATCTACATTATTGTATTTTTTTCTTTCCCAATTTGTCCACCAATATTGGCCACATATGCAAAAAGCGGTCGTCGAAAAGAGAAGACCTAGACTGTGGTTGGTGCTACAGTTTAACGATACATGAAAAATCTTCCCCTCTGATGCAACGCTATGTTGAATGCGATCACTGGAAGCTAACTTTACGTATATTCCATGTCGCCAGATATGAGGATGTGCCACGACCATATCGCGAAGAGACCGTCCACGGAGGAAACAGAAAGACGCGAGGCGCACGATGTTGCCATGACGACGCATCACACTTTGGGTCCTCGGAATGCCACGGCGATGTCTTCTAACGTTACCAAGTACAATGACGGCCCGGGAAGTGGAGATAGGACGGCTATATCGGACACATCCTCTCGGTACCAAGTCCCGTCCGCCAGCTCTGGCAACGGAGGAGGTTACCGGAAGCAGACTTGGCCAAATAACTCGCCAGGCGGCGCTCCCTTAACGGACGCAAAGCCCATGAACCAAGGATTGGGAACTTCCGGCAGTCCTACCACCGTCGTGACCGTCATGCTTCTCCGGATATTTGTCTCTTGGTTTACCCACTCAGACGTCACATGACATGAACACAGAAGGTCAACCGATAATGTGAACATATGAAAGAAATATAATTATATTCCGAAAATATCAACAATAAGACTTATCGCTATCGCTCGACTGGACTGCGTCGATGCCGGAGATTTACGGACCGGGAGGTTTCATGGAAGGTCTGCAACGAGTATAGATATACATGCATATGTAACCAATTCGTCGACGATGTTAGAGACACATCATCATGGATTTATCGCCAACTCTGTTTGGACTTGATGATGCACCCGCAACATCCTATTCACTGATTGGATTGGATTGAAAAAGTATTTTGCTAATGGCGAAAGAAAATGTCTGGATCTTGAGAAACTTGCCCTGTATTTATTGGTATCACGGCGTGTTCTCGACTCGAATGATCGTTGTTGTTATACACAGTACACGTGTATGTTGTTATACACAGTACACGTGTATGTTGTTATACACAGTACACGTGTATGAAGACACGTTGCAAAACGTGTTTGATGTCAACAAAACCGTTTACTGTCAGCGATTACTTAGCAACCGTGGCGGCGACATAGTGACGTCATTACATAGGCTCCAGTTACACGTGGGCTGAAGTTTCCACTGAGCACCGCTAGGAAAAGCTAAATATTTCATAGATGAAAGGTCCGATGCTGGAATAGAGACCCACAAGAAACCAGGCCAAACTAAGAGTCCGGACATCGGGCATGTTGAAATCCTCGATCGTACAGGTTAACTATTGAAGGTATTATTCAAAGCTCGCAACGGAGTGGTCACACTGTCATGAATCCAAATAAATGTTAGGGTAAGCTGTTGGAGTGAAACAATAAATGTGGATTGGGGTAAATATAGGGGTCGGAGACTAGGTCATCCAACCTTCGCCCCCTCCCCAGTAATTCATCACAAGAGACATTTAAACATCAGCCCACATTACTTTAGCAGCTGCGTAAGCCTCTTATAATAAGGGATTTATGTCGCTATGTCTGATGTACAGACTCGACGGTGTCCTATATGGTTGAATGTTGATTTGCACCTGGCGTCCAACAGCACGGTATGTCTTTTGGAGTTACTCTCTTCAGAATGACAAGTTATAGTCCAAAGAATGACGAACTATTGTCTTGACGAATTAGTCATAGGATTGACGAGTCTTGGAAATGCGAGGTAATGACACGCAGAGTCCTGAAAATGTCGAGTTATCTATGGATTGACGACGGACTTATTGTATTGAGGGAAGACTTATTGGACTTTAATCCAGTGTTGTCAATGTAGCTCGTTGGGTCGTGTCAGCGCTCAGCGTGTTCACTGCACTAGGGGGGGGGGTGGGATACTAGGCCTACTTATGAGCCTGAACAGGATCTGGCACCGTATGCTTCCGTATATAAGCCAATCTCTCAGATAATGACAATATTGCGAAGCTGCAAGGAGGAAGAGAATAGTGGGCTGCCTTGTAGACTAGGCACTACAGGCTATTGGTGTTCATTTGTCTTGTATAATATCGATGTACATGTCTAAACGTTTAATCTTACGTTGTACGGCCACTTATTTCACACTGAATTGGTTGTACCTGATCGTTATAGGTAAAGTGCCCCTGTGCCAAGTGTAAATAAATATCATGGTTCAAATGTTGCTTTAGAAAACTGTGTGTAGCACTCACTGTGTGTAGACCGACTGTTATGCACTCATAGGTGGCTTTAACCTTTGAAGGCTACTGGCTGGCTTATAATAAATAAATCCATATGATGGTCGTAGGCGCGTAGGGTTTGTAGAACTGGGTGAGGGGGGAGGGGAGGAGGACTTAATACATTGCTGGGTTTGCGCGGTAAACGCCCCCCCCCCCCTTCCCTGCCCAAAGTCCATTCTGTAGACTGGCTGGTTCCCGGCCCTAGGCTTGCATGTCCATTCTGTAGACTGGCTGGTTCCCGGCCCTAGGCGTGCATGTCCATTCTGTAGACTGGCTAGTTCCCGGCCCTAGGCTTGCATGTCCATTCTGTAGACTGGCTGGTTCCCGGCCCTAGGCTTGCATGTCCATTCTGTAGACTGGCTGGTTTCCGGCCCTAGGCTTGCATGTCCATTCTGTAGACTGGCTGGTTCCCGGCCCTAGGCTTGCATGTCCATTCTGTAGACTGGCTGGTTCCCGGCCCTAGGCTTGCATGTCCATTCTGTAGACTGGCTGGTTCCCGGCCCTAGGCTTGCATGTCCATTCTGTAGACTGGCTGGTTCCCGGCCCTAGGCTTGCATGTCCATTCTGTAGACTGGCTGGTTCCCGGCCCTAGGCTTGCATGTCCACTCTGTAGACTGGCTGGTTCCCGGCCCTGGGCTTGCATGTCCATTCTGTAGAATTTAAACAGCGAATCTTCACATAGCATTAATAGGACTGTACATTCATTTTGGGATCTTAGGACACTTGACGAGACAGGGTTGCTTATGCTCTACGTCAATGCCTAACATCAACGGCCTGTACGGGCTGCCTACCTTCCGGTTGTTTGTCATCACTCGCTTCACACACAAGATCGGCTAAAGCTGTCCTTGGATGCACAACTAATCACTGAAGTTATGTGCATATCAGAATTATAACCATCCGAGTAGATTCATGTTATATATGAGCGGTTAGACAGTTGATAAACCAAAATGCCGTTGTCTCAGGAGTCAGTGTCAGGCGATCTAAAATATGCTGCGCGGGGTTTGCCATGTCGTATGACGTGATAATCAGCACTCTCATGTCTGCGCGCGGTATCTATGGTAACGTAACAACGCTCCTTATATGGACTGACCAGGCGAGGACAATGGTGCTCCGTTGGTCGCAGATATGTAAACATCGATGATTTGCCTCAAAATACAACGCTTCAAACAGTGTCATCGAACGGTCCACATGCATTATGGAGAGATAAATATCTTATCTTTAACTATATCACATAGCTGTAGCAAGGCACCAGCGTGATGCGCACTCGTTCTAAGAGCACGTGTTTTTTTGTTGGTCCCCAAAAAGACCTAAACCAGAAATAGAACCACCGAGAACTGTACAGCCCTATATCAGAAGCCAGTCGACAACATTGTCATGGTAATAGTGGGTGATGTTTCATTTCAATTACTTAAAAAAACAATTTTTTGTACAGAATACGATTTATTCACACATACATACAGCTGGACTAACAATCATAAATCATATGCATATACATATATAAAATGAGGGTTTGGTCTTAAGTTTCAAACCGATCTGTGGCTAATCCCCCCCATTCCCTCTCGTGATCTCACGCTGAATGATAACGACAGAATATTTGAAGCAAGCCCCCAAACTTTCCCTGTTTGACAACTGACTTCCAACGAGTTCCACCAATGGGCGTTTTACCGGATACGATAATGATAAGGATGACAAAGAAAAAGACGAAAGCGACTCTCATGAGCACTGTGAACCAAGTAATAGTAAGTATGACAGCCTGGGGATGACACGAGAATGGCTTGACGGTCACATGGTCAGTTACAGAACGACGTGTCTTGGGAACACTAAAACAATAGTAATTACCCAAGGTGACCTGTCTACTGACGCGCGACACCGCCGCGACACCCCCGGAGATGACGCCATGGTGTGTCGTTACGAGTATCATGTCGCGATCGTCGGCAAAACAGAACGCGACACACGCTCAGAGCGACACCTACCGACAACCAGTAGAAACGATGTCCTCCGACCCCTCTAAAAAAATGGCGGCACAATTTGACGAATGTTTCGAATATTTTGACAGCACTTTACGAGTCTCAAGTGTTATGAGCACAACTCACCAAGCCCATAAATCAATCCAGATTACTCTTCGGGACTCGTAAACATATTAACTACAATTGATAAAATACTAAAAGAACAACGAAGTATTACCTAGGCGGTGACCTTGAACTCACTGAACCTCCAGACGCCAAACCATAAACAGAACGCATTGCAATGAAGGTCAAGGCCGACCGGACCCGCAGGCGACAAAAGTGGGCCATCTTCAAAAATACTTCGAATGTTTCTCCTTCGAGTAAAAAAAAACAAAAAGGTTTTTAATCTTACAACAAACTTTTACTGGCGAGAGCGACAAGAAGGCATCAGCCCGGGGCACTCTCAATCCACAGTTCCCAGTGCTTCCGCCAGGGGGCAGTATCGAGCACGGCCAAAGGGTCACGTCACGTCATCGCTGACAGGCTGAAGAGGATTTACCTCCCCCGCCGGCCGACAGGGGGCGCCAGGCTGTGGAGGTCAGACCGGGCGGGAGGCCGGGGGTGAGGGGTTAGGGGTGAGGGGCGAGAGATTCACTTCTTCTTCTTGGGGCCCCGACGGCTGTCTGGAGTCTCAGCCTTGCGCTTCTGTCCCATCTGCCGAGAGAAAGTACACAAGGGTCAGCAGCTGACATCGGCGACATCAAATGGTATATTGGTGTCTTACGCTGGATCGTGCGCACACTAAAGTTAATTTGGCCCTCTTTGCAAACTACCGGCAAAATAAAACTGTATTTGGATAAAAACACCTGCAGGTGCAAGGGTCGAACCAACGACCAGTTGACCTGCAGCTCGGTTATGGTAACAACCAATGCGCAGAAGATGGAGTCATGTTTTAGGCCACCTTTCAGCCCCAATAGGCTGAACCGGGTAAATCTCCGGGAAATAGGACATTAGATCAATTATATGGGAAACAAACCACAGATTCAGACACTAAACACAATACAACTCAGTCTGGAATTCCGAATCAATGCAATGGTCACTACTTCTCTTTCCCTTCTAACCATCTACGATTCGTTGTGCATATTAAGTCCGTCGTACCTTGGGTGTGTTCGTCTTTATCCCTTTTTTCCGTTTCTCGGCCTTCTCTCGTTCCTCCAGCTCCATGTTTTCTCGCTCGATCAACGTGATCAGAGTGTTACAGCGTCGCTGTAGCTCCTGAAAGACACAGAAAGGGGTCAAGTGAGAAGGCACACGGACAGGTGTGGGCAAGGCTGTTAAGGGAGAAGGTACACGGACAGGTGTGGGCAAGGCTGCCAAGGGAGAAGGTACACGGACAGGTGTGGGCAAGGCTGTCAAGGGAGAAGGTACACGGACAGGTGTGGGCAAGGCTGCCAAGGGAGAAGGTACACGGACAGGTGTGGGCAAGGCTGTCAAGGGAGAAGGTACACGGACAGGTGTGGGCAAGGCTGCCAAGGGAGAAGGTACACGGACAGGTGTGGGCAAGGCTGCCAAGGGAGAAGGTACACGGACAGGTGTGGGCAAGGCTGTTAAGGGAGAAGGTACACGGACAGGTGTGGGCAAGGCTGTTAAGGGAGAAGGTACACGGACAGGTGTGGGCAAGGCTGCCAAGGGAGAAGGTACACGGACAGGTGTGGGCAAGGCTGTCAAGGGAGAAGGTACACGGACAGGTGTGGGCAAGGCTGCCAAGGGAGAAGGTACACGGACAGGTGTGGGCAAGGCTGCCAAGGGAGAAGATACACGGACAGGTGTGGGCAAGGCTGTCAAGGGAGAAGGTACACGGACAGGTGTGGGCAAGGCTGCCAAGGGAGAAGGTACACGGACAGGTGTGGGCAAGGCTGCCAAGGGAGAAGGTACACGGACAGGTGTGGGCAAGGCTGTCAAGGGAGAAGGTACACGGACAGGTGCGGGCAAGGCTGCCAAGGGAGAAGGTACACGGACAGGTGTGGGCAAGGCTGCCAAGGGAGAAGGTACACGGACAGGTGTGGGCAAGGCTGTCAAGGGAGAAGGTACACGGACAGGTGTGGGCAAGGCTGTCAAGGGAGAAGGTACACGGACAGGTGTGGGCAAGGCTGTCAAGGGAGAAGGTACACGGACAGGTGTGGGCAAGGCTGCCAAGGGAGAAGGTACACGGACAGGTGTGGGCAAGGCTGCCAAGGGAGAAGGTACACGGACAGGTGTGGGCAAGGCTGTCAAGGGAGAAGGTACACGGAAAGTAAGGATGACAATTGGGTTATAATGGTATATAATGGTAAAAGGGGTAATGCTGAGGAGAGATAATTGAAGACAAATAAGACATTTTAGTGCAGATTTACTGCAGGAAACTCCTGACACAGTGGTGCACTCTTGGGAAGAAACCTCCCATGGGTATTTCGGGCGTTAACGGAATACCAGTATTAACGGTGACCTACTGCACAATGCGGTCCTTTATTCCAATGCTAGGGGGATTTATTGCTCACGCATCATTACACATCCCTATCAGGATTTACTCAAATAATCCATATTTAGTGGATTTTAAGATGGAAGATTGGGACAAATATCCATGTCTGAGCCTGTGTGTATTCTTCACCCACTCAGCATGGACGTCATGGACCCTCCCCACACACCATGGCAGGCCTGGACCCCCCCCCCCCACTCACTATGGCGGACCTGGACCCCCCCCCCCCCCCACTGACCATGGCCGTCTTGGACTGCCCCCCCCCACTGACCATAGCCGTCCTGGACCCCCCCCACTGACCATAGTCGTCCTGGACTCCCCGCCCCCCACTCCCCATGGCCGTCCTGGACCCCCCCCCCCCCCACTCACCATAGCCGTCCTGGACTCCCACCCCCCCCACTGACCATATTCGTCCTGGACTCCCTGCACCCCCACTCCCCATGGCCGTCCTGGACTCCCCCACTGACCATAGTCGTCCTGGACTACCCGCCCCCCCCCCACTCCCCATGGCCGTCCTGGACCCCCCCCCCCTCCTTTCCCACTCACCATAGCCGTCCTGGACTCCCCCCCCCCCCCCCACTAACTATAGCCGTTCTGGACTCCCCCACTCACCATGGCCGTCCTGGACCACCAACCCCACCCCCTTCCTCACTCACCATAGTCGTCCTGGACCACCCCCCCCCCTCACCATAGCCGTCCTGGATTCCCCACTCACCATGGCCGTCCTGGACCCCCCTCCCACTTCCCCATTCGCCATGGCCGTCCTGGACCCCCTCCCCCCTTCCCCACTCACCATAGCCGTCCTGGACTTGATGAACCAGTCGAAACGGAACTGCGGGGCCTGGCGCACCGCCGTGCGCAGCTCGTCGTAGACGTTCTCGCGGTCGAAGCCGAGCTTGTGGAGCATGCAGACCAGGAAGCGGTCCTCCTCCTCCGTGTAGTTCTTCCCCTTGTTCGTCCCGTACTGGATGCGCATCTGGTGGAAGGGCGCCCGGTAGCGCGCCATCTGCAATCATAGCAACGTGGGGGTAGGGTGTGTGTGGGAGCGGGGGGGTGAGGTGATTGAAGGTGACGGGGGGGGGGGATGGCGGCGCCAACATACGTTTAAGGAGACACGGGAGACGGAGAATGTCCATTGATAACCATGGAAACGGGCTGGGTTAAGCCTGGGAGACACGGTAAACGGGTAGGCGCGCCGGTTGTAACCATAACAACGAGGGATATCGTGAACAGTCAGATAAGTGTGTCATTTTAAGAGTTTTTAACCATAGCCAAGGGCTTGGGTAGTAGGGCTGAGGGGCTGGTAACGAAGCCATGTAGCGCGCCGGTTGTAACCATAGCAGCGGGTACGGTTAGGACCCCACCCCCGCCCTTACAAGGGCCTGCCCCGGGAACTTACCTTGGCGTCGAGCGCCTTCTTGATGCTGATCCGCCGCTGTATCTTGGCCTCGCCTCGCTCGATCTGCGCCATGATGCGCTCGATGTCCTGCAGCTCATTACAGCGCTCCCAGAACACGCTAGAGTACTCCATGACCTACAACAGGGAACAGTATCGTGTAGTACTCCGTCACCTACAACAGGGAACAGTATCGTGTAGTACTCCGTCACCTACAACAGGGAACAGTACCATGTAGTACTCCGTCACCTACAACAGGGAACAGTACCATGTAGTACTCTATGACCTACAACAGGGAACAGTACCATGTAGTACTCCATGACCTACAACATGGAACAGTACCATGTAGTACTCGATGACCTACAACAGGGAACAGTAACATGTAGTACTCCATGACCTACAACAAGGAACAGTACCATGTAGTATTCCATGACCTACAACATGGAACAGTACCGTGTAGTACTCCGTCACCTACAACATGGAACAGTACCATGTAGTATTCCGTCACCAGAACAGGGAACAGTACCATGTAGTACTCCATGACCTACAACAGGGAACAGTACCATGTAGTACTCCATGACCTACAACAGGGAACAGTACCATGTAGTACTCCATGACCTACAACAGGGAACAGTATCGTGTAGTACTCCGTCACCTACAACAGGGAACAGTACCATGTAGTACTCCGTCACCTACAACAGGGAACAGTACCATGTAGTACTCCGTCACCTACAACAGGGAACAGTACCATGTAGTACTCCGTCACCTACAACAAGGAACAGTACCATGTAGTACTCCATGACCTACAACAGGGAACAGTACCATGTAGTACTCGATGACCTACAACAGGGAACAGTACCATGTAGTACTCGATGACCTACAACAGGGAACAGTACCATGTAGTACTCCATGACCTACAACAGAGAACAGTACCATGTAGTACTCCATGACCTACAACAGGGAACAGTACCATGTAGTACTCCATGACCTACAACAAGGAACAGTACCATGTAGTATTCCATGACCTACAACAAGGAACAGTACCATGTAGTATTCCATGACCTACAACATGGAACAGTACCGTGTAGTACTCCATGACCTACAACAGGGAACAGTACCATGTAGTACTCCGTCACCTACAACAGGGAACAGTACCATGTAGTACTCCCGTCACCTACAACAGAGAACAGTACCATGTAGTACTCCATGACCTACAACAGGGAACAGTACCATGTAGTACTCCATGACCTACAACAAGGAACAGTACCATGTAGTACTCGATGACCTACAACAGGGAACAGTACCATGTAGTACTCCATGACCTACAACAGAGAACAGTACCATGTAGTACTCCATGACCTACAACAGGGAACAGTACCATGTAGTACTCCGTCACCTACAACAGGGAACAGTACCATGTAGTACTCCCGTCACCTACAACAGGGAACAGTACCATGTAGTACTCCATGACCTACAACAGGGAACAGTACCATGTAGTATTCCATGACCTACAACAGGGAACAGTACCATGTAGTACTCCATGACCTACAACAGGGAACAGTACCATGTAGTACTCCGTCACCTACAACAGGGAACAGTACTATGTAGTACTCCGTCACCTACAACAGGGAACAGTACCATGTAGTACTCTATGACCTACAACAGGGAACAGTACCATGTAGTACTCCGTCACCTACAACAGGGAACAGTACCATGTAGTACTCCATGACCTACAACAGGGAACAGTACCATGTAGTACTCCGTCACCTACAACAGGGAACAGTACCATGTAGTACTCCATAACCTACAACACGGAACAGTACCATGTAGTACTCCATCACCTACAACAGGGAACAGTACCCTTTAGTACACCATTACCTACAACAGGGAACAGTACCCTTTAGTACACCATTACCTACAACAGGGAACAGTACCCTTTAGTACACCATTACCTACAACACGAGAGGCTTCATGTCCACTCCGAAACACACAGGGAAAGGTGCCATTGAACGACAGAGACATGAAATGACTGCAGCACATCCAGTCACAATTTCAGCATCGGCGATGTTCTACGTAGTACTAGGACAGTTTGCACAGCTTTCCGTTATGAGTTTGGGAAGAGCAATCTGTTAGTGGTCGTCAGATGCCTTGACGCGAGCCGTGAGGGCAACCCTTGCCTCCTGACGAGGCCTCCAGGATGAGGCCTCCAGGATGAGGCCTCCAGGATGAGGCCTCCTGTAAGGCCTCCAGGGTGGCCCGGTGTGGGAAACACGTGCACTAATGTGGCAGCAAGCGCCCTTCGATGCCTACCTCCTCGGGACTCTTGCCCTCCACCTCCTTCGCGATACTTTCGATGTCATCCCGACCAAACTTCTCGTTGGCCTTGATGAACTGGTTGAAGTCTCGCTTCGACCAGTTGCTGAATCCCTACAGCAAAAAAAGGGACATATATTAAGGTGGAGGCACACCAACCTAACAATACTGTCAGCAACTAAAAATACAGTCAGCTTTCATCACAGGAAGCCAATTTAATTAATCAGACGAGACAAACTAGAGATACATTAAACGTGCATAGTGAATGATACTGCAACGGAGACAGAATAGCTGGTTATTCATATAGGAGACATGAGCGTCACCTTTTGGCAATTGAGACGGGAGAGCCGGCTGGGGAAAGACAGACATGATGGTGAGTTTACTCAAGTGCTATATAGCGAACAGGTCACGTGACTGTGATTGCTACCAAGCGCCACCTGGCAGACAAACTTCCCCCCCAATATCACTGCCGGAGACCGCAGCGCCATCTGGCGACACCTACCTGCTTCAAGAGCTCTTCCTTCTCCAGAATTTCCTCCTCCGTGAGAACCTCGGACTCGTCGATTTTCTTCTGCTCCTCCTTCCGGACACGGTCAGCGTCGCTGCCCAGTTCAGGATCCTTAGGGACCTGCCACGAGAAAAATCCGTATCAATATATATATATATGTAGAAATATATATGTATATTGAGAACGACAGCGAGAAGACTGTGGACCTCTGGCACGATCGATGGCCTGGCATGGTTCACTCGACACAGCCAAGCGCGCTAACTACTAGACAATTCGCAGACGAACGTTGGTTGGTTGGGTATTCAGGACGGTTTAACTACTTTTGGTCATATCGCGTCAATGGGAGAAGGAAGGAAGAGTGGAGCCATGTCCCCGGGGGTAACCCCTTACTCTTTCGGAAGAAAGACACGGGATCTTTATCCTGCGACCACACAGACATGGCGACAGCGGGGCGCGAACCATTGATCCACGTGCCGTTAGGCTTTCAGGTGGCCGGAGCACTCAATGCGAGCGCTCTAGCCGACTGAGCTATCGGGGCGGCCCCTCGCAGACAAAGGTAAGCGGAGTGAGAAGGCCAGCGCACCATCCTATACGGCCTGAGCGTTGTCGTGGACAGCACAACAGGTACTACATGGACGTTGTGCCGGGTTAAAACCGAAATCTCTTAAGTTCATTCTACTTACCCTGTAGCCGATGTTTTTACGGTAAAAGTAGATTTCCCGGTCGAGCAGTTCAAACAAGCGGGGTGGGTAGAACTGGAAGTCCTGCACGCTGGGCTGCTTTGGAGGTCTAGGCGCCTGAGGAAACCAACAACGGCATGTTACATCGGGAGTACGAGGACAGCGCCATCTTGGCGTGCAAAGTGAAACAGCTAAATATACTTGTGGGACGTGCAAATCAGATTGACATTTTGATTCCGGAATCACGAACCGACTGTTGTATAAATAATATAAAGACATGAACTACATGACGTATTTCATCTCCGCCACATCTACGATAACAAGGTAAGGTCTTACCAGCCCCTTACACCTAAACTATTAAGTAGAATCTCAACAGAACATTAATTCCCTTGATCTACCGTGCGCACTGTGAGAACAGCGCCAAAGCCAAATAGCCTATTGACCACCAAAACAAATTCCTTCTTTATACTCAATATTAAAAAATATAACCTAAAATCTAAATGGTCTACATTTAATATAATCATTGCTAAACATGTCAGATAAATCAAAAATCATGAATCAAAAATAAAAAAAAAAACTGCACGAGGGAATTTCTTGCTAAATGCATTCCCCCGTTTGCTGTCCGGTGCGCCCCCTACCGGCGAGGACGTGTACCTTAGGCGCCTTAGGCTCGCTGACGCGCAGCGCCTCCCGGAAGTAGGCGTCCACAGCGTAGTTGGCCTTGCGCTCCCGCTTGGGCGGCTCGATCCAGTGGCCGATGCCCGGGATCTGCTGCTTGTCGCGGTAGTCCTCTCCCTCGAACTGGTACACGCTCGTCCCCGGGGTGTCCAGCGAGAACACCCGCAGCGAACTCTCACCCATCTCACCCATCTGCTGGTTCAACTCCTCGGTCTGAGGATGCCATGGTAACGAGGATAGGAGAGAGATTATTTTATCGGATAAACGGTTCCTTTGACTTCAGGTGAGTGTGGAGTTTGCCAGGCAGGTCAATCCCGTAAGGCTATATCGTGCCATATCAGATAGATGGCAGACTGAGAGATGGATGCATGGATGGATTGTCGGTGTTTCACAACAATTTGGTTCAGCATAGTCTACGTATTACTCGCGCCTACCATTTACTACAATAACACATATCGTGGGCTCTAACAATGGAAGATGTCAAGATGTATATATATATATAAAATCGCGTAAGATACTTTTACATTTTGCTATTATCACTGGTACCGTTGATGATGACGACCTTGTAACGCATATCCCGACGGTGATGTCTTACCTTTTTCTCGCCTCGCTTGAGGATGGCGTCGATGTCCTCCGAGGTGATGGCGCTGTCTTTAGAGGCGAACACGTGGTCGGCGCCGTGGCGGATCATGGACAGCACCTCGTCTTTGGCCAGCTTGCTCGTGTTCTGATCCACCAGGCGTCCTATAATAGGGATAGAAACGGAATCAAATGGCGCGTAAGGCCGCTGAGTGCATACAAGGGTCATTCTGAACTAAGTAACCGACCAGTATGGTGGCTGATTTGTTGTTTGTTCAGGACGCTTTAACCACTTTTGATCATGTCGCGCCAATGGGACGAGGAAGAGAGAGTGGAGCCATGTCCCCGGGGGTAACCCCCTAGTCTTTGCGAAGAAAGACCTGGGATCTTTATCCTGCGACCACACAGACATGGCCACAGCGGGGCTCGAACCACCGATCCACGTGCCGTTAGGCTCTCAGGTGGCCACAGCACTCAAGGTGAGCGCCCTAACCCACTAAGCTATCGGGCCGGCCCCTCCTATTATAGGGGCAGCAACGGAATCACTAGGGGAACGTTGGGTTGGGGTTTCAGACAGTGTTGGGTGCACGTGAAGGCTAGCGTGGGCTAAGCAACCTCCCGGAACCATGACATCGGATTGAAGGACACTTTCCCCAGACTCACGCTCAGGCTCCAGGGTGCAAACTCGTGGCCTGTCTACAACTGTTTATCAACTGACATAGAGACTCTATCTCATATGAAACAAACGGTAAGTGAATACATTACTTGAGAGAACGCGGCTCCAATAGTTTACATGCTAAGCTATTCCACTAGTCTACTCCGAGGCAAGCTTTGAATTGGGCCCCACTCACGGCGGATAAGAATAAGGCTAAATCAAAAGGTTCGGAATGTGTATGGCAAGCCTGTGAAAGACCCCCACAATGAAGTAAGGATAAATTAGGGCTACTTGTGCCAGACAAATAGGGGAAAAAGCAGCAAAAAGGAGGGGACCCTAGGAAAACGTAGGTTCTTTTAATCAAAAATTAGCCACGCCTTTTCTGCATATTTACCTACCGAGAGGACTTTTGCCCGTACCGCAGGATGAATCACTTAACACTTTAAGATCAGGCCAGATAACATACATTTCGGTACCACAGATTAGATAGTATACAGTATACCGCACTAGTGCGCGACACTGCCGGAGCCATGTAATCTGCTTTCTTGTTGTAGTGAATTAACTATTGAGACAGATTTCAATGTTGTGTCTTATATCTTCACGGCCGCGACCTAGCAAGATAGATAAATTTCCGAAAAATTAGGGTGTACTAAAACATTGATACCAAAAATTACCCACCATCTGTGGTGTACTAAAACATACAGCCCCAAAAAATAATTATTGCTTCCAAAATGACGGTAATACCTACCCTATAATAATAATAATAAAGGTAGAAGAGGGAGAACTTAAACAAAGTAGGAAAGTACGGATCGCCTGGTATTGCGACTAAAGCCCTAGGCAAGCACAGGCTGTCCAGCACACCCTCATGAAAAAGTAGGACAAAAGCAGGAAAATAGAAGCAAAAAGTAGGAAAATAGAAGCAAAAAGTATGACTCAAATAGCATATGAAGGAACATTATTCCGGATAAACAAATGACAAAAAGTTATATTACTGAGAAAATGCTTTTTTAGAATATTTCTTATATGCTGCTCAGCTGTACCTGTATTTTCATTATTAGAACTTGACAGACACTAGTGTTGATTTCAAGATATATCAGGACGCAAAAACAAAACACCTCTGACTTTTGCAATAATAGAAGCGATATGCACACTTTTACAGCAATTCACGACATTTTGAAATTGAGCCTGGTGAAGCAAATACCAAAAAGTAGGAACAAGTAGGAAAATGTAGGTATTTTGAAGAAAAAGTAGGAAAAATAGGATGGCGACAAAAAAGTAGGAAAAGTAGGATCACTGGACAGCCTGCAAGCGTGTCAATCCTTTCAAGCTCAACTTTTGTTCATGTTGTTGTATCAGTATAAACGGCCCCACAAGATGGCGGCACTGCGGCCAAGGCCACGCCTCCTGCCCACTATCTCCAACCTTGTTGGATGACGAGGTTGTCCAGCCGGAGCTTCATGTCTGCTCGCTCCACTATCCTCTCCTCCACAGTGTTCTCAGTGATGAAGCGAAACACGCGCACCTGCTTCATCTGGCCGATACGATGGGCGCGGTCCTGGAAAACAACATGAAATGCTTTGGTTATTTAGGCCGCTTTTAAGCACACAAGAGTGAAAGTGGGCCAGGAACCCCACCCACCCCCCCTCCAACGCCCCAAACAGGGTCGTACAACAGACTGGTACAGGGCACTCAAAGAATCGACTCGTACACTGGAAGTGTACCACAGTACAGACTGATGCTGGCGTTAGGAGTGGGAGGCTGATGTCACATGTGTGTGTGTCATTGTGACTTGGGTGAATATTTCAATGTATTGCATATTGCATAGTAGGGTATTGGTAGATGTCGTGCTATGTTAGTGTCATGTGTCATGGCATGGCGAGTGTTGGGTGTGTCTCAGTTGTTCAAGTATGGCACGATAGTTTGAATAAGGCGTCGAGGTGTGGATATGTGATGGGTGAGCTGAAAGATATATTTAAGGGTGTGGTTATCAGTATAAATAGTTGAGGGAAATGGATGTGCAAGGCAGATCAGGGCTGAGTGCCGAAAGCTGAGTGCCGAAGGCTGAGCGCCGTGTGCCGAGGGACAAAAGAGCTCACGCAAGTGGTATTAATATGTTTGGATGATTTATTATTTTATATTATGCTATTTCAATCGGTATGATTGCTAACCACTGTAATGTGATATCCCGGTATAAATGAGTATGAATTGAATGGTGATGATGTATACGGAAGAATGTTAATATGACCATTTGTAAATATTTTATTTGTAGCCGTGATGGTGCAGAAAACTCCTAATAAAGCTTATGACATCACATGGTGTCTTTCCCGAGACAACGTCACAGCTGATACTGACGGCTCCACTAACACGGATATTAACAACATAATATCCTTATTAACTGGATGAGCAGGGTTACCTCACGCTAGAGGGTGTAGGAGACCGCGGCTGTGGGGCGGAGAGAGGGGGGGGGATAAAGGGGCCGGGGTACGAGGTAAGGGTAGAGAGTGGGACGGGGTAAGGAAGAAGGGATCATAGGGGGAAGGGGAAAGGAGGAAGGATCAGGGGAAAGGGATCAGAGGGGGAAGGGGAAAGGAGGATAGGATCAGGGGGGGGGAAGGGGAAGGGATCAGGGGAAAGGAGAAAGGGATCAGAGGGGGAAGGGGAAAGGGGGAAAGGAGAAAGGGATCAGAGGGGGAAGGCGAAAGGGTCAGGGGAAAGGAGAAAGGGATCAGAGGGGGAAGGGGAAAGGGGGAAAGGAGAAAGGGATCAGATGGGGAAGGCGAAAGGGTCAGGGTAAAGGAGAAAGGGATCAGAGGGGGAAGGGGAAAGGGGGAAAGGAGAAAGGGATCAGAGGGGGAAGGGGAAAGGATCAGGGGAAAGGATCAGGGGAAAGAGATCAGAGGGGGAAGGGGGAAGGGATCAGAGGGGGAAGGGGACAGGGACCAGATGGGAAAGGGGGAAGGGATCAATGGGGGAAGAGGAAAAGAGGAAGGGATCAGAGGGGGAGTAGCGACGCTCACCATGGCCTGCAGGTCGACCTGCGGGTTCCAATCAGAGTCGAAGAGCACAACGACGTCTGCTGTGGCCAGGTTAATGCCCAGACCGCCGGCGCGAGTGGACAGCAGGAAGATGAACTTGGGGCTGCCCGGCTCGTTGAATTCATTGATGGCAACCTGGAACCAGCAACACACAATATTAACCAACCTTGGTCCAGAGACATGACATGTTTCGTAGTCAAAAGTGTTTTAGGCCGCTTTTGTGCATATCGAGGCTATGTTGGGCGAGTTACCTCTCGGCAGAATCATATGGGGTGGGATGAAATAGGCCTCAGATGCAGGTGCCAGAGTTCGAACCCACGACCAGTTGATCTGCAGCTCAATTTGCTTACCAACTGAGTTAGAGAGGCTCCCCCCACCTATTCTGTCAGTATACACCCAGAATATATCTTGATGATACACAAACTTGATTATACTAGATAGCGTATTATAATAAATAAGCGAATATCTGGTGCATGTCCACTGATGAAGGGCACTCACCTACTTCACCCAGCTTACACGCAAATGTTAATGTGCCAACGCAACTGCCTACAGTTTTTTTCCTTTTGTTAGTAACTATGTTTTTTTCACGAAGGCCTGACGAAAAAAAACTTCCAAAATATTCCATGCTAGTAATAACAATATAAGAAAAGCAGCATCACCCCCACGCCCCCCAAACGGCCTTGAGGCGACTGACCTGTCTGTCCTCGTGGGGGGTCTGCCCGTCCAGGCGACAATAGTTGTAGCCCCGCCACAGGCAGTAGTCCTCCAGGATGTCCAACATCCGGGTCATCTGGCTGAAGACCAGCACCCTGGAGTCCTCCTCCTGGAGTCGCGGTAACAGCTTGTCCAGCAGTGTCATCTTGCCGCAGTTCTCCACCAGGTGGTAGTCCGTGGTGTACGGCGGCCCTGGCGGAGAGTGACGGAACTACTACAGGCTATGTTTGGTTAAGGTTTATAACGTTTAGGGCGGGCCTAGCGGGAAGTGAGAGAACTACTACATTCCATGTTGCGTGCAGGTTTACCTTTAACTTTTATAGGAATGCAGATCTCCGTAAGAGGGCGGTAAAGCCTAGTACGTTGGCACTTTCGCTATACCAACACGTTAACCCACCGGGCTCGGCGCCGTCAAACAGGTACGGGTGGTTAGTGCACTTTCGCAGCTGCATCAGGATGTTGAGTAGGCGCATCTTGTCAGACTTGCCAGCTCCGTTGACCACGTCTATCTCTTTCATCAAGATCTTGGTGTACCTAAAATAAGGCAAGTATTAGGGTTACATGATAACTTTACATTCGGTGCAGCTGTTGGAATGTGCAGATCAAACCGAGCCACTGGACCATGGAGGCTAACCACTGGACCATGGGGCGGCCCCAATGAGCTACGGGAGGCTAACCACTGGACCATGGGGCGGCCCCAATGAGCTACGGGAGGCTAACCACTGGACCCTGGTGCGGTCCCAATGAGCTACGGGAGGCTAACCACTGGACCATGGGGCGGCCCCAATGAGCTACGGGAGGCTAACCACTGGACCATGGGGCGGCCCCAATGAGCTACGGGAGGCTAACCACTGGACCATGGGGCGGCCCCAATGAGCTACGGAAGGCTAACCACTGGACCATGGGGCGGCCCCAATGAGCTACGGGAGGCTAACCACTGGACCCTGGTGCGGCCCCAATGAGCTACGGGAGGCTAACCACTGGACCATGGGGCGGCCCCAATGAGCTACGGGAGGCTAACCACTGGACCCTGGTGCGGCCCCAATGAGCTACGGAGGCTAACCACTGGACCCTGGTGCGGCCCCCATGAGCTACGGGAGGCTAACCACTGGACCATGGGGCGGCCCCAATGAGCTACGGGAGGCTAACCACTGGACCATGGGGCGGCCCCAATGAGCTACGGGAGGCTAACCACTGGACCATGGGGCGGCCCCAATGAGCTACGGGAGGCTAACCACTGGACCATGGGGCGGCCCCAATGAGCTACGGGAGGCTAACCACTGGACCCTGGTGCGGCCCCAATGAGCTACGGGAGGCTAACCACTGGACCATGGGGCGGCCCCAATGAGCTACGGGAGGCTAACCACTGGACCCTGGTGCGGCCCCAATGAGCTACGGAGGCTAACCACTGGACCCTGGTGCGGCCCCCATGAGCTACGGGAGGCTAACCACTGGACCATGGGGCGGCCCCAATGAGCTACGGGAGGCTAACCACTGGACCATGGGGCGGCCCCAATGAGCTACAGGAAGCTAACCACTGGACCATGGGGCGGCCCCAATGACCTACGGGAGGCAAACCACTGGGCCATGGGGCGGCCCCAATAAGCTACGGGAGGCTAACCACTGGACCATGGGGCGGCCCCCATGAGCTACGGGAGGCTAACCACTGGACCATGGGGCGGCCCCAATGAGCCACGGGAGGCTAACCACTAGACCATGGGGCGGCCCCAATGAGCTACGGGAAGCTAACCACTGGACCATGGGGCGGCCCCAATGAGCTACGGGAGGCTAACCACTGGACCATGGGGCGGCCCCAATGAGCTACGGGAGGCTAACCACTGGACCATGGGGCGGCCCCAATGAGCTACGGGAGGCTAACCACTGGACTATGGGGCGGCCCCAATGAGCTACGGGAGGCTAACCACTGGACCATGGGGCGGCCCTCATGAACTACGGGAGGCTAACCACTGGACATATGGGGCGGCCCCAATGAGCTACGGGAGGCTAACCACTGGACCATGGGGCGGCCCCAATGAGCTACGGGAGGCTAACCACTGGACCCTGGTGCGGCCCCAATGAGCTACGGGAGGCTAACCACTAGACCATGGGGCGGCCCCAATGAGCTACGGGAGGCTAACCACTGGACCCTGGTGCGGCCCCAATGAGCTACGGGAGGCTAACCACTGGACCCTGGTGCGGCCCCAATGAGCTACGGGAGGCTAACCACTGGACCATGGGGCGGCCCCAATGAGCTACGGGAGGCTAACCACTGGACCATGGGGCGGCCCCAATGAGCTACGGGAGGCTAACCACTGGACCCTGGGGCGGCCCTAATAAGCTACGGGAGGCTAATCACTGGACCATGGGGCGGCCCCAATGAGCTACGGGAGGCTAACCACTGGACCATGGGGCGGCCCCAATGAGCTACGGGAGGCTAACCACTGGACCATGGGGCGGCCCCAATGAGCTACGGGAGGCTAACCACTGGACCATGGGGCGGCCCTCATGAGCTACGGGAGGCTAACCACTGGACCATGGAGCGGCCCCAATGAGCTACGGGAGGCTAACCACTAGACCATGGGGCGGCCCCAATGAGCTACGGGAAGCTAACCACTGGACCATGGGGCGGCCCCAATGAGCTACGGGAGGCAAACCACTGGACCATGGGGCGGCCCCAATGAGCTACGGGAGGCAAACCACTGGACTATGGGGCGGCCCCAATGAGCTACGGGAGGCTAACCACTGGACCATGGGGCGGCCCCAATGAGCAACGGGAGGCTAACCACTGGACCATGGGGCGGCCCCAATGAGCTACGGGAGGCTAACCACTGGACCATGGGGCGGCCCCAATGAGCTACGGGAGGCTAACCACTGGACCCTGGTGCGGCCCCAATGAGCTACGGGAGGCTAACCACTAGACCATGGGGCGGCCCCAATGAGCTACGGGAGGCTAACCACTGGACCCTGGTGCGGCCCCAATGAGCTACGGGAGGCTAACCACTGGACCCTGGTGCGGCCCCAATGAGCTACGGGAGGCTAACCACTGGACCATGGGGCGGCCCCAATGAGCTACGGGAGGCTAACCACTGGACCATGGGGCGGCCCCAATGAGCTACGGGAGGCTAACCACTGGACCATGGGGCGGCCCTAATAAGCTACGGGAGGCTAACCACTGGATCATGGGGCGGCCCCAATGAGCTACGGGAGGCTAACCACTGGACCATGGGGCGGCCCCAATGAGCTACGGGAGGCTAACCACTGGACCATGGGGCGGCCCCAATGAGCTACAGGAGGCTAACCACTGGACCATGGGGCGGCCCTCATGAGCTACGGGAGGCTAACCACTGGACCATGGAGCGGCCCCAATGAGCTACGGGAGGCTAACCACTAGACCATGGGGCGGCCCCAATGAGCTACGGGAAGCTAACCACTGGACCATGGGGCGGCCCCAATGAGCTACGGGAGGCAAACCACTGGACCATGGGGCGGCCCCAATGAGCTACGGGAGGCAAACCACTGGACTATGGGGCGGCCCCAATGAGCTACGGAGGCTAACCACTGGACCATGGGGCGGCCCCAATGAGCTACGGGAGGCTAACCACTGGACCATGGG
Organism: Arenicola marina; assembly: GCA_964019135.1. Classification (NCBI taxonomy): domain Eukaryota; kingdom Metazoa; phylum Annelida; class Polychaeta; family Arenicolidae; genus Arenicola; species Arenicola marina. The sequence goes on along the minus strand of OZ025260.1, from coordinate 36,137,516 downwards.
GCGGCCCCAATGAGCTACGGGAGGCTAACCACTGGACCATGGGGCGGCCCCAATGAGCTACGGGAGGCTAACCACTGGACCATGGGGTGGCCCCAATGAGCTACGGGAGGCTAGCCACTGGACCATGGGGCGGCCCCAATGAGCTACGGGAGGCTAACCACTGGACTATGGGGCGGCCCCAATGAGCTACGGGAGGCTAACCACTGGACCATGGGGCGGCCCTAATGAGCTACGGGAGGCTAACCACTGGACCATGGGGCGGCCCCAATGAGCTACGGGAGGCTAACCACTGGACCATGGGGCGGCCCCAATGAGCTACGGGAGGCTCACCACTGGACCATGGGGCGGCCCCAATGAGCTACGGGAGGCTAACCACTGGACCCTGGTGCGGCCCCAATGAGCTACGGAGGCTAACCACTGGACCATGGGGCGGCCCTCATGAGCTACGGGAGGCTAACCACTGGACCATGGGGCGGCCCCAATGAGCTACGGGAGGCTAACCACTGGACCATGGGGCGGCCCCAATGAGCTACAGGAAGCTAACCACTGGACCATGGGGCGGCCCCAATGACCTACGGGAGGCTAACCACTGGACCATGGGGCGGCCCCAATGAGCTACGGGAGGCTAACCACTGGACCATGGGGCGGCCCCAATGAGCTACGGGAGGCTAACTACTGGACCATGGGGCGGCCCCAATAAGCTACGGGAGGCTAACCACTGGACCATGGGGCGGCCCCAATGAGCTGCGGGAGGCTAACTACTGGACCATGGGGCGGCCCCAATGAGCTACGGGAGGCTAACCACTGGACCATGGGGCGGCCCCAATGAGCTACGGGAGGCTAACTACTGGACCATGGGGCGGCCCCAATGAGCTACGGGAGGCTAACCACTGGACCATGGGGCGGCCCCAATGAGCTACGGGAGGCTAACCACTAGACCATGGGGCGGCCCCAATGAGCTACGGGAGGCTAACCACTGGACCATGGGGCGGCCCCAATGAGCTACGGGAGGCTAACCACTGGACCATGGGGCGGCCCTAATGAGCTACGGGAGGCTAACTACTGGACCATGGGGCGGCCCCAATAAGCTACGGGAGGCTAACCAATGGACCATGGGGCGGCCCCAATGAGCTACGGGAGGCTAACCACTGGACCATGGGGCGGCCCTAATGAGCTACGGGAGGCTAACCACTGGACCATGGGGCGGCCCTAATGAGCTACGGGAGGCTAACCACTGGACCCTGGGGCGGCCCCAATGAGCTACGGGAGGCTAACCACTGGACCATGGGGCGGCCCCAATGAGCTACGGGAGGCTAACCACTGGACCATGGGGCGGCCCCAATGAGCTACGGGAGGCTAACCACTGGACCATGGGGCGGCCCCAATGAGCTACGGGAGGCTAACCACTGGACCCTGGTGCGGCCCCAATGAGCTACGGAGGCTAACCACTGGACCATGGGGCGGCCCCCATGAGCTACGGGAGGCTAACCACTGGACCATGGGGCGGCCCCAATGAGCTACGGGAGGCTAACCACTGGACCATGGGGCGGCCCCAATGAGCTACAGGAAGCTAACCACTGGACCATGGGGCGGCCCCAATGACCTACGGGAGGCAAACCACTGGACCATGGGGCGGCCCCAATGAGCTACGGGAGGCTAACCACTGGACCATGGGGCGGCCCCAATGAGCTACGGGAGGCTAACCACTGGACCATGGGGCGGCCCCAATGAGCTACGGGAGGCTAACTACTGGACCATGGGGCGGCCCCAATGAGCTACGGGAGGCTAACCACTGGACCATGGGGCGGCCCCAATGAGCTACGGGAGGCTAACCACTAGACCATGGGGCGGCCCCAATGAGCTACGGGAGGCTAACCACTGGACCATGGGGCGGCCCCAATGAGCTACGGGAGGCTAACCACTGGACCATGGGGCGGCCCTAATGAGCTACGGGAGGCTAACTACTGGACCATGGGGCGGCCCCAATAAGCTACGGGAGGCTAACCACTGGACCATGGGGCGGCCCCAATGAGCTACGGGAGGCTAACCACTGGACCATGGGGCGGCCCTAATGAGCTACGGGAGGCTAACCACTGGACCCTGGGGCGGCCCCAATGAGCTACGGGAGGCTAACCACTGGACCATGGGGCGGCCCTAATGAGCTACGGGAGGCTAACCACTGGACCATGGGGCGGCCCCAATGAGCTACGGGAGGCTAATCACTGGACCATGGGGCGGCCCTAATGAGCTACGGGAGGCTAACTACTGGACCATGGGGCGGCCCAAATGAGCTACGGGAGATTAACCACTGGACCATGGGGCGGCCCCAATGAGCTACGGGAGGCTAACCACTGGACCATGGGGCGGCCCTAATGAGCTACGGGAGGCTAACCACTGGACCATGGGGCGGCCCCAATGAGCTACGGGAGGCTAACCACTGGACTATGGGGCGGCCCCAATGAGCTACGGGAGGCTAACCACTGGACCCTGGGGCGGCCCCAATGAGCTACGGGAGGCTAACCACTGGACCCTGGGGCTGAGTCACATCAAGGACGTACCATTCTCGCTGCATCTTGCTCAGTCCAATGTAGATCTTTGTCTCCTTCTTGGGCTTCAGTTTCTTTTCCACGTCGAGCTTGATACGTCGGAGGAGGAAGGGCCTCAACACCTGTGAGTGGGACAGCAGGCACCAGGTGCCGTCAACACGCCAGGTTCGCAATTTAAATAACATTCTATTACACAATGGCTATGGACTGACCTACGCGAAGAGTCAAACAACTGTTTGAAAGTGTCCTGTTTTTGGTTTGTATCTATTTGTAATTTTGTATTGTGGACAGCGGCCTGAAATAAAGTATACATTGAGTCACCTGCCTGTATGACTCACGACTCATTCGTCAGAGGCGACCATGGCGCGTATTCTACGTTGTTTTAAATTTCTTGAAATAAATAACACATAAAGAAATGACAGTTGTTTAATAAAAAGCAAGCCAGCTATAGTTCTTGATACCTCTTGAGCCATAGTATTTTACCAAAACACTTCACCAGATCTGTCCAAGGAGTAATGGTCCAAGGTCAAATATTGACATAAAAGCCAAAGTTCTAGTTTATAAGGGATGTCGAGCAAAGAGGAACCATCCTTCATGAACCAGGAACAATACAGAGTTGGGACAACACCAAACTCGATATGATGACGCAGTGTTTAGAATGCTACCTGGGACAGTGACTTACCGCGTGCAGGCGCTCCACAAGCTGACTGTTCTCCAGGCAGGTGTTCGTGTTGAACCACGCATCGAAATCCTTTCAAACAAACCAAGGTGTGTTGTCAAACCAGTTTCATTAAGCTCCACATTCGTTTCAAATCTTTAACTTATTCCTTGCATCCAGTTCGTGGATTTCCCTTAAATGCTAGTCATGTACATTGCTTAAAAAATATTACTAGTCAGAACCCGATAATCCGACATATTCGGTTACACCCGAATTTGTGTCAGATAACGAATAAATGCGTTTATATCCTAATTATATAAATCAGTTGCCTGCAGAATAATAACTTAGTATAACTATTTATGTCATTCTGTTACATACTGTGCAACATTAGTCGTAGGCGCAATTCGCCTGGGTGTCTGATAATAGTGTCCTGCCAACACACTTCACGCATCGCACACAACACGCGTCTCTGTGTTAGTGTAGTGTTTAACATTACACTTTCACCCCTTCTTTCATTCTATGATAACCTCACGGATACTGTGAGTAAACAAGTTATCTCAACTAAAATGCAAAGGTTTACTGAGCTGCTTCAGGATGGCACAACTTAATAATAATAAAAAAGATTTCTTCACAGTTGGCAAGGTTCAAAACAAAAAAACACCTTAGTGGGTCAACCTGCGGACAGGGGACGCTGCACACAATGTCTTACCTCAGAATTGTTGAACACATCGGGCAGCAGGAAATTTAGTAGCGCCCAGAGTTCGTGGAGATTGTTTTGAAGAGGGGTACCGGTGAGAAGTAGTCTATTGGCTGACTTGAACTCCCTCACTATCTCGGACAACTACAGGCGAGGACGAGGGAAGCAGAAGGGGACCACAGGCCGCGTGTTAATCATGGCGGTAGATCAACCACATGCAACTCAAAGCCCGCCGTCGTTATGGGGGTTTGTGGGGTGTGGGTAAATGGGGGAGGGACATTGTATGTGAAGTCTCAGAATTGGTGGCCGACCTATCAGTGAGTCAAGTGGGAAACTCAACTATGTCTGGGCAAGTGTTGGGGCTACTGTGGGAAGAAATTGGATTACGCATGCAATGACTGAGCTGGCTACACGCATCAAATGTGGTTGTAGGGCGCGTCGTAGACATCATATTGTGTGGTCAATGTACTAAGTAATGCTTAGTAAATAAAAAAAAAAAAAAATGAGGGGTTAGGGCGACAAGTTTGTTACAGGAAAAGCTTGCTGTAGCCAACTCAATTATGCAATGAACCTAGGAAAACGACCAAAAAGTCTGTATCAGCATGCGGCCCGGAGACTAAGCCTAAAACTAAAAATAAGGTGAGAAATAGTAGAAGATAACTGATTAGTCCTCTGTCATTCCATACGGCTTTCACACCATCGCACGTTGCACGGTGGCCCGACTTCTCCCTTCAGACTTACTTCTGCCGAGTTGAACACATCAGGCAGAAGGAAGTTGAGCAGTGACCACAGTTCGTGAAGGTTATTCTGCAGCGGTGTTCCCGTCAACAGGAGCCGATTGGTCGACCTGAACTCTCGCACAATCTCGGACAACTATCAAGTATAGTCGCGCTTTATGTACTATGCCTTTATAGCTTAAGATCGCGGTTGGGCGAAAATATTTCTTTTACGCTTCTTTTTCTTTCATTTATATCGTGAGCCAATTTATTATGCCAGATACCTGAACATGTCTGACAGTAGTAGTTACAGTTGCCAATTCAGGCAGGAACTCCGGAAACAGTTTCTTCTCATAAAAACAACACATTGTCACTACTGGAGAAACATTGTCACTACTAGAGAAACATTGTCACTACTGGAGAAAGGACAGTGAATATATTGTAACGGCATTATCATCCTTCAAACAATAAAATACTTAATATTAATTACATGTAATAATATAAAAAACAGCAATAAGCAGAAAGGGCCATAATTAATAAATTAAACTTAAATCTCTTCTGTAAATTTAACACATATTCTTACATCATAAATTGCTTTCCTTGCTCATAATATACATATAGGAACATAACTGCAGGTTAAATCTAATCACTTATGACAAGTTTCTGATAGAAGACACAACGCTAATCCTGGTTATTATTCTGTGAGGAGTCCTGTTTTGTTAGTTGTTAAGCTGGCTTAAGTTACTTGCATATACATCGTATGCCATAGTTAAAGATCTATATGGCAATGCTAAAGCCTTACCTTGGACTTTTCGTTTTTTATTCGGTGAGCCTCATCGATAACCAGGTAGCGCCAGTTAAATTTCTTGAAGACCGATTTCTCTCTGATGACCATCTCGTATGATGTGACGCAGATGTCCCACTCGCCGGGCAGGATGATGTCCCGCACCATCGCCGCCTGGATAGATGGATTGGCGTTGCAGGCCACGTTAATGGACACATGGGCTAAAGAATTTCCTGGGACGCGATATGAAACGATGAAACGGCACGCGATACGGGCGGGGTTTGAACCCGTGACCAGATGGTCTCAAGATCACTGGATATATAATAATCCTATATTTTATTCGTCTCTATTCATGTTGCTCAAAGAACTTATGAGGGATAAATGATACATTAAGTGAGGGAGTGAAGAAAGTGACGTTTTAAGAGTAAAAAACACGCACACATTTTCCAATTGAGCTTTACCACATATTACGAACGAAATATGCCGGGAAAATTACATAGCGTTTGAACAAAACATGCTCTAGATGGTGGTAACTAATAGGCCCGAACCGGTGGCCTGTAAGTCAGGAAGACCCCCCACCCCAACCCCTAAAAATGTAAAACCCCCAGTTAGAGAATGATGCCAGTAGTTCGTGGCGGACTCACCCTCTGTTCCTGGCTTCCTATGAGGCAGACAGGCCGTAGGGTGGGTACCCAGCGGTGGATCTCGTTCATCCAGTTGGTCAGTGTGGACTTGGGTGCGATGACCAGGTGAGGGGAGGGAATGCTCCGGTAGTGCTTCATGTAACCAAGCAGCGAGATGGTCTGCAGCGTCTTACCCAAACCCTGGAGAAAAAAACAACACAAATAAGGACAGGTTATTCCTGAAGTGCTTACTGCTGGATGAAAACACATAACAAGTGTGTCATGTTATGTTTTGTCATACATGGCGCATTGGCGGAATGGACTTCCATTCTATTAGATTGGATAGATGTTTTGCCTCTTTTATGTAGGCTTACAGTCGCTTGAACACATATAAATAGCTATTGTTACTCTCGTGACACAAATTCACAGTATAACACATTGTGCTACAGACTTTAGATCTAGGTCCACTTTTTCTCTAGTCTAGAAAGAATGGTAAGCAACATGGCGAGATTCAGAAATCTTTACCATCTCATCTGCCAGGATTCCATTGATACCATGTTCATAGAGCGAGATCATCCAGTTGAGACCACGAACTTGGTAGTCCCTCATTTCTCCTCCTTTCACATCTAGCAAGCATAGAAATAGATAACATTACCAGGTATTAAGTGATAAATACTGTAGCATTTGCTTTCGTAGTTAATTTCCACACATTTGTTTGTTTCGTAATTTTGATAAAATTTGAAAAAAAATGTACTGATTGCTACAAGCTAAGGAATAACCAGATGACTTACAGCTGGGAGAAGCCTCAAATCTTGTCACAACAGACACTGTCTTTCTGCATTCAGATAGCAACTCTTCATCTTCTTCTTGCTCTGTGCGGCGGTGGCGATGACTGCAGATGAGAAAACATAATAATATTTATCTGCAAAAAACCCTGTCCATATGGCAGTACAGGACAAAAATACTATAAAGTCATATTCTAGGATATACCATATTTTAGTAAACAAGTACCAGTGATTGCCTGCACCTGACAAGACCGACGGATCAAACCAAATCACAATGAACAACAAAAAATCCTATGAAGAATTGGTCAAGCTTAACCTACTAGTGGCCCCTGCATTATACAAGTGCTGTTCTGCCAGCCTGAACAGACCATATAACAGAAAGAGTTGTATAATAGACAGATGCCCCAGATAAGCTGTCAAGGTTATTGTTAGACAAGGCATTGTTTATTGATTCAATTTCTTAGACAGGTGTTGTTTGTTCAGAGCCAATTAAGTCCAACTCGACATCCTTACAATGAGATTGCACTGTGTATAACACATCATATAACAGGCCCAAACATTGATTGTAAGGCAAGTTACCAAAGGAGTTGCATAATAAAGGAGTGAAAGTGTTACATGCCAAGGCAAAGGCCTGTATAACAGAGGGAGTTTTATAATGTATAACGCAGGGACCACTGTACTGGTAATTGGCTTTGTGTAACATGCACTTTTACATACTCTCCAGCCTCCATGAGTTTGATGCGTTCATCCTTCTTGATCTTAGGACGACCCGGTTTCATCTTGAGGGGACTTGCTGGGCTCTTCCCAGCTTTGTTTCCAATGTCACCAGTGGTCATGAAATGGCTAAACAGCTCGGTTTGCTCCAGCAGGAAGTCGAATCTATTGGTGCGATCATTTTTCTGTACAAAAAGAAATATGGGCATAAGGCAAAACAAGAAAATATTCACTGATATGAGATAAGCTGAACATCAACCTTGATAACCTTGGCAGATATATTGATTGGACTTAAAATGTGAATAGTAATCAACTTGACATACAAAATCATAACTAACTCTTAGAATTTTAGCAAAAAAAAATGTTTTGTAATTTCTTCATTGTTGGAAGATATAACTGTATATGTTGAATATGCAATCGATTATCAAAACTCATTCAGATATAAACATGATATGCATATAACTCAAGGCTGATCATGCGCTTAGTGAGATTAACACTTACAAGTTTATACTCAAAGTCTTGATCAGTTTCATTCTTCCCTTTAGGTGGGGCTTTCAACATTAGTGTCGGACCCTCAATCTGGAAATGAAATACAAACCAATCATAAATGCAATGCAAATATGCCAAAACATAGATTCAAGCAACTTGTTATATACTGGAACGTAATAATATACTTGTTAATAATTAAGTCAAAATAAAAATCTGTTTCTTCAACGAACCATCACTCAATACCACAGTAAGACAAAAATTCTTGACTTGCACTTGGTTCCTTGCGATAAAGTGTAAGATCACCAGGTCCATTTATTTATTACCTACAACCGCCGGCTAACACCGACAACTATTGGATACCATCGACTAACAATAGCTCTTTCTTTGTTGAAGGTCAAAAGTGCCTGGGCAAGAAAGGTTTACAGCAGACAAGCCTCTTTTCATTTATTTACCACTGACAAGCTTCATCGTGTGACAAATGACAATCATTTTAAAATAACTATGATATTTACCAATATACCTCATAATATATAGCCTCATCTCTTACCTCATATATTTACTCCAACAAGCCTATCCCTTATAAGTTACAATTACCGCTGACAGGCCCCATCTATAGTTAACGCTGGCAAGTCTTTCTTATCTCTTATATTACCGTCGACAATTCTCACAGGTGCATACATTAGTGTCAGCAGCAAATACAAGAAAACTGGCTTGTCGGCAAAGAGAGTTAGCGTTAATCAGCTTTAAATACAAGAGAATAGACTAATCTGCAAAGAGATTTAATATTAGTCCCGGTTGTCTGCTTTGAATACAAGAGAATAGGCTTGTCGGCAAAGAGAGTTGTCGTTTAGGCTTAGTCGGCGGTAAACGAATAAACCGAGGCCAATCAACACAATTTTTTAATTTGGGCACTAGGACTATTTTAATTCTAGAAATTCATCACTGTTCATGTACACCTCCCTTTTTCGCCAGCCAAACAGTTTCCGTCTTTTCTATTTTCTTTTAAGAGTGGTTTCGTCGCTGGTTTATGAATACACCTGAAACCGGACTCAGATGAGGAGTGAGTTATTGAACATCAGTGGGCGATAATTGATTGAGATAAACCAAACCAAGGTAAACGATTTCGGCAAATCATATTTTCCACGAAGCGCCATTCACCATAATGAAAGCAAATTGGCGACACTTACACTGTGCTGTGAAGGTCCAGCTTGGGGACTTTCTGGCTCCTCGTCCGACATCTTTGCTGTCTGTTTTCAAGAAATATTACGATTCCTCTTTGTGTTGATTTTCAACCTCGCCGGGCTCAGGAAATGGCGCGACGCGAATAAATACTTTAACCTCAACGCTGTCACTGCATAATACAGCATGTGGTAAAGAGACTCAACAAATCATACTAAGCAATATAATCATCTTATTTAACGTGGTGTCTAAGCAATAACACCATCTCATAAATTGATATTGATAAATGTATAAATTTATATTAAGATACCGCCTTTATTTGGCAAACATTGATGTTTGAGGTTATAATGAATAACGCGCGGTTCACAGCGCCATCTGGTGTAGCTTAGGTGGCCAGTCAGCGGGCTCCTTTAGCCTAACCTGGTTCCGCGCGGGGGGAGGGTGGAGGGGAGGGGGTGGGGGGCACTGCATTACTATGAACGAGTGGTGTGCATGTGCCGCCCATGCCTATACGGCTATAGAGGGCATATGCAGAGTGAGAGATAAGTGGGAGATTTTGTGGTACTTGAGAGAAAAAAAATTGGCCGAAAAGGGCATCAAAAGAGGACACCGACAGGCAAAGTACAGTATAGGGTTAAATATTGACCTTTTTATGTAATTGCTTCGATACGGATAAACTGGAATATACAGTCAAGAGTAGCCTGCAAATCAGACGTTAATGTCATTATGCATCGACATTATAACGTCTGATTTTCAGGCTAAGTCAATAGGTGCAATTTAATTTTTAACACTTTCAATATCAACTAGAATACATGTAGACAAGAGCTGCAATTTTGAAGACGGGCACATCGAGAGAAATTGTAGATTTCCGCTCTTTACGCGTTTAATTGTTCATATATGTACTATGACTATGAATAAAGATCTATATATATTGGTTTTTTTGCAACCTAATACAGGTATGTGCCACTGAAAAGACCGCCTTTTTCAGATGTACTCACGTCAAAATGGCCCCTATATATACCTTATACCCGGGGCCACATGAGCGTGTCCAGGGGGGTGGGGGAGGGGGGCATAGGGGACACGTGCCCACCCTTGCAGCCCCTAAGGTATATCTCGTCTGTTTATTCCGTAGCCTCATTGGCTGATTCATGTCCGGTTTATACTACACTGTGTTGCTTAATTATTTAAACTATGCATGAATTAAATATATTATTTAAAGGACTGCGGGCAAGCTTTATCCGAGGGTCCCATGCATACATATCTTTCTCTATTAGGACCTGCAGTAAATGTTGACAACTTTCCTTTACGTGACATCAATGGGTCGAGAATTGCTTAAAGTTGTATTCATTAAAACTACTCGGAACGATGTTTTAGGCGGCCCTAGTTGCCGTTTCGGTTTCTTACATTTTGTATAAATCCATGTAGTTACTTTCCATTATATGCAATTAAATTGTTATTCTTATATACTCTTCCTAAACGCCACATGATTATAACATAATAAAATTAATTTGGCATGTGATGAACCATGCACATACGGGGACCTGAGTGTATGGGTTTGTATGTGTTTGGAACGATCAATATGTGTTACGGGCGTTAACGAGTACACTAAAAATTGAAGTTATTCGATTTATGGTAGCCTATGTTGTTTGTGAGAACCCCGCCCCCGCTGCGTAGTACAGGTCAAAGGCGTTCTCCCAACGTCTCCCAACAATTGTCAAGGGGGGGGGGCGGGCGAATTTGGGCAATCTTGGGCATTGTATCTTTCCCACGGTTGGTTGGTTATTCAGGACGCTTTAACCACTTTTGGTCATGTCGCATCAATGGGAGAAGGAAGGGAGAGTGCAGCCACTACTCTTAGCGAAGAAAGACAGGAGATCTTCATCCTGCGGCCACACAGACATGGCTACAGCAGAGATGGAGCAACCCCCTTCCCCCAACCGAGCGAGGCTGATCTTGTTCAATGGCAGCTAAGATGGGCGCGGAGTGGGGGGGGGGGCGGAGCAGTTGGAGGCGCAACGAGTGGGACATCGAGCGGTTGCGAGCGGATATAGCAAGCTACTTCACGCCAGGAGGGTGGGAGGGTGGGGGTATAACACATCAGTTGCAGGAAAAAAAATTGCTTGGGGGGAAGTCCAACGGGACAAAATAAGGAAGCTAATTTTAAGCAGTTTTAGAAATTGGAAACAGTAAGACAGAAGCAAGATTTATTGAAACATTAAACATGACAGTTGCAGTTACATTTCTGAAGATATTATTCTTCTGTTTCAGCATGGTGTGCCAAAATGGCAATGACGCGAGATATCTGTATAAATATATTTTTCACATTTCAATTTATTCCTCAATCCAACGCATACCCTGGAAGGCACCATTATACAAATCTGGTGGGGGGGAAGGGGGGTCGGCTGGGGCCTTGATGCCTGAGACAGCGGACAAAAAGATACCCCAGGCGGATATTTTTAAACTTGCGACCGGGAGGGGGAGGGAGCGCTCTGAAAATGTACGTTCATAGAGCGGGTTGCTGAGGATAAAAATCCCCTTCCGAGCGGATTTTTACGGCAGAACGCCCCGCCCGAGCGGGTTTTGACTGTAAAAAACGGGGCGCGCTTTACCGCGGTAGCCCCTTAAAACAGCAATGTATTAAGTAACCCCGGGACGCCGAGAAAAAAGAAAACAAACGCACTAGATATCCCAACAGGAAAACATGCAGACATGTTGAAACTATGAAACCAAATGAGTTCATCCCTAGCAAGGTATATTTTGTATTAGTCTGATAATCGAGTAATCTTCGATTGAACGCTAACCACTACCAGTCATAGAGGTAACACATTGCAGCTGACGATGACGTGACGGAAGCGGGCCGATATTTCCTACCTCGCCCGCCCGCTGTTGCAGCCCGTCACCAGGCCTCAATTTTCTGATATGGGAGTTCAAACACAACTCACCGGCCGACAAATGACCGTGTACTGTAATGAGTACAAAAGTGTGTCCACATGAGTGATTGCAATGGCTCATCCAATTAAAGGGAACTGCCAGCCTGGCCTCTAACGCTGCTTTACCGATTCATATCATACCCAATTGTCTATCCTCCAAATTACAGAATTGTTTGTTCTATCTGTAGCTCACAATAAAATTTAGAAGTGACCGTCAGGCACAATTTCGCCGCCTACCCAGGCGGCAGCCCTTTTTGGAGGCGTGTCTGTGATTGACCAATCAGGAGGCGATACTCATTATTTATTCAAACCGGAAATTGCGCCTATTGTGTGAGCAAAACAAGAGCGTGTGATAATCGCTGATATAAATAGATGCGATTCTAACTCCAATCATGGTATTGTTGCGGAGTCAATCGTCGCAAGACGTATATCAATTTGTTACTGACAGAAGTCTAAAGACTTCTGTCAGTATACTGCTCAGTTCGGTTTGTAAATTTGTTTGTTAATATGTTTGTCCCTTGGATACAGGGCGCACAGTAACAGTTACGGCTGTCATACTTAACCAAGTGATAGATATATGAAATATCTCGGCTAAGTTCGTTATTGGCATTTGTAGGTCAAAGGTCGAGGTCAAAGCAATTTTTTGAAAAACAAATTAAGAGCGCGTTTATCTTCGTTAATATTAGACCTAGAGAAATGCGGTTAATTTCAGAATGTGCTACGGATTAGACCACATCTTTCAGCCATTGACCACTTTTTGATGCGTTATACTAATTTTCGAGCTACATGACGTTTTATGTTTTCTGAAAAACGCAAAAGATGACCTTGAACCGTTTTTCTTCGGTTTGACCTATTTAGGTTGAAGGTATCGCTTTGGTGTTCCGGGCTCTCATAGAAATATGAATGGCAATAATCTCTGTGAAATCTGAGATTTTTCAGATCCGTCATGTGACGTCACAATGACGTCACTTTCGGTACATTGAAAAAATCGTCAAAAATCGGCAAAAAATTATAAAAAATCGAAAGTGGCGTTATGTTGTAGGAAATGGGCTCCGATGTTCGCCTGCATCATAAAAAAATAGTATGTTCCTATCTTACTTCCGGTTCCAGGGGTGACGGCAATTCCCTATGGGACCTCCAATGTTAAAGCCCTCAATCTCTCAGGCTGGGGAAATTTGTTTGCCCCGTATTTCATCGGTGCCCGCATCAAACAGTTTCGGGATTTTTTCTGTGATTAAACATGGTACCCATTAGCCATGGTCCTTACTAGATAGAATTCAGACAAGAACTGGCCGCGTCACAGAATTTTTTAGAAATTTTCCCCATTGTGAAAGATAGGGATTTTTGGGGTTTGCAGGGGCTCCCACGAGCGTCCTATTGAAGCCATCGCTCTATGCTTGCAGTTGTAGTAGGATAGCAGTAGGATGGGCCATTAACTATAAACACGGTGACATAGCCCTGTAACTTTTTGGTATATAGTCGAACGCGTTCAACATGGGACCCTATAGAGATAATCAAACTTCCTTCAATATGACGTACTTCCGTTAGAGCAATATCACTTTGCTTTACCACGGTGCGAGATATAGACGATTGCAAGAGGTCTAGTGTATACCCACGGCGAACGCGCGTCTCAGTTTCGTTTTTATGGCAACCGAAGATTTGCCCAATGATAAAGTATACAAATTGGGTCTAACTTTAAAAAAATTGTCAAAAATCGGAAAAACAAGCTAGAGCTTAGATCTTTGCGGATGGTGGTAGGGAACATACGTCGCCAGAGCACTATTGGCAGCTAATCATTATTATTCTTTTTATCTTGGCTGCAGAGTCCTTTCTTCGTCTGTTTTTTTTTCCATTTATCCGTAATGATGAAGAATGGCAATTTTCGGTAACTAGGTCAAGCCATATCAGAAGAGCTGACAATCCTACCGCCGTTCTAGTCAACGTTTTTGATTCATAGTACAAAGGTTTGTGTCTTGGTATTCGGACGTCGTCGTGCGTCATGCCATGACGTCAGCATGACGTCATGACGTCATAATTTGGTAAATGCCATTACTCGCCTATTATACGTCATAGCGACTTCCGGTTTGTTTGAGGTTAAACCTTATACCAAGGGACAACTGGTGGTATGCGTCACTTTCTTGGCGGTACTGAAGCGTGTGCGTCAAAACTGACGTCCAAGTTTACGTTACCCGACTTAATCGCGAGATCGTCTAAGTTTCAACTACATAGGCACTAGCTGAAATCACTAGGTACATAAGCAGGTAAAGTGAAAAAAAATTAAGCTAAATTGTTCATTTTTGTAAGCGTCAGTGACGTCATGTGACGTCACGTTGACGTTTCCATGGCAACGGAACTAAGCCCAAAGTTAAAGTATAGAGAGTCTGGCCAAATTGGAAAATTCAATGAAAATCAGGTGAAGAGAGCGAGAGAGAGGAGCTGTACGACATGGGTGCAAGTTACTTCTGTCAGTCCCATTCAGCCTACGGCTGATTATGGTCTTGTTTGGACGGTACTTTTCCATGATAGACTAAGATCTTGCGCTACTGCGCAGCATGGAACTGCCGCTGTTCATCTGTAAATCGCGGTCCTGATCTCTCTCTCCGCGAGTTATAACGTAAGGCGGCGCTATATGAATAGTCACAATAGGCGTCACTGCTCACGGCAAAATGGCGCGCTGCTTGACATTGCTGGGGGCGGGTTGCCTTAAGTTTTTTCTCCTTACCAGTCGGCCGAAACGAAGCGTTAACACTCGCAAATTTAATTTTAAGATGCAAACTTTCGGTGCAGATCGCGATTACATTATGTTGGACACTCGCTTTAAAGGCAAGATTATTTACACCATCCAGAATTAACCGATTCACACTCTCACGCTTTTCTTTTTCTGTAATCGTGAATATGAAATTGATAATCATAGCGGATGGTAGGCACAAGTAAGCAGCACTCCTCTCTGAAACTGACCAGAAAGTGACATGCTGCTTTGTTTGTCTGACTTGTTTGTCCGACTAAACGCACGTGGAAGACCTTTTTCCACCACATGATTGGATAAAAGCAACAGTGACGTCGGTGAATGATTGACAGCCTGGATCGGTCTATTCAGCAGCGAAACGAAAAGAAGTTAACGTCCCCTATTACAATTTTAAACTTATCAAGTCGGTAGTCGGTAGTAGGTAGCAGGAATATGATGATATAATAGGGAATTTCATAGCTTCCACGCTGCATTTTTTAGAGCACCTTCTGATTGGTTTCAACTTAACATAAAGCTCTCAACCATGAGTACAAGCACACGCCCCCAACATATCTTTCTTACGTGCCTATGTACAGCTCACACGTCAATCTTGTGACATAGAATTTTTTTTAAAGGGTTCATGGGCAATGCTCCCAGAAATAAACAGGCCGACCCTCCATTTTGCTGTTGTGAGTGATACCACGGAATAGAGAGTAACCCCCTCCTCTTTAAGCTAGATCTTCCCCTGGTTGTGATTGGCTTGGGCTCTCCTAAAAAGAGCGGCCACATCGATCAACTTAGCGATGACGTCACTAGACCCCCCCCCCCCCCTCCCCAAACTGCCTCGGTTGGTTGGTGGGTTGTATATTCAGGACACTTAAACAAATTTTTGTCATATCTTGTCAATGAGAGAAGAAAGAGAGAGTAGAGCCATGTGAAGAAAAACATGGGATCTTTATCCTGCGACCACACAGACATGGCCACAGCGGGGCTCGAACCACCGATCCACGTGCCGTTAGGCTCCCAGGTGGCCACCCTGGGTTGGTCAGAAGGCTGATCAACAGGTCGTGGGTTCGCACCTTTCAGCTGCATCATGTTTCGTCCAACCACATGGCATTGTCCCAATAGGTTTCCTGGCGACGCTCAGCAATTCCTTGGCACAAAAGTGGCCTAAAACACTCACATTTTTAACTCTTACTTACTTTACTCACTGTTGGTCTTGTTGGGGTGCAGTGATTTGTTAAAAACCGTTCGAAATTCGAGGCATCTCCATTGATACACTGACAGATTTAGGCATTCACCTCCATGCACAAGTGAAGTGAGGGCGGTTGTTGTACCTAGTTGGCGTGTGGCGCCTCCTAGTGGGCAAGTGTACGTTTAGCCTCGTCTGATACACTCTCTGCCTTTGACTCACTCCGCTAGGACTCCATTATATCTCTGTTGTCACCTACTTCCTAAATGCATTTCCACACTCGCTCGCCAGGGCGGCGTTGGGCAAATTTATAGGAAAAATGCGCAGCGCATTTCTAGTAATTAATGCCGGGGACCCAGCCTAAGCCCAATAAAAAACGGTATCAGGTGATGAAAAAAAAGAGTTCACTCTCAATTATAACTGTTTCAAATGGTACAAGATGTATTTCGCTGTATTAAATACACTGAGCTCGTTATTTTTATATTTTATTCTTGAACAATATAATATAAGAAATTTACATCTGATTTGGCAATTTTTTAAGAATCTTGAAATTTGCCCCCGGCCGATAGCAGCGGTAAAAGCGGACCTTGCGTGGCGCCACCGTGCGGGGAGTATGCGTCTGATATTTCAGTTGCGGCATATTTGAAATTTTAGCTAGTGTTTTGCTCTAGTTGATAGGTAGCTCGTTATTTTCTGTGATATGGTTTTACTGTTCTTACGGGCATTCAGTAATGTTTTTGGAATCTGTTAGGGGGTGAGGCTAGGCTAGACAGTGAGGATGCCCAGGATGCATTGCTACTTACCCCAGAGCCCCCTATAAAAGCGGGTGCCCAGCGCTCTAGATCAGTTCCCCTGGGGGTCAACTAAAAGCAGATTTTCTGCGACCAGTTACCTCCCCAGGAGTCCCGTACCACGCCGTGTTTGAGACGGGTGATAGACCTTGGCTGGACCTAGTGCTAAATCACCCTGGCCGCTGTCTGTTACGTACTGTACACAACAGTGGCCAGGGTGATTTAGCGCTATGTAGTTCGCTTAACTATAAAGTTGGATACTGCGGTAACCGATGTCTAGCGCTGTTTCTGCATGTAGTCTGCTTAACTGTAAAGTTGGATACTGAATTCCAGATTAAATTTCGGCAGCCACATATCAAGTTTGTGCAAAAAGGCTGGTAAAAGTCTCAGTGTGTTAGCTAGGGTGTCAAAATCCATAGATGTTGATAGCAAAAATTATTTCATTCATTCATCCTTTAGCATTTTAATTATTGTGCCGTTGTGTGCCATTTGTGTGATATGAAAAAAAATGAAGAGATACAGGAGCGTGCACTGAGATTTGTTTTTAATGATTTTAGATCAGCATATACAGAATTGAGGAAGAAAGCGGGTAGACCTGCGCGGAATAGTTTTAGAAGTTTCCAAGAGTATCAACAAGATTGGGCCCAGTTACCTTCATGACATACAACAATTAAAGGAAAGCAATTACTTGGTGAAAAATAGACCCAATCCATGTATGCCACGCGTTAAGACAACAGCCTATGGCCAAAATTCAATGAAGTCTCAAGGCAGCAAGCTATGGAATATGCTCAACAAAGAAACAAAGTTAATGAAATCTTCTAAAGAATTCAAAACAATGCTGTGAACCTCGGATGTGTTCATGTGTCCCTGTAATTCGTGCACATTGTGCAACATAGCTAACGGGTAAGGTTTAAATAGATGATAGAATGGTTGTTATTCTTTCATTATCATATGTACATTTATTACATCAACACATGTCGGTCAATAGCACTTGTGCTAATGTTTATTGTTGACTTTTATATACCGACGTTAAATAACACTTTATTTTATCTTGTCTTACATTTTCCATCGCAAACTGAGCAGAAGCGGTGCTTATATGCTCGTGCAAGAAAAAAGAGAAAAAAAGTACAAAAAAACTAAACTAATTTTGTTGATAATAATGGACGATGGACTTGTTACATACTTATAAACATCTTGGTTTCGGACAAACAATTTCTTCATAATTTCTGGATGATTCTAAGGGAATTGCTTGTACATAAAAATTAACATCTTGTATTCATAAAGGGAGGCTAAGGGTAGAAGTTTATTGGAGACAAAAAGTTGTTTAGTATGAGCAAGGTTATGTGCACCATATAAGATTAGCTCTTTTCTGCAGAGTATTCAGTTGCTTAACATAGGATTCAAATGCTGTTTCCCATAATTCGGCAACATAAGAGAGATAGGGAAATATAAAATTATAGCAAAACATACCTAAGATTTCACTTTTAAACACTTTTTTGCCTTTGTAAGGATTCCTAACCCCCTAGCTATTTTGCCCTTTATATAGTGTACATGGTCTATCCAAAGTAAACCAGAGTCAAGTTGAACCCCTAGGAATTTTATAGTATTTACGTGAGTAATAATTTTTCCTGCCATCATGATTTCGCTATGCATGGTAATTTTTTTACGAGGAGATTTAAATATCATGACCTTCGTCTTCCCAAGGTTGAGAGTGACATTGTTTCATTGGGGCCAGTATCTAATTTTTCCCAGTTCGGAACTCAGGGTAGAAGTCCCATCGGCAATATCGTTACCCAATATAAAGAAGTTAGTCATCAGCAAATAAAATACTGAATAGTTTCGCATTGGCCTGGGCAATATCATTGATATAAATTAAAAATAACAGGGGACCAAGAGTAGATCCTTGAGGCACCCCACAGTTGATTTTTGACTTTGATGATTTGGTGTGCTTGTATTCCACATACTGGTACCTGAATCTAGATAACTGGTAAGCCATTTTAGAGTTGCTCCGCGAATCCCATACCGTTCTGGTTTCAATAAAAGAATTTCGGGATTAACCGTGTCGAATGCTTTTGAAAAGTCTAACAATACCCCTAATGTGAACTCCCCCTTATCTATTGCTGAGGCTATTCGACCTGTTAAATGTAGGCATACTAGCGCCAATGTGGTGGAGGCATTAGCGCGAAAACCAAATTGATGCTCATAAAGCATATTATACTTGTTAATATAACTTGTCAGTCGTTTGTACATTAACTGTTCAAATATCTTTGAAAAAGTAGGAAGAATAGAAATCGGACCGTAGTTGCTAAAATGTTTATCGTTACCTCCTTTAAATATGGGAATTACTCTGGGATGGCTAGTTTTAGCTCGGTTGGGAAATGTCCCTCATTGAACGAGAGATTAATAACACGAGTCAGAGGTTCTATAATTGTATTTATTGCAGGCGTAATGGTCTTGGCCGTCAACGAATCCCACCCTGAAGGACTATTTTTCAAAGAGCCTATCACCTGACGGATTTCTTTTTCGTTCACCGGATCTAGAAAGAAACTGTTAACATGATTATTAGCCAAAAAACGTTAAGGGGGAGTTTTATCAAAGTTCACAATAAAGTAATTGAACCCGTTGGCCACTGATTTCGGTCTGAAAAAGCTTTGCCATTACAGAGAAATGCATTTTGTGTTTGCTTGCATTTGTTCCTGTTAATGACCGCATTTATGGTAATCCATGTTTTAAATAAATTACTTTGATTTTGCTTAATTAAGTTCTGGTAATACAGTTTCTCCGCATGTCTGATTCCGCTCCGCAGTAATAAGCAGCATGTTTTTATACTTCATATATTATTGCGTATAAGTATCATTTGAGATATAGTCTATTCTTTAAAGCTATTGATTTTTTAAGCCCACTTGACAGCCATGGCTTTCTGTTTTTGTATTTTTATTTGGACACAATAACTGGGAAACACTCTTTATGAAACTTATCTACACCATGCACCATGTAGCTCAATAATTGCATATTGGAGCACTCCAGCATCCTACCCCAATCATACTACTAAAGGCTTCCTTATTTTCATTTGAATATTTTTTTTTACTATAAACCTTAATATATGCGTCCACTTCATTATGCTTTGATACATATACATATACTTGTCAGTATACATAATACCCTGAAAAGAATATCACTCTCATTGTATTTCATTGACGTCCCGTCGAGGATGGCGAACAGGTGTTCAACGTCCGGCTGACCTGCTGACGTACCCGCTACGTGGCGCTGTTAAATTATGAACGATTTATGTGCTGCCATCTGACTTTTTCAGACTTCTTCTCGGTTGCTATAGCAGTGTGTGAAACAAACTTTGTTCAACCGCGGATTTTTCCACCGCATAGTAATATTTAACACTATTGGTGGCACCTTGATAATTTGGAATCTCTGCGGTCCATTTACAATAAAAGACGTATTTCTTCACTATTAAAACTAAATTATTTAATATAATAATTCGACTATGTAGTGAGGTAACTACTCCCAGTATGATGGATTGCATGGATAGTTTGGAGTACCAGATTAGGGTCCCTCGTTTAACCAATTTGCTATTTTGTTCCGCACAGGCTTGACACATATACAACTATATATACGATAAATGGTCAATAAGTTCCGATTCATTTCCACAGAACACACACATATTGGAGGTCAAAAATGTACACCTATGCAAAAAGGTATTGGTTACTAATGCTCTATGAAGTATAAGATACTAAAAGCTCCTCAAATTTTGATCGACAGTGGCAATTACTGATAATTTGTAAAAATGTTTCCCAATATTTCTGCCCATTTCGTTTCATAAGCAATGTTCTGTGGCAAAGACTCAACTAATACTTTAGACAGATGCTTACACAAGCGTTTTATCCTCAATACAGCGTGTGTAAATTTATATGTAACGGATGCCTGTTTGCCATACAGTACGAAACATTGTTCTTCTCAGTCCCTTGGCATAGAGTGCATAAAACCATTAAACATCTACGAAATTTATGTCTATTTTATATCTGTTTACAAAGTTTTGCCAGCCTAGAAAAAAATTGTTTTCTTCCACAATCCATGCGCGTGTGCGTCTGTTTGCGGGATTCTACTCAGCAGGCTAAGTGCTTGTGATCATGATTCTAAATATATATTGCTACATACCGGGAAGACAAATACTCAACAGTATTCATAGTCATGAGGCGGGAAAGTCGAGCTGGTTGTCAGGGATGCAATACAATAGCTTGCATAGGTCTAAGCAGCTCGTTCACGCACCCGATTTATTAATAAAAATAGCATATTGGTATTACAGAAACAGTGTACACTATAGAGCTTTCAGGGCGACAAAATAGTTACAAGACCGGCCGGTCCAGTGACTTGGCATTAACAGTCGACCGACCAGTGAAATACTCGACTCGGTCCGACGGACAGACGTTAGTGTCGCACGTACCGCTATTTTTTTTTTAAAGATCAGTTTATGACATTAAAAATATAATTGGACATTACAGTTCATCAGGCTATAATAATCGTCAACTTTCTACTTTCGTGATAACAAACATTCCTCATGACATTTGCAAATTCATAGATTTCATTTAAATACGGTTACTTTCTAGGGTTTTATGCAGTCTGTTAACTGTTTCATTTCTTCATAGATTTAGGTTTTACTGGTATGTTCACTTGACTGTTTACTTGCAAGAATCTCCATCCCAATATAATAAAAACAATGTGACAAACTGAAACAGAATTAACCATAGATAAGAACTTATGTAGAGTACATATTGTTTTTCGTAAGCTTATATCTATATCTATGTGTAATGTATCTCAGACACAAATGTAGGTACACAATAGCAAAGATTTGGTAAATAGAAAATAAATAAACATAAAGGACATGATTGAGGGTTTATATAATGGCACGATATAAGTTAATTCAATTAAATATTTTGTTGTACTTCTTATTCAAAGCTTTATTTAAATAAAAGCTTTATTGAAATAACGCTTGGTTATAATATTTCAAAGATTGATTTCTTGATTTGAACAAAACTGTAATAAAATCACTCGCGGTAAAATAACAAGAATTATTGAGCGCAAGAGGATAAATCACTAGCTGCTTATCAAATCATCCATAAGCATTAGTAGTATGGTGCAAAAAACTTTGGATATGTGTTTAATCAATTACTTATTTTGAACGAGGTAATTCGATCTGTCGACACAAAAACGGTTTTCCTATTTTATGCTGATTGCACACATTGGATATGTGTTCATCAATTACCTACTTTGGACAAGATACATCGATCGGTCGAAAACAAAAACCCTTTCCCCATTTCCGCTAACTATGGTTTTCCGCTTGTCAGCTGTAAATCGACCGTCAGCAACACTGTCAGGCCAGCGCAAAAATTGCGTATTCAGCGGGCTGCGGTGCGTCACGTTTAATAAACGCCATTATTGATACGGAAAGTTCATGGCATCCTTGATAAGTTCAAAGTGTCATCTACCAATATAGTGTCACTAGATAAGTAACAGGGACAGATTTAAGTTGCATACAGGTCCAGAAGGCCCCATCCATTTTGCCGCGCCCACCACGCAGTTTGCCTGGTTCCACATCCCAAATCCTGATTAGGACGACAGTTTTTTTTATTCGTCAAGCAAGGAGCGAGTGATCTGCGCAGTGAAAAAATAAGGTCGCATATAACGTCGTTGTCACCCAAATCTGATCTCGTAAGGTATCGCACACACAAAACGAGATTCAGTTGCATTCCCGATCCATACAACAGGTGTCGCGGAAGTCCAGGCGACATGGCGTCTCATCTTTATTGCGCACTCCTAATCGCCTTAGCAACAGCAGCCGTTGCCATAGCTACGACACGACCAAATATCGTCCTCATTGTCGCTGACGACTACGGCTGGAACGACATCGGTTACCATGGCTCCGACATCAGGACGCCCAAGCTTGATGCTCTGGCGGCATCTGGTGTCAAACTGGAGAACTATTATGTTCAGCCGCTGTGCTCCCCAACTCGAGGTCAACTTATGACGGGCAGATATCAGGTGGGTGTCAATATAACAATAGCGTGAGTTTGCGGGGCGTCAGGCAATTTTATTTGCCCGACATCAAGCTGTAGCAGCTCGCCAATTTTTATTATCGGCCCGAGGCCGCAAGGCCGAGGGCGGATAATGAAAATGAAGGGCTGCTACAGCTTGATGAAGGGCCAATAAAATGCCTAACGCCATGCAAAACTCGCGCTATTACTATTATTACGAGTTGAATTTAAATTTAAGGTGTTGACTTGTCTCTGCTTCTTTGGTTTAGTTTTCGCATGCAACGACCAAAGTGAAGCATTTTGGGGCTGACTGTCCGCAAATCGTAAGCCTTTTCACATATAGTTGGCCAGTCGCCTCTTTATACAA
Organism: Arenicola marina; assembly: GCA_964019135.1. NCBI lineage: Eukaryota > Metazoa > Annelida > Polychaeta > Arenicolidae > Arenicola > Arenicola marina. The sequence continues at coordinate 36,114,276 of OZ025260.1, read as the reverse complement.
TATATCGTTGCCAAGAAACATGGCACGTACAACTAGGCAACTGGTTATGGAAGCGGGCCATTTAAAGCTATAACTCCAATTCTTTTGTGCGTGACGTCATGTTTCATTGTTCTATGCAGCGTTGCTATGGCAACGATTGTCGATTGCATGGGCAGCTGGGCCCGGTTGCACGACGACCCCGTAGGATGCCCCCCGTAAGTCTATTTACGGGTACCCGTAAGTGGGGTTTACGGGGTCCGTAAAGTTACGTTACGTCGGTTGCACGAAACCACTTACGCGCTCCCGTAAACTTGGCCCTTAAGATCCGGGGCCCTTAAGATCCGAAAATGCACCGCGGTTTCAAGGTTTCTTTCCGCCTTTTCATTTTAGATCACGTAACGTATATATATATAGTATAGTTATTTGTCTGACATGTGTAGTTATGTCTAAATTTATATTTATTTCTCAAAAATCCTGAAAGTGTATAGGGGCAGAATAAAGCAAATTATAAGGACAACCTTTTGATGTCTTGAGTAATTTGTTTAGGAGATCAAAGATCGTATAGTACCTTACATAATCTCAGAAATCATCGGGTTTCTGGCTCGACTGCTGAACGGAATATGTGCACTAGGCCTACCATAGATCTATCAGTAACAAAGTTCCTGCAAACTTCTTTGTTATGGCGAAGATAAAAAATAGAACAAATGCATTTCATTTCATTGAGGCGGGGGTCACTCCGTAATACAAATCTGACATAATTTCAGCGAGTTATCGCCGTGGGTGGGTGTTATATTGGGGAGGGGGAGCCCTTGCCCTCAGTTGACTCTTTTTATTAGAAAATCAATCACAGTTACTGTCAGTTAGCCATATTCATTATCCATTCATTGAACTTCAGAAATGTTACAAAATAACCAGCATGTCCCTTCTTTCTACTCTCTTTCTACATCCCGTGATTCCAGAGAACAGAATTAGTTCAACGACCACGAAAAAACTGTCGCTTCGATTTTGCAGAACTTTTACCGATTTATAGTGATTGTCATGAACAAGTGGCATGCTGAATATTATAGAAATCGAATCGGCAGTTATTGTGTTGTTGCCTATCAAGGGCAACGTATTCCAGCCACTACAACGCCCAAACCACCGTTTTGATGAGTCTTACAATTAAATGCACATCTTTATTTCAATGATACTGTAAAATGCGTCGCTCCGATTTCCTGAACCTTCAGCATTTTATATGATTGTTAAAGTCCATCTCTTATGTCCTATGTTACTTTGCATATATTTGATCCATTTGCACTATATTCAAGAAATTCTATACGCAATGAATTTATTCGCCACCAATATAAACAATATTAGCCATTTTATCACATATCTACGCAAAAAAGTAGAAGATATACAAGGGCAATTTTTTCACTGATTCGTGACGTCACAAGATGAACCGGTGTTGTTGCGCAATACGGTAAACGCGTCTTTTGAGCATGGTGTCTATAGGGGGGTCAGCGTCCTTCCGCATCGATCGGGATGCAGCCATGCCGGCACAATTATTTGGAATTAATGATAGCGAGGGTGACAAGTTGAGGAATCCAGGCAACCGGAACATGTATTCTGCCGCCGTACGTATCGCTTCGAGCCACCTCGACTGAAGACTGCAGATCGCTAAGGAACTGTAAACGTTGAAAACCTCGAAACGCCGTTCGCAAAACAGTATTTTCGGAAGAAGTGCGAACGCTTCATAAAAAGCGATGCTTATTATATCATGGGATCTAGATAAAAAACCTGCAAATATGCCTTGTAATCATATAAAATATTAATTCGGCGACCAGCAGACAAATTGGTGAAAGCTACTTAGTTGTTTGTCACAAACCAGACACCATAACGTTCGGGTGCCCACAAGTATTACTATAAAAAGTAAGTGATGAAGCATATTACGAGATGTGCGCCGCATGCTTTTTAAGCTAGGCCGATAAATGTCGCCCTCCCTCACTTCTGATCTTCAGGAACAATTTCTTTTAGTACATACATTTCATTTAACCCCGGATCTAGATTCTATGTCTACGATTCGACCGACATCTCCGAGACGGCCCGTCCACTAGGCTGCAAAAACGTAGTCAGTACTGCAGTAGGCTGGCAACACACTGGCCACTGCCGCTGCAGCTGTTTGTTTTCTGTCAGTGTGTCACGAATGTGACAAGAACAAGAAGATACCTCTAATGTCATAGATCTAGGTCTATCTAGACCTACATGTGGCAAATGTTCATCATGAGTTAATGTTAACCGAAATAAACATCTAAGTTAGAGCTTCCCTGCTGCGCGTACATTCATTCAAACAGTGCGGGCAGTCGAAGCGAAAGAGGCGCACTCAAACCGGTTCATCTTGTGACGTCACAAATCTCTACTTTGGGCGGGGGTTTGGAAACCGATCGTAGATCTCTACGCTGCTTGAGTTTATTTTGGTGACTTTAGATATTAATATTTATGGCATAAGACACATTGTAAAATAATTGCATCTGATAAATGGCTTTAGTAACCACTGGGAAATGTATATTTGAAAGTAGTTTAGTAACAAATACCCCCCCAAGTTAAATTTGATAGCAATCGAATAGGTAGTGACCCTCACCCACTTGCTGACAAAGCCAAGTGATGCGCGTGAGGTGCACTCATGATTCTTGCAACATTGTATCGGCTATTTTCTGGTGTGGGTGGAGTGGGGTGTTCCGGAGGCGGGCATTTTCTTCATGGGGGGGGGGGGTCCAATTTATTGTCAGAATATATTGTATGCCACCGTGACCGCCAAAATACAAACACGCAATCACTTAGTGGAAGTTAAAATCAAATGGACAACCATCACCAGACCAAACAAACCTATTTCGGGATCAAGTATGGTAATTTCAAATGAAAAATACATTATTTATTCCTACCCATCTATGTGTACAATAAAGTAACTGACGAGTCAACGGTGAATTGAAGAGGCAAGGCTGCATACCGTCTAATCTACTTCCATTTGAACAACGATCGAATAGCCAATCAATCGAAGCAACTTTCAAACCAACGAGAGAACCATATCCAACAATGAAGTTGCCCAACCATTTCAAGTTAACCCAAATCATAGCCACCGCATGCCACACAAAGTAGTCAAACGCCGAACGAATAGGCGACGCTCAAATCATAAAGTCGTTTTCCAAGCGAACACTCTTCACCAAACCAGACGACCAAACTCTAAGCAAACAAGCAAACTTCACCTATTTTTTATTATAAAATACAATATAACAATTTCGAGGGATTTCGTCCCACCCGAACTCCCTATGGGAACCCAGCATTGTAACTTTCGTGGATTATAAATATTGGCCTAAGGTCCTGATATTTTTTATTATATATTATTTTCTGTTATATACATTGGACTAATATTCGGATATCGAAAAGAAAAAAATGCTCGCAATATCGAGAAGCGTTCACATATAAAAAGTACTCGCTAGGTGGCGCCACGGTGATCCCGCGTAGGACTACTACCTTTAAGATCGTGAAAACCCAAATGAAATTCATTCACCAGTGCTAGGATCCTAAAGAATAACCCAAATACAAACACTTCGGCCATGTGGGACATTGAAAATAGTAATAGACCGTTCCAGGGGAAATTCTGTCGGGCGCGTGTATCGGGCGCTGCATAGCACGTAATAGGCGGGTACTGACTTATAGCTGCATCATTTTCAACAGTTTATCATGGGTTAACCGTGTGTTTTCTAAAATCAAAAACCCATTTTGTACATGTTAATATGTTGACTATCAAATGATACCATTTTAAGAGCGAGAGAGAGGCATATAAGCCGAGAAAACAACTGATATAAATGCCAACCGGCGAATGTAATGACTAAGTCGAAACTCCTTCGTGTTTTTACCAGTTTGTGTCGAAATGGATGAGCCTGATCCCAATGGGAGCTATGACAAAGCATACGACGAGTTGTCGTTGTGGACAAATGCTAATTTGAATTTGTATGCGGCTAAACGAATGTGGCAAACTCCAGGAAGCAAAGTCTTTCCTTGCCAAAGCACTGCTCATGGCATGTGTGGGCCGGGCCCCAACAAGACCAGCTGTACTGTAGACTGTAGACTGTATAGTAGTGTACAGTCCCGAGCCTGGCACAAGCGAGTGGGGGAGGATGAGTGGGTGCGGCCCCCCCCCGCGGGGGGGGGGGCACTGTTGCACGAATCTGGTTGGGGGGTGGGGGGGGGGAGACCGCTGTTGCATATGGACTTGCGACCGGGAAAAATCTGGAAATGTGCATTCACAGAGCAAGTTTGCCGTGACTAAAGAGTTACCCAAGCGGGTCTGCATGGAACTGCTACACGGAGCGGGTCAACGGAAAAAATACCCTGTAGATCTACGAGCGAATTTTGGCGGAAAAACATCCCTTCCGAGCGAATTTTCGTGATGAAACGCCGCTAGGAGCTGAAAAAGAGGCGGAGCTTTACCGCAGAACCCCCCCCCCCCCACCCCCCAAAAAAAAATACGCGTTACTGTTCTCAGGGCAGATTTCACTCTATTTCATTCATAAAATTCATCTATTTTATTCATTGCTGTAAAGGCGTGCATGTTGTCCGGATAATGCCATATCATGTGTGTGTGCATGCAGGGGTCGGGGTGGGGGATGGGGGGTGGCGGGGGGGCTCTAACCTGTGATAGGCGTGCGTAGGGCCCATTTGACGGAATATAACTGTCCAGCCACCTGCTGGATAAAAACAAGCCGGCTCAGCGTCAGTGAGCGACCGGGTGAGTGTTGCATGTTAACCTCCGCTGTTTTACGCTGTTAGGCCTACTCATACATATAATAAGATATTATATATTAACATACATAAACTGTACATTTCCGATATTGCACAGATTTAAAGATGCATTGCAGATCAAGTAGATTCACAATATGTTACGCCCACGCAGAGCTGTCAAATAAGCTTTAAACATCACTGACACACACCAGACGACGTCATAATGCGCACCGAGCCCGCGTAACCTTTGACCTCAGCGAAATCAAAATAGCGGATCGGAATTGGAAATTCGTGTATGCGAATCTAAGTGCACTCCATTGACACGAGCCTTGTGTAGCGTAGCAACCAGACATGTCGAACGAGGAGCATAACAGATAGGACTGCTAAACTGTTTATAATCTAGTGAAATATAAGCTTTGATTCCATTATATATTATAATACTTGAGGGAACGTTCATAGAATGCATCTTGTGTGTTTGTTCTGTGAATAACAATGCCATAGAACCAGCCTATCCCTGACAAAAGAAACGTTGAAGGTGGGCACCTAAACCAACTCCATACGCATGCATGATAAAAGCATGCGGGAATCGATTTTGTAACCCAAAACACGCATGCAGTGTCTATTCTTGACGATAGATGTCGCCATGGGGTATCTGGAACGGTCTATAAGGTTGTACAGTCACTACGGGATCTTATCGAGACCCCACGAGACAGGGATATTTATGCTCTGCGTTAATGTCTAGCATCAACGGCCTGTACGTGCTGCCTACCTTCCGGTTGTTTGCCTTCACTTATCGCAAGCCGTTTTAATAAAAAATCACTAATTCAAGATATCTTGAATTCAATTTCAGATATCTTGAATTCAATTTTAGATATCTTGAATTCAATTTTAGATATTTGGAATTCAATTTCAGATATCTTGAATTCAATTTCAGATATCTTCAAATCATTTTAAGATATCTTGAATTCAATTCCAGATATCTGACATTACTTACTACTTATCCCAATTTCAATTGTATTCCAGATATCTTAAATTGAATTAAAGATATCTTAAAATGATTTGAAGATATCTTAAAATGATTTGAAGATATCTTAAAATGATTTGAAGATATCTTAAAATCACACCTATTTTTTATGGGAAAAAACAGATGTGTCACATATCCATAATTGAATTGAAGATATCTTGAAATCACACCTATTTTTATGAGAAAAAATAGATGTGTCACATATCCATAATTGGATTTAGGATATCTAGAAAGAGGGCGCTGTTTTGAACACGGAGACCCATCTCACGTGATAACAATGGCGGCGCCTAGCACGGGTTCGGTGAAGGCTCGAATGTTGCGATTGCTCCGTGAGGCTGAGCTCGTTTTGATCAATGGTGATAACCAAAGGGCTTATAATATTTTGTCCACAGTACTAAATAATGTTGATCGTATTTCGTCCTATTTCGACGAAGCCGCCTATGCGGAAGCGCCCGGAGCCATCGATGGGCTCCTCGCCCTTTGTCAAACTCCTGACAATTCGAATACGGAAGTGGATGAACAACAAAAGGAGGACGGTATAGCCTTCCATGCTGTGGCTAGACAAACCGCTAAGGACTCAACAATATAACCTAGCTAACACTCTGTGTCGCCGTTCCAACGAAGATACTAAATCTTCTGACTGCACCTCGCTCCAGTGTATTATCAAAAGCAACACTTGTGCTGAAGCCAGTGACATCAAAGACCTGGCTATGATAAATCTTTTGTGACATACATACCGCAACTGACTTCTATGAATATTTTGGAAAGCCTTACAAAGTTATGTACAAAATAGCATGTATACACTCAAAATTTATCTCTGATTGTATGTATCAATTCATTTACATGACCCGGCGAGAGAGGGAGACTCCGTCTGGACATTTCGAAGCAGCAGCTAGAAGCATTTCTAGAAAATGGGTATACTGCCCCTCGCATGGCCCGGCATTTCGGCCGCTTCGTCGCCATATTGATTGTGCCTGGTTCCTGGCCAATAACGTATCGTATAGAAACCTCCGGAAAGTGGGACGTTGGTGCTCCCTCTGGCGAAGATTACTTCATGCGTGTTACGTCATCAGCACATTAACGTCGCTCTACACAAGTGTTTTCTCCGCCAGTTTTGGATCACAATGAATGTTTTTTTTTTTTTTAAATGGTAACTTTCATCTGACGACACTCGATCGATGGAGAGTACACTTCCGGTCTTTTGACGGGTATTAAAGATATCTTGAATTGAATTCAAGATATCTTAAATTCAATTATGGATATGTGACGCATCTATTTTTTCTCATAAAAAATAGGTGTGAATTTAAGATATCTTGAATTGAATTCAAGATATCTTAAATTCAATTATGGATATGTGACGCATCTATTTTTTCTCATAAAAAATAGGTGTGATTTTAAGATATCTTGAATTCAATTCAAGATATCTTAAATTCAATTATGGATATGTGACGCATCTTTTTTTTTCTCATAAAAAATAGGTGTGATTTCAAGATATCTTGAATTGAATTCAAGATATCTTAAAATGATCTTAAAATCACACCTATTTTTTATGAGAAAAAATAGATCTGTCACATATCCATAATTGAATTTAAGATATCTTGAATTCAATTCAAGATATCTGAAATTGCATTCAAGATATCTGAAATTGGTTTCAAGATATCTGAAATTGATTTCAAGATATCTGAAATTGATTTCAAGATATCTGAAATTGAATTCAAGATATCTTGAAATCTCACCTATTTTTGACGAGAAAAAATTGATGTGTCACATATCTTGAATTGAATTTAAGATATCTTGAATTAAATTCAAGATATCTTGAAATAATTCAAGATATCTTGAAATAATTCAAGATATCTCGAATTGGTGATTTTTTATTAAAACGGCTTGCGATATTCACTCGCTTTACACACAATATCGGCTAATATCGGGGTATCTATGGTAACGTAACAACGCTCCTTATATGGATTGACCAGGCTAGGACAATGCATGGTGCTCAGTTTGTCGCAGAAATGTAAACACCGATGATTTGCCTCAAAATACGATGCTTCCAACAGTCTCATCGAACGGACCACATGCATTATGGAGAGATAAAGATAGAGTCTTATCTCTAACTATAATATGATTTTATATTTGTTTTTATAGTTAGCAATGCCTGGACCAAAGCAAACAAAAAGTAGTTTAACACCCACTCGATTCTTCACGCAAACGCGCAGTCGGCCGGTTCCCAACACTTAAACGTTGACTACAATGAGTGCGCGTCACACAGCTGTAGCAAGGCACCAGCGTGCTGCGCACTCGTTCTAAGAGCACGTGTTTTTTTGTTGGTCCCCAAAAGACCTAAACCGGAAATAGAACCCGCGAGAACTGTACAGCTCTATTGCCTTTGCGCACGGACGCTTTGAAATTGCCCTCCCTGGGCTATTTTTCCACTTCGCCCAAAACGGACCGACCGCGCGATGCGGAGTGACGTCACAAGTAGGAGTCGTCAAAAGTTGTCGCGCGCGGGGCATTTGCAAGCGGATGCATGCGTGTGACTTTGTGGCATAAGTTATTTAATCTGGTCTAAGAACAGTAGTCAATTGCGCCGTAAGATTTTGCAACAGTGGGCACTGCGTTTCCTGGTTAACACTCACAATACTCAAAATAAATACTTACAATAAAAAACACAATAGTAGGTCTACAGACTGACATGTTACAACACAGTTCCCAGCTAACATAAAAAGCTATATATAGAGGAGTATTTATCCATGCTATCAGACTCTAACTGCCCAGGTATCTATGTGAGCAACGATGCCCCAAACATAATATCACTCATGTTTGCCGATGATTTAGCAAACTGCGCGGATACCGTAGGACGTCTCCAGCAAACGATAAATATGTTAGAGGCATATTGTAAGAAGTGGAGTTTAAAAGTAAACATGAACAAAACGCAAGTGATGGTATTTCGGAGAGGAGGAATAGTTAAAGCAAACGAGCGATGGTTTTTCGATGGTGAACGGTTGAAAGTTGTATCGTCGTATAAATATTTAGGGTTGGTATTGACTAGCACACTTAGATGGTCGAAAGCTGTTTCTACACTGACTTGTCAAGCCAACAGAGCATTGGCCTCTATCTACAAGCTTGATAAGAAACTTAACGGTCTACCTATAAAAGCAGCATGTACTCTATTTGATCGAATCATTGTGCCAATTCTCACGTATGGAGCCGAAATCTGGGGTTATCAAGAGTATAAGGAAATCGAGAAAGTCCAAGTTAGATTTTGTAAGAGATTATTGGGACTACCAAAGTTAACATCGGACGCCGCCGCATTAGGTGAATGTGGCAGGTTACCCTTAGCAAAAATTTATAATGTTAAGTGTATTAAGTACTGGTTAAAGATATTACGGATGCCAAATAGTAGGTATGTCAAAAGCTGTTATAACATGCTTAAAGAATTTGACAATCAAAGTAGATCATCCTGGGCTAGCTCAGTGAAAGTTCTGTTGTCTAAATATGATTTTAATGATGTATGGATTAACCAATCAGTTTATGACGAAAGTGTATTTATTGCTGAGCTAAACCAGAGATTAGAAAACTGTTTTATTGAAGAATGGCATATGAAGGTTAGAGATCAAAGTCGCCTTAGTGTGTTTTGTACATTTAAGGACCAACTCTTCTTTGAAGTATATTTACTGAGAGTAAATGTTGCCAAACGTTTTAGATGTTCAGCTCATAATCTCTCTATTGAATTAGGTCGCCGTGATGGAACATTACTTGAAAACAGAATTTGTAAACACTGTGCTGTAAGAAATGTCCTTGTTATAGAAGATGAATACCACGTGTTATTGTGTTGCCCGAAGTTTATGGATATCAGACATTTATATATAGACAACGCTTTTTGGAATCCCCCAACATACGAGAACTTTATTATGTTGATGTCAAGTGTAGATATGTTTACCCTAAGAAAATTAGCGATGTTTGTGCACACTCTAGAAAAACGTGTCAGCGCGCAGCTGTAAATTCAAAACACGGAAAATGTTATTATTTGTTGACAAATGTATATACGTTCATTGTTATGTCCCATGGGCCTGAAGGCCTTTTGACAAAATAAACTACCTACCTACCTTCCATAAAAAGCGGGTTAAAAAATACCACCGTTTTTCAAATATATTCCAAAGGACCCTTTTTCTCACATGTAACGTTACTGGTTCCGGTACACCCACCCCCTTTTCGTCTGCCTGAAATCAGTCATTTTATTACAGCAGACACCCGTGAGCTATTTCGCAGCGAATCTGCAGAAGTGTCTCCTATTAGCTTTTACGCGTTGCGCGAGTCACGCAGCTTCTGTTTTTAGGCACAGCCTCGTTTTGGCGTTCATATGGCGATTCCGTGAATAAGGCGACACTGACTGTGGCGAGAGAAAATAATCTTTATCTTTTGATCTAGGGGGGGGGGGGGGGGTTAGGGGGCAACCCCCCTTTGGGAGCCAGAACATATAACATACATGTTAACATACATGTTAAAGTCCCAAGTCTTTAGAGAGCAACCCCCCCCCCCACTTGGGAACCTGAACATACACTGTTAAAGTCGGGTTCCCTAAGCCCCCCCCCCCTCCGGTCGCAAGTTTTCAGAGCGCACACTCCTCGGTCGGAAGTTTCAGAGAGCAACCCCCCCCCCCCCCCCCCCCTTTGGCAAATTCCTAGATCCGCCCCTGCATAGCCTAATAGCCCAGCAGCTCGCGGAATACAAATATACAAACGGCACATTTCATTCAAACCTAGACTTTGATGTTCTATAAGACTCCTTTACCTACTTTTCAATACCTTCGTTTCGGTGCCTCCATTTCAGTACGTTCGTTTCAGTAAATTCAATTCTGTATATTTGTTTTGGTACTTCACTTCAGTACCTTTCGGTAACTTTCGCACCAAAACCTAGCCCCAATGGCCATTCAAAGAATAGTCCCTCCATGTTAATTTCTGACATAAAATATAAAACTTATGGAGAGAGGTTCTTTCCCTTCTAATATTTTAGGTATTCAATTCAAATCAAAAACACCTCATATAAACAGCTTCAATATAAATACTTAAGTTATTCAGACAATTAACTGACGGCAAATATAGCAATGTTCGATGTGACACGCGAAATCATAGTTAATTATTAAATTATCCTTAACATATCTTGCAAATGCCGGTAAGCTATGCGTATATATTTTGTTAAGAATAAGTGTTGAAGTTTCATTTACAACTTTAACGAGGCTATGTCGAATACAGTTAGTTGCAAAGTCGTGGAATACCATAGTAGTAGACAATCGGGAATTGAATCTCGTATTGTGGTGATGAATTTGACGGCTATGAACAATCGGTAACTGTGAGAAATAAAACGGTAATGTATCATGCTTCAGCTTGTAATAAAACTTTAGGGTTTGCAATATGCGCATATCATCCAATTTTAACAATTTCAGTTCTTTAAATATCGGTTCTGTGTGGGCGTTAAATCGACTTAGATTAATATTTCTGACAGCCCTTTTTTGCAGTCTGGAGATACGTTCAGCCTTATACCCCCATATAAGGATGCCATAATTTAGATGGGGTGATATCAGGGTGTTATAAATAGTGCGTAAAATGTGCCGAGGAAGGGTCCATTTCAATTTATTTAGAATCCCAGCAACTTTAGAGATTTTATTCGCGATCTTATCAACATGTTTATTCCATTTCATATGTTTGTCAAGGACGATACCAAGCATGTCAAAACTGTCAACGCACTCAATTTGCGTATTGTTTATAAACAAAGATGGAACATTAACAGATTTCTGTTGTGTATGAAAGATCATGAACTTGGATTTTGCCGCATTCAGGGCAAGTTTGTTTGCATAAAGCCACTCACTAATTTTAGCCAATTCGCAATTTATTACAAGGCTGGACTCATTAGGGACAGGACTCATTAGGGACAGGAGTCATAGTACTTAACAGCGTGGTATCATCCGCATATATAATAAATTTGAAAATATCGCTAGCTGAGGATATATCATTTATATAGATAATAAAAAGTAGGGGACCAAGAATAGACCCTTGTGGAATCCCTGTTGCTATATCAGACATATCAGATTGAACATTTTCGATTTGAACATACTGCTTACGATTCGTCACGTAATTTTTTAGTAATTCAAGAGAACTACCGGATACCCCATAATGAGATAATTTTGATATAAGGACGTTGTGATTTATGGTGTCAAACGCTTTGGACAGATCTAAAAATATACTAACAGGAATATGTCCCTTATCCATTATTTGTAATATTCGGTCCACGAGTTCCATCACAGCTAAATCTGTTGAATGGTGTTGGCGAAACCCATATTGACTGTTATTTAATAATTTGCTTCGTACGAAATAATCATAAAGCTGGTCGGCGATAACTTTCTCTAGTACCTTAGAAAAAGCTGGAAGAATAGATATAGGACGATAATTCTCAATCAAACCTTCATTCCCTTTTTTATAAACTGGTACTACCTTTGCGATTTTTAACTTATCTGGAAACAAACCGGTTGACAGACACTGATTTATGATTATGGTAAGGGCTTCGCTCACCTCATATTTTATTTCCTTCAATAATCTTACACTAAGGTTGTCGTGACCAGAGCTTGATTTAGGTTTCAGAGCATCAATTATCGTAGCGTTGAAGTGAAACTTATTAATAGGGGGATCTTTTAAGTAATTTTGAGGCTCGTGAGCAATGCCTGGGCCGTGGCTGTCAACCATTTGCTTACAGGAACTACAGCTTTATATTTGAATGAATATTAATTACTGACAATAATCAACACTGTTTCCTGGGTAATACATCGAATGGGTTGGATGCATGGGCTTGGGCCACTCGAACCGAGGCTCTTGAGCTGTGGCTGGGCCGGAGTTGTCCGAAACATTTTGTGTAGGGTGTAGTTGGTGTAAATGTCACAGCAGGTGAAGACGTAAATTAATACAAATTGCGAGAAACTTTGAAATTACTTTATTCTATATGAAGTCTACACGAGCCAACATTTTGTACTTGCAAGCGAACAGTGTACACACTGTGACCCTTGTACTTCCAGGCGAACATCATCATTCGCTGTGGCCCTTGTACTTCCAGGCGAACATCATCATTCGCTGTGGCCCTTGTAAGGTTAGACCTTCACGGAGGGGCAGACATTTATGGAGGGACAGACCCTTATGGAGGGACAGACCTTTATGGAGGGATAGACCTTTATGAAGGGACAGATCTTTATGGAGGGACAGACCTTTATGAAGCGGTGAACCTTTACGGAGGGACAGACCTTCATGGCGCCGTGGACCTTCATGGAGGGACAGACCTTTTTGGAGGGACATACCGTCATGGAGGGACAGACCTTTTTGGAGGGACATACCGTCATGGAGGGACAGACCTTAATGGAGAGACAGACTGTCATGGGGCGGTGGACATTGGCTTGTGAGACTTTACACGAGAGGATCCTTCTGCAAGGGCGGGTGGCCAGACAGCCCCAAGGGGGCAGAGTCCTCTTGTGCAGACGCCACAGGCAGGCGGTCAAATGACTCTGGGGCTTTCACACCTGGCGGTCGTCGTGCCTGACGCTTAAGTTCAGGCAAAATCTCCTCGTGGATATCCAAGCCCAGTGCCCGCTTGAAAGCGGCGCCGGCATCGCTCGAAGACGGCCCGGTTGGAAGCACTCGCCGCGCAGATTTCTTCCACAACAACTCTTCTTTAAGCTCCGCCACGCTGTGAGACCCCAGAACTGTCGCATCCGTCGTCGTCCGGCGTCCAAACTCTATGTCGTAATGCCGTCGGAACTGTCCACAGGTCATGGAGTAGCACAACACGCTGAGCAGACAGAGGGCCATCGACAGCGACCCCAGCATGTTGAACCGGAAGGAGACGTTGCTATGGTGCCAGGCCCCTCGTGCGTCACCACGCCGACCGGCCGCTTCCGCGCGTAGAGCGGCTACGAGGGCGGGAATCCCAAACCAGGGTGCCCCAAACACCAGGGCCACCGAGGGCCACTTGTAGTTGCGCGGCCTGCAAGGTAAGCGCAAAGCCAGACAATTAAAGTAACCGTAGGGCCTGTATGTATGTATTATAGGTAGTTATTAACGGCATAATGACGGGACACTCAACTGTTTGGGTGACCTTGTAACTGGAGCCAGGTTCGAAGTTGGAGTAGGCGTGCAAGTGAAGATCCCGGATGTGTTCGACCTCTCCTCCAGGGAAGTGGTGACGTAACGATGGTAGGAGGGAGTAATTGAACAGGAGTCGATGCCACTATCGCAATTCTTCACGAAGTCTCCCATGTCTGCTAGCTGTGGAAGTACTTAAAAGTATACATATTTTTCTGCTACTTATATATGTTGTACTCTTGATTTTATATCATATATACAGCGAACGAATACATAATAGGAATGTTGCTTAATACATTTCTTGCCAGTCAGGTACATCTCGCATGTAGGTATGGAAAAAGTGTTTAAGTGCGACTGTCTTGGAGGTGTACTACTCCATAGAACATCTTTACCAGTTAGGTGGGTCATGGTATTTTCCTACTTCGATTTATCTGACTTTATCCCTAACGTTGTGAGCGGCATGACCGAGACGTTTGTAAAACAACCAACCAACCGAAGTTCTTTTCTTTATATTCAACGCATGCCAGACGGCCAAATGCAGTCTGTTACCCTTACCCGTGATACCAATTACCCACAGGTTTTCATCTTAGTGGTAAACGTCAATAAATAAATAAATCAACGGATACATGTTATGTTAATTATTTTATTCTTATTGTTATAATATTATTTAGAGATGTATTGCATGTCGAAATACTACTTTATATATATTTTACGTATTGTTGGGGTTGGCTGCCATGTTGGGAATCATCGTGATCCTTTCCTGAGTGGGGAGTATGGTCCGGTGTGGTATGCGGGATTGTCCCCCATGCGGAGATGTCCCCACTGTATCTATCATAATGGCACCGTACAAACACATGGAGCGGAGAGGGTCTCAATATCATGTATATTACCATAGATTTATGTCTATGATATTACATGAGGGGGACAGCTGCGCATGGGGGGACACTTCCGCATGTCACACCGGGAGTAAAATGTACCACGTGACCGCGCTAACGGAACACAATCACAATCGGTTGTACCCCCACAGTTTGGGCTAGGGCGCCCCCTGTCGGTGGGACCGACATAAACTTGTGTGCACACGTTTATGACGTTTCACAACAGGCACAATTTTCAAGTAGATTCAAGAAGTTGTACTTTGGTCATTGGCAGATAATTGGTGTTGGATATAGTAGGCCTTAGGCCTATACTGCTTAAATTGATATCACGGGCAAGGGTAATAGATTCCATTTGGCACTCTGGCATGCGTGGAATATAGACACAAGAAATCTTGGATCCTTCAAGGACTGATTTTTATTTTATTTTGGCTTCTTTAGTTTGGGCGGGAAAGAGCTCGATATGCAACTTTAACTAAATTTTAAGGATATTTAAGCTTTGGATTAACATATTTGTCTTTGACCACATTACCTCTCAGACGTGGTTCAATGGTTGATCTAAATATTGTCCAGTGGCAGAGATTGACAGGGTGGCTGATCCATTCATGTGTTATCTTGATCAGTGTTGATTATATGTAAACCAGATCAACACCGTTGGCTGAGGTTTTGTGCACGCACCTGGGCCGCAGCAAGCACTCACGCCTCAGACTCAGCCATCCTTTTGTTGTCTGAAACCTTTGTCTGCAACTGACACCCGGGGTGTCTCAAAGTTCTAGCAGGGCAGAACTTGAGCTCAAGTTTCACCGAAAGGCTAACGGGGGTCACTTCCACTTCCTTTTGATATGTACATATATTTATTTAGATCATCTACGTCAAAGTCAGTTACCAACGTAACCTTGTTTCAGTTTCAGTATCAGGAAGACCCCCCTCCCTCACTGCACCATTCTATGGATCCACCACTGTGTGACGCATCGACTTTATTTAGATATATATCGCACCTCCACTTGTGTCACTTGGCGAGTGACCCCATTGACAGTTGCCTGGGCATGATAAATGTGAGCTGAAATCCATTCGCTCTTTATGCGCGAGTTGCCCACACACACATTTTGCGCGAGGGCTGGATGACGTCAAACAATAGACTCAAGGACCTACGGAAGTCCATTGGTGCCAAGAGATGATACAAAATTAAAGAATATCTTACCGTCATTTAAGGTAAGCCACCCATAATGAGCCTCGGCGATTTTGAACAGACCTCGGTAAACATCGGCAAGCATCGGCGGGCTGTAGCCCTGGTATTTTAAGCAGTCTTAATGAAACAAAGCACGAGTAAAACACTGCAAAAGAAGTGGTGACATAGGTAAAATAAATAGAACATCGTATTATAAGCTTCGGCGATTTAGAGAAGACCTCGTTACGTCATTCACAGGGAATCCCCAATTCGTGACGTCATTCACAGGGTATTTCCCCGAGAATGGCTCTTCGTGATAAATTCCGAATATTCAAGAAAAAAACATGGAGAAAACGAGTAAATAGTCCAGAAAACATCCGTGTAGATCATAAGTATATCGGAGAACATTATATATAACCAGATTTATTAAAATGTGAGTACAAGGCGTAAATTACTGATAATTGGTGTGAAATAAGCTGCTCTTTCCCGTCAAAACTAAAGAGGTCAAAATACAAATAAGAATCAGTCTTTGAATCATTCAAGATTTCTTTTGTCTATACTCCACCCATGCCAGACTGCCAAATAGTGTCTCTTAGCCTTGCCCGTGATATCATTTTACCACAAGTTTTCATTTTAGTGGTAAACGTCATCAGTTTGTGTGCTTCGCGATGCTTTGGTTCTGTGGTGTCCCGGGATAGACACGTTTGCCACACCACAGCCGAAACGGCAATATTTATCAGGTTTCTGAATTTATAGAATCAAACAATCGAGTTTTCTGCAAGTGTTGATATAAACTTCGCCTGGGCTTAGTTTTAGCGGGAAAGAACTCGATATGCAACTTTAATGTCGAAGATAGTTTGTCGCCATTAAAAGTGTGAAAAGCAAATAGTTAGTGCTCAGCCGTGAAAAAATAAATAAATGGTTTTGCTGTATCTAAACCATATTGATCTTCATTGACAGAGAAAAATAGTTTTCTGCGACAGTCCCACAAAATGTTTAAAAATCATTGCCATTTTTGAAAAATGGACACCCGACATTGGCACCCCAAATACTGATAACCAACATGTCAAAATGACACACCAACACAGTTAATTTTTCGCCAGTCTTATAAAAATGATTATTTTAACAACAGAAATTGAATGGACGGTCGGACCCTCGCCATTTCGTACTCGGAATGACGTAAGCTTAATTGGAAAAGTTAGTGCCCGGCGAAGTCGACTTGCTCACCTATAGCTATGTAAAGGCGGGATCCGGTTTGATTCCCACCGTGAGGCAACCACTATAGATATATATATACATCTTCGGTTAGCAGAGGCTAGTAGGAATGGCTTGACTCACTGCTACATTTAGGGCTATAAAGTATCATTCGCCAAGACTGCCGGTTTACCGTGTTCGGAACGAGTTTAGAATCTCTGCGCACACTGGTAGGGCCCCTGAGAGGGGGGGGGGGGGGGGGGTAGCCATGTCGCGTGTCGATTTTAAGAAAAGGTCCATGTCGCGTGTCGATTTTAAGAAAAGGTCCATGTCGCGTGTCGATTTTAGGAAAAGTTCCATGTCGCCGTGTCGCTAAGTCTTATGTCGCATGTCGATTCTAAGACAACCCCAATGTCGCGTTGTCGATTTTAAAAATCGCCGTGTCGCCGTGTCGAAAAAGCCCCTCTGGGGCCCTACTGGTATCATTGGGAAAAAATACCTCTTCCGAACGGATGCCTTAAGTATACACAGTGTGTTCTTAAGCCATGCGATACTACAGGGGCGAATCCAGACTTGAGGGGGGGAGGGGCATGGGCGGATCTAGGAATTTGCCAATGGGGGGGGGGGGGGTTGCTTTCTGAAAACTTCCGACCGGGGGTGTGGGGTGTGCTCTCTGAAAAACTTGCGACCGGGGTGGGGGGGGTGCTCGGAGAAGCCGACTTTAACAGTATATGTTCAGGTTCCCGTAACCCCTCCCCCCCCCCTGGATCCGCCCCTTGGGGGCTTGAATTTCGAGATTACAGTGCATAGGCGGCGGAAGCGTGGGGGGGGGGGGCACTGGTCCTTCTCCAGCATTAGGTTGCTGCTCGTGGACAGCGATAGGCTGCTTTATTCTCGGGGGCTAAACCTGTCGGGGGGCTTCTGCGGCTTGACCAGGGGGGGGGGGCTATAGCCGCAGTAGCCCCCCCGCTGGCTCCGCCACTGCCATGTACTGTATAGTATGTTAGCAAAACGGGTTATGTCGACCACTTGCTCTCGCCATCTTCGTCACCAAAGCGGCGCAGGGGATTCTGGGATGTCACTGGCTGTTCGGGGAACCAACCCGGATGCAGAGCTATTTTCGTATAAATGCGGCTATTCACTTCTACCAGTGATATTGATTTCATAGTCAACAATGTGTCAGAATAGGCCCCCCAAGATCGCATTTATGGAAAAAAATCAATAGGTCACCGTTGGTATTTAGACAGTAGGGAACATTTAGTTATGTAATGCTATTGCAATATAATAATTGTGAATATTGGTCATTTTTCTCATTAAAAGCACACTGCAAAAAAATGAACACTGATTTTTTCATGCAATTATTTTTTTTGTATTTCCTTGTACCTCTGGTACATCATGCAATAAAAAAAAATGATATGTCACCAACCAACGTTACAACGGGTTATTCGCATTTGGTTCGAGAATAGCCGCTTTTATCTTTAAAAACCCTTTTTCCAGACTTTGATTGCTTTGAAGACGAAGTTTTCCTTGAATGTTCCAAAAGTTGCCTATAAGCATTACCACTGATTACTTCAACTTTGAGCACGTGTGTTTGTTTTGGACCAAAACTGAAGTCTCGTGGGCTCGAACTTGTGAACTCTATAGCCCCAAAGCCTATATTTGAGTATTTATGTGCATTTATTTGAAAAAAGCGTGGAGGCTAGGGGGGCGGGCGCCATTTTTGTAGGTAGTAATACAGGGACAGTAATAGAAGTGGGATAGGAAACGTATTTTTTGATGAGAATACGCACATTTTGAATGCGCATATTAATTTCGTCAAATGTAAATGCAAGGATCAGTATTCTTATCAAAATACAGAAGTGATACCTCCAGTACAGTTTGAATGTCTCTCCCGAAAACCCGGAATGGTAACGTGCGAGGCTTCTGTTCGGCTTAACTGAAGACGCAGTGAAGGATGATGAACAACGAGCGATTGTTATGACTACGGCCCTTATTATCGACGTATACAGCAAATGCTTTATTTAACATGAACACTAGCCAGGTACAGGACTTCAGCACACGACCAAAGGTTTGCGTTACTGGTTACAGATGCCATGTGAAGCCATACAACGCAGTTACAAAGAAAGCAAACATGAAGCTGGATCGAAAGGACACGATGTCAAGTCAGAATGATGGCACGGTTTAGGTCTTGTGTGCACACCGATAGAGGCAAACACCAGCTAATCAATCCGAGTAATTGAATCGCTTCAACCCCTTAACCAACCCCTTGGTATCCCTTTGAATATGTGTGTCTTCTGGTGTCTCACTCCTGTGAAACCTCCGAACAGACTATAATGGCAGAACTTTATGTTCAGTACTGACTGGCGTGGACGCCAATGCGTTGCCAGCGATTATTCATCGGTAGGCCTACACTCTAAAATCCCGCATTGTTAGCAATTAACTTGGACGATCATGTCTTACCAGCCGCAGATGTCTTTCAACGCAATGTTTCTATGTCATCAGGGAATTATACGGCAGCGATATATTGCCTACAATTCCGTACGTGCGGTCAACATTTATAAGCGGTTTCATATTTAGTGACGCACACCTGTTCATGTGTTAGCATGCCGGTCATGACATAAAACGGATTGTTATCCATTTTCGACGTGTATCAGGCACTCGTATGTACATTATATATAATACTATTTATACATTTATACTACGCTGGTTTGCGTCTTGAAGCTGGGATTTTGAAAGGCACCCGCCGCCTCAATCTTATTCTTCAGGTCCTCAAGCTGACTCGCCGACAGAGCCTTCTGGTGTTCCACCTCGGCGCGCCGTACCACTTCCGGAATCAAGGTAAGGTCGACGCGGAAGAAGCCGTTGAAAGGCGAGTCAAGGTCAGCGAGGACGTAGAAGAGCATGGTGATGGAGAAGACGGTCAGCTCACACATGGTGATCTCCATTAGGCGCGAGCTGGCGTCGACCAGCATCACCCCGAACAGGCTGATGTTGCCCAGAATCTCCAGAAAGAGCCACCTGATAGAGGTGAGGATGAATGGTAAGAAAGTAAGATCACTCCAGTGGTGGATTTCGCGAACGCAGTTTAGCCAACTACCGGGCTTAGCCGTCTAAATTTACCATGTAAACGATTTTAGCCGACTAGGCCCCGTAGCCGGCTAAACTATGTACGAGAAATAGGCCACAGTAGTCAGCCTATACAGAGTATTCTCAGTGTGATGCTATCGCGCTCTTGTGTATTGGTCGTGAAAATGAAACATTGCAAATCTAATAATTTACTAAGTTTAACAAGCAAACAGAATATAATCTAATTTGTATGACAACAAAACCAACAAATTTGACGCAAAGACTTATTCAAGTAAAAAAATCCCTTATGCTCCTGATATTATTAACAAAGTGACAATAACATAAAGAACCTTTGAAGGTAATAAGTTAGTACAATAGTTTTAGCTATGCTTACGCTTAAATTAGCCATACATGATGTATGTGGCACTTACTTCAAGGGGTGGATCCGTGTGTGCAGCGCCCCCATGCGGTCGGTGCATATACTATTGAGTTCCAGGAGGTAATTCACCATCTTGTCCACCAGGATCACGTTCATGTTGAACTGGTATTCAGGGTGGCCTGCGGCGTGACGGAGCACGTCCAGGATGGACCAGATATGAACTGAAACACGAGAACCGAGCTGCACATGTATGGCAAGAACTACGCCAACAACTATACCAGTGTGTATACCAAGATGTATACCATGAAGTATAGCAAAAACTAAACCAAGAACTAATGCGATCAATGTGAAGTATACCGAAATGTAGACCAATGTGTATCAAGAACTATGTCAAGAACTAATCAAAGAAATATACCAAGAAGCAACCTAAGAATTAAACAGAAATGTATGCCAAGAACTATGCCAAGAAGTAATAGACCTACTAAAATTTATACTAAAAACTATGCCAAGAAGTAATAGACCTACTAAAATTTATACTAAAAACTATGCCAAGAAGTAATAGACCTACTAAAATTTATACTAAAAACTATGCCAAGAAGTAATACTAAAGTTTATACTAGAAACTATGCAAATAAGTAATACTAAAATTTATACTAGAAACTATGCCAAGAATAGTATACCAAACATTATACTATGCCAAAAAGTATACTATATCAGCAAGAATTACACACCAGTCGTACGCCATATAATTATATGTTGCCATTAAGCCAAAATGAATACCGAGTGCCCCGACAATATAACTATATTAAAACATCAAACCATTTTACCGTCAATTTGCCGAGGGAGAAACGAACAAGGGCGACGCTTATCGGATGAATATATGTAATAGGTCATGCCTTAATACTACATCGATATGAATAACCTACAATAAGGTGCTACACATTAATAGTCGGGTGGAGGAACAATTAATATTCTGGATATATTTTGTATATATATTGAATTTTATTAATTTATTTATATACATAAATATTTATATATATGGGCTTATATAGGCCCAAATAAGGGTTTAAATAAAATTAATGCCTAATGTGTAGCATTTGCATGATTAAGATTTCCCCCACCTTTCACGTTGGGTGGCGCCACTTGTTTGAAGGTGGAGGGTTCCCTATTCTGGACGAGCATAGCCATGAAAATAAGTTCTGACTTTATGGCTTTCAGCATGGCCATGTTGTGCCTCTTTGTGGGCAGGTTCAGTTTGCCCGTCATCGTGATCAGCTGGTCCATCAGACTCAGTTCATTTGTTACCTGCAGGGTCATGGATTAATATTATGCTAATATGTGACACGCATCGTTCCCACCCAACTCGCTACGCTCAACATCTTACCTATCCAAGCACCAAGCACTGTGTAAAGTTAGAGCCTATCCACGTACCACCTGAGAAAGTTGCACGACTGGCCAAATCTATTGTGACGATAATCCTTTGCAGGATTGCATACTTTATATGCAAGACACTGGCTTGGCCCATGCCTCCTTTGACCTTGCGACAGTTAAGACAGTAAAGAGGTCATAAAGGTCAGACTGTTCAAGATTTCCAGGTAACAAGAAACGGAAAATGTTTTTGAGATAATTAGATCCATGTACGGTATGCAGTAAATACAAAATCAGTGATCTTTTCTCAGCTGCCTCCCATAAAAGACCCATGCAGGTACTAAAAGTGAGGACCCATTGGTGTAACAAAATCCACGAAAAAGACCCTTTTCAGAGGCACGTCCTCAGCAGTCAATTGCCTTGAGATACCTACCCGGCGGTTAGGCCCAAAACGTGATTTTTCACCCAATGTGGCTTCCATCGTTAAAGCAATAGATCCAGTGAGAAATGCTACTTTCCCAACAATATGATAAATGGTATGCCACATTACTCCCTAAATGAGACGAACGTACATATTGCTAACCCACAATATCAATATCTAAAGCGCATTGAGATATGTCACTGCGATCCCTCAATATCAAACCGGTATCTAAGGCAGATTACATCTATCACCGCGATCCTACAATATCAAGCTCTTATCTAAAGCAGATTATATCTATCACTGCGATCCCACAACATCAAGCCTGTATCTTAGACAGATTACATCTATCACTGCGATCCCACAATATCTAGCCGGTATCTAAGGCAGATTAGATCTCTCACTGCGATCCCACAATATCAAGCCTGTATCTAAGGCACATTAAGATCTATCACTGCGATCCCACAATATCAAGCCTGTATCTAAGGCACATTAAGATATATCACTGCGATCCCACAATATCAAGCCTGTATCTAAAGCAGATTAGATCAACCACTGTGACTCCACAATATCAAGCCTGTCTCTAAGGTGCATTCGAGCCTATCACAAGTTGCCGAGAATGTAAACCTATATAGTAGGCCTAACTACCTATTATTATATGTAACACATTAAACCGTGAAGAGTTACACTACATAAGCTTGTCTGAAACAAACTAGTTATGTTATGAGTTATTTACCTTTTCCATAATTGCCCTGTGCTTCTCCAGAGCTTGCTGGAATGTAAATCCAAACGACAGAGCGTAAACCAATCCGGCTGGCGCTAGAAAGCACGTGACCCCGGTATTTATGTCAGGCCGCTCCCTATTAGGCCAAATGCACGAAAACATGTAGTCGTGTGCGAACATGAAGCATGACGTCAGTAGTAGACAGACGAAGGCGGGGACGCAGATCTTGACCAGTTCGCGCGGTTTGTTGCAATATACCTTCATCTCATCTAGGACCTCTAAGTCGAAATCGTTAAGGAATCTAGGGCCACCAACTAAATCACCCAGGTCGCATTTTATGTTCGAGGAAGAATTCTTCTTTTCCAGATAACCTTTCCATCGATTTGGGTTCTTATTCTTTCTCTTCGCTGACAGGAAGAGAGCCGTGAGACCTGTGGGAAGATATACCATAGAATACAGCAGCTAATATAACTGGACATGATTTTTATATGTGTGTTTTATATACATATATATTTTATATGAATTTGCATTTTTCGCCTGTTATCATTAATTAAACTATATTTCTTTATTGAACTTGCGAATGTAATGCAATTGCCACGGAACAGCTATTATTATTAATATAGGATATAAAGCAGGGATGGGGAAATGTTAAGAAAAAAATTCCCGTTGATTTCTCCGAAACATCATTTGAGGTCCTTTTTGTCACCGTTTGTGAAAGGAGGACCGGAAATAAGATTATTTGTCTACATTTCACCCGGTTATTTCATTCCACGGTGATAACCACTGCTTGTCCTTCCCGGAGTGTGATTCCGTAAATGCGAAGTTTTCGAAACCGGAGTGGCAGTTGGAGGCCAGCCGATAGGGCCAGTGCGTGGTTTGAATTCCACCTGTGCTGAAGTCTATGTTTGTGCAGGATAAATTACATATCTTTTCTTCGCAACGAGTAATGGATGGCCCCAACGAGACGTCCTACTTCAACCAAACCAATCAAATGAGAAAAAGACATGTCAATGTGCATAGTTATGTATAGAATGCCAAATCCGGCCAAAAGTTTCGCCCCTCGTCATGCAATTCTTCGAGTTGACGAGTTGCTATGCACAACAGCTTAACTTCTCTAATGAAACGTCACTTACCTATGATTAAAATGGTGGATAGGAACAAAGGTGGCACTAAGATCTCCTTGTTTGACGGGCGGTCCGTGGGCAGAACGGGCCGCTCGCAATACGGCAGATCCTCTAACTTCGTCGCCGTCGAGTTGTCATCAATCCCAAGAAGATCAGGCGCTATGGTAACGAACCACGCGTTGTTTGCCGTAACCAAAGCCATGACCTATCTGTGGTGCACATCATAATAAAAGAATAATTTTATTGTGGTGGGAAACAACTGCTTGAATAGCCTGATATTTGAAGACGAAAATGGAAACAAACTACAACTCAGTTAAAGCTATTCAAACGGCATTTAGATTTTTTTTTCTGCATATTTAAATAATTCTATATTACGTTCTTTTTTAAAGTGCATTAACAAACTGTATATTTGCGCAATTTATGGTACTTTATTTATAAAGTAAAACAACCATTGATGATCAGCCATAATAAAGGGTCTCTACAATTTCTTGTAAAACAAATCCTCAAGTGTTGCTAATGTTGTTTGACAGTAAGTAACATAATCAAGTTTAGTCTTATATTTTCATGAACAATAGTTTACACCAAATGTACTGACCTTTGCTGCTTCAATCCTTCAGATAGTAAAAACCAAGCCAATATAACACATTTAAGCTCGTATAGCCACCGAACCGCTCACGCAGGTAAAAATACACATGTGCAATACACATACAGATATTCAATGCCAGCCCCTCCCTGGAAACCGCGCACCGAAAGAGAGCGGCTACTCACCCGCGCATGCGCATTGTGGGGATCCCGGGCCCGCAGCGAATAAAAGAGAATGCACGGTCTCCATCAAGGCAGCGGGCCTCTGTTTGTGAAGAGAGATCGCCACGCTATGCGTGTTACTTCGATTTTTCGCTGTTGAATGGCTGAGGGAAGAGGGAGGGGGTGCGGGGTGGGCACGTCAGGATAATGGGCCCTCCTTTCGCAAGCATTTCTCGTCAACTCGCGATCCATTTGCCAATCATCCCTATGCAGCGTCGCGCGGCAGACAGAGATGAAATGTCATCGGTCAGGTAGCGAGCGGTTCTGTATATTATTGAGCCATTGCAGTGGAAAGGAGGGAACAGAGGGGGTGGATTGACCGCGGGGTGAGGGTGGAGTAATAAGACTGTAGACTGATATCCCTCAACACAAAACGCGTGGGGAAAGGGTCCTATTCCAGATATCTAAACAGGCTATTCAAAACATCTTCAAATAATCAATTTATATTTAAATAAGAATATTTTAGATATTTTTAAATAATGGTATTTTTCATTTGTCTTTAAATGATGGTATTTCATGTCTTTACATAATTGTAAGCCAGATATCTGGAATAATATTTCAGATATTTCTGAGTATATATGGATGACTAAATGGCATGTGTTGTAACGGACGTGGCACACTTTCATTCATCATTGTTGTGCCGGGGAAGGGCAAGGGGTATTTCCGTTCATCGTGATCTGGGAATAAAGAAATTTATTCTTCGTGACCCCCCCTTGCCGCCCCCGATCGTTGTATTTTATTTATGACAGAATTAGGCCCAGGGGGCCGTTTTCTCTCTGTCCTCGGAGCCTGCACTTTCTCCCATCTGATACTGAATATTTCTCTCTAGCCTCAAGGAAACCAAATATTTAATATTTTCCTCGCATATTCCCGTCCTCCCCGTGCCCGAAGATTCCCCTGAGCGCCTTCCCATATTATACATTGCATAACTGCGGCTTTGTTTGACTCTTGGATGACTCAAGTTGGATACCATTTTTTCACCAAAACTTCTCTCTCACTGATCATATTCACTGTATGGCATGGGAGGCACCAGCCACCACTGCAGTATTTTTAGCTGCTTGTCGAGTTTACAGACGCACAGTATATTTACCATTATTATATGCGTTATATAATAGGCTCTATGCGTGAGGAGACCCCGCATTTTGTCTCATTCCGATCGACGTATTTTCGGCGAGTCCTATTGACCCCCTCTTTCCCGGCCTGCTCACGCAAGAGAAGAATAGCTGGCTCGGAGCAAGTCAATAGCTGGTGTGCGTCGAGCAGACAACAGTCCCGGGGGGCCGGGATAGAACAGGAGGTATTGATGGATAATTATGCGGCATGGTAGACAAAGAAACCTGAAGCTCTATTCGATATCCATGCGGCTTTCCCTGCTTAGCGGTGGCCATTGGTGCAATACAGCATTTTGCATTTCCCCCCAATACCCCACCCGCTTCCCTCTCTAGCCCCCACCCTCCCTACCAACAACACACCTATGCCCCTCCGTCTTTCTCCCCATGCAACCCACGCCTGCTATTAGGCGCCTTTCATACCACGCCCGCCTGCGTGATCATAGGATTCGTCTTTTCATATAGCATATAACCCAAACATTATCCGCCGAATTAAATCTATGGAGAGAAGCAGAGGAGGAGAGAAAGTGGCAGAGAGAATAATGCAGACAGTAGAGGAGAGATAGATAGATCATTACAGAGAAGAGAGGAGAAAGCCGCGGAGTGACGGGGACGAGGAGTGACGGATAATTGGACATAGAATCTATGGGGGGGTCAACAAATATGGAGGGGGGAAAACATAACGTTAGTCAGAGAGACAAGTCATACAACGCAGGTAAATTTAGAGAAAGAGCTGCGGAGCGACAGAGTGAGAGCAGTGAGCGAGAAGAACAAAGCGGCAGAGCGAAGTAGGAATAGAGAGGATCAGCAAAATGAGAAGACAGGACATTGCCATTGCGGCGACCATGGCAACTCAGTGACGTCACAGCGATGACGTATTTGCGGGACTCCTCATTGATTCCTCACATACTGCATTGGTCCCTGTATATAGTCAAAGAACGTGTATGTTCTATAAATTCTTTGATATAGCCTACCGTCCAATCGTCTGTCGTTTTTAAAATGATCATAAGGAAATCGAAACACAAACCAACAAGCGTTTTCCTTTTGCGACATAGAAATCGAAAATGGGTAACCGTTTTCCAAGCGAAAAACGGTTATTCATAACGCCACCGTTTTGTCGCTGTATATACGCAATGTACCACCACGCAGGCCCAAAGTTCAAGGTAAAAAGAGAAAATATTGGGTGCGTTTCTTTGGCAGCCCGGGTATATGTATCCCCAAGGCAAGCCGAATACGCATCGGTAAACCGTCCCACACTCTTTCACCCGGGTCGGGTGCGGGCGCATTCATTCGGCATGCCGATTGTATCCGTTGAAGGCAGCACGGGGCATTCGGGAGAAGATTTCTTTCACAACCCGAGCACACGAGCGCTCGACTCCGTTGGCCATATCAGTAGTGTGTCAGTCAGCCCAGGGCGGCCCTATACATGTATAATATATACATAAGGCCGCTGTGTGCTGACTGACACAGCACTGATTTTGGGAAACGGAGGTGAGCGCTCGTGCATCGGTATACCGCCGGACACTTCCTTCACCCGTGTCAGGTGCGTGCATCCATTAGATATGCCGATGTGCCCCGTTCAAACAGCATGGGACATTCGGAAGGGGATGGCGGCTGATTGAAAATTGACTGTCAAGACTGGTTCCATTGCCCCTAAATGAGCCGGACATGACCAGTGTGAACATTTCATTGACATTCGGCCCGGAGTGGTGGGCGGTCTGGATCCGCCATTGGGTGGGGTCATTCAGTTTTATAAAGTTTTGCATGGATTATTTGAATATCAGGAGTGAATTACAACGAAGCAATCTTTCCTAGCGTCTTTAATTCTCAGTTATAATAATGCACGCAGTAAATAATTACTTACCTTTCATCCGATCTTTTAGTTTTAAACCATGCAGATGGGATAGAGACTACAATCCAAGCGCATTACCCGACCACACTATTTAACGAACGACATTTTCAGGAACAGCTGTTTACTATCAAGAATAAGTGACAAACTAGTGACCTACCGAAAAGGCTTGCCTTGTTTATATTCATTTAGAAAGCGATGTTCTAGACTGTCTCGGCCCGGCTTTTATTTCATAAAAACTTGCGATGGATTTAGGCCGGTCTTTTAGCTTACTTTCTGTTGTACAGTTTTTCAACAGTTGGGCCTAATCCTTTCTTTCTTATTTATCAGCGATGTTTTTCTGGAAGGTTTAGCAGATGCGGATCCATCCTTATTAAAACAGGGAGATCGTAGTTGACCTATCGTCGGTTAATTTAACTTTAACTGTTTGCCACAGATTTCCATACTGTTATTTAACCGAAGCCACGGACAGGTCACAAATTTACTAAATGTTGCATATTAGTTATATATGTATGATGCGGCTGTCTATTATAACCGACTAGGAGTCCGGCTGTGGAGCAACACAATGGGCGCATTTCTCTGGGTGAGGATCCGTATTCCACCCGGCACCCGCAACACGTGACAGGCACTTCCGGGTGTGCCTATAGGTGCCTATTCCAATGAAATGCGGCGCACCGTTGACGTCCGGTGCACGTACGCACAGTGGAACCAACCAACCGTATCACCTTTCAATCAGGCGCCATCTTCTCCCGAATGTCCCGTGGTTTTGAGCGGGATACAATCGGTATGCCGATTGAACCCAACCCATGCGAAAGAAGTGTCGGGGAGGTTCACCGATGCGTAAAGGGCGTATTCGTGTTACCTCTGGGATATACCGGGCTACCACTACCTGGTTCATAAGCAAACACAAAGTATAAAAACAACGCCCACATGTTCACATGGCTTCTTTTATATTGTTTACAGAACATGTACATTGAATGTTTCTGACACCCTCATTACCATGATTTGCACATCGGTATGACGCCGCGTGAATATATCATTTCTTATATCCGCAGAATATGAAAATTAATAACCTAAATGTTTTCAATTATCTTAGATCGCCCATATATATATCTGATGTTCACTGTTCAAAGATTCACCCCCAAATGACCATAGCACGACTAGACTGACATCATGAAGTAAAACTGACAGTACTAACAATGGAAAGTGAAACTATGCGTCGGAACCATGGGACGGATCTAATTCCATTCGTGCAGATAGCTGAGGCCAATTTATGTATTTTACGAAGCCTTAGAAGTGCAGCGTTTAGACAATAAATTGTAACATTATTTATGTTGCTCGTTTTTTTTTCAAACCACCACTACCCGCACCCGCCAGACCAAACATACCGACGTAGGCCTACATCCTCTGGGTCAAGTCGTTACAGTTCCCACATCAATGTTCTAGAGTCACAATTTGTTTCAATTCACTGGAAATGTCTGACCTTGTCGGATTCATAAAAACAATTCAGCATCATATCTACTTTGGTTTTGAAACACAAAGAGCGGTAGCGTACATCACGTACATTATAGTACATAATAGTACACAAGAAAGCCACCTAACCATATAATATGCATCAGTCGGGCAACAAACGCCTTTTTGTTTGTTCCACACTATATAGGCTCCAGGTATTTCTGGAATATGTGAAGGATCTGCCTACCCCATTTCCATATGAAAGATATGGCACAACAATTCAACTTGGTTGGGCGCACAAAGTTGATGTGCACTTAGAGAGAGATCGGAACTATGGCATGTGAAAGGCTAAAAGAGAACTGATCATGTATCATAATGTAACTGCTCAGTCAAAATATGCTAAAGCGACTGAAATATAGGTCAGAAATCACAATTCAACTGATTTACATATGCTGCCAACTATTGTGTTTAATGCAACATTTATTACACTTACACATAACACATATACACATAAAATGCGCCCAGACAGACGAAGGAGGTAAACAAAGTGTTAAACGCATGGAGGGCACACAACACATCTATCCCTACCCCACCCACACAGTTCCGCCTCACCCGCACCGCCAGACTGAAGGCCCCCTCCTGGGCAACCCCCTCCCTCACCGCCCGTGCTTGGGGGTTTCTGCCAGCCCGTGTTCAATGAGCTTGAGGTCTTCCAAGTCGTCTTTGATGATGCTGATTAGGTGTCCGAGGCCCTCTTGCTGCTGCTTCAGATGCTACAAGGTCAAAAGGACACACTGAGCCTATAACATGTTAATTATTTCCATTGCGACTAATTATTAACTGTTGAACAATCATTAATTAATAATTCAGTTACAATTCAAAAGATACCAACCAGTGACACCTCCCAGTGACACCAGTCAGTGACACCAGTCAGTGACACCACCCAGTGACACCAGTCAGTGACACCATCCAGTGACACCAGTCAGTGACACCACCCAGTGACACCAGTCAGTGACACCACCCAGTGACACCAGTCAGTGACACCAGTCATTGACACCAGTCAGTTACACCACCGAGTGACACCAGTCAGTGACACCAGTCAGTGACACTAGTCAGTGACACCTGCCAGTGACACCTGCCAGTGACACCACCCAGTGACACCTGTCCGTGACACCTGTCAGTGACACCAGTCAGAGACACCAGTCAGTGACACCACCCAGCGACACTAACCAATGACACCAGGCAGTGACACCTACCGGTGACACCAGCCAGTGACACCAGCCAGTGACACCACCCAGTGACACCTGTCAGTGACACCAGTCAGTGACACCATCTAGTGGCACCAGTCAGTGACACCAGTCAGTGACACCAGTCATTGACACCAGTAAGTGACACCAGTCAGTGACACCAGTCAGTGACACCAGCCAGTGACACCACCCAGTGACACCTGTCAGTGACACCAGTCAGTGACACCAGTCAGTGACACCAGCCAGTGACACCAGTCAGTGACACCAGTCAATGACACCAGTCAGTGACACCAGTCAGTGACACCAGCCAGTGACTCCAGCCAGTGACACCAGCCAGTGACACCAGTCAGTGACACCAGTCAATGACACCAGTCAGTGACACCAGTCAGTGACACAAGCCAGTGACACCAGTCAATGACACCAGTCAATGACACCAGTCAATGACACCAGTCAATGACACCAGTCAATGACACCAGTCAGTGACACAAGCCAGTGACACCAGTCAGTGACACCAGTCAATGACACCAGTCAATGACACCAGTCAATGACACCAGTCTGTGACACCAGTCAGTGACACCAGTCAGTGACACCAGTCAGTGACACAAGCCAGTGACGTGGCTGCCAGAGCGACACCCACGGTGACGGTACCTGTCTGAGCTCCTGCTGCACGTTGCCCTCCATCTGGTAAGCCCCGTCCGCTCTGGCCGCCCCGAGCTGGTTCTGCATCCGCAGCTGAGACATCAACTCATTCAGGCGACCCTGCATAACAATGTCAAGGTCATGGCCAAGGACAAGAGCGTCCTGCAATGACAGTTGTGTCGCTGCATCACGGTTGCTTTACGCGAGGCCTGCGAAGGCCGATGGTTTCCATACAAGATATGAAAGTTATTTTCAATTTATTATTTGTTATTAAAGTTAAATAAATAATAAATCATAGTCATATGGTCCCAAGTACGCGTGTACCTACAACGGGATCATTAGACCCAGGGCCCCATGAGAAAGCTACTGTAACTACGAGTAGCAAACGCAAAGGCACTTGGCCACGTGTCCATCAAGTGACGTCGACCGAGACGTCTACGCGATGGCTTGATTTGCGAAGAACAATTGAACCGATGAAGGCATCATATCGCGTCAATGGGAAAGATGAAGGCATCATATCGCGTCAATGGGAACGATAAAGGCATCATATCGCGTCAATGGGAACGATGAAGGCATCATATCGCGTCAATGGGAACGATGAAGGCATCATATCGCGTCAATGGGAACGATGAAGGCATCATATCGCGTCGATGGGAACGATGAAGACATCATATCGCGTCAATGGGAACGATGAAGGCATCATATCGCGTCAATGGGAACGATGAAGGCATCATATCGCGTCAATGGGAAAGATGAAGGCATCATATCGCGTCAATGGGAACGATAAAGGCATCATATCGCGTCAATGGGAACGATGAAGGCATCATATCGCGTCAATGGGAACGATGAAGGCATCATATCGCGTCAATGGGAACGATGAAGGCATCATATCGCGTCAATGGGAACGATAAAGGCATCATATCGCGTCGATGGGAACGATGAAGGCATCATATCGCGTCGATGGGAACGATGAAGGCATCATATCGCGTCAATGGGAACGATGAAGGCATCATATCGCGTCAATGGGAACGATGAAGGCATCATATCGCGTCAATGGGAACGATGAAGGCATCATATCGCGTCAATGGGAACGATGAAGGCATCATATCGCGTCAATGGGAACGATAAAGGCATCATATCGCGTCAATGGGAACGATGAAGGCATCATATCGCGTCAATGGGAACGATGAAGGCATCATATCGCGTCAATGGGAACGATGAAGGCATCATATCGCGTCGATGGGAACGATGAAGGCATCATATCGCGTCAATGGGAACGATGAAGGCATCATATCGCGTCGATGGGAACGATGAAGGCATCATATCGCGTCGATGGGAACGATGAAGGCATCATATCGCGTCAATGGGAACGATGAAGGCATCATATCGCGTCAATGGGAACGATAAAGGCATCATATCGCGTCAATGGGAACGATGAAGGCATCATATCGCGTCAATGGGAACGATGAAGGCATCATATCGCGTCAATGGGAACGATGAAGGCATCATATCGCGTCAATGGGAACGATAAAGGCATCATATCGCGTCAATGGGAACGATGAAGGCATCATATCGCGTCAATGGGAACGATGAAGGCATCATATCGCGTCAATGGGAACGATGAAGGCATCATATCGCGTCAATGGGAACGATGAAGGCATCATATCGCGTCAATGGGAACGATAAAGGCATCATATCGCGTCAATGGGAACGATGAAGGCATCATATCGCGTCAATGGGAACGATGAAGGCATCATATCGCGTCAATGGGAACGATGAAGGCATCATATCGCGTCAATGGGAACGATAAAGGCATCATATCGCGTCAATGGGAACGATGAAGGCATCATATCGCGTCGATGGGAACGATGAAGGCATCATATCGCGTCAATGGGAACGATGAAGGCATCATATCGCGTCAATGGGAACGATAAAGGCATCATATCGCGTCAATGGGAACGATGAAGGCATCATATCGCGTCAATGGGAACGATGAAGGCATCATATCGCGTCAATGGGAACGATGAAGGCATCATATCGCGTCGATGGGAACGATGAAGGCATCATATCGCGTCAATGGGAACGCTGAAGGCATCATATCGCGTCGATGGGAACGATGAAGGCATCATATCGCGTCAATGGGAACGATGAAGGCATCATATCGCGTCACTGGGAACGATGAAGGCATCATATCGCGTCGATGGGAACGATGAAGGCATCATATCGCGTCGATGGGAACGATGAAGGCATCATATCGCGTCAATGGGAACGATGAAGGCATCATATCGCGTCAATGGGAACGATAAAGGCATCATATCGCGTCAATGGGAACGATGAAGGCATCATATCGCGTCAATGGGAACGATGAAGGCATCATATCGCGTCAATGGGAACGATGAAGGCATCATATCGCGTCGATGGGAACGATGAAGGCATCATATCGCGTCAATGGGAACGATGAAGGCATCATATCGCGTCAATGGGAACGATGAAGGCATCATATCGCGTCAATGGGAACGATGAAGGCATCATATCGCGTCAATGGGAACGATGAAGGCATCATATCGCGTCAATGGGAACGATGAAGGCATCATATCGCGTCAATGGGAACGATGAAGGCATCATATCGCGTCAATGGGAACGATGAAGGCATCATATCGCGTCAATGGGAACGATGAAGGCATCATATCGCGTCGATGGGAACGATGAAGGCATCATATCGCGTCAATGGGAACGATGAAGGCATCATATCGCGTCAATGGGAACGATGAAGGCATCATATCGCGTCAATGGGAACGATGAAGGCATCATATCGCGTCGATGGGAACGATGAAGGCATCATATCGCGTCGATGGGAACGATGAAGGCATCATATCGCGTCAATGGGAACGATGAAGGCATCATATCGCGTCAATGGGAACGATGAAGGCATCATATCGCGTCAATGGGAACGATGAAGGCATCATATCGCGTCAATGGGAACGATGAAGGCATCATATCGCGTCAATGGGAACGATGAAGGCATCATATCGCGTCGATGGGAACGATGAAGGCATCATATCGCGTCAATGGGAACGATGAAGGCATCATATCGCGTCGATGGGAACGATGAAGGCATCATATCGCGTCAATGGGAACGATGAAGGCATCATATCGCGTCAATGGGAACGATGAAGGCATCATATCGCGTCGATGGGAACGATGAAGGCATCATATCGCGTCAATGGGAACGATGAAGGCATCATATCGCGTCGATGGGAACGATGAAGGCATCATATCGCGTCAATGGGAACGATGAAGGCATCATATCGCGTCGATGGGAACGATGAAGGCATCATATCGCGTCGATGGGAACGATGAAGGGTTGAGCGGAACCCTGTACCCTTTTCGGAGAAAGATTCCAACACGACGGCTGGTCGCTCGATAACGCCGAGCGCGCAAACCACCAGACCATTCATATGACCCGTCATCTCAAAAACAATCATGCACCTAACCGATCTTTTTTCAATTGACAAAGATATATGATAGTAAACAAAAGGCAGTCCAAACATCACTGTTTGATCACAGAGCTAGGACACGAAGAACGTGCATGGTGAATGATTTGACCTTGACTGACCTTGAATCGGGTGGGCGCGTTCAGCTCGGCTTGAATGGCCTCTAGTTGCGTTCGT
The DNA here is from genome assembly GCA_964019135.1 of Arenicola marina. Classification (NCBI taxonomy): domain Eukaryota; kingdom Metazoa; phylum Annelida; class Polychaeta; family Arenicolidae; genus Arenicola; species Arenicola marina. The sequence goes on along the minus strand of OZ025260.1, from coordinate 36,079,314 downwards.
AGCTGCTCCTCGTCCGCCTGAATGGCGTACCCCGTCTTCCTGGCAATCTCCTGCTTCACCATCACCTGTCAGAGCAAGACCCCGTCATTCCTTGTGTCACTACAGTCTCAGTCAGTTCTTGTGTCACTACAGCCTGTCAGTCCCTGTGTCACTACAGCCTCAGTCAGTCCTTGTGTCACTACAGCCTCAATCAGTCCTTGTGTCCCTACAGCCTCAGTCAGTCCTTGTGTCACTACGGCCTCAGTCAGTCCTTGTGTCACTACAGCCTCAGTCAGTCATTGTGTCACTACAGCCTCAGTCAGTCCTTGTGTCACTACAGCCTCAGTCAGCCCTTGTGTCACTACAGCCTCAGTCAGTCCTTGTGTCATTACAGCCTCAGTCAGTCCTTGTGTCCCTACAGCCTCAGTCAGTTCTTGTGTCACTACAGCCTCAGTCAGTTCTTGTGTCCCTACAGCCTGAGTCAGTTCTTGTGTCCCTACAGCCTCAGTCAGTTCTTGTTCCCCTACAGCCTCAGTCAGTCCTTGTATCACTACAGCCTCAGTCACTCCTTGTGTCATTACAGCCTCATTCAGTTCTTGTGTCCCTACAGCATCAGTCAGTTCTTGTGTCCCTACAGCCTCAGTCAGTCCTTGTGTCACTACAGCCTCAGTCAGTCCTTGTGTCACTACAGCCTCAGTCAGTCCTTGTGTCACTACAGCCTCAGTCAGTCCTTGTGTCACTACAGCCTCAGTCAGTCCTTGTGTCCCTACAGCCTCAGTCAGTCCTTGTGTCCCTACAGCCTGAGTCAGTTCTTGTGTCCCTACAGCCTCAGTCAGTTCTTGTGTCCCTACAGCCTCAGTCAGTTCTTGTGTCCCTACAGCCTCAGTCAGTTCTTGTGTCTCTACAGCCTCAGTCAGTCCTTGTGTCACTACAGCCTCAGTCAGTCCTTGTGTCCCTACAGCCTTAGTCAGTTCTTGTGTCACTACAGCCTCAGTCAGTCCTTGTGCCACTACAGCCTAAGTCAGTCCTTGTGTCACTACAGCCTAAGTCAGTTCTTGTGTCACTACAGCCTCAGTCAGTTCTTGTGTCATTACAGCCTCAGTCAGTTCTTGTGTCCCTACAGCCTCAGTCAGTTCTTGTGTCCCTACAGCCTCAGTCAGTTCTTGTGTCCCTACAGCCTCAGTCAGTCCTTGTGTCACTACAGCCTCAGTCAGTCCTTGTGTCACTACAGCCTCAGTCAGTTCTTGTGTCCCTACAGCCTCAGTCAGTCCTTGTGTCACTACAGCCTCAGTCAGTTCTTGTGTCCCTACAGCCTCAGTCAGTCCTTGTGTCACTACAGCCTCAGTCAGTCCTTGTGTCACTACAGCCTCAGTCAGTCCTTGTGTCACTACAGCCTGAGTCAGTCCTTGTGTCACAACAGCCTCAGTCCGTCCTTGTGTCACTACAGCCTCAGCGAATCCTTGTGTCACTACAGCCTCAGTCAGTCCTTGTGTCCCTACAGCCTCAGTCAGTCCTTGTGTCCCTACAGCCTCAGTCAGTCCTTGTGTCCCTTCAGCCTCAGTCAGTCCTTGTGTCACTACAGCCTCAGTCAGTCCTTGTGTCCTTACAGCCTCAGTCAGTCCTTGTGTCCTTACAGCCTCAGTAGTCCTTGTGTCACTACGGCCTCAGTCAGTCCTTGTGTCACTACAGCCTCAGTCAGTCCTTGTGTCACTACAGCCTCAGTCAGTCCTTGTGTCACTACAGCTTCAGTCAGTCCTTGTGTCACTACAGCCTCAGTCAGTCCTTGTGTCACTACAGCCTCAGCCAGTCCTTGTGTCACTACAGCCTCAGTCAGTCCTTGTGTCACTACAGCCTCAGTCAGTCCTTGTGTCACTACAGCCTCTGTCAGTCCTTGTGTCCCTACAGCCTTAGGCAGTCTTTGTGTCACTACAGCCTCAGTCAGTCCTTATGTCCCTACAGCCTCAGCCAGTCCTTGTTCAACGTCATACCTAGTGTTTTATTACAATGCTATCATATTAAGTACGTCTGACAATTTCTTTTCTGTACATTATGCTCAATGGTAGCAATTACTGCTTCGGTTCCAAATGTCGTCTACATTGTGCATATTGTTATTTACTGGAGATGCAAACTGAATACTATGAATTGTATATTGCGGAAAGGACAGCACCGGCAAAACAGCCAGTTTTTTGTTGCGCAATTTCTCTCCAGGCAAAATTATTCACATTAAGGTTCGCAATAAATTTATGATAAATAGAAAAAAAAAGTTCCTCTGCGGCCCGGTGATTTAAATGAAACTGCAGTATACATTTTACGAACAACAAGTTGTGTTTTACCTGCAACACTCGGTGACCCAACTCCAGGTGTCGCCGCTTGTACTCCGCCATCTTGGATTGTGTCTCGGTGTGGTTCCTCTGTAGGTGGGCAATGTCCGAGGCGATTATCTACAAAAAGCGAATGACGATA
>OZ025260.1:35750289-36076672 GCA_964019135.1 Arenicola marina | reverse complement strand
GTCGATACCTGCGGGAGACAGAGGGAAGCGAAAGGAAATTAGTCTTAGTCTTAGGCTGCTTTTGTGCACACAGGGTATAGACTGGGCCAAGGAACCTCTCGGGACGATGGAGGGTGAATGGATCTAACATGCTCTAGATAAGGTAAGTACAGGGCCCGGAATCAAATCACCGCCAAACACTGCACAAGGGAGGATTAGAACCCAGGAATTATTGATCTGTGGTCTACTGTGCTAACCACTACACCAGTGTTAATACAGTAATAATAATAATAATAATAATAATAATAATAAAATGTAGAAGAAAGGCGAAGATTTTAACCAATGGGTGTTAATATTTAAATATGTACTAATTCGCGGGCGCCGTGTCCAGGGACTGTTTGAGTTGTTCCTTGCTCAGTCCGTGTACTTACCGGCGGGCGCCGTGTCCAGGTACTGTTTGAGTTGTTCCTCGCTCAGTCCGTGTACTTACCGGCGGGCGCCGTGTCCAGGTACTGTTTGAGTTGTTCCTTGCTCAGTCAGTGTACTTACTGGCGGGCGCCGCGTCCAGGGACTGTTTGAGTTGTTCCTCGCTCAGTCCGTGTACTTACCGGCGGGCGCCGTGTCCAGGTACTGTTTGAGTTGTTCCTCGCTCAGTCCGTGTACTTACCGGCGGGCGCCGTGTCCAGGTACTGTTTGAGTTGTTCCTCGCTCAGTCCGTGTACTTACCGGCGGGCGCCGTGTCCAGGTACTGTTTGAGTTGTTCCTCGCTCAGTCCGTGTACCTACCGGCGGGCGCCGTGTCCAGGTACTGTTTGAGTTGTTCCTTGCTCAGTCAGTGTACTTACTGGCGGGCGCCGTGTCCAGGTACTGTTTGAGTTGTTCCTCGCTCAGTCCGTGTACTTACCGGCGGGCGCCGTGTCCAGGTACTGTTTGAGTTGTTCCTCACTCAGTCCGTGTACTTACCGGCGGGCGCCGTGTCTAGGTACTGTTTGAGTTGTTCCTTGCTCAGTCAGTGTACTTACTGGCGGGCGCCGTGTCCAGGGACTGTTTGAGTTGTTCCTCGCTCAGTCCGTGTACTTACTGGCGGGCGCCGTGTCCAGGTACTGTTTGAGTTGTTCCTCGCTCAGTCCGTGTACTTACCGGCGGGCGCCGTGTCTAGGTACTGTTTGAGTTGTTCCTCGCTCAGTCCGTGTACTTACCGGCGGGCGCCGTGTCCAGGTACTGTTTGAGTTGTTCCTCGCTCAGTCCGTGTACTTACCGGCGGGCGCCGTGTCTAGGTACTGTTTGAGTTGTTCCTTGCTCAGTCAGTGTACTTACTGGCGGGCGCCGTGTCCAGGTACTGTTTGAGTTGTTCCTCGCTTAGTCAGTGTACTTACCGGCGGGCGCCGTGTCCAGGGACTGTTTGAGTTGTTCCTTGCTCAGTCCGCGTACTTACTGGCGGGCGCCGTGTCCAGGTACTGTTTGAGTTGTTCCTTGCTCAGTCCGCGTACTTACTGGCGGGCGCCGTGTCCAGGGACGGTTTGAGTTGTTCCTTGCTCAGTCCGCGTACTTACTGGCGGGCGCCGTGTCCAGGTACTGTTTGAGTTGTTCCTTGCTCAGTCCGTGTACTTACCGGCGGGCGCCGTGTCCAGGTACTGTTTGAGTTGTTCCTTGCTCAGTCCGTGTACTTACTGGCGGGCGCCGTGTCCAGGGACGGTTTGAGTTGTTCCTCGCTCAATCCGTGTACTTACCGGCGGGCGCCGTGTCCAGGGAATGTTTGAGTTGTTCCTCGCTCAGTCCGCGTACTTACTGGCGGGCGCCGTGTCCAGGTACTGTTTGAGTTGTTCCTCGCTCAGTCCGCGTACTTACTGGCGGGCGCCGTGTCCAGGGACGGTTTGAGTTGTTCCTCGCTCAATCCGTGTACTTACCGGCGGGCGCCGTGTCCAGGGAATGTTTGAGTTGTTCCTCGCTCAGTCCGCGTACTTACTGGCGGGCGCCGTGTCCAGGTACTGTTTGAGTTGTTCCTCGCTCAGTCCGCGTACTTACTGGCGGGCGCCGTGTCCAGGTACTGTTTGAGTTGTTCCTCGCTCAGTCCGCGTACTTACTGGCGGGCGCCGTGTCCAGGTACTGTTTGAGTTGTTCCTCGCTCAGTCCGCGTACTTACCGGCGGGCGCCGTGTCCAGGTACTGTTTGAGTTGTTCCTCGCTCAGTCCGCGTACTTACCGGCGGGCGCCGTGTCCAGGGAATGTTTGAGTTGTTCCTCGCTCAGTCCGCGTACTTACTGGCGGGCGCCGTGTCCAGGTACTGTTTGAGTTGTTCCTTGCTCAGTCCGCGTACTTACTGGCGGGCGCCGTGTCCAGGTACTGTTTGAGTTGTTCCTCGCTCAGTCCGTGTACTTACCGGCGGGCGCCGTGTCCAGGGAATGTTTGAGTTGTTCCTCGCTCAGTCCGCGTACTTACTGGCGGGCGCCGTGTCCAGGTACTGTTTGAGTTGTTCCTTGCTCAGTCCGTGTACTTACCGGCGGGCGCCGTGTCCAGGGAATGTTTGAGTTGTTCCTCGCTCAGTCCGCGTACTTACCGGCGGGCGCCGTGTCCAGGTACTGTTTGAGTTGTTCCTCGCTCAGTCCGTGTACTTACCGGCGGGCGCCGCGTCCAGGGACTGTTTGAGTTGTTCCTCGCTCAGTCCATGTACTTACCGGCGGGCGCCGTGTCCAGGGACTGTTTGAGTTGTTCCTCGCTCAGTCCGTGTACTTACCGGTGGGCGGCGCGTCCAGGGACTGTTTGAGTTGTTCCTCGCTCAGTCCGTGTACTTACCGGCGGGCGCCGTGTCCAGGGACTGTTTGAGTTGTTCCTCGCTCAGTCCGTGTACTTACCGGCGGGCGCCGCGTCCAGGGACTGTTTGAGTTGTTCCTCGCTCAGTCCATGTACGTACCGGCGGGCGCCGTGTCCAGGGACTGTTTGAGTTGTTCCTCGCTCAGTCCGTGTACTTACCGGTGGGCGCCGCGTCCAGGGACTGCTTGAGTTGTTCCTCGCTCGGTCCGTGTACTTACCGGCGGGCGCCGTGTCCAGGGACTGTTTGAGTTGTTCCTCGCTCAGTCCGCGTACTTACTGGCGGGCGCCGTGTCCAGGGACTGTTTGAGTTGTTCCTCGCTCAGTCCGTGTACTTACCGGCGGGCGCCGTGTCCAGGTACTGTTTGAGTTGTTCCTCGCTCAGTTCGCGTACTTACCGGCGGGCGCCGTGTCCAGGTACTGTTTGAGTTGTTCCTTGCTCAGTCCGTGTACTTACTGGCGGGCGCCGCGTCCTGGGACTGTTTGAGTTGTTCCTCGCTCAGTCCGCGTACTTACTGGCGGGCGCCGTGTCTAGGTACTGTTTGAGTTGTTCCTTGCTCAGTCCGTGTACTTACCGGCGGGCGCCGCGTCCAGGGACTGTTTGAGTTGTTCCTCGCTCAGTCCGTGTACTTACCGGCGGGCGCCGTGTCCAGGTACTGTTTGTGTTGTTCCTCGCTCAGTCCGTGTACTTACCGGCGGGCGTCGTGTCCAGGTAATGTTTGAGTTGTTCCTCGCTCAGTCCGCGTACTTACTGGCGGGCGCCGTGTCCAGGTACTGTTTGAGTTGTTCCTTGCTCAGTCCGTGTACTTACCGGCGGGCGCCGTGTCCAGGGACTGTTTGAGTTGTTCCTCGCTCAGTCCATGTACTTACCGCCGGGCGCCGTGTCCAGGGACTGTTTGAGTTGTTCCTCGCTCAGTCCGTGTATTTACCGGCGGGCGCCGCGTCCAGGGACTGTTTGAGTTGTTCCTTGCTCAGTCCGCGTACTTACCGGCGGGCGCCGTTCCCAGGTACTGTTTGAGTTGTTCCTTGCTCAGTCCGTGTACTTACCGGCGGGCGCCGCGTCCTGGGACTGTTTGAGTTGTTCCTCGCTCAGTCCGCGTACTTACTGGCGGGCGCCGTGTCTAGGTACTGTTTGAGTTGTTCCTTGCTCAGTCCGCGTACTTACTGGCGGGCGCCGTGTCCAGGTACTGTTTGAGTTGTTCCTTGCTCAGTCCGTGTACTTACCGGCGGGCGCCGTGTCCAGGTACTGTTTGAGTTGTTCCTCGCTCAGTCCGCGTACTTATAGGCGGGCGCCGTGTCCAGGTACTGTTTGAGTTGTTCCTTGCTCAGTCCGTGTACTTACTGGCGGGCGCCGTGTCCAGGGACTGTTTGAGTTGTTCCTTGCTCAGTCCGTGTACTTACCGGCGGGCGCCGTGTCCAGGTACTGTTTGAGTTGTTCCTCGCTCAGTCCGCGTACTTACTGGCGGGCGCCGTGTCCAGGTACTGTTTGAGTTGTTCCTCGCTCAGTCCGTGTACTTACCGGCGGGCGCCGCGTCCAGGGACTGTTTGAGTTGTTCCTTGCTCAGTCCGTGTACTTACCGGCGGGCGCCGTGTCCAGGTACTGTTTGAGTTGTTCCTCGCTCAGTCCGTGTACTTACCGGCGGGCGCCGCGTCCAGGGACTGTTTGAGTTGTTCCTCGCTCAGTCCGCGTACTTACTGGCGGGCGCCGTGTCCAGGTACTGTTTGAGTTGTTCCTCGCTCAGTCCGTGTACTTACCGGCGGGCGCCGGGTCCAGGGACTGTTTGAGTTGTTCCTCGCTCAGTCCGCGTACTTACCGGCGGGCGCCGCGTCCAGGGACTGTTTGAGTTGTTCCTCGCTCAGTCCGCGTACTTACTGGCGGGCGCCGTGTCCAGGGACTGTTTGAGTTGTTCCTCGCTCAGTCCGTGTACTTACCGGCGGGCGCCGCGTCCAGGGACTGTTTGAGTTGTTCCTCGCTCAGTCCGCGTACTTACTGGCGGGCGCCGTGTCCAGGGACTGTTTGAGTTGTTCCTCGCTCAGTCCGCGTACTTACCGGCGGGCGCCGCGTCCAGGGACTGTTTGAGTTGTTCCTCGCTCAGTCCGTGTACTTACCGGCGGGCGCCGTGTCCAGGTACTGTTTGAGTTGTTCCTCGCTCAGTCCGCGTACTTACTGGCGGGCGCCGTGCCCAGGTACTGTTTGACTTGTTCCTTGCTCAGTCCGTGTACTTACCGGCGGGCGCCGCGTCCTGGGACTGTTTGAGTTGTTCCTCGCTCAGTCCGCGTACTTACTGGCGGGCGCCGTGTCTAGGTACTGTTTGAGTTGTTTCTCGCTCAGTCCGTGTACTTACCGGCGGGCGCCGTGTCCAGGTACTGTTTGAGTTGTTCCTCGCTCAGTCCGCGTACTTACTGGCGGGCGCCGTGCCCAGGTACTGTTTGAGTTGTTCCTTGCTCAGTCCGTGTACTTACCGGCGGGCGCCGTGTCCAGGGACTGTTTGAGTTGTTCCTCGCTCAGTCCGCGTACTTACTGGCGGGCGCCGTGTCTAGGTACTGTTTGAGTTGTTCCTCGCTCAGTCCGCGTACTTACCGGCGGGCGCCGTGTCCAGGGACTGTTTGAGTTGTTCCTCGCTCAGTCCGCGTACTTACCGGCGGGCGCCGCGTCCAGGGACTGTTTGAGTTGTTCCTCGCTCAGTCCGCGTACTTACTGGCGGGCGCCGTGTCCAGGTACTGTTTGAGTTGTTCCTCGCTCAGTCCGCGTACTTACTGGCGGGCGCCGCGTCCAGGGACTGTTTGAGTTGTTCCTCGCTCAGTCCGCGTACTTACCGGCGGGCGCCGCGTCCAGGGACTGTTTGAGTTGTTCCTCGCTCAGTCCGTGTACTTACCGGCGGGCGCCGTGTCCAGGTACTGTTTGAGTTGTTCCTTGCTCAGTCCTGTCTTGGGGAGCATGTTTTCCACGCTCAGGTGGGTGCCCAGTTGCTGTTTCAGGCCGGCGTTGCCTTGGATCGCCTTGAAGACATCCAGGGCCGGGATCCGGCGGGTGGATCCCGTGGGCGAGCGCTCCTGAAGGAATAGCACCATCTCCGTCCTGCAGAGGCGGAACAAACGCGACATTACTTCAATGGTGTGCGGTGTGCATATATAAGCGACATATACAGACGACTGCGGAACCTTCATACAGAGCAATGAGATACAGTGCAGCCATGCTTGTTGTAGGCCAGTTGTACGCATTAAGCTAACCTGGGCCAGGAAACTTCCCGGCATAATGAAACATGCTCCAGATTCAGGTGCCAGGGTTCGTCCCACGACCTGATCATCTGCGTCTAAGTCTACATGCCCAATTAGCCACGTGTTTTAGGCCGACTGTGTACCTGGACGTTAATCTGGAGCAAGAAACTTTACGGGTGATGTCAATGTTGCAACAGTTTAAATGATGCATTCGTAGTGGCCCAAACCGCAACCAAGGCATCCGCACAGCTAAAATGCACACACGGGTATTTATTTCCACCGGTATTTTATTTTGGAACCGCATTCAGGAATGCAGCTCCTGGTCGTTCTTTCATGGCTGTGCGAAACAGTGTATGGGTGCAAACAGTGTATCGGTGTAAACAGTGTATCGGTGTAAACAGTGTATCGGTGTAAACAGTGTATCGGTGTAAACAGTGTATCGATGTAAACAGTGTATCGGTGTAAACAGTGTATCGGTGTAACCAGTGTATCGGTGTAAACAGTGTATCGGTGTAAACAGTGTATCGGTGTAAACAGTGTATTGGTGTAAACAGTGTATCGGTGTAAACAGTGTATCGATGTAAACAGTGTATCGGTATAAACAGTGTATCGGTGTAAACAGTGTATCGGTGTAAACAGTGTATCGGTGTAAACAGTGTATCGGTGTAAACAGTGTATCGATGTAAACAGTGTATCGGTGTAAACAGTGTATCGGTGTAAACAGTGTATCGGTGTAAACAGTGTATCGGTGTAAACAGTGTATCGGTGTAAACAGTTTATCGATGTAAACAGTGTATCGGTGTAAACAGTGTATCGGTGTAAACAGTGTATCGGTGTAGCTCACGCATTACTTGCTCGCGTCTGGCATTTACAGGCGCGAATTCAATTATCGATTTCGAGAAGGCTAACAAGATAAAAAGTAATGCATTGCAGCCTACACAACTTTCCATTGGTTTCATATAGGCAGATTGTGCAGGGTTGAAACGTCAAATGTAAATGTAAGTTTGAAAGATGCAAATGGTATTTAATTATATATAGCACTGACATGTTATAATCTAGTTATGTCTAAGGACAGTCCTTTACGTGCAGAGTGGTTTGGATTCACTCTCAACGTTTTGTTGGGTCACTCAGAACAGCTACATCGCTGAAATCCAAATGCTCGACTCAACTACCTTTTAGCTCCAACCAGTCCTTCCCCCAATAAGGCTGATGATCTTACCATGCTTATTAGCTGCAAAACCAACAACCCTAAGGCAAGAGAGACACTTTCTATACAAAACCACTTTGGTCATAGAAAATACCTTATGTGTCTATGCGGTTCAGTTTTCCTGGGACTCAATTAGTGGCGGCGACAGAATCAATCACCATGACGACATCACCCTAGGGGTGCCACCGTTGCCTCCGCATGGCAGCGAAGGCCGCGTACTTAATTAGTCCCCCACCCCTTCACCCTCCCACCCTTCATGCAGTTATCACCCATAGCAACCGGCGGTGATTAGCAAAGCAAGGCACCACCTTTCACCGGAAAGAGGACACGCAATCGTTGCCGCGGATATGACGTCACACCGAGATATCAAAGAGGCACCCCACCCATTCCTCAAGCCCCAGTGGGCGAGCTGCCGACACCCCTATCGACGACCCCCCATCCTCTCTTGTCATCGCTTCCGGATTTAACGTTCGGCGCTTACGACTGTTACATTGCACCGGCCAAAGTGGACATTCAACAGGAGAATCATTGGCATTCCTTACGACCGCTATGTATTACATTTTCTGTCTCATAATCTTTAATTGAATAAGCAATTACCAGGAACGAGCCTGGTGGAATTAAGCAACTCAAGTCACAGTCTCTGTTTTGGATAACAGTTGGCTGCGTAGCGGGGAAGAACGCTTAGATCTTTGCCATGTGGTAACTACATCTTAGGAATGGTGATAGTTTACAGCATTAATCAATCACTCAAGTGTCTCTTCAAGCCACAGTATGCACAGATTCTAGCCAGTATTCGTGTCTGACCAGTATTCGTGTCTGACCAGTATTCGTGTCTGACCAGTAATCGTGTCTGACCAGTATTCGTGTCTGACCAGTATTCGTGTCTGACCAGTAATCGTGTGCCTGACCAGTATTTGTGTCTGACCAGTAATCGTGTCTGACCAGTATTCGTGTCTGACCAGTATTCGTGTCTGACCAGTAATCGTGTGCCTGACCAGTATTTGTGTCTGACCAGTATTCGTGTCTGACTAGTATTCGTGTCTGACCAGTAATCGTGTCTGACCAGTATTCGTGTGTCTGACCAGTAATCGTGTCTGACCAGTATTCGTGTGTCTGACAAGTATTCGTGTGTCTGACAAGTATTCGTGTGTCTGACCAGTATTCGTGTGTCTGACCAGTATTCGTGTCTGACCAGTAATCGTGTCTGACCAGTAATTCGTGTCTGACCAGTATTCGTGTCTGACCAGTATTCGTGTCTCACCAGTATTCGTGTCTGCCTAGTATTCGTGTCTGACCAGTATTCGTGTCTGACCAGTATTCGTGTCTGACCAGTATTCGTGTCCGACCAGTATTCGTGTGCCTGACCAGTATTCGTGTCTGACCAGTATTCGTGTGTCCGACCAGTATTCATGTGTCTGACCAGTATTCGTGTGCCTGACCAGTATTCGTGTCTGACCAGTATTCGTGTGTCCGACCAGTATTCATGTGTCTGACCAGTATTCGTGTGCCTGACCAGTATTCGTGTCTGACCAGTATTCGTGTCTGACCAGTAACCGTGTGCCTGACCAGTAATTCGTGTCTGACCAGTATTCGTGTCTGACCAGTATTCGTGTCTGACCAGTATTCGTGTCTGACCAGTATTCGTGTCTGACCAGTATTCGTGTCTGACCAGTATTAGTGTGTCAGACCAGTATTCGTGTGTCTGACCGGTATTCGTGTCTGACCAGTATTCGTGTCTGACCAGTATTCGTGTCTGATCAGTATTCCTGTGTCTGACCGTTATTCGTGTCTGACCGGTATTCGTGTCTGACCCGTATTCGTGTGTCTGACCGGTATTCGTGTCTGACCAGTATTCGTGTGTCTGAACAGTATTCGTGTCTGAACAGTATTCGTGTGTCTGAACAGTATTCGTGTCTGAACAGTATTCGTGTCTGATCAGTATTCCTGTGTCTGACCGGTATTCGTGTCTGACCAGTATTCGTGTCTGACCAGTATTCGTGTCTGACCCGTATTTGTTTCTGACCAGTATTCGTGTCTGACCAGTATTCGTGTCTGACCAGTATTCGTGTGTCTGACCGGTATTCGTGTCTGACCAGTATTCGTGTGTCTGACCAGTATTCGTGTCTGACCGGTATTCGTGTCTGACCAGTATTCGTGTGTCTGACCAGTATTCGTGTCTGACCGGTATTCGTGTCTGACCCGTATTCGTGTGTCTGACCGGTATTCGTGTCTGACGGTATTCGTGTCTGACCAGTAATCGTGTCTGACTAGTATTCGTGTCTGACCAGTATTCGTGTCTGACCAGTATTCGTGTCTGACCAGTAATCGTGTCTCACCAGTATTCGTGTCTGACTAGTATTCGTGTCTGACCAGTATTCGTGTGTCTGACCAGTATTCGTGCCTGATCAGTATTCCTGTGTCTGACCGGTATTCGTGTCTGATCAGTATTCCTGTGTCTGACCGGTATTCGTGTCTGATCAGTATTCCTGTGTCTGACCGGTATTCGTGTCTGACCAGTAACCGTGTGCCTGACCAGTAATTCGTGTCTGACCAGTATTCGTGTCTGACCAGTATTCGTGTCTGACCAGTATTCGTGTCTGACCAGTATTAGTGTGTCTGACCAGTATTCGTGTCTGATCAGTATTCCTGTGTCTGACCGTTATTCGTGTCTGACGGGTATTCGTGTCTGACCCGTATTCCTGTGTCTGACCGGTATTCGTGTCTGATCAGTATTCCTGTGTCTGACCGGTATTCGTGTCTGACCGGCATTCGTAATATCTGACCAGTATTCGTAGTTTATGGACAGTATTCGTACTCCTGAGCATTTTGTCGGGAGCAGTGACGCGTATTGTGACTATTCATGTGGCACCGCCTTATGCTATCACTCGCGGACAGAGAGATCAGGACCGCGATTTATGATGAACAGCGGTAGTTCCAAGCCGCGCAGTAGACCGTGATCTTAGTGTTTCATGGAAAAGCACCATCCAAACAAATTGATATACGTCTTACGACGATTGACTCCGCAACAATGCCATGAATGGAGTTAGAATCGCAGCTCTTTATATTAACGACGATCACGCGCTCTTATTTTGCTCACACAATAGGCGTAATTTCCGGTTTGAATAAATTAGAGTATCGCCTCCTGATTGGTCAATCGCGGACACACCTCCAAAAAGGGCTGCCGCCTGGGTAGGCTGCGAAATCGTGCCTGGCGGTCACTTCAAAATTTCATTGTGAGCTATATATAGGACGAAAAATGTTGTAATTTGGAGGATAGACAAATGGGTATTATATAAATCGGTAAAGCAACGTTAGAGGCCAGGCTGGAGGTTCCCTTTAAGTCGCCAAGGGGTGGGGAGGAAACAGGCAGCAGCGCCACCTGTGGAGCAAATAGGCCAACACGTCGCCATCATCATTGGCACCGCAAAAATCCAGGTGATGCAACCCTCACCCCACCCCATCCCACGCCTGTGACATAAACCCTGACCCCCCATCACCTACCCCCACGTAACTAAACTCTTGGACTACTTAATATAGTCACCGGTCGTCGAAAGGTAGCTTATGCAATACAACCCCCCCACCCCTCTCCCCCTGTCCACCACTCAGCAGGTCTTCAAACTCGTCCCATCCTCCATATCCCCCACCCCCCTCCCGTCCACCATATATCTACTTTGTCTACTGCTCTACTAAAATACCTCGACGCCGAGTGAAAGCCGAAACATGCCTTGGAATGCACCGCACAAGTATGTAATTCGGAACGCCGATTGGTCAAGATGCCACCTGTCAGTTATGACGTATGTCAAACGGGGGGCGGGGCCAGACTGAGGCGGCAGATCAGTTGGCATGGATGCCTTCACTGTCGCTACTGATCGGCCATCATCCGTCATGCCAGTGACCCCATCACAGAACCACGCAGCGCTCCGGGGCTAGAAGCATTGCAAACATCCAGGATCTTGGATCTGCGATCTAGGATCTACTATCAAGGATCAAGGACGCATTGGGAAGAGCAGACTTTCTCCGCCGCGGTGGTATTTTGGCGGAGAACCCGGATAGAGATTTACGCCAAAAGGGACTGCCGCCAATGTAAGTATCAATTTCTTCATAGGTCAAGGTTCATCAGTCTCTATTCCGATTGTCATTTTATTTTTCTTAATTGTGTTAGAAAAAGTGTTGCTTCAGTACATCTCCAGTTATTTAACCGTTAACCATCGGAATGTATCCTTCTGTTTTATGCACTGCTTTTCTATTATATTATTTCGGGTGGGAAAACATCTCAAGTTCTAAATTCCTGATTAATTCCATTCAGTCGTTTCGGGTAGGTTTGTGGTCTAATTGATATTGTGCGTACAAAGGCCATGTGTGCAAAATTGGCCTAAAACACCAAACGGTTCATTACTTCTCTCTGTAAGAAGGTTATATTTTGAAACTACATGTAGTTTCATTTGAAACTCAAGACCATAGACCTTTCTGGGGGGGGGGGGGGTGGCGATAACTCAGTGGGTTAGAGCGCTCGCATTGAGTGCTCTGGCCACCTGAGAGCCTAACGGCACATGGATTGATGGTTTGCGCCCCGCTGTTGGCATGTCTGTGTGGTCGCAGGATAAAGATTCCATGTCTTTCTTCGTAAAGAGAAGGGGGTTACCCCCGGGGACATGGCTCCACTCTCCCTTCTTTCTCCCATTGACGCGATATGACCATCAGTGGTTAAAGCGTCCTGAATAACCAACCGACTAACCAACCATAGACCTTTTGGACAATATCTCCCAACGATCGGGTGTCTTTTATGCATATATATGGTTCAAATACACGAATCAAACAATGCCACTTTTCATTTTACCTTGCCAACCAGTTCGGTACTATTTTGATCTGTGTACTTTTTATGGCAATAAAGATTATTATTATTATTATTATTATAGTACCAACATCGACGGGTGAAAAAACACGACGAAAGTCATGATCAGATATATCTCAGAGAGAACGAGTTTTGATTATCAATTCCCTTTTCGGTGCAATCTTTCAGAACCCCAATTGCTTGGTGGTACGTACGCACACGCAGGCCGCGGTGGTGGTGCGACACATCCGCAACAAGAGTACGCGCCCACTTTTCAAAGATGATATTCGAGGAGGCGGTCGCCACGGCGAACGTGACGCATGCGCCAAAGACTGTGTTGACGGACAGCCGGGAGGCGGCGACGGTGAGCTGTATTTACATCCTAGACGTACTCCTCATCGTGTCTAACGCCATGGTGCTGGCGGCCTTCGTGCGCGACGGCCGGCTGCGGGTGACGCGCAACTACTACATCTTCAGCCTGGCCGTGGCCGACATCCTCATCGGCGTCTTCGTCACGCCCGTCTACTCCATCACCATGTGGGTCGGCTACTGGTCCTTCGGCGAGCCCTTCTGCATCTTCTGGAATATCATCGACGACTGCACGATCCTGGCGTCCCACATCAGCCTGACGCTCATGTCCTATGACCGCTACCTGTTGGTGCACGACGCGCTGCGCTACCACGCACAGGAGACGCCCCGCAAGGCGGCGCTGCGCATCATATCCATGTGGGGCGCGGCCTGCGTGGTCAAGCTGGCGTTTATCGTGGTGGGCGAGTGGTACCAGTACCAGGCCAACAGCACGGCGTCCTGCGCGTCCTCGCTGGTGGACATCCCCTACGTGGTGGGCCACCCGGTGTACGACCTCATCTACGCCCCGCTGTCCGTCATCCTCGAGATCATCATCCCCTTCTTTCTCATCGCCGTCTTCAACGCCAAGGTCTACGGCGACTTGCGGCGGCGCAGCAAGCAGCGCTCCGTCATGGGCAAGTTGGTGCACATGTCGCTGACGGGTCAGATGATCGCCAATATGGAACCGAACCTCGGCGGGCCAACATCCTCGGGTCAGCAGCAGCAGCAGCAACAGCAGCAGCAGCAGCAGCAGCAGCAGCAGCAGCAGCAGCAGCAGCAGCAGCAGCAGCAGCAGCAGCAACAGTTGATGGACACGCTTCAGGTGCCGGAGTCGTGGCCGCCGGATCTGTCGGACCCCTTCGAGATGCTGGACCCCCCGGTGGACACGAAGGAGGCCGGGGTTCGGGATGCTCCCGTGATCGCCAAGGAGCTGGACGCGGCGGCCTCGGTCAAGACGTGTTGGGGGAACCCGGCGCAAGAGGCCCAGCAGCAGCAGCCGCAGCCGCAGCAGCAGCCGCAGCCGCAGCAGCAGCCGCAGCAGCAGCCGCAGCAGCAGCCGCAGCCGCAGCAGCAGCCGCAGCAGCAGCAGCAGCCGCAGCAGCAGCCGCAGCCGCAGCCGCAGCAACAGCAGCAGCAGCCGCAGCCGCAGCAACAGCAGCAGCAGCCGCAGCAACAGCAGCAGCAGCCGCAGCATGCCAAGCCCAAGAAGACGCCGCTGGGCCTGGAGCTGGACCCGGAGGAGGTCGGCCCCACGTGGTCGCACCTGTTGTCCGGCAGGACGTCCTCCGCCAGTGCCCGCTCCGACCCCTCGTCCATCGGCATCGGCCAGGAGAGGGAGAGCGACAGGGAGAGGGAGAGGGAGAGGGAGAGGGAGGAGAGGGAGAGAGGGGAGAGGGAGAGGAACAAGGAGAGAGAGAGGGAGACAGAGAGGGGGAGGGAGAGGGACAGGGAGAGGGACAGGGAGAGGGAGACGGAGAAGGGGAGGGGGAGGGAGAGAGAGAGGGAGAAGGAGAGGGAGAGAGAGAGGGAGAGGGAGAGGATGCCGCAGCAGGCACATCACTCCCACGCTCATCAGGGAGCAGTGGAGGCCAACAAGAGTGGCGGCGGCGAGAGCAATACCCACGCCCACACGACCACGGCCAGCAAGTCCATCTGGGGCGACCTGCAGCTGTTCGCTCCCCCTAGCGACCACAACCCGTCCCGGAACACCTCCAACGGCCGGTCTGGCTCATCGCCAGATGCCAGCATCTCCCCGACCGACGAGTACTTCCCGGAGTCCAAGAAGATCGTCGCCGGTATCAACGTGGATAACCGAGTGCACCCCGTGAGCGACGAGGAACACCCCCACGATGGGGACGGGGCGCTGGAGAAGGAGGCCAAGGGGCGTGAGCACGTGCTGGTCAAGGCCCCATTGGAGACCCAAACCCTGCACTCCATGTCGCGCGGCATGAAACGCTGGGACAGCGTCTCCGAGTTAAATGACCCCATCTCGCTCCCGGAGGGCTTCACAACCGAATACTTCAACTTCAGCAAGCCCGACAGCCCGGAAATGGCGGCCAATTTCGGCAAAGGTCCCGCCTCGATGTTGGCGGCGGCGACGGAGGGGACGGTCACGATGCGGAAGCTGTCCTCCTCCGGCTCGGCCTCCTTCGCCAGCGACGTGGAGGAGCTCGTGCTGCCAGGGCCTCCCGGGCCCGGCTCCACCCTGTCGGACGACCCGCACCAGCGTGAGCTCGAGCACGAGGACATCACCGAAAATATGACGCGGGACAGCGGAGAAGAAGACGACGGTGTCGGTGTCGATGTCGACGGCGACGGGGGGGAGGTTGGCGCGAACGGGGGTGGGTTAGGGGTCGGGGTTGTCGGGGGCGGGGCCGGTGGCGACGGTGGCGGCGGCCCGGCGGGGTCCCACGGCAGCCAGGTCCCGCCCCACACCACGCACCGCACCCAGTTGCCGCGGTTACCGACGCCAGCGCCGCCGCCGCCGACCCAGCCGTCGCAGTCGGCGGCACGGAGGAAGCTGTCCTACGCCAAGAAGTCGTCAGAGTTCTTCCGGTCGCACGAGCCGGCCGCGTGGGGTCACGGCGGCGGGAATGGCGGCCATGGGGGCAGCCACGCGGCCGGTAGTGGGGGCGGAACCGCTGGTCACAAGGGCTCCCACGCTGACGGCCACGGCAGCAGCGGCCACGGGAGCGGCGGCGGCGGTCACGGGGGTAACCATGGCGGCGCCCGTGCGACCAAGGACGCCGGCTTCTCCAACACGAACCGGATCGAGAAGCGGCGACGGGCGGTGAAAACGTCTTCAGATGAGACCACGGAGCGACGCGGGGACGACCGTGGCGGCGGCGGCGGTGGGGGCGGCGATGGGGTGACCATGGGCACCGGAACCCGGGGCAGCAAAAGCGGCAAGGGAGCTACCAGCGGCGGTGGCGGTGGCGGCGGCAGCGGCGGCGGCGGCGGCGGCGGCGGCGGCGGCGTAAGCGCAAGGAAAAACTCCCTCCGGCGGCCGTCTGCCGTCTGGCTGGTCAAGTGCAAAGAGCGCCAGGACCGGAAGGCCTATGTCACCGTCTCTCTGCTGGTCGGCTTCTACGTCATATTCAAGCTGCCGCTGGCCGTGGGGGTGTTCTTTTACGCCATCTGTCGCTCCTGCGTCAGCGTGGAGGTCTGGTACGGCCTGGCCTGGCTGTTCCGGGCCAAGTCGCTGGCCGATCCCTTCCTCTATGCCTTCCTCAGCAAGGGATTTAGGGATCACTACGCAGAAATGTGGAAGCGAGTCTTCTGCCGCAAGCCACCGCGCAAGGTGTCGCCGGCTGACAAGCAAGAGCTAATCCTTAGCAGCCACTTCCAGAACTGACATCAGACACACTGGTCGCCACGGCTGGCAACGAGCGAGCAGAGCGAACAAGGCAGAGTAAGAGGCGTTCTGACGAATCAGATGAGAAATAGAACGCAACACAGCGAGGGAGAGACACGCCCACAGAGGCAAGAGAAAGCGAGGTAGGAGAGACAGATGAGGGGGGGGGGGGCAGATGCGGAGAGAGAGAGCACAACTTTCATATCTGACTAAGGCACCACGTGACCGCCAGACGTCATCACATCAAACGGCTGCACGAAGGAAATGACGTCACAGAAGCGTAAGCCACGGCGCAGGTCATACCGAGACGAACGAGTCGGAACCCTCGGCTATCAGTCCGTTACTGCCTCGTATCAATCATCAGCCAAGAAGCAGAACAACTGCCCCACAACTGTGGGGGAGGGGCGTGGCCCAGGGGAGGGGGGGGGTACAGGGTGCTGGCCCGTAACTATATTTGGATGGTTTTCTCACCCCAAGACTGGAGTCAGTGTCAGGCAAGCAATGAACAATCTCCATACAGCATGAACGAACGAGCACCCCGCAACGCATGCAGCCTCTCGTTGTGAAGCTTATCAGTATTTACAAAACGGCAAATAATTACAACGTATTTATTGCGACGAATCTTAGTGTACATATTCTGCGTAAAAACCTATCCACAATTATATGTACGAAACGATGTTATTTGATGTTTGCCGGTACCGCGTAGCACTTTTAACGGATTGTGTCATGAATAGTAGTCAATATTATTAAGTGAATATGTATCTCATACGATCAGTGTGATTCCGTCCCGCTCGCTGTTAAGCTACATATAAATATCCTATATATGAAATGTGTGAAACTCAGTGTGTATATAAACGTATAAAATCTGTTACCAACGACAGTGTCTGCACTTCTATTTCAATTAATTATTTATAGAGCGAATGCCAATACCTGCCCAATGCATCCAGCAAGTGCGGATCCCATATTCTATCCAACCATAAATATTGGTCAAAATCCGCGCCCAAATGTTAGTACACGCAAGGTGTCATTTGGCGGACTTCCTTCATTGAGAAACTGAGAGGTGATATTCCCATCAAAATGTTCTCATATGGTTCAATGTTAAGGTATTGTAATAAAAATTAGCAAAATTTAAATGTGCAGTATAAGCCACCTATGGGTCCAATACGCCATACATTCTTCATGGTGATGAAAAAAGGCAATGCCGGTCTCAAGTTAGGAGACAGATATCGCACGTCGTTACCACGGACACACAGACGTACCAACCGAACACACCACCATAACACACCGACATAACACACCAACATAACACACCAACAGAACACTTTCGACATCACCGATTTAACAACGCCGTCGAACTCCTGTGCCACTGGCACTGCCATGAACCTATCAGTAGGCTTATCACCAAAGCAGCCGACATAGCTGACCACCAAGCCAGCAAGTTGGGAGGAAGTTGACGCTGGTTGGCGCTGAATCACGGCAAAACGCTATCCAAAGTGAAACGGACGTCACGCATCACAAAAACAAGTCTCCTCAGTTCAGGATCACGATAATAATTTTAGTTGCAATATCACGGATAGCGAAGAAATTATTACCCCCCCCCCCCCCCTCTATAGACAGCCGCCAGGATAGGAGAAATAGAAAGAGCAAGTGATATTGGACAGTCTCATCATATATATTTGTATGTGGTGGCAAAGAGTAGACGCGTTGACATAATATGGATAGGT
The DNA here is from genome assembly GCA_964019135.1 of Arenicola marina. Lineage (NCBI taxonomy): Eukaryota > Metazoa > Annelida > Polychaeta > Arenicolidae > Arenicola > Arenicola marina. The sequence continues at coordinate 36,059,203 of OZ025260.1, read as the reverse complement.
GCGACCTAAAAAATGCGAGCGTATATTTATTAATTCAGATATTCCGAGTCGATACATCTAGATTAATATTCAAAATTAATTTCACTTCGGCTTGCCATAACGCATATCTTTGGCGGGATGAAGTATAGGGCTATAAAGTCTCGTTCGCCTAGACTTCCGGTTTACTCATTTTGGGGACAAACAAACGAAGCACGTGTTCGGAACGAGTTTAGAATCTCTGCGCACACTGGTATCCTGACTATCTGTGACGTAGGCATGACGTGTATGTTACGCAAAGAGAGAGACTGGGAACCAGACTACCTGCGCAAAAGCCAGGCGCTGAGGGGTGGGTCCATTGCGGAAGGCCTGGCGATATAATTAAGAATATTTAAGAAATATAGCTGCCCAAAACGGATAGACGACATATTTTTCGTTCATTTGCGCCACCACAATGACTAATATCTGTTACGACGGGACAACACGGCTGAGAAACTAACGTTTTTTTGCATTTCCTACGAAAACGAGACATTATGACGTCACACGGATTCTCCCTGAGTGACAACGTTGGCGCCACGCTTCAAACAGAAAACTTACAAAGAATGAAGAACTTTGTCTTTTCGTGATCCAAAAGTGATACGAAAACATCCTACTGGTCTTAATTTACCTTTACCATGTGGTTTAATGACGCGTCCGTGTGTTGTTACTCCATGCGCTGCACATTTTGACAGCGGAATGGTTAAGTCGATCACTTGCTCTCGCCATTTTTGTTACCGCGGAGGCACGTGAAACTCTGAGACGTCACTCGCACTTTGGAGAACTCGCGAAAGCCCGGGTGCAGGGCTAAATTTAGAACGCTATTTTTAGCTTTCGAGTGTTGTGAAGACGGATTTTTCCTTGTATATTCCGAAAGTTCTGCGCTCCATCGCCGCCAAATATTTTAACGTCTATCTCCCATAGCCATGTTTAGTGAAATGGTACTCATAGTCTTTAGAATAAATCTGGAAAGAAATTGACTTATAGCTGCCTATAGTTCAACATGGAGCACGTGTGTTTGTTTGTCCCCAAAATTGAAATCTCGCAGCCCGATCGCGAGAACTGTATAGCCCTATACCGTGCACGTGCTTGTGACAAATCATTCGGTTGCTTAGGAACTCCCATTGTGACGTCATGTTTATAACATTTTGACGTCACAACTACTCAATATGCTCTGCTTGGAGCTTGGCAACAGACATTTAGCGCATCGCTTATAAATGAACTTTAATTTTAAATACATACATCCATTGTTAACATTGAATAATTTATTCGTTAATTTTGTGGGGCAGCTGATTTAATTATTAAAGACATGACATAATATGCTTCGACCTCTCTTTGCTTGAATATATTTATGTACAGCCGATATTTACTCCGAATCCGAAAAAGTCTCATGGGGGCTGTTACGCGAAATGAAAGTCCTAAGCCTATGCTTGAAATGGACTTTGAATATGCATGCATGTTACCTTAAGAGCTCGCTTGCGCTTGCTATAAATCATTCCAAGTTTATTTCTTTCATTTAATAGATTATTTGCCAAGAAAACCGGAACAAGTTGACTTTATCGCGGCGTACAGACGCCCCTCTCCGTTGCAAACACACGCACACACTGCAACATAATATATCCGGCACGCTGCATTATAAACGACTTCCCTCATGACGGCGGGGGTGGGGGGGGGGGGGGGGGCGGGGGTGGGGACGTATTTATTAAGCCATATATATATATACCCCACAGCAAATGTGTGTATTAGTCATGTTGGGTTTATAACGTCAAAATGACCACTTATCACCGATTATTAACCATCTTCTCGGAAATAGTATTCCCTACACCAATGACTAATAGTGACGTTTTACCATTGGCGTGCCCGGCCTCCACGGAAGGGGGGGGGGGGGGGTGGCCTGTTTTCGTTGACCAAGTGCGAGCGCCGAGGCAAGTTCGGGTCTCGGTCCATGAAAAAACGGATGTCAGGCGTCGTGGTGGCGGTGTGGAGGGGGGTAGACAGGGAGTTTATAATAATAGCAAGTGGTCTATATTCCTGCGGCTCATGACGCGGGGCCGGTGCTTGGTGCAGGCACGGCGCAGCGCGGCGCACGCTCTCAGTTTTTACGACCCCCTATGTATAGTCCGGGCCGGCGCCGCATGTGTTTCACAGAGAAGTACGGCGACAGTCGACTAAACATGGACTAAAACGATACGGAGCCGATCCGACCATACCGAACATGGTGGACAAACGTTTCTCTCCTTGACAACGTGAATCGGCACGATCAAACACGCGGTGAACGGACGCATCCATAGCAACGTGAATCTAAAATATCAAACGAATGGTGACCTGGTGTTTCCGAGACAACGCGACGCGCACCAGGGCCACCCAGAGTCAGAGATCCGTTTAGGTCATCAATCGTCAAAGTTACTCTCACCAAGTCGGCCTGGACTTAACCCGTAGAGCGGAGCGTGGTGCATGCGCGCTATTCCTGCCTGGAGAGAACAGCTTGGACAGCAGCAGTGCAGCCCGAGGACGCTATGACAGACTGGGCCAGTCTCCACGGCATGGTGGCCCTCACCCTCTGCAGTTTAGCACAATGTAACGTCAGCCTTTTCTAGTTACTGCGTCAACATGATTTGAGTTGGCGTTTTAGACCATCTTTAGGCACGCATGGGTTAACCGTGCCAACGAGGTGACTGCTATGTATGGGAAGCAATCCTATATTGCCACCCCGGGCAGGATCTCTGCCCAACATAGTCTCCCTCAATGTTATTGATGCAAACAGCCTCATGGATCTAAATTCCTCCAGCTCCACCCACTCAAAAACAAAGCCACCGACCGATAGGCTATGTACAATTTGCAGATGCCAATTGCGGCATTACTGGCCTAGTGATTGACCCCTCACAAAAATAGGGATAAAGTAGAGCTACTTGTGCCAGCAAAGTAGGGGAAAAAGTAGGGAAAGGTAGAGACTCCAGTACAACGTTGGGCGTGCTGATGAAAATTAGCTACGCCTTTTCTGCATATTTACCGATATGACAATTACCCTTACCACAGGATGAATCACATATTTTTGAGACCAGGCCAGATAACATACATTCCAGTACCCCAGACTGCCAAGAGTTTGTATTATAACTACTCTGTGCCAGTACCCAGTGTCACAGGTCATCGGGCATCAGACACTTGCGGCGTGATCCTGATGTACCCGATTTCCTACAAACAATGGGTGCCTGGCATGTCATCTGGACAGATCTTGGAAAAAGTAGGGTCAAGATACAAAAAGGAGTGAAAACGGTAGGAAAGTACAGAAAACGTAAACAAAGTATGAAAGTAGGGATCAATCATAGGACTGGTGTTACAACTAGTGATAATCTTGGTGGACAGGAAACAACTTTCTCATACAATACGTCTAGGACACATGTGTTTTAACAATGTGTCGAAGTCTTAACAACGCAGTTTAAATTTTCAGGTGCAGTGCCAACAAAAGGATCCCCGATAAAGGAGATGTTCAACGTAACACACGCCTCACAACATATCCCGACAATCAGGTGTGGCAACGGAACTGTTGATATCTTGACAGTGAGGACAAAGTCTGCAACGAATTGCGTGATAACACAACATATCGAAGAAGATGGAATATATTACATTAGACTCTCACGGGAATGTGCCTACGAGCAAAACTGCAGACTGCCCTTGCAGATCCCTCGCGATTGTTTGGAGATACACTTCGAAGTAAAATACCAATGTTCGACGTCAACCAGAAGTAAGTCACCTGCAAATACTATATACCATACTGTCGATTTGCATCATATCACGTCCAAGGTACATGGCTGACGGTACGCACGCCTGACACAAGTAGGTGGCACAACCAAATAGTAGTTTGCATGAATTAGTTTGGAAATAAAATGTGCCACATAGCATCCTGTATACAGTTGCATACATGCCATCTAAATTGCAACGTAGCTTCAATCTACCACCGCTTAGAACATGCAACGATGCTACGCACCTGGCGATTTCTATATTATTAATAATTGCGTCATTTAATAACAAAGTAATATCAAAAGTTTTATTTTTGGAAACAAAATGCGTAATTTCAGCTTGTGATGTTGAGACTAACTCTTTCCTACTTTAGGTATACGTGCAAACAGCATATGTTCAGCTCATACACATTAAATAGAATTAGTTCGTCTATTTTAATATGATATAACAGCACAATGCAGTAATCCTGCATTGATTGAAGCCATGACATCTATATATCCAACAACTACATTGCTTATGTGGGCATAACGACTTAGAATGCGAAGTCTATCACCATTAATACAATTAATTACTAAACTTATTAACACTGGTCCCCGCGCATGGAACAATCTATATCAATAATTTAACAGAACCGTGCCTTGTTTCTTCCCATGGACAGAAATACTAAAGTCCACCCAGTGTAATGGCCAGCCATTTCGAGACGTCAACTGTACGGGCAATAAGAGGATACACGTCACAAAGGTTGTCATCGGGAACAGTAACAGTAATGGAGCAAAGTGCAACACTGATCCTGCAGCTGTGCTTTGCGCCAAACGCCTGACGGTCGAAGCGCCGTACCACCTCTACGTTAGCGATCGTTGTAACGGCCGGTTAGCCTGTGACAACCTCTCCGCACTCAACGACAGAAATGAGAGCGTCTTCTGTTACCACACCACAGCACGCATGGAACATACAACTATTGAATATGAGTGTGTCAACGGTAAGACCATGTCACCGGTAACAGGAACGAGATCATGTTCAACTCTGCCACATAGATATATTTCAGTGATGAAAATGCTGACGCACATGAATTTGTACATTAAGTAATACACATCAGCTTAATTACTTCAGGTGTTCTCGAACTCACTTGGCTGCGGCCCAAGGTGACACCGTTGGCGGATTTCACTAACGCGGTTTGGCCGGCTACGGGCCTTAGTCGGCTAAATAATGGGCGATTTCAGTCGACTAAGCCCCGTAACCAGCTAAACTATGTACGATTTTAACCATCCCGCACTCTGTGACTGGCTACTGTGGCCCATTGTGACACCAGGTCCGGGATAAACCATCCCGTACTCTGTGACTGAGTACTGTGGCATAGTGTGATACCAGGTCCGGGATAAACCATCCTGCACTCTGTGTCTGAGTACGGCGCCCCATTGTGACACCAGGTACGGGATAAACCATCCCGCACTCTGTGACTGAGTACTGTGGCCCATTGTGACACCAGGTCTGGGATAAACCATCCCGCACTCTGTGACTGAGTACTCTGGCACAGTGTGACACCAGGTCCGGGATAAACCATCCCGCACTCTGTGACTGGCTACTGTGGCCCATTGTGACACGAGGTCCGACATAAACCATCCTGCACTCTGTGACTGGGTACTGTGGCCTATTGTGACACCAGGTCCGGGATAAACCATCCCGCATTCTGTGACTGAGTACTGTGGCCTATTGTGACACCAGGTCTGAGATAAACCATCCCGCACTCTGTGTCTGGCTAATGTGGCATAGTGTGACACCAGGTCCGGAATAAACCATCCCGCACTGTGTGCCTGAGTACCGTGGCCTATTGTGACACCAGGTCCGAGATAGACCACCCCGCACTCTGTGACTGGCTACTGTGGCATAGTGTGACACCAGGCCCGGGATAAACCATCCCGCACTCTGTGACTGAGTACTTTGGCCTATTGTAACACCAGGTCCCGGATAAACCATCCCGCACTCTGTGACTGGCTGCTGTGGCATAGTGTGACACCAGGTCCGGGATAAACCATCCCGCACTTTGTGACTGAGTACTGTGGCCCATTGTGACACCAGGTCTGAGATAAACCATCCCGCACTCTGTGACTGACTACTGTGGCCTATTGTAAGACCAGGTCCGGGATAAACCATCCCGCACTCTGTGACTGGCTACTGTGGCATAGTGTGACACCAGGTCCGGGATAAACCATCCCGCACTCTGTGACTGAGTACTGTGGCATAGTGTGACACCAGGCCCGGGATAAACCATCCCGCACTCTGTGACTGAGTACTGTGGCCTATTTTGACACCAGGTCCGTAATAAACCACCCCGCACTCTGTGTCTGGCTACTGTGGCATAGTGTGACACCAGGTCCGGGATAAACCATCCCGCACATTGTGCCTGAGTTCTGTGGCCCATTGTAACACCAGGTCCGGGATAAACCATCCCGCACTCTGTGACTGGCTACTGTGGCATAGTGTGACACCAGGTCCGGGATAAACCATCCCGCACTCTGTGACTGAGTACTGTGGCATAGTGTGACACCAGGTCCGAGATAAACCATCCCGCACTCTGTGACTGGCTACTGTGGCAGAGTGTGACACCAGGTCCGGGATAAACCATCCCGCACTCTGTGACTGAGTACTGTGGCCCATTGTAACACCAGGTCCGGGATAAACCATCCCGCACTCTGTGACTGGCTACTGTGGCATAGTGTGACACCAGGTCCGGGATAAACCACCCCGCACTCTGTGTCTGGCTAATGTGGCATAGTGTGACACCAGGTCCGGAATAAACCATCCTGTACTGTGTGCCTGAGTACCGTGGCCTATTGTGACACCAGGTCCGAGATAGACCATCCCGCACTCTGTGACTGGCTACTGTGGCATAGTGTGACACCAGGTCCGGGATAAACCATCCCGCACTCTGTGACTGGCTACTGTGGCATAGTGTGACACCAGGTCCAATATAAACCATCCCGCATTCTGTGACTGAGTACTGTGGCCTATTGTGACACATGGTCTGAGATAAACCATCCCGCACTCTGTGTCTGGCTAATGTGGCATAGTGTGACACCAGGTCCGGAATAAACCATCCCGCACTGTGTGCCTGAGTATGGTGGCCTATTGTGACACCAGGTCCGAGATATACCACCCCGCACTCTGTGACTGGCTACTGTGGCATAGTGTGACACCAGGCCCGGGATAAACCATCCCGCACTCTGTGACTGAGTACTGTGGCATATTTTGACACCAGGTCCGAAATAAACCACCCCACACTCTGTGTCTGGCTACTGTGGCATAGTGTGACACCAGGTCCGGGATAAACCATCCCGCACTTTGTGACTGAGTACTGTGGCCCATTGTGACACCAGGTCCGAGATAAACCACCCCGCACTCTGTGACTGGCTACTGTGGCATAGTGTGACACCAGGTCCGGATAAACCATCCCGCACTTTGTGACTGAGTACTGTGGCCCATTGTGACACCAGGTCCGGGATAAACCATCCCGCACTCTGTGACTGAGTACTTTGGCCTATTGTAACACCAGGTCCGGGATAAACCATCCCGCACTCTGTGACTGGCTGCTGTGGCATAGTGTGACACCAGGTCCGGGATAAACCATCCCGCACTTTGTGACTGAGTACTGTGGCCCATTGTGACACCAGGTCTGAGATAAACCATCCCGCACTCTGTGACTGACTACTGTGGCCTATTGTAAGACCAGGTCCGGGATAAACCATCCCGCACTCTGTGACTGGCTACTGTGGCATAGTGTGACACCAGGTCCGGGATAAACCATCCCGCACTCTGTGACTGAGTACTGTGGCATAGTGTGACACCAGGCCCGGGATAAACCATCCCGCACTCTGTGACTGAGTACTGTGGCCTATTTTGACACCAGGTCCGTAATAAACCACCCCGCACTCTGTGTCTGGCTACTGTGGCATAGTGTGACACCAGGTCCGGGATAAACCATCCCGCACATTGTGCCTGAGTTCTGTGGCCCATTGTAACACCAGGTCCGGGATAAACCATCCCGCACTCTGTGACTGGCTACTGTGGCATAGTGTGACACCAGGTCCGGGATAAACCATCCCGCACTCTGTGACTGAGTACTGTGGCATAGTGTGACACCAGGTCCGAGATAAACCATCCCGCACTCTGTGACTGGCTACTGTGGCAGAGTGTGACACCAGGTCCGGGATAAACCATCCCGCACTCTGTGACTGAGTACTGTGGCCCATTGTAACACCAGGTCCGGGATAAACCATCCCGCACTCTGTGACTGGCTACTGTGGCATAGTGTGACACCAGGTCCGGGATAAACCACCCCGCACTCTGTGTCTGGCTAATGTGGCATAGTGTGACACCAGGTCCGGAATAAACCATCCTGCACTGTGTGCCTGAGTACCGTGGCCTATTGTGACACCAGGTCCGAGATAGACCATCCCGCACTCTGTGACTGGCTACTGTGGCATAGTGTGACACCAGGTCCGGGATAAACCATCCCGCACTCTGTGACTGGCTACTGTGGCATAGTGTGACACCAGGTCCAATATAAACCATCCCGCATTCTGTGACTGAGTACTGTGGCCTATTGTGACACATGGTCTGAGATAAACCATCCCGCACTCTGTGTCTGGCTAATGTGGCATAGTGTGACACCAGGTCCGGAATAAACCATCCCGCACTGTGTGCCTGAGTATGGTGGCCTATTGTGACACCAGGTCCGAGATATACCACCCCGCACTCTGTGACTGGCTACTGTGGCATAGTGTGACACCAGGCCCGGGATAAACCATCCCGCACTCTGTGACTGAGTACTGTGGCATATTTTGACACCAGGTCCGAAATAAACCACCCCACACTCTGTGTCTGGCTACTGTGGCATAGTGTGACACCAGGTCCGGGATAAACCATCCCGCACTTTGTGACTGAGTACTGTGGCCCATTGTGACACCAGGTCCGAGATAAACCACCCCGCACTCTGTGACTGGCTACTGTGGCATAGTGTGACACCAGGTCCGGATAAACCATCCCGCACTTTGTGACTGAGTACTGTGGCCCATTGTGACACCAGGTCCGGGATAAACCATCCCGCACTCTGTGACTGAGTACTTTGGCCTATTGTAACACCAGGTCCGGGATAAACCATCCCGCACTCTGTGACTGGCTGCTGTGGCATAGTGTGACACCAGGTCCGGGATAAACCATCCCGCACTTTGTGACTGAGTACTGTGGCCCATTGTGACACCAGGTCTGAGATAAACCATCCCGCACTCTGTGACTGACTACTGTGGCCTATTGTAAGACCAGGTCCGGGATAAACCATCCCGCACTCTGTGACTGGCTACTGTGGCATAGTGTGACACCAGGTCCGGGATAAACCATCCCGCAATCTGTGACTGAGTAATGTGGCATAGTGTGACACCAGGCCCGGGATAAACCATCCCGCACTCTGTGACTGAGCACTGTGGCCTATTTTGACACCAGGTCCGTAATAAACCACCCCGCACTCTGTGTCTGGCTACTGTGGCATAGTGTGACACCAGGTCCGGGATAAACCATCCCGCACATTGTGACTGAGTTCTGTGGCCCATTGTAACACCAGGTCCGGGATAAACCATCCCGCACTCTGTGACTGGCTACTGTGGCATAGTGTGACACCAGGTCCGGGATAAACCATCCCGCACTCTGTGACTGAGTACTGTGGCATAGTGTGACACCAGGTCCGAGATAAACCATCCCGCACTCTGTGACTGGCTACTGTGGCAGAGTGTGACACCAGGTCCGGGATAAACCATCCCGCACTCTGTGACTGAGTACTGTGGCCCATTGTGACACCAGGTCTGAGATAAACCATCCCGCACTCTGTGACTGAGTACTGTGGCCTATTGTAACACCAGGTCCGGGATAAACCATCCCGCACTCTGTGACTGGCTACTGTGGCATAGTGTGACACCAGGTCCGGGATAAACCATCCCGCACTCTGTTACTGAGTACTGTGGCATAGTGTGACACCAGGTCCGAAATAAACCATCCCGCACTCTGTGACTGGCTACTGTGGCATAGTGTGACATCAGGTCCGGGATAAACAATCCCGCACTCTGTGACTGGCTATTGTGGTATAGTGTGACACCAGGTCCGGGATAAACCATCCCGCACTCTGTGACTGAGTTCTGTGGACCATTGTAACACCAGGTCCGGGATAAACCATCCCGCACTCTGTGACTGGCTACTGTGGCATAGTGTGACACCAGGTCCGGGATAAACCATCCCGCACTTTGTGACTGAGTACTGTGGCCCATTGTGACACCAGGTCAGAGATAAACCATCCCGCACTCTGTGACTGAGTACTGTGGCCCATTGTAACACCAGGTCCGGGATAAACCATCCCGCACTCTGTGACTGGCTACTGTGGCATAGTGTGACACCAGGTCCGGGATAAACCATCCCGCACTCTGTGACTGAGTACTGTGGCATAGTGTGACACCAGGTCCTAAATAAACCATCCCGCATCCTGTGACTGGCTACTGTGGCATAGTGTGGCATCAGGTCCGGGATAAACACACCCGCACTCTGTGTCTGGCTACTGTGGCATAGTGTGACACCAGGTCCGGGATAAACCATCCCGCACTCTGTGACTGAGTACTGTGGCCTATTGTGACACCAGGTCCGAGATAGACCACCCCGCACTCTGTGACTGGCTACTGTGGCATAGTGTGACACCAGGCCCGGGATAAACCATCCTGCACTCTGTGACTGAGTACTGTGGCCTATTTTGACACCAGGTCCGAAATAAACCACCCCGCACTCTGTGTCTGGCTACTGTGGCAGAGTGTGACACCAGGTCCGGGATAAACCATCCCGCACTTTGTGACTGAGTACTGTGGCCCATTGTGACACCAGGTCCGAGATAAACCATCCCGCACTCTGTGACTGGCTACTGTGGCATAGTGTGACACCAGGTCCGGGATAAACAATCCCGAACTCTGTGACTGAGTGCTGTGGCATATTGTAACACCAGGTCCGGGAGAAACCATCCCGCACTCTGTGACTGGCGACTGTGGCATAGTGTGACACCAGGTCCGGGATAAACCATCCCGCACTTTGTGACTGAGTACTGTGGCCCATTGTGACACCAGGTCTGAGATAAACCATCCCGCACTCTGTGACTGAGTACTGTGGCCTATTGTAACACCAGGTCCGGGATAAACCATCCCGCACTCTGTGACTGAGTACTGTGGCCTATTGTGACACCAGGTCCGGGATAAACCATCCCGCACTCCGTGACTGAGTACTGTGGCCTATTTTGACACCAGGTCCGTAATAAACCACCCCGCACTCTGTGTCTGGCTACTGTGGCATAGTGTGACACCAGGACCGGGATAAACCATCCCGCACATTGTGACTGAGTTCTGTGGCCCATTGTAACACCAGGTCCGGGATAAACCATCCCGCACTCTGTGACTGGCTACTGTGGCATAGTGTGACACCAGGTCCGGGATAAACCATCCCGCACTCTGTGACTGAGTACTGTGGCATAGTGTGACACCAGGTTCGAGATAAACCATCCCGCACTCTGTGACTGGCTACTGTGGCAGAGTGTGACACCAGGTCCGGGATAAACCATCCCGCACTCTGTGACTGAGTACTGTGGCCCATTGTGACACCAGGTCTGAGATAAACCATCCCGCACTCTGTGACTGAGTACTGTGGCCTATTGTAACACCAGGTCCGGGATAAACCATCCCGCACTCTGTGACTGGCTACTGTGGCATAGTGTGACACCAGGTCCGGGATAAACCATCCCGCACTCTGTTACTGAGTACTGTGGCATAGTGTGACACCAGGTCCGAAATAAACCATCCCGCACTCTGTGACTGGCTACTGTGGCATAGTGTGACATCAGGTCCGGGATAAACAATCCCGCACTCTGTGTCTGGCTACTGTGGCATAGTGTGACACCAGGCCCGGGATAAACCATCCCGCACTCTGTGACTGAGTTCTGTGGCCTATTGTAACAACAGGTCCGGGATAAACCATCCCGCACTCTGTGACTGGCTACTGTGGCATAGTGTGACACCAGGTCCGGGATAAACCATCCCGCACTTTGTGACTGAGTACTGTGGCCCATTGTGACACCAGGTCAGAGATAAACCATCCCGCACTCTGTGACTGAGTACTGTGGCCTATTGTAACACCAGGTCCGGGATAAACCATCCCGCACTCTGTGACTGGCTACTGTGGCATAGTGTGACACCAGGTCCGGGATAAACCATCCCGCACTCTGTGACTGAGTACTGTGGCATAGTGTGACACCAGGTCCTAAATAAACCATCCCGCTACCTGTGACTGGCTACTGTGGCATAGTGTGGCATCAGGTCCGGGATAAACACACCCGCACTCTGTGTCTGGCTACTGTGGCATAGTGTGACACCAGGTCCGGGATAAACCATCCCGCACTCTGTGACTGAGTACTGTGGCCTATTGTGACACCAGGTCCGAGATAGACCACCCCGCACTCTGTGACTGGCTACTGTGGCATAGTGTGACACCAGGCGTGGGATAAACCATCCTGCACTCTGTGACTGAGTACTGTGGCCTATTTTGACACCAGGTCCGAAATAAACCATCCCGCACTCTGTGACTGGCTACTGTGGCATAGTGTGACACCAGGTCCGGGATAAACCATCCCGAACTCTGTGACTGAGTGCTGTGGCCTATTGTAACACCAGGTCCGGGAGAAACCATCCCGCACTCTGTGACTGGCGACTGTGGCAGAGTGTGACACCAGGTCCGGGATAAACCATCCCGCACTTTGTGACTGAGTACTGTGGCCCATTGTGACACCAGGTCTGAGATAAACCATCCCGCACTCTGTGACTGAGTACTGTGGCCTATTGTAACACCAGGTCCGGGATAAACCATCCTGCACTCTGTATCTGGCTACTGTGGCATAGTGTGACACCAGGTCCGGGATAAACCATCCCGCACTCTGTGACTGGCTACTGTGGCATAGTGTGACACCAGGTCCAATATAAACCATCCCGCACTCTGTGACTGAGTACTGTGGCCTATTGTGACACCAGGTCTGAGATAAACCATCCCGCACTCTGTGTCTGGCTACTGTGGCATAGTGTGACACCAGGTCCGGGATAAAAGATCCCGCACATTGTGACTGAGTACTGTGGCCCATTGTGACACCAGGTCTGAGATAAACCATCCCGCACTCTGTGACTGAGTACTGTGGCCTATTGTAACACCAGGTCCGGGATAAACCATCCTGCACTCTGTATCTGGCTACTGTGGCATAGTGTGACACCAGGTCCGGGATAAACCATCCCGCACTCTGTGACTGGCTACTGTGGCATAGTGTGACACCAGGTCCAATATAAACCATCCCGCACTCTGTGACTGAGTACTGTGGCCTATTGTGACACCAGGTCTGAGATAAACCATCCCGCACTCTGTGTCTGGCTACTGTGGCATAGTGTGACACCAGGTCCGGGATAAAAGATCCCGCACATTGTGACTGAGTACTGTGGCCCATTGTAACACCAGGTCCGGGATAAACCATCCCGCACTCTGTGACTGGCTACTGTGGCATAGTGTGACACCAGGTCCGGGATAAACCATCCCGCACTCTGTGACTGAGTACTGTGGCATAGTGTGACACCAGGTCCGGGATAAACCACCCCGCACTCTGTGTCTGGCTAATGTGGCATAGTGTGACACCAGGTCCGGAATAAACCATCCTGCACTGTGTGCCTGAGTACCGTGGCCTATTGTGACACCAGGTCCGAGATAGACCATCCCGCACTCTGTGACTGGCTACTGTGGCATAGTGTGACACCAGGTCCGGGATAAACCATCCCGCACTCTGTGACTGGCTACTGTGGCATAGTGTGACACCAGGTCCAATATAAACCATCCCGCATTCTGTGACTGAGTACTGTGGCCTATTGTGACACATGGTCTGAGATAAACCATCCCGCACTCTGTGTCTGGCTAATGTGGCATAGTGTGACACCAGGTCCGGAATAAACCATCCCGCACTGTGTGCCTGAGTACCGTGGCCTATTGTGACACCAGGTCCGAGATAGACCACCCCGCACTCTGTGACTGGCTACTGTGGCATAGTGTGACACCAGGCCCGGGATAAACCATCCCGCACTCTGTGACTGAGTACTGTGGCATATTTTGACACCAGGTCCGAAATAAACCACCCCACACTCTGTGTCTGGCTACTGTGGCATAGTGTGACACCAGGTCCGGGATAAACCATCCCGCACTTTGTGACTGAGTACTGTGGCCCATTGTGACACCAGGTCCGAGATAAACCACCCCGCACTCTGTGACTGGCTACTGTGGCATAGTGTGACACCAGGTCCGGCTAAACCATCCCGCACTTTGTGACTGAGTACTGTGGCCCATTGTGACACCAGGTCCGGGATAAACCATCCCGCACTCTGTGACTGAGTACTTTGGCCTATTGTAACACCAGGTCCGGGATAAACCATCCCGCACTCTGTGACTGGCTGCTGTGGCATAGTGTGACACCAGGTCCGGGATAAACCATCCCGCACTTTGTGACTGAGTACTGTGGCCCATTGTGACACCAGGTCTGAGATAAACCATCCCGCACTCTGTGACTGACTACTGTGGCCTATTGTAAGACCAGGTCCGGGATAAACCATCCCGCACTCTGTGACTGGCTACTGTGGCATAGTGTGACACCAGGTCCGGGATAAACCATCCCGCAATCTGTGACTGAGTAATGTGGCATAGTGTGACACCAGGCCCGGGATAAACCATCCCGCACTCTGTGACTGAGTACTGTGGCCTATTTTGACACCAGGTCCGTAATAAACCACCCCGCACTCTGTGTCTGGCTACTGTGGCATAGTGTGACACCAGGTCCGGGATAAACCATCCCGCACATTGTGACTGAGTTCTGTGGCCCATTGTAACACCAGGTCCGGGATAAACCATCCCGCACTCTGTGACTGGCTACTGTGGCATAGTGTGACACCAGGTCCGGGATAAACCATCCCGCACTCTGTGACTGAGTACTGTGGCATAGTGTGACACCAGGTCCGAGATAAACCATCCCGCACTCTGTGACTGGCTACTGTGGCAGAGTGTGACACCAGGTCCGGGATAAACCATCCCGCACTCTGTGACTGAGTACTGTGGCCCATTGTGACACCAGGTCTGAGATAAACCATCCCGCACTCTGTGACTGAGTACTGTGGCCTATTGTAACACCAGGTCCGGGATAAACCATCCCGCACTCTGTGACTGGCTACTGTGGCATAGTGTGACACCAGGTCCGGGATAAACCATCCCGCACTCTGTTACTGAGTACTGTGGCATAGTGTGACACCAGGTCCGAAATAAACCATCCCGCACTCTGTGACTGGCTACTGTGGCATAGTGTGACATCAGGTCCGGGATAAACAATCCCGCACTCTGTGTCTGGCTATTGTGGTATAGTGTGACACCAGGTCCGGGATAAACCATCCCGCACTCTGTGACTGAGTTCTGTGGACCATTGTAACACCAGGTCCGGGATAAACCATCCCGCACTCTGTGACTGGCTACTGTGGCATAGTGTGACACCAGGTCCGGGATAAACCATCCCGCACTTTGTGACTGAGTACTGTGGCCCATTGTGACACCAGGTCAGAGATAAACCATCCCGCACTCTGTGACTGAGTACTGTGGCCCATTGTAACACCAGGTCCGGGATAAACCATCCCGCACTCTGTGACTGGCTACTGTGGCATAGTGTGACACCAGGTCCGGGATAAACCATCCCGCACTCTGTGACTGAGTACTGTGGCATAGTGTGACACCAGGTCCTAAATAAACCATCCCGCATCCTGTGACTGGCTACTGTGGCATAGTGTGGCATCAGGTCCGGGATAAACACACCCGCACTCTGTGTCTGGCTACTGTGGCATAGTGTGACACCAGGTCCGGGATAAACCATCCCGCACTCTGTGACTGAGTACTGTGGCCTATTGTGACACCAGGTCCGAGATAGACCACCCCGCACTCTGTGACTGGCTACTGTGGCATAGTGTGACACCAGGCCCGGGATAAACCATCCTGCACTCTGTGACTGAGTACTGTGGCCTATTTTGACACCAGGTCCGAAATAAACCACCCCGCACTCTGTGTCTGGCTACTGTGGCAGAGTGTGACACCAGGTCCGGGATAAACCATCCCGCACTTTGTGACTGAGTACTGTGGCCCATTGTGACACCAGGTCCGAGATAAACCATCCCGCACTCTGTGACTGGCTACTGTGGCATAGTGTGACACCAGGTCCGGGATAAACAATCCCGAACTCTGTGACTGAGTGCTGTGGCATATTGTAACACCAGGTCCGGGAGAAACCATCCCGCACTCTGTGACTGGCGACTGTGGCATAGTGTGACACCAGGTCCGGGATAAACCATCCCGCACTTTGTGACTGAGTACTGTGGCCCATTGTGACACCAGGTCTGAGATAAACCATCCCGCACTCTGTGACTGAGTACTGTGGCCTATTGTAACACCAGGTCCGGGATAAACCATCCCGCACTCTGTGACTGAGTACTGTGGCCTATTGTGACACCAGGTCCGGGATAAACCATCCCGCACTCTGTGACTGAGTACTGTGGCCTATTTTGACACCAGGTCCGTAATAAACCACCCCGCACTCTGTGTCTGGCTACTGTGGCATAGTGTGACACCAGGACCGGGATAAACCATCCCGCACATTGTGACTGAGTTCTGTGGCCCATTGTAACACCAGGTCCGGGATAAACCATCCCGCACTCTGTGACTGGCTACTGTGGCATAGTGTGACACCAGGTCCGGGATAAACCATCCCGCACTCTGTGACTGAGTACTGTGGCATAGTGTGACACCAGGTTCGAGATAAACCATCCCGCACTCTGTGACTGGCTACTGTGGCAGAGTGTGACACCAGGTCCGGGATAAACCATCCCGCACTCTGTGACTGAGTACTGTGGCCCATTGTGACACCAGGTCTGAGATAAACCATCCCGCACTCTGTGACTGAGTACTGTGGCCTATTGTAACACCAGGTCCGGGATAAACCATCCCGCACTCTGTGACTGGCTACTGTGGCATAGTGTGACACCAGGTCCGGGATAAACCATCCCGCACTCTGTTACTGAGTACTGTGGCATAGTGTGACACCAGGTCCGAAATAAACCATCCCGCACTCTGTGACTGGCTACTGTGGCATAGTGTGACATCAGGTCCGGGATAAACAATCCCGCACTCTGTGTCTGGCTACTGTGGCATAGTGTGACACCAGGCCCGGGATAAACCATCCCGCACTCTGTGACTGAGTTCTGTGGCCTATTGTAACAACAGGTCCGGGATAAACCATCCCGCACTCTGTGACTGGCTACTGTGGCATAGTGTGACACCAGGTCCGGGATAAACCATCCCGCACTTTGTGACTGAGTACTGTGGCCCATTGTGACACCAGGTCAGAGATAAACCATCCCGCACTCTGTGACTGAGTACTGTGGCCTATTGTAACACCAGGTCCGGGATAAACCATCCCGCACTCTGTGACTGGCTACTGTGGCATAGTGTGACACCAGGTCCGGGATAAACCATCCCGCACTCTGTGACTGAGTACTGTGGCATAGTGTGACACCAGGTCCTAAATAAACCATCCCGCATCCTGTGACTGGCTACTGTGGCATAGTGTGGCATCAGGTCCGGGATAAACACACCCGCACTCTGTGTCTGGCTACTGTGGCATAGTGTGACACCAGGTCCGGGATAAACCATCCCGCACTCTGTGACTGAGTACTGTGGCCTATTGTGACACCAGGTCCGAGATAGACCACCCCGCACTCTGTGACTGGCTACTGTGGCATAGTGTGACACCAGGCGTGGGATAAACCATCCTGCACTCTGTGACTGAGTACTGTGGCCTATTTTGACACCAGGTCCGAAATAAACCATCCCGCACTCTGTGACTGGCTACTGTGGCATAGTGTGACACCAGGTCCGGGATAAACCATCCCGAACTCTGTGACTGAGTGCTGTGGCCTATTGTAACACCAGGTCCGGGAGAAACCATCCCGCACTCTGTGACTGGCGACTGTGGCAGAGTGTGACACCAGGTCCGGGATAAACCATCCCGCACTTTGTGACTGAGTACTGTGGCCCATTGTGACACCAGGTCTGAGATAAACCATCCCGCACTCTGTGACTGAGTACTGTGGCCTATTGTAACACCAGGTCCGGGATAAACCATCCCGCACTCTGTGACTGAGTACTGTGGCCTATTGTGACACCAGGTCCGGGATAAACCATCCCGCACTCTGTGACTGAGTACTGTGGCCTATTGTAACAACAGGTTCGGGGAAAACCATCCTGCACTCTGTATCTGGCTACTGTGGCATAGTGTGACACCAGGTCCGGGATAAACCATCCCGCACTCTGTGACTGGCTACTGTGGCATAGTGTGACACCAGGTCCAATATAAACCATCCCGCACTCTGTGACTGAGTACTGTGGCCTATTGTGACACCAGGTCTGAGATAAACCATCCCGCACTCTGTGTCTGGCTACTGTGGCATAGTGTGACACCAGGTCCGGGATAAAAGATCCCGCACATTGTGACTGAGTACTGTGGCCCATTGTAACACCAGGTCCGGGATAAACCATCCCGCACTCTGTGACTGGCTACTGTGGCATAGTGTGACACCAGGTCCGGGATAAACCATCCCGCACTCTGTGACTGAGTACTGTGGCATAGTGTGACACCAGGTCCGGGATAAACCATCCCGCACTCTGTGACTGGCTACTGTGGCAGAGTGTGACACCAGGTCCGGGATAAACCATCCCGCACTCTGTGACTGAGTACTGTGGCCCATTGTGACACCAGGTCTGAGATAAACCATCCCGCACTCTGTGACTGAGTACTGTGGCCTATTGTAACACCAGGTCCGGGATAAACCATCCCGCACTCTGTGACTGGCTACTGTGGCATAGTGTGACACCAGGTCCGGGATAAACCATCCCGCACTCTGTTACTGAGTACTGTGGCATAGTGTGACACCAGGTCCGAAATAAACCATCCCGCACTCTGTGACTGGCTACTGTGGCATAGTGTGACATCAGGTCCGGGATAAACAATCCCGCACTCTGTGTCTGGCTACTGTGGTATAGTGTGACACCAGGTCCGGGATAAACCATCCCGCACTCTGTGACTGAGTTCTGTGGCCTATTGTAACACCAGGTCCGGGATAAACCATCCCGCACTCTGTGACTGGCTACTGTGGCATAGTGTGACACCAGGTCCGGGATAAATCATCCCGCACTTTGTGACTGAGTACTGTGGCCCATTGTGACACCAGGTCAGAGATAAACCATCCCGCACTCTGTGACTGAGTACTGTGGCCCATTGTAACACCAGGTCCGGGATAAACCATCCCGCACTCTGTGACTGGCTACTGTGGCATAGTGTGACACCAGGTCCGGGATAAACCATCCCGCACTCTGTGACTGAGTACTGTGGCATAGTGTGACACCAGGTCCTAAATAAACCATCCTGCACTCTGTGACTGGCTACTGTGGCATAGTGTGACATCAGGTCCGGGATAAACACACCCGCACTCTGTGTCTGGCTACTGTGGCATAGTGTGACACCAGGTCCGGGATAAACCATCCCGCACTCTGTGACTGAGTACTGTGGCCTATTGTGACACCATGTCCGAGATAGACCACCCCGCACTCTGTGACTGGCTACTGTGGCATAGTGTGACACCAGGCCCGGGATAAACCATCCCGCACTCTGTGACTGAGTACTGTGGCCTATTTTGACACCAGGTCCGAAATAAACCACCCCGCACTCTGTGTCTGGCTACTGTGGCATAGTGTGACACCAGGTCCGGGATAAACCATCCCGCACTTTGTGACTGAGTACTGTGGCCCATTGTGACACCAGGTCCGAGATAAACCATCCCGCACTCTGTGACTGGCTACTGTGGCATAGTGTGACACCAGGTCCGGGATAAACCATCCCGTACTTTGTGACTGAGTACTGTGGCCCATTGTGACACCAGGTCTGAGATAAACCATCCCGCACTCTGTGACTGAGTACTGTGGCCTATTGTAACACCAGGTCCGGGATAAACCATCCCGCACTCTGTGACTGGCTACTGTGGCATAGTGTGACACCAGGTCCGGGATAAACCATCCCGCACTCTGTGACTGAGTACTGTGGCATAGTGTGACACCAGGTCCTAAATAAACCATCCCGCATCCTGTGACTGGCTACTGTGGCATAGTGTGGCATCAGGTCCGGGATAAACACACCCGCACTCTGTGTCTGGCTACTGTGGCATAGTGTGACACCAGGTCCGGGATAAACCATCCCGCACTCTGTGACTGAGTACTGTGGCCTATTGTGACACCAGGTCCGAGATAGACCACCCCGCACTCTGTGACTGGCTACTGTGGCATAGTGTGACACCAGGCGTGGGATAAACCATCCTGCACTCTGTGACTGAGTACTGTGGCCTATTTTGACACCAGGTCCGAAATAAACCATCCCGCACTCTGTGACTGGCTACTGTGGCATAGTGTGACACCAGGTCCGGGATAAACCATCCCGAACTCTGTGACTGAGTGCTGTGGCCTATTGTAACACCAGGTCCGGGAGAAACCATCCCGCACTCTGTGACTGGCGACTGTGGCAGAGTGTGACACCAGGTCCGGGATAAACCATCCCGCACTTTGTGACTGAGTACTGTGGCCCATTGTGACACCAGGTCTGAGATAAACCATCCCGCACTCTGTGACTGAGTACTGTGGCCTATTGTAACACCAGGTCCGGGATAAACCATCCCGCACTCTGTGACTGAGTACTGTGGCCTATTGTGACACCAGGTCCGGGATAAACCATCCCGCACTCTGTGACTGAGTACTGTGGCCTATTGTAACAACAGGTTCGGGGAAAACCATCCTGCACTCTGTATCTGGCTACTGTGGCATAGTGTGACACCAGGTCCGGGATAAACCATCCCGCACTCTGTGACTGGCTACTGTGGCATAGTGTGACACCAGGTCCAATATAAACCATCCCGCACTCTGTGACTGAGTACTGTGGCCTATTGTGACACCAGGTCTGAGATAAACCATCCCGCACTCTGTGTCTGGCTACTGTGGCATAGTGTGACACCAGGTCCGGGATAAAAGATCCCGCACATTGTGACTGAGTACTGTGGCCCATTGTAACACCAGGTCCGGGATAAACCATCCCGCACTCTGTGACTGGCTACTGTGGCATAGTGTGACACCAGGTCCGGGATAAACCATCCCGCACTCTGTGACTGAGTACTGTGGCATAGTGTGACACCAGGTCCGGGATAAACCATCCCGCACTCTGTGACTGGCTACTGTGGCAGAGTGTGACACCAGGTCCGGGATAAACCATCCCGCACTCTGTGACTGAGTACTGTGGCCCATTGTGACACCAGGTCTGAGATAAACCATCCCGCACTCTGTGACTGAGTACTGTGGCCTATTGTAACACCAGGTCCGGGATAAACCATCCCGCACTCTGTGACTGGCTACTGTGGCATAGTGTGACACCAGGTCCGGGATAAACCATCCCGCACTCTGTTACTGAGTACTGTGGCATAGTGTGACACCAGGTCCGAAATAAACCATCCCGCACTCTGTGACTGGCTACTGTGGCATAGTGTGACACCAGGTCCGGGATAAACCATCCTGCACTCTGTGACTGGCTACTGTGGCCCATTGTGACACCAGGTCCGGCATAAATTCATCCCACACTCTGTGACTGAGTTCTGTGGCCTATTGTAACACCAGGTCCGGGATAAACCATCCCGCACTCTGTGACTGGCTACTGTGGCATAGTGTGACACCAGGTCCGGGATAAATCATCCCGCACTTTGTGACTGAGTACTGTGGCCCATTGTGACACCAGGTCAGAGATAAACCATCCCGCACTCTGTGACTGAGTACTGTGGCCCATTGTAACACCAGGTCCGGGATAAACCATCCCGCACTCTGTGACTGGCTACTGTGGCATAGTGTGACACCAGGTCCGGGATAAACCATCCCGCACTCTGTGACTGAGTACTGTGGCATAGTGTGACACCAGGTCCTAAATAAACCATCCTGCACTCTGTGACTGGCTACTGTGGCATAGTGTGACATCAGGTCCGGGATAAACACACCCGCACTCTGTGTCTGGCTACTGTGGCATAGTGTGACACCAGGTCCGGGATAAACCATCCCGCACTCTGTGACTGAGTACTGTGGCCTATTGTGACACCATGTCCGAGATAGACCACCCCGCACTCTGTGACTGGCTACTGTGGCATAGTGTGACACCAGGCCCGGGATAAACCATCCCGCACTCTGTGACTGAGTACTGTGGCCTATTTTGACACCAGGTCCGAAATAAACCACCCCGCACTCTGTGTCTGGCTACTGTGGTATAGTGTGACACCAGGTCCGGGATAAACCATCCCGCACTTTGTGACTGAGTACTGTGGCCCATTGTGACACCAGGTCCGAGATAAACCATCCCGCACTCTGTGACTGGCTACTGTGGCATAGTGTGACACCAGGTCCGGGATAAACCATCCCGTACTTTGTGACTGAGTACTGTGGCCCATTGTGACACCAGGTCTGAGATAAACCATCCCGCACTCTGTGACTGAGTACTGTGGCCTATTGTAACACCAGGTCCGGGATAAACCATCCCGCACTCTGTAACTGGCTACTGTGGCATAGTGTGACACCAGGTCCGGGATAAACCATCCCGCACTCTGTGACTGAGTACTGTGGCCTATTGTAACACCAGGTCCGGGATAAACCATACTGTGGCCCATTGTGACACCAGGTCCGAGATAAACCATCCCGCACTGTGTCTGGCTACTGTGGCCTATTGTGACATCAGGTCCGGGATAAACCATCCCGCACTCTGTGAGTGGCTACTGTGGCCTTTTGTGACACCAGGTCCGGGATAAACCATCCCGCACTTTGTGACTGGCTACTGTGGCATAGTGTGACACCAGGCCCGGGATAAACCATCCCGCACTCTGTGACTGGCTACTGTGGCATAGTGTGACACCAGGTCCGGGATAAACCATCCCGCACTCTGTGACTGAGTACTGTGGCATAGTGTGACACCAGGTCCGGGATAAACCATCCCGCACTCTGTGACTGGCTACTGTGGCAGAGTGTGACACCAGGTCCGGGATAAACCATCCCGCACTCTGTGACTGAGTACTGTGGCCCATTGTGACACCAGGTCTGAGATAAACCATCCCGCACTCTGTGACTGAGTACTGTGGCCTATTGTAACACCAGGTCCGGGATAAACCATCCCGCACTCTGTGACTGGCTACTGTGGCATAGTGTGACACCAGGTCCGGGATAAACCATCCCGCACTCTGTTACTGAGTACTGTGGCATAGTGTGACACCAGGTCCGAAATAAACCATCCCGCACTCTGTGACTGGCTACTGTGGCATAGTGTGACATCAGGTCCGGGATAAACAATCCCGCACTCTGTGTCTGGCTACTGTGGTATAGTGTGACACCAGGTCCGGGATAAACCATCCCGCACTCTGTGACTGAGTTCTGTGGCCTATTGTAACACCAGGTCCGGGATAAACCATCCCGCACTCTGTGACTGGCTACTGTGGCATAGTGTGACACCAGGTCCGGGATAAACCATCCCGTACTTTGTGACTGAGTACTGTGGCCCATTGTGACACCAGGTCAGAGATAAACCATCCCGCACTCTGTGACTGAGTACTGTGGCCCATTGTAACACCAGGTCCGGGATAAACCATCCCGCACTCTGTGACTGGCTACTGTGGCATAGTGTGACACCAGGTCCGGGATAAACCATCCCGCACTCTGTGACTGAGTAATGTGGCATAGTGTGACACCAGGTCCTAAATAAACCATCCTGCACTCTGTGACTGGCTACTGTGGCATAGTGTGACATCAGGTCCGGGATAAACACACCCGCACTCTGTGTCTGGCTACTGTGGCATAGTGTGACACCAGGTCCGGGATAAACCATCCCGCACTCTGTGACTGAGTACTGTGGCCTATTGTGACACCATGTCCGAGATAGACCACCCCGCACTCTGTGACTGGCTACTGTGGCATAGTGTGACACCAGGCCCGGGATAAACCATCCCGCACTCTGTGACTGAGTACTGTGGCCTATTTTGACACCAGGTCCGAAATAAACCACCCCGCACTCTGTGTCTGGCTACTGTGGCATAGTGTGACACCAGGTCCGGGATAAACCATCCCGCACTTTGTGACTGAGTACTGTGGCCCATTGTGACACCAGGTCCGAGATAAACCATCCCGCACTCTGTGACTGGCTACTGTGGCATAGTGTGACACCAGGTCCGGGATAAACCATCCCGTACTTTGTGACTGAGTACTGTGGCCCATTGTGACACCAGGTCTGAGATAAACCATCCCGCACTCTGTGACTAAGTACTGTGGCCTATTGTAACACCAGGTCCGGGATAAACCATCCCGCACTCTGTGACTGGCTACTGTGGCATAGTGTGACACCAGGTCCGGCATAAACCATCCCGCACTCTGTGACTGAGTACTGGGGCCTATTGTAACACCAGGTCCGAGATAAACCATACTGTGGCCCATTGTGACACCAGGTCCGAGATAAACCATCCCGCACTGTGTCTGGCTACTGTGGCCTATTGTGACACCAGGTCCGGGATAAACCATCCCGCACTCTGAGACTGAGTACTGTGGCTCATTGTGACACCAGGTCTGAGATAAACCATCCCGCACTCTGTGACTGAGTACTGTGGCCTATTGTAACACCAGGTCCGGGATAAACCATCCCGCACTCTGTGACTGGCTACTGTGGCATAGAGTGACACCAGGTCCGGGATAAACCATCCCGCACTCTGTGACTGAGTACTGTGGCCTATTGTAACACCAGGTCCGGGATAAACCATACTGTGGCCCATTGTGACACCAGGTCCGAGATAAACCATCACGCACTGTGTCTGGCTACAGTGGCCCATTGTGACACCAGGTCCAAGATAAACCATCCCGCACTCTGTGACTGGCTACTGTGGCCTAATGTGACATCAGGTCCGGGATAAACCATCCCGCACTCTGTGACTGGCTACTGTGGCCTATTGTGACACCAGGTCCGGGATAAACCATCCCGCACTTTGACTGAGTACTGTGGCCCATTGTGACGACAAGGTCCGGGATAAACCATCCTGCACTCTGTGTCTGAGTACTGCGGCCCGTCGTGACACCAGGTCCGGGATAAACCATCCTGCACTCTGTGCCTGGCTACTGTGGCCCATTGTGACACCAGGTCCGGGATAAACCATCCCGCACTCTGTGACTAAGTACTGTGGCCTATTGTGACACCAGGTCCGAGATAAACCCATCCCGCACTCTGTGACTGAGTACTGTGGCCCATTGTGACACCAGTTCCGAGATAAACCATCCCGCACTGTGTCTGGCTACTGTGGCCCATTGTGACACCAGGTCCGGGATAAACCATCCCGCACTGTGTCTGGCTACTGTGGCCTATTGTGACACCAGGTCCGAGATAAACCATCCCGCACTGTGTCTGGCTACTGTGGCCTATTGTGACACCAGGTCCGGGATAAACCATCCCGCACTCTGAGACTGAGTACTGTGGCTCATTGTGACACCAGGTCTGAGATAAACCATCCCGCACTCTGTGACTGAGTACTGTGGCCTATTGTAACACCAGGTCCGGGATAAACCATCCCGCACTCTGTGACTGGCTACTGTGGCATAGTGTGACACCAGGTCCGGGATAAACCATCCCGCACTCTGTGACTGAGTACTGTGGCCTATTGTAACACCAGGTCCGGGATAAACCATACTGTGGCCCATTGTGACACCAGGTCCGAGATAAACCATCACGCACTGTGTCTGGCTACAGTGGCCCATTGTGACACCAGGTCCAAGATAAACCATCCCGCACTCTGTGACTGGCTACTGTGGCCTATTGTGACATCAGGTCCGGGATAAACCATCCCGCACTCTGTGACTGGCTACTGTGGCCTATTGTGACACCAGGTCCGGGATAAACCATCCCGCACTTTGACTGAGTACTGTGGCCCATTGTGACGACAAGGTCCGGGATAAACCATCCTGCACTCTGTGTCTGAGTACTGCGGCCCGTCGTGACACCAGGTCCGGGATAAACCATCCTGCACTCTGTGACTGGCTACTGTGGCCCATTGTGACACCAGGTCCGGCATAAATTCATCCCACACTCTGTGACTGGCTACTGTGGCCCATTGTGACACCAGGTCCGGGATAAACCATCCCGCACTCTGTGACTAAGTACTGTGGCCTATTGTGACACCAGGTCCGAGATAAACCCATCCCGCACTCTGTGACTGAGTACTGTGGCCCATTGTGACACCAGTTCCGAGATAAACCATCCCGCACTGTGTCTGGCTACTGTGGCCCATTGTGACACCAGGTCCGGGATAAACCATCCTGCACTCTGTGTCTGAGTACTGCGGCCCGTCGTGACACCAGGTCCGGGATAAACCATCCTGCACTCTGTGACTGGCTACTGTGGCCCATTGTGACACAATGTCCCACATAAACCATTACGCACTCTGTGTCTGGCTACTGTAGCATAGTGTGACACCAGGTCCGATAAACCACCCCGCACTCTGTGAGTGGCTACTGTGGCCCATTGTGACACAATGTCCCACATAAACCATTACGCACTCTGTGTCTGGCTACTGTGGCATAGTGTGACACCAGGTCCGGGATAAACCACCCCACACTCTTTGACTGGCTACTGTGGCATAGTGTGACACCAGGTCCGGGATAAACCATCCTGCACGTTGTGACTAAGTACAGTGGCCTATTGTGACACCAGGTCCGGGATAAACCATCCTGCACTCTGTGACTAAGTACTGTGGCCTATTGTGACATCAGGTCCGGGATAAACCATACCGTACTCTATGAGTGAGTACTGTGGCATAGTGTGACACCAGGTCCGGGATAAACCATCCCGCACTCTGTGACTGAGTACTGTGGCCTATTGTGACACCAGGTCCGGGATAAGCCATACTGCACTCTGTGTCTGAGTACTGTGGCCCATTGTGACACCAGGTGCGAGATAAACCATCCCACACTCTGTGACTGGCTACTGTGGCATAGTGTGATACCAGGTCCGGGATAAACCATCCTGCACTCTGTGTCTGAGTACTGCGGCCCGTCCTGACACCAGGTCCGGGATAAACCATCCCGCACTCTGTGACTGAGTACTGTGGCATAGTGTGACACCAGGTCCAAGATAAACCATCCCGCACTCTGTGACTGAGTACTGTGGTATAGTGTGATACCAGGTCCCGGATAAACCATCCCGCACTCTGTGACTGAGTACTGTGGCCTATTGTGACACCAGGTCCGGGATAAACCATCCCGCACTCTGTGTCTGAGTACTGTGGCCCATTGTGACACCAGGTGCGAGATAAACCATCCCGCACTCTGTGACTGAGTACTGTGGCATAGTGTGATACCAGGTCCGGGATAAACCATCCTGCACTCTGTGTCTGAGTACTGCGGCCCGTCGTGACACCAGGTCCGGGATAAACCATCCCGCACTCTGTGACTGAGTACTGTGGCATAGTGTGACACCAGGTCCAAGATAAACCATCCCGCACTCTGTGACTGAGTACTGTGGCATAGTGTGATACCAGGTCCGGGATAAACCATCCTGCACTCTGTGTCTGAGTTCTGCGGCCCGTCGTGACACCAGGTCCGGGATAAACCATCCCGCACTCTGTGTCTGAGTACTGTGGCCCATTGTGACACCAGGTGCGAGATAAACCATCCCGCACTCTGTGACTGAGTACTGTGGCATAGTGTGATACCAGGTCCGGGATAAACCATCCTGCACTCTGTGTCTGAGTACTGTGGCATAGTGTGACACCAGGTCCGGGATAAACCATCCCGCACTCTGTGACTGAGTACTGTAGCATAGTGTGATACCAGGTCCGGGATAAACCATCCTGCACTCTGTGTCTGAGTTCTGCGGCCCGTCGTGACACCAGGTCCGGGATAAACCATCCCGCACTCTGTGACTGGCTACTGTGGCATAGTGTGACACCAGGTCCGGGATAAACCATCCCGCACTCTGTGTCTGAGTACTGTGGCCCATTGTGACACCAGGTGCGAGATAAACCATCCCGCACTCTGTGACTGAGTACTGTGGCATAGTGTGATACCAGGTCCGGGATAAACCATCCTGCACTCTGTGTCTGAGTTCTGCGGCCCGTCGTGACACCAGGTCCGGGATAAACCATCCCGCACTCTGTGCCTGGCTACTGTGGCCCATTGTGACACCAGGTCCGGGATAAACCATCCCGCACTCTGTGACTGAGTACTGTGGCCCATTGTGACACCAGGTCCGGGATAAACCATCCTGCACTCTGTGTCTGAGTTCTGCGGCCCGTCGTGACACCAGGTCCGGGATAAACCATCCCGCACTCTGTGACTGGCTACTGTGGCATAGTGTGACACCAGGTCCGGGATAAACCATCCCGCACTCTGTGTCTGAGTACTGTGGCCCATTGTGACACCAGGTGCGAGATAAACCATCCCGCACTCTGTGACTGAGTACTGTGGCATAGTGTGATACCAGGTCCGGGATAAACCATCCTGCACTCTGTGTCTGAGTTCTGCGGCCCGTCGTGACACCAGGTCCGGGATAAACCATCCCGCACTCTGTGCCTGGCTACTGAGGCCCATTGTGACACCAGGTCCGGGATAAACCATCCCGCACTCTGTGACTGAGTACTGTGGCCCATTGTGACACCAGGTCCGGCATAAACCATCCCGCACTCTGTGCCTGGCTACTGTGGCCCATTGTGACACCAGGTCCGGGATAAACCATCCCGCACTCTGTGCCTGGCTACTGTGGCCCATTGTGACACCAGGTCCGGGATAAACCATCCCGCACTCTGTGACTGAGTACTGTGGCCCATTGTGACACCAGGTCCGGGATAAACCATCCCGCACTCTGTGCCTGGCTACTGTGGCCCATTGTGACACCAGGTCCGGGATAAACCATCCCGCACTCTGTGACTGAGTACTGTGGCCCATTGTGACACCAGGTCCGGCATAAACCATCCTGCACTCTGTGTCTGCTCTCTCGTCAGTCAGGGAGAATACATTACAATCTCATCAGTCAGGGGAAATACATTACAATCTCATCAGTCAGGGAGAATACATTACAATCTCATCAGTCAGGGAGATCAAAATAATGTGTAAACACAAACTGCGTTGTTTATGAGAACACTGTATTCTGTATCTGTTTTAGATACCATTGAGGTCACTGTTGCACCGGACGATACAGGTCAGTCGATCCATCATAACGGGAGAATACATTACAATCTCAATTACATGTAATAAACGATTGTTTTCTTTACACTCACGCATTGTCTCCCCTAATAACATGACAGGATTTTAAACTAAAATGATATATTATGACTTGTCAGTAAAATCTTAAATTGTTGTACAAATATATATAATATTACTAATTTTTAATCCAGGATTTATCATCGGTGTCACGGTGGCCGGAGTCATAGTGGTTCTCCTCGGTCTCGGCGTCTGGTGCGCAGTGAGGCGAAGGTTAGTACTCCAAAGAATGTCATATTGTTGGGAATCCCTCTTTCAACGAACCCCTCTTTCGGTTATATTGCGCCATTCAATCATAAAAATTCGCACTGTTCCAAAAACTGATAAAACAGTACGCACAAAGTTTAAACTGCCTCAAAATTCATAAGCATCAGATTAACCGTCATAAAATACACCAAATGATATGTCTGGTGAGATTTTCTATAAAAATCATGAATGTTCACAAACAAATCTTATATTTGCATTATTGTTGGCACAGTATTAATTGAACCATCTCTTAACCATCATAATTAAAATGCGCGTAAGGGCAAATATTTTCATTGATATTTAGTTATTTAACTGACGTTTAGACTAATTTATGGTAAATTAAAGTTAGGACTAAAATTATTGCAAAAACACACCCGTATAGCATCAGAAACTTTCTATCCAGGCAAAAAGCGCCGACAGCGCATCCTATGACCGCTGGCCTCAATTCATCTGGCGACGTTGTGTATTCCGAGATCGGCAAACCGGACGAAGCGAATGATGATGATCTCACTTTACAGGAGAATAACTTGTACGGGGATTTTTAAATGCAACAAGAAGACAATTATTACAATTAATCTCATTGATTTGACCCGCAACGTGTGTTCGTAGACATGATAGTCTCTGGTAGACAGTGTCATCACTAGGTAGTGCGGGGAGAAGCAACGTAAGTAAGCCGAGAGCCGTCATTGCACGAGTAAGGTCAAGCGTCCAAGGGAGTCGGAATAATTGGTTGTTTTGGTCGGCATCGGGATCGCAGGGAGGAGAAGGTTGGAATATTGTATAAGGCGTACGGTCAGACGAACCGGGAGATTGGTAGCTCTGTGAGCTTACATCACTGTGACCTTACATCAATGTGACTTTATATCACGGTGACCTTACACTACTGTGACCTTATATCACTGTGACGTTACACTACTGTGACCTTATATCACTGTGACTTTATATCACGGTGACCGTACAATCAAGTAACAGTACAATTCAGTGAACTTACACCCCAGTGACCTTACACCCCAGAGACCTGAACACCCAATGACCTTACACCCCAGTGACCTGATAACAGTTACTTTACAACCCAATGACCTTACACCCCAGTGACCTGACAACGCAGTTACTTTACAACCCAGTGACCTTACACCCTAGTGACCTTACACCCCAGAGACCTGAACACCCAATGACCGTACACCCCAGTGACCTGATAACAGTTACTTTACAACCCAGTGACCTTACACCCCAGTGACCTGACAACGCAGTTACTTTACAACCCAGTGACCTTACACCCCAGTGACCTTACACCCCAGTGACCTGATAACACAGTTACTTTACAACCCAATGACCTTACACCCCAGTGACCTGACAACGCAGTTACTTTACAACCCAGTGACCTTACACCCCAGTGACCTGACAACGCAGTTACTTTACAACCCAGTCACCTTACACCCCAGTGACCTGATAACAGTTACTTTACAACCCAATGACCTTACACCCCAGTGACCTGACAACGCAGTTACTTTACAACCCAATGACCGTACACCCCAGTGACCTGATAACAGTTACTTTATAATCCAGTGACCTTACACCCCAGTGACCTGATAACGCAGTTACTTTACAACCCAATGACCTTACACCCCAGTGACCTGATAAGTTACTTTACAACCCAGTGACCTTACACCCCAGTGACCTGATAACACAGTTACTTTACAACCCAATGACCTTACACCCCAGCGACCTGACAACGCAGTTACTTTATAACCCAGTGACCTTACACCCCAGTGACCTGACAACGCAGTTACTTTACAACCCAGTGACCTTACACCCCAGTGATCTGATAACAGTTACTTTACAACCCAATGACCTTACACCCCAGTGACCTGATAACAGTTACTTTACAACCCAATGACCTTACACCCCAGTGACCTGATAACACAGTTACTTTACAACCCAATGACCTTACACCCCAGTGACCTGATAACAGTTACTTTACAACCCAGTGACCTTACACCCCAGTGACCTTACACCCCAGTGACCTGATAACACAGTTACTATACAACCCAGTGACCTTACACTCCAGTGACCTGACAACGCAGTTACTTTACAACCCAGTGACCTTACACCCCAGTGACCTGATAACAGTTACTTTACAACCCAATGACCTTACACCCCAGTGACCTGACAACGCAGTTACTTTACAACCCAATGACCGTACACCCCAGTGACCTGATAACAGTTACTTTATAATCCAGTGACCTTACACCCCAGTGACCTGATAACGCAGTTACTTTACAACCCAATGACCTTACACCCCAGTGACCTGATAAGTTACTTTACAACCCAGTGACCTTACACCCCAGTGACCTGATAACACAGTTACTTTACAACCCAATGACCTTACACCCCAGCGACCTGACAACGCAGTTATTTTACAACCCAGTGACCTTACACCCCAGTGACCTGACAACGCAGTTACTTTACAACCCAGTGACCTTACACCCCAGTGACCTGATAACAGTTACTTTACAACCCAATGACCTTACACCCCAGTGACCTGATAACACAGTTACTTTACAACCCAATGACCTTACACCCCAGTGACCTGATAACACAGTTACTTTACAACCCAATGACCTTACACCCCAGTGACCTGATAACAGTTACTTTACAACCCAGTAACCTTACACCCCAGTGACCTTACACCCCAGAGACCTGATAACACAGTTACTATACAACCCAGTGACCTTACACTCCAGTGACCTGACAACGCAGTTACTTTACAACCCAGTGACCTTACACCCCAGTGACCTGACAACGCAGTTACTTTACAACCCAGTGACCTTACACCCAAGTGACCTGATAACAGTTACTTTACAACCCAATGACCTTACACCCCAGTGACCTGATAACACAG
The DNA here is from genome assembly GCA_964019135.1 of Arenicola marina. Taxonomy (NCBI): domain Eukaryota; kingdom Metazoa; phylum Annelida; class Polychaeta; family Arenicolidae; genus Arenicola; species Arenicola marina. The sequence goes on along the minus strand of OZ025260.1, from coordinate 36,026,778 downwards.
TTACTTTACAACCCAATGACCTTACACCCCAGTGACCTGATAACACAGTTACTTTACAACCCAATGACCTTACACCCCAGTGACCTGACAACGCAGTTACTTTACAACCCAATGACCTTACACCCCAGTGACCTGATAACAGTTACTTTACAACCCAGTGACCTTACACCCAAGTGACCTGATAACAGTTACTTTACAACCCAATGACCTTACACCCCAGTGACCTGATAACACAGTTACTTTACAACCCAATGACCTTACACCCCAGTGACCTGATAACACAGTTACTTTACAACCCAATGACCTTACACCCCAGTGACCTGACAACGCAGTTACTTTACAACCCAATGACCTTACACCCCAGTGACCTGATAACAGTTACTTTACAACCCAGTGACCTTACACCCCAGTGACCTTACACCCCAGTGACCTGATAACACAGTTACTTTACAACCCAGTGACCTTACACCCCAGTGACCTGACAACGCAGTTACTTTACAACCCAGTGACCTTACACCCCAGTGATCTGATAACAGTTACTTTACAACCCAATGACCTTACACCCCAGTGACCTGACAACGCAGTTACTTTACAACTCAATGACCGTACACCCAGTGACCTGATAACAGTTACTTTATAATCCAGTGACCTTACACCCCAGTGACCTGATAACGCAGTTACTTTACAACCCAATGACCTTACACCCCAGTGACCTGATAAGTTACTTTACAACCCAGTGACCTTACACCCCAGTGACCTGATAACACAGTTACTTTACAACCCAATGACCTTACACCCCAGCGACCTGACAACGCAGTTACTTTACAACCCAATGACCTTACACCCCAGTGACCTGATAACAGTTACTTTACAACCCAATGACCTTACACCCCAGTGACCTGATAACACAGTTACTTTACAACCCAATGACCTTACACCCCAGTGACCTGATAACACAGTTACTTTACAACCCAATGACCTTACACCCCAGTGACCTGATAACAGTTACTTTACAACCCAGTAACCTTACACCCCAGTGACCTTACACCCCAGAGACCTGATAACACAGTTACTATACAACCCAGTGACCTTACACTCCAGTGACCTGACAACGCAGTTACTTTACAACCCAGTGACCTTACACCCCAGTGACCTGACAACGCAGTTACTTTACAACCCAGTGACCTTACACCCAAGTGACCTGATAACAGTTACTTTACAACCCAATGACCTTACACCCCAGTGACCTGATAACACAGTTACTTTACAACCCAATGACCTTACACCCCAGTGACCTGATAACACAGTTACTTTACAACCCAATGACCTTACACCCCAGTGACCTGACAACGCAGTTACTTTACAACCCAATGACCTTACACCCCAGTGACCTGATAACAGTTACTTTACAACCCAGTGACCTTACACCCAAGTGACCTGATAACAGTTACTTTACAACCCAATGACCTTACACCCCAGTGACCTGATAACACAGTTACTTTACAACCCAATGACCTTACACCCCAGTGACCTGATAACACAGTTACTTTACAACCCAATGACCTTACACCCCAGTGACCTGACAACGCAGTTACTTTACAACCCAATGACCTTACACCCCAGTGACCTGATAACAGTTACTTTACAACCCAGTGACCTTACACCCCAGTGACCTTACACCCCAGTGACCTGATAACACAGTTACTTTACAACCCAGTGACCTTACACCCCAGTGACCTGACAACGCAGTTACTTTACAACCCAGTGACCTTACACCCCAGTGATCTGATAACAGTTACTTTACAACCCAATGACCTTACACCCCAGTGACCTGACAACGCAGTTACTTTACAACTCAATGACCGTACACCCAGTGACCTGATAACAGTTACTTTATAATCCAGTGACCTTACACCCCAGTGACCTGATAACGCAGTTACTTTACAACCCAATGACCTTACACCCCAGTGACCTGATAAGTTACTTTACAACCCAGTGACCTTACACCCCAGTGACCTGATAACACAGTTACTTTACAACCCAATGACCTTACACCCCAGCGACCTGACAACGCAGTTACTTTACAACCCAGTGACCTTACACCCCAGTGACCTGACAACGCAGTTACTTTACAACCCAGTGACCTTACACCCCAGTGACCTGATAACAGTTACTTTACAACCCAATGACCTTACACCCCAGTGACCTGACAACGCAGTTACTTTACAACGCAGTGACCTGATAACAGTTACTTTACAACCCAATGACCTTACACCCCAGTGACCTGATAACACAGTTACTTTACAAACCAGTGACCTTACACCCCAGTGACCTGATAACAGTTACTTTACAACCCAATGACTTTACACCCCAGTGACCTGACAACGCAGTTACTTTACAACCCAGTGACCTTACACCCCAGTGACCTGATAACAGTTACTTTACAACCCAGTGACCTCACACCCCAGTGACCTGATAACACAGTTACTTTACAACTCAGTGACCTTACACCCCAGTGACCTGACAACGCAGTTACTTTACAACCCAATGAACTCACACCCCAGTGACCTGATAACACAGTTACTTTACAATCCAGTGACCTTACACCCCAGTGACCTGACAACGCAGTTACTTTACAACCCAGTGACCTTACACCCCAGTGACCTGATAACACAGTTACTTTACAACCCAGTGACCTTACACCCCAGTGACCTGACAACGCAGTTACTTTACAACCCAATGACCTTACACCCCAGTGACCTGACAACGCAGTTACTTTACAACCCAATGACCTTACACCCCAGTGACCTGATAACACAGTTACTTTACAACCCAGTGACCTTACACCCCAGTGACCTGACAACGCAGTTACTTTACAACCCAATGACCTTACACCCCAGTGACCTGATAACAGTTACTTTACAACCCAGTGACCTTACACCCCAGGGACCTTACACCCCAGAGACCTGAACACCCAATGACCTTACACCCCAGTGACCTGACAACGCAGTTACTTTACAATCCAGTGACATTATACCTTACAACGCAGTTACTTTACAGCCCAGTGACCTTACAACCATGTGGTCTTTCGTCCGCGTGACCCCACTCCTTCACACCCAAGTGATCTTAAAACCCAGTGACTTATTATTCCTGGAACCAGATTTGGTTGTTCACATAAAATAAAAGTCTCTGCACCTCCCAGACCGAGTACATTATGTCCCTTATTAACCACACCCCCACCGCCCTGTTAAGCTGTCTCACACGCTAACCTTGTGATGACAGTTCAAGGTTACGCTGTTTTGTTCCACAACCGGCGACTGCCACGTGTCCTATAACAAGGGAACTCGACCCATTTTGTGGTGTTGTACTCATTCCCGATCACAAGACGCCCCCAACAGGGTAATAACTTACAGCGAACGAGAGGTTGCGACACGCAAAAGCACGCCACCTCGATAGCTGAATCAACACATAGAAAGTACAATTGCTGGGGCGGTCAAGATGGTGGTGATTTCATGGACTGAGTACAACCGGGGAGCCACTCGCCTTCTTTCATTGGGACAGTCTTATATCTAGGTCTGTAAATACCGTACTCACGAAAGAAATGTGCGCTAGGTTGTGCGTTACTATCTTAATAAAGTAAAATCGCGCCGAATCCTGGAAAACGAAATGTGTCTGTGTTGTAAGCAAGTATATCTCGTGACCGTAGAATTTCAATAAACTAAATGAAAACAACAATGAAAGTTGGTGCTTTTGGTCGCTGACATGAAGGCTAACTTGAGCCAAAAAATATTTTGCGAAATGGAAATCGGCTGAAATAAAATGAAATTGCTCCAGATGTAGGTAGCCGTGTGCTTTCCCACGACCTGTTAATCTGCAGCTCCTGGAGCCCGAAGACATACATAGATATGTATCTGGATTGGTTGCTACATCACCGTACGCTTTGACAGCCGTGAGGCTCAAATGGCGACAATATTACGGATATTACGGGAACAGACAGTTCCCAGTCATTGCGCAGAAGACGAAGGCTGGCTTGAATGTCTCCTGGTCAATCGCGCTTCGCCGCCTGGTGCTTATTATGAATACTACGCTAGAGGGCGCGCGCGGGGAGATTGTCGTCGTCGAGGCAGGTTAGCTTCCAGGTTAATTAATGACGTGAGCGAGGTGGAGATGGAGAGCCGACAGAGGCGAGCCGCTGGAGTAGTCCATCAAAAACACGCCGTCAAAGTGGACTGTTTGGAGAGCCCAGTGGCTGAGTTTACTCGCCATCGACGGTCTCTATCGCCGCCTTGACAACCGTTGATCGATCAGCTCGCCTTGGCGACAGTTGGGAGGTGGGGGGGGGGTCCTCCTTCCCCGTTCCCCGCAGCCTTGCCCCCCCCAACATAAACCGCCGGCAAAACGAGCGACGGGCCCTCGGAATGGATTAACGGGGGCGTGAATTGTGGGCTGAAACAACGTGATTTTGACGAGACGGGTTGTTGGTAAGGGTGGGGGGGGGGGGTGACTGCCGTCATCTTGGGCGCGGGGGGCTGCGGGAGGGAGGGAGGGAGGCTGATGACGGGATGTGACGGTGAGAGAATGCTGCAGCATTCGTCCCGCAAATTCGGGGAGCAACTCGGGGCAGGGGGAGGGGGTAGGAGTCGAGGGTCGGGTAGAGGGGTGGTGGGGGGCGATAGGGGTGAGGACGGGGGGGGGGGTCTTGCGATCAGCGGTACGGGCGCCAGATTAAGATGCAGGCAGCCGTGATTTTTTTCCTAACAAACACTGACAAATGCTGACAGTGTCACCCCCATTCGGTGGCAAGGCTCTCTAACGATTAAGAGGGGGGGGGCGGGTAAGGGTTGATGTTAGGGTGGCGGTGATGGGGTGTAGTTGGAGTAGTTGGAGGGGAGGAGAGGGGGCGGGGTGTGATGGGAGGGGAGGGGTCTGTAGGGGGAGGGGGTGGGCCTTCAGTCGGGAGGGGAGGGAGGGAAGGAGGGGATGGACAAGGCAACGACAACAGCAAATATAACCTCATACCATAAATGAGTAACAGACGGGATAAAACAAAGCCAAATTTTGGACGACGATCAGACGCAAAGACGGCGTTCCCCTCGCTCTCCGACGTCATTGATTAAATAAATCCCGCGCTACATGCCTTGATTAATGGTACCCCGACTATTGGCTCTCTCGATGGGCGCCGCTGATAACGTCTCGACGTTGACGGCCTCTCCCGGGAAATTAGTTAGGATTGCTAGCACGAGGCACCGACGCGGACTTTGACAGTATCCTTAAAGCATTATTAACGATAGCGCGACCTCCGACCGGCACACTTCAGCCCGGGGTATGGCGTGCTTGCGTTACGGAAACCCTTCATGTCCCGGTGAGAGTGACACACGCGAGATTCAGACGGCGCCGCCACTACCACGACACTTGCCAGATGGCGACTGCAGTCATTTACATATTACAAAGGCTAAAATAGAAGTCGCATCGAAAAGTAAGTAGCGACCGGCGAACGCTATATATAAGGACGCGATGCTTTAAATTATAATAACATGATGCTCTTAAATGATCTGGACTATTTCCAAATCACGAGACATTATGCAATATACACGAAGTAAAACGTGAATCGAACTTCAATTGCACGGGATGACCTTGAAATGGACCGTGCCAAGGTCATGGACGCGGACGCGCACGTGGTCGACAAAGTCGTTTTGAACCTGCAGAGGTCGCGCTGGGTTCATCACCCGGCGCTGCAACTGTCGCCGGCCGGGGTGGCGGTGGGCGAGGTGACGGTGGCTGGGGTGACGGTCACGGTCCTGCCCAGCACCGTCACCATCACCGAGGTCGGTCCCGACGACGGCTACCCGGCCGAGTCGGCCTTGAGCTTCGCGGCACTGGTCATCGCCTTCGACGTGCTGGCCATCGCCGTCAACTCGCTGGTGCTGCTGGCCTTCATCCAGGACCGCACTGTCCGCTCGCCGCGCAACTACTACATCCTCAACCTGGCGCTCTCAGACTTCATCATCGCCGTCATCGCCATCCCCTTCTACTCCGTGGCCATCATCATGGAGTCCTGGCCCTTTGGCCGGGAGTTCTGCGCCGTGTGGACCTCCGTGGACCTGGTGTGTCGTCTGGAGACGGTTTTCTCCATCCTGCTCATCACCCACGACCGCTACCGGCTGGTTCGCAACCCCGTGGCCTACCACACGGGCACCGTCCGGGCCCGCAAGCCGCTCATCCGGATCGCTGTGTCATGGATACTGTCCGCCCTCATCCGACTGCCCTTCATCGCCTTCAGCCACACGTGGGTGGCCCAGCAGGGCATGGGCGTGTCCTGCTCGCCGCTCTCCAACATCGACGCCCCGTTCAGGATCGGACTCCCGGCCTACGACTACAGCTACACCCTGATCTCCGTCCTGTGCGAGTACGCCGTCCCGCTCGGCTGCATCGTCTACTGGAATGTCCACGTCTACAACTGCATCCGCCAGAGGTCGCGCAAAGTCGTCAACCAGCTGATCGCCACGGCGATCGCCAGGTTTCCGCACGGCGCAGAGGACGCGGTCGTCGCCCAACTGCAGCGCCCGGACGGCTTCATCGATCCCGGTGGCGACATCTTACGGCTGGAGAGTGTCCAGGACCAGGAGTTGTCGCACGCAGAGCCGCAGAGAGTGGCTTTCGAATCCCCGAACATCGGCCCCAAGGCGAGGACGAAGAAGAGGCGGTCCAGCCGTCTGACGGTGGCGAGGGAGAGCCCTCTGGATCAGGCCACGCTGGTGTCCCACCACAGCTACAGCGCTCTCAGTCTGGATCCTAGGGCCCATCCGCAGCTCATCGCGACACCCGAACCAGTCAAACGCCAGACCCTCGCCGCAAACGGCCGCAAAGCCCTAGCGGACGAAGAAGCGGTGGTACCTGCCTACAGTAATCAAACCGAGGCAGTCGCCGGGAGCAAAGCATGCCCGGCAGACCCTGCGGCGAAGGACAGCGGGGCGCCCAGCCTCTCGGGTAAAAAGAAACACGTTCTCGCACGCCTTGAGCGTTCCGGGATATCGCTTAAGTCCAATAGCTGGAACACATCTGGTAAGAGGAGTAACCACCAGATGAAGACCAAGTTAAAAATCACACCGAAATCCATAAAACTGACCGAGCTAGATAGGAAGGGAAGAACCGACGTCGCCGCCGTACCACTAACGGCTCGGGATATCCACATCCTGGATTCGGAAGACGATTCGTCGGGATCGAACTACAGCAACACGTCCCGGAGCCGTAAGCTCAGTCTGGATAAACAGACGGAAGAGCTGCACTCTGTGCTGTATCCTGACACCCCTTCGGAGGCGCCCTCTGATGTCGAAGATATCCACGTGGTTGACGTCACAGAGCGGCGATTGCTGCGCCCCCTGGAGGACGTATCGACCGTCGGAGACCACGTGGTTCTCCGGAACAGTCTAGCGGACCACAGAGAGGTCACGTGCTTCCCCAACGCGCGCAGGTACAGCAGGCATCGCTCGTCGCGCGGAAGCGGTCCGGTATTCGACGAGGCCGCCATGACCATTTGGACCGTTGACCTGCCGCTAGATGGTGCTGAGGTGCAGCAGCAGCAGGTGGCGCCAGTGATAGTGGTGGAGCAGCCCCACTCAGAGGCCAAGGAGGACGCGGTGGCCCTGACGCCTCGCGCGCCCTGGAAGATGCAGTTGCTAAGCACCCCGACGAGGAAGAACGTGACAAAGGCGGCACTAGTGCTAGGGGTCATTACGGTCGAGTTTATCGTGGGCCGTACCCCGTACGTCGTGTGCCGCCTCTACTCCCTCTACTGCCCGGACTGCATCCCCAGGCTGGCCTATGACGTGGCCTACTGGGCCGGCTGGACCCTGTCGCTCGTTAACCCCTTCCTGTACGCCTTCATCAGTAAGGCCTTCCAGCAATACTGCGCCAGGGTGTCGGCCAAACTAAAGGCTAAGTTCTGTCCCTGTTCAGCCGCCAAACAAGTTATCTCGATATAACGCGCTTCGCCATTGGTCAGTGCCGCCACCCTGACAAGTCACCTCGATATATCGCGCTTCGCCATTGGTCAGTGCCGCCACCCTGACAAGTCACCTCGATATATCGCGCTTCGCCATTGGTCAGTGCCGCCACCCTCACAAGTCACCTCGATATATCGCGCTTCGCCATTGGTCAGTGCCGCCACCCTCACAAGTCACCTCGATATAAGGCGCTTCGCCATTGGCCAGTGCCGCAACCCTCACAAGTCATCTCGATAATAAAAATGTTGTACAAATTCTATTGTTAACGTCATGTCATGAATAAATTTATATCTATATAGTACACATATGCGTATTAGCATTGAAGATACAATATATCTGCATTAAAGTATATATGTTACAAATAGTTCTGCCATGTCAGCAGTCCTTGTTTCCTATTAACCCCTTCATATCTGGAATTCACTACAAGTGCACCGTTGGTGTAATAACACTATCTCAACAGCGTGACTTACAGCGACCAAAATTTATTCAAACCCCAAAAAGACATTCAGCAAATAAGATGGACAAACTCATAAAATTCATAAGGCAAAAAAATGAAAAAGAAACAACAAATAGATCGACACCAAATAAGCCACGCCCCCCCCCCCCCCCCCCAAAACCCTAGAATAACATGATGCTCCGTGGGGGGTCGGAAAGAAATCGATCAGTTCTCGTCCGATGATTTTTTTAACCAGGGGAATATTGATCCACAAGTCTCCGCCAAAGTCTGGCCAAAACAGTAACAAAATAAAGCGAAAGCAAATATTATCGTTCAATATAAAAGAAAAATAGATCGATCGACAGTTCTTTGCAACAAACATTACATCTTTGGAACATTTTACAAAATGACTGGATCAATAATATATATAACTTTAGTTCAACCAAAATTCTCCCTGTCATAACAAAAAAAATGCAACATGACCACGGGTATCTGTAATACAAACTGCACATACAAGATGACAATGGGGTGTCTACCTGTCATAGATACTACACATACAAGATGACAATGGGGTGCCTACCTGTCATAGATACTACACACATACAAGATGACAATGGGGTGCCTACCTGTCATAGATACTACACATACAAGATGAAAATGGGATGCCTACCTGTCATAGATACTACACACATACAAGATGACAATGGGGTGCCTACCCGTCATAGATACTACACACATACAAGATGACAATGGGATGCCGACCTGTCATAGATACTACACACATACAAGATGACAATGGGATGCCTGCCTGTCATAGATACTACACACATACAAGATGACAATGGGGTGCCTACCTGTCATAGATACTACACACATACAAGATGACAATGGGGTGCCTACCTGCCATAGATACTACACACATACAAGATGACAATGGGGTGCCTACCTGTCATAGATACTACACACATACAAGATGACAATGGGGTGCCTACCTGTCATAGATACTACACATACAAGATGAAAATGGGATGCCTACCTGTCATAGATACTACACACATACAAGATGACAATGGGGTGCCTACCCGTCATAGATACTACACACATACAAGATGACAATGGGATGCCGACCTGTCATAGATACTACACACATACAAGATGACAATGGGATGCCTGCCTGTCATAGATACTACACACATACAAGATGACAATGGGGTGCCTACCTGTCATAGATACTACACACATACAAGATGACAATGGGGTGCCTACCTGCCATAGATACTACACACATACAAGATGACAATGGGGTGCCTACCTGTCATAGATACTACACACATACAAGATGACAATGGGGTACCAACCTGCCATAGATACTACACACATACAAGATGACAATGGGGTGCCTACCTGCCATAGATACTACACACATACAAGATGACAATGGGGTGCCTACCCGTCATAGATACTACACATATACAAGATGACAATGGGGTGCCTACCAGCCATAGATACTACACACATACAAGATGACAATGGGGTGCCTACCTGTCATAGATACTACACACATACAAGATGACAATGGGGTACCTACCTGCCATAGATACTACACACATACAAGATGACAATGGGGTGCCTACCTGTCATAGATACTACACATATACAAGATGACAATGGGGTGCCTACCTGCCATAGATACTACACACATACAAGATGACAATGGGGTGCCTACCTGTCAGATACTACACACATACAAGATGACAATGGGGTGCCTACCTGCCATAGATACTACACACATACAAGATGACAATGGGGTGCCTACCTCTCATAGATACTACACACATACAAGATGACAATGGGGTGCCTACCTGTCATAGATACTACACACATACAAGATGACAATGGGGTGCCTACCTCTCATAGATACTACACACATACAAGATGACAATGGGGTGCCTACCTGTCATAGATACTACACACATACAAGATGACAATGGGGTGCCTACCTGACATAGATACTACACACATACAAGATGACAATGGGGTGCCTACCTGTCCTCTGGCAGACCCTTGACTGTCTCCACACAGACAGAGAGGGATGCGCTGCCGCTGGCGATGATGCGCTGCAACGTGTCCACGACTTGTTGCTGGTTACCCTGGATGTCAGCCAGCGGCTTATTGAAGACGAGCACCACCAAACCGTCCTCATTCTTACACGTCGGGATGCAGCTGAAGCCAACCGCCTGCCAAAGAAGAGTCGCTGATGATATTTGGCGTTTTGAACCACCTTTGTGGACACATACGGGCTAAATCGGTCCCAGGACTTGGAGCCTCCAGGGACAGGGAAGGATAACGTGACATGTTGACGTTTTAGGTAAGGTTTTTGCACATGAAGGCTAAATTTGGTCAGAAAACCTCTCGGCACGATGAAACCGGATTATATGACACATGCCGCAGAAGCAGTTGCCAGAGCGCAAACCCACGACCTGCTGATCCATAGCTCAGCCTGCTCACCAACTGAACTAGGGAGGCTCCCCATGTAAGGCTGAAGCAGCCTCAGAAACACGTGGGGTTTGAAGCCGCAAACCGGTTAGTCTGCAGTCGAGTCATGACGTCCTACCCTTGGCCATAATCGTGTAAGACGATATATACCTCCTACATTGGCTATCAGTTTAATTATCATGGTAGAACGCATCGTTTAACCTCATATTTTCTCAATGACCAGCGAAATTCCTTAACCGATAAGTACTTTTATATATTTTTGAGCACTATTATATTCCTATATGACATTACTTAAACGTCGGACAATATATAACTCATATAATCACCTTGAATCTGCAGAAGAGGTTTTCCGGGTTAAAGTTGACGTGTTGTCCTTGCTGTGTGAAGTAACCCTTGCCAGTCCCCCAGAACGCCTGAAGCTGGTTCCACTTAGCGATAGTCGCATCACGCTCGTCTCCAAGGACAGTCGGCAACGTCACGGCCTTAGCAACGCCAGCATTGTCCAACCCAACGCCCTGCTGCTGCTGCTGCTGTTGCTGCTGCAGGAGTTGTTGTTGCTGTTGCACTACACGAATGGAAAACAACCAGATCATGAGGGATTTATCTTTCAAACGCACCCACAGTTCATTCGCGCCTCATACAAGTAACAGCAGTTGCGGATCCAGTGGCGAAGGGGGTGGGTGGTTCTGAGGTCCCCCTCCCTCCCTTTTTGTGGAGCCAGGATGCTCTATTCGATGCAAAATGCACACCATCTTATTCTTAGGCGTGGATCCCCCTATTTGACAATCCTCGATCTGCAATTGAACATCCAATTGTTGTATATAATTTCCCGTTATTGATATAGATCTCTACACGGCTCTTTTATGCACGATTAAAAGCTTCATACATGACGCACAATGTACGATGGTGCATTGATCAAGTCAACCCCAAGACGATTAAATCATCAGCCCGAGACAACTCCCCTACGATTGAACATGAGGTCACTCCCAACACCATTGCTATCACCACCTAGGAATCATCGGGTGTAACAGGGAAATACGACTTCAAGAAACGTAATTTAACCGTAAAAACAGCTGACGTACCTTTAAACGGAGGTAAATAACATTACGGGTATCGACTTGAAAAAAAAAATACATATAAATGAGCCCAAATTTAGTTTTCCAATTTGTTGAAGAGATGGTTACGTACTTTGGGTCGTTAATCGGGTGAGCGCTCCTCCTGCGTCCAAAGTGGAGGACGAACCTAAACCGAAGCCACTGCCTAGAGTATTTCCAGTTCCGGTTGCTGTGCTCGTGCCGCCAAACCCAAATCCTGCAATCAAGTGTCACGTTTAGTAACTGAAACAACATCTGGCATCAGACGACCTTGACCTCCCCGCAGTTTATTTATATTCAAAGGTGAGTGAACAACACAGTTCAATACAAGTTTCCATTTTAGAATTAAATAGGTGAGAGTGAACGCTTCGTTTCTGCTAACTGGTAAGGAGAAAAAAATTAAGGCAAGCCGCCCCCATCAATGTCGAGCAGCGCGCCGTTTTTCCGGGGCAAGTGACGTATATGTAACCCTTCATGTAGCGCCGCCTTACGTTATAACTGGACGTTATCTCGGGGAAGGGACTCTTCACAGTGGAGGTTCCCTTCAGAGGAAACGCGTTAAACGAGAGACCAGGGCCGCGATTTACGGATGAGTTGCGGCAGTTCCAAGCCGCGCTCACCGCGACCATGATCTTAGTACTTTATGGAAAATTAGCATCCAACCATTATTATTGATATATCTCTTGTAACGATTGTCTCCGAAAAAAAACATGATTGGAGTTAGAATCGCAGCTATTTATATTTGCGATGATCACGCGCTCGTTTGATTGTCACTGTAGCTTTCACTTCCGGTTTGAATATAATTAGAGTATGGTCTCCTGATTGGTCAATCGCGGACACCTCCAAAAACGGCTGGCGCCTGGTTAAGCGGTAAAATCGTGGCTGGCGGTCAATTTATTGTGAGCTACAGATAGGACGGAAAATTGTGAAATTTAGAGGAGACACTTGGGTGTTACTATTAAATTGGTATAGCAGCGGCTCCCTTTAACAAAACCTGCTTAAAGCAATTTAACAGGACTCGCAAAGTATATAGTAAAGATTATATCATGAGCCTGAGTATTGAAATGTTTAAACTGCCAAATATGTCAAAGATAAAGTACCGTCCTATCCAACCCACTGCCACCTCTCCCACACTATTTAAGTAACATATAATGAAATCTCTCGTTTGTTTTCATTGTTAATTAGTTAGTTATATCATTCTTCTGTATTAACACAACTCTAGGTGACTCTGATGATAGCGGTATTTAACCTTAACCAGAGTTATATTAAGCTTATTCTACTCACTGTTTTCTTGCTATAAGCACAGATGCACCGGTAATACTAAATAAACAGTCTTTTGTTACCTCCACCAAATCCAGCTGCACTTGTCGTTGTAGTTGACCCAAAACCAAATGTAGGCTGACTGCTAGTGGTGTTGGTGCCGAAGCCGCCACCCAAGTTGAATCCAGTTCCTGTACTGGCACCTGGTGAAAAATATAACATATTTTGTCATAGATCATGATCATCTGTACAACTTCACATGAATCAATCAGTCGATTATGCCAGATATTAATATTATTAATAAGATTACACAGTGAATCTTCGTCTCATCAAATTACAGTAATTAACACGTATACCGGTAGTCTCAAGTTTGAACCTACATCAATTTGGGGTGCAATGTATCAATCTGACTATCATCCCTCATTCCTCCTGGACACTTTTTGACCAGAAATATAGGCAATAGAATTATAGGCAAATGTAGAGGACGATGCCTCAAACTTTGTAGGTTATATCGCGCACCAATGAAACGTTCAAGGTAGAGCGAAGCCTTGCCCTTGGGAGTAACCCCCTAGTCTTTGCAAAGCAAGACATGGGATCTTTATTATGCACAGGCATAGACATTTGCACAGGTGAGATTTGAACTATGCACCGACTGCTTGGCTGGCCTAGCAGAGAACTATAACTGAACAGGCTACCCTGGAGGCCACAGGCTGATTTCAGCATGATAAGGGCTCAAATTACCGGCAGTAGTGGATCAGTTGCACTTTTGTAACAGTTATCCAATCGAGGGGGCAAATGAAAACACTTCTATGAGGTTTTGTCATGGCAGGGTATTGTCTGATGAGGTGTTGTCCTGGAGTGCCACTTCTTGATGAGCTCATGGTGCAATGCTATTTCACGAGGTCTTCTCTTTGCATTACTGATTGATGATGTCTTGGTATGTTGATATTTGGTGAGCTTTTCATGGTTAACACTGACTGTCTGATGTGGCTGTATCATGGTGCAATACATTTTGATGAGCTTTAACAATGAGAAATAGGTTAGGTGACTTTTAGTTTTCAGACGACTAAAGCGATTGGCAATAGTATAAACAGATATGGCAGATAAAATCGTCAGGGGTCGGCAGTTATATGATTGACTCGCTATTTTCCATGCGAATGGCACGACCACGACCTTACAAAGGACGCCTTTACTTATCCAAACCAAATTAAAGCAGTCATTGACAGGATTCTCAAAGTATTTATTAAAGATAATATCATAAGCTTGAACATTGTAATGTTTTAAACTGCTATATATGTCAAAGATAAAGTAGCCCCCTCCATCCAACCCCATTGCCACCCCTCCCACTTTTTAAGTAACAATTTATAAGGAAATATCAAATTTGTCTTCATTGTTTTAAGTTAGTTATATGATTCTTCTGTATTAATACAACTAGGTGGCTCGGATGATAGCGGTATTTAGGCGTAACCAGAGTTATATGGAGTTTATTCTACTCACTGTTTTCTTGCAATCACCACAGATGTAATACTAAATATACTTTATTTCTGTTACCTCCACCAAACCCAGCTGCACTTGTCGTTGTAGTTGACCCAAAACCAAATGTAGGCTGACCGCTAGTGGTGTTGGTGCCGAAGCCGCCACCCAAGTTGAATCCAGTTCCTGTACTGGCACCTGGTGAAAATATAACATATTTCGGTATAAATCACGATCATATATATGTAACAGCAATCGGCTTTCCATCCTTTTGACCAAAGACTGTGTGACTGACAGTAGGGTTGTGTGTATGCGTAGGAATGTTGGTTCATTAGCATACTGTCGAGCTGTCTGCCAATGAATGTTAGTTGTTTAGAGGAGTGTTATATGTGTCCGGTGTTTGTCCTGTCTGTCCAATCGTCTTGTCTGGATTAGCGTTTTGGGGCCCATCCCAGTTAGGGAAGCAAAATAAATACAGGCTCGATGCCTCTGTAGGTCCCATTATCCGTTTCGTCCCAACACGGGACCAACCTCTGGGGCTGGAAGTGGCGGAAGTTAACCATCTTTGGTTTTGTTTATACAAACTAATAACATATATCATGTTATCAGTTAATCTTTGTCTCATCAAACAGCAATTAACACATATACCAGTAGTCAAGTTTCAACCGACATCACTGTGGGGTACAATTATGTATCAATCGGACTCAATCCTCCTGGGCTTTTGACCAGAAATATAGGCAATAGAATTATAGGCAAATATAGCCAAATACAGGAAGGAGTGTTAATGCATATACGAGTGTGCAAAAATTAATGTCCCATTTAGACAACGTCAAGGCAATGTTTTTTCTTCAACAATGATTTGAGGAAAATGCTTTAGCATTTGTAGGATCATATCGCGCCAATGAAAAGGTTTAAGATACATGTAGAGCGAAGCCATGTCCTTGGGAGTAACCCCCTAGTCTTTGCAGAGCAAGATATGGGATCATTATGCACGCAGACATATGCACAGGTGGGATTTAAATTATGCATCAGCCGCTAGCTAGCGTAGCATAGAACAATTGACAATAGCTGAACATGCTACCTTGTAGAGGGAGGTGCGCACATTTTTTTAGGAAATATATGTGCATTTGTCATTCCAGAGTATTATCTGATGAAGTGTGCTACTTTTTGAGGAACTTTTGTCCTGGTGTAAGTGTCTAACGAGGTTTTCTTGTATCAAGAGGTTTTATCGAGATGTAACATTGTTTGATAAGGCTTTATCAAGATGTTACATTGTTTGATAAGGCTTTAACAAGGTACAACATTGTTTGATAAGGCTTTATCAAAATATAACATTGTTTGATAGGGCTTTATCAAGATATAACATTGTTTGATAAGGTTTCGGCATGGTATGATATTGTTTGATAAGGTTTCATCAGGGTGTGATATTGTTTGATAAGGTTTCATCAGGGTGTGATATTGTTTCATAAGGTTTTGTCATGATGTGATACTGTTTGATAAGGCTTTGTCATGATGTGATATTGTTTGATAAGGTTTGTCATGTGTTATTGTTTTAATAAGGCTTTGTCATGATGTGATATTGTTTGATAAGGCTTTGTCATGTGATATTGTTTTATAAAGTTTCATCATGGTGTGATATTGTTTGATAAGGGTTTGTCATGATGTGATATTGTTTGATCAGGTTTTGTCACGGTATAATAAGGTTTCATCAGTCTAGCATGTTACGTAAAGATGCCAGCGAGTCTCGGAGCTCTCCTGTGTGGAGGTAAATTGACGTTCTCACGTCTGGACGTATCAGCGTCCTCAAAACCACTTTTGTCATAGTGCAGTATTGTTTGATGGCACTCCCTCATCATCTGCAAGAGTACTTATACTCATGTAGTTGTAACAATTGACAACTTTGATGTACTTAAAATGATCTATGGTAATCCAATTGTTTGCTTACTTGAGAAACCTGTTGCCGCTCCAGTTGTATTGGCTGCAGCTCCAAATCCTCCAAAACCGCCTACAAAAAACAAAAACAAATCAAAGTGATGAGGTATATAAAGTCTTCAAGTAAGAAAACATTCAACATGTTCTGGAAAAAGTAATCTGAGTGATAATAAAACAACAGTGGCTAGAGATATGAGTAGTGAGAGGAGTAGTGTAACAGATATAAAAGTTGACAACCAAGGTCACTGATAGCTAAAGGACTGTATTAAAAAACTTATGTAGCATTTGTTACTTTTGGTCATATCATTTGATTTATAGTGTTATGCATATTTGATTTGATTCTAACAGGAGACCATTCTCCTGCAAGGAGGATTTACAGTCAGTGAATATATAGCAAATGAAGTGATGTTGCACCAACAGTCAGAAGAGTTTATTTATGCAGGTTACAACATTTGGTAATTGTGCATTTTGTGACCCCACAGAAAGACATAACTGACTGCCTGGGACAGTTGAATAGCATTGTCGGATAGGTCAGAATACTGGTTGTATGCCCGAGAGGGCAGGTGAAGATTTAGACAGCGATCTCTCGCTATTCAGCAATGTTCAGCAGTTACACTGAGCAAACAACCTACAGGCACTGATCAATGCGAACAATAACTGCATGGTAGCTGGTAAACGTTTCTGAAGGAAAATGGTGTTGCTGACACTAGTTGGCACCATTACCATTAAAAATCTTGAAGGGTGAAGGCAGGTCACCAATATAATTTCACGACGTTCAAGCATCAATTTCTTTAAACTCAACATTCTTCAGCAGCACTAGTTACTCATTAAAATGTTATGCAACTTTTAACACCATACCCCAAAGGTGTCATTACAAAGACAATAATAACAGATCTAGTTTGAAGTGAAATTGTGCATCCGATGGTGAAAATATTGTATTATAGCTAGCGCAAGCGAGCCCTTTAAATAGCACACATATAACAAAATAATAAAAATGATGCGTATTGTGGCAAGCCGATGTAGGATTTATTTTGAATATTGATCTTGATGTATCGGAATAACTGAATTAATATTGATCTTGATGTATCGAAATAGATGAATTATTATATATACCCTCACATTTTAGGTAGCATATATCCATATTACATTTATCTTAGCTAAATAAATGCAGATATCATCTCTCCACATTTATATCAAAGAAAGAAACTGCTATTTCATATATTTTAATATTACTTGTCATCCCTTCCCAACTATATTAATGCCTTATTTAAAAAATTTAAGACAACTGCCAATGTAGCATAAGCATGAAGAAATATATTTTGACCCAGTCTCGACCTCTCCAGCATGGGGCGCCAAGTGTAACCCCCTTCATTTTGTCCACAATAGTCCATCTTGTAGAGACAAAATGTATTCTGTACATACAAAGTGTGTTCTGTACATACAAAAGTTATTCTGTGGAGACAAAAGTCATTCTGCTGAGACAAAATCCATTCTGTCGAGACAAAATCCATTCTGTCGAGACAAAATCCTTTCTGTCGAGACAAAATCCATTCTGTCGAGAGAAAATCTAAAATCAAAATTGATTTCGTCTGCACAGAATCTATTTTGTCTCGGCAGAATGGATTTTGTCTCCACAGAATGTATCTTGTGGACAAAAGTTGATTTTGTGGACAAAAGCTGATTTTATGGACAAAAGTTGATTTTGTGGACAAAAGTTGATTTTGTGGACAAAAGTTGATTTTATGGACAAAAGTTGATTTTGTGGACAAAAGTTGATTTTGCAGACAGAAATTGATTTTGTTGTTCCTGGTTCATTCTGTCTGGAGACTTCTACAAGACAGAAGACCCAAACGACAAATGGAATATGAACGGGGATTTGAAGCCGGCTGAACAAGACTTGCAAACTGTGCTGACTTGCAGCAGTTTCTGTAATCGATCAGTGTTTATTTTTATCTGTAGTATTTCGCCGGCCGACTTCATATATGTATCGGATTATAATTTTAATATTATGAAGGACGTCCGATATTATATCACGACCAAATGACTTTTGTCGAACTTTGCTAGACAGAATAGAATTTTGTCTCGACGAAATGACTTTCGTCGACAGAATGGTATTTTGTCTCCACACAGTTACTTTTGTCGACGGAATGAAGGGGGTTACACTTGGCGCCCCATACTCCAGGGTGGGGCATCCCTTGCAAATTATCACCCTCCCCCCTGTACTAGAGGGTGGGGAGATAACAACGTCATTTTGGTAGTACGGCCGTCTTGTTCATAGACACCCCTGCTGTGGATTACGATCGATCCTTATTCAAAAGGGACCATTCAAAACGCTGTGCCCGTGTTCAACTCCACTGGGAGCATTTCTTTGGGCCAGGTTTGATATCCCCTGGCCCGCAACACGTGACAGGGAACTTCCAAGTATGCCGATAAGGATATGCCTATTCCAATGAAATGCAGGCACCCTTCACATCCGGTGCACATTAAGGCACTGGAACCAACCTACTCTCATCACCTTTCAGTTTCAATCAGCCGCCATCTTCTCCCGTATCCCCTTTGGCGCAAGTGCCCCCATGCAAACCCGCTTTCTAGGGGCACAACGGTGTCCATGCAGAGTTAGGGATACACCCGGGGTACCAAAGAAATGCGCCCACTGTTCCAAACACAGTCACAGACACAGGCACTCCAAACAGAAATGCCCGTTGAGCGATATAAGGGGAACTTGAAACAAATTTGATACGTAGGACTTTCTTGGATAATTGGAAGTCAAAACAAAACAGGTCACTACCACTTATTATGATATGATGAATTAGAGATGCTATGTACCTGCCGCAGGTGTAGTTGTAGCACCAAATGCAGGTTTATTCTGACTGCCAAACGAAAAGGCCATCTTTAGGCGGTTTTCTTGGGCAATGATCTATTTGGCGCAACGCCACGTAAAATCCGGCAAGTAAACTGCAGCACACAATGAGCTAGTTGTTCGATTTAGGTTTAACGGGCACAATTTGTCAGAAGCATTGCATTACGGTCATGCTCCCTTCCTCCTCCCGTTACTTGCCTATTTAGTAAAAGTTATATCCTCTTCTCTGCATATGTCATTTGACTGGCCTTTTCAGAGTTATCTTTTTAAAAACTATGAGCGTGTTTGTTTATTGTCAATGAGTTTGTTTGTCAACATGTTACTGTTTACGTTTACCTTTGTTGAAGAATTTTCAACATAAACTTGTTGATGATTAACAAACGCGTTTGTACTTGTGTTTAGGTTTCTCTTGAATATGTTGATGTCATCAATGTGTCAACAATTAAAAAGTTGAAGTAAATTTGTTGAGGTTTCCCGTTTGTTGAGAATAAAAAATGCGCTATAGCAAATTTTAGGTTAGTATAAACTTAAACCTGTTGAGAATAAACAACGCGAACGGCCAACAATTGGGGGACAGAACAGCCGAAGTGAAAAACAACTATCGAGTGGCGCATTTGGTTGATTTATTTTCATGTATTATCACATTGTAGCCGCGCGTGCAATTGTAACATAAAACATCAATATACACAAAACATATAAATGCCGGTGGAAAAACCAGCGATCGATGGGTTCAGCACTTCATTATACAGGTATATATAAAGGGACAGTCTGGCCACAACATAGTAATACCACAGGCAAAGCAGCTGAATTTCCCTCCGACGGTACCAGAAAAGCAACAGCGAAATAAATATCATTGAATTTTTCACGTAATTTCAAGAAGGTTATTCTTTTAACTGGTCCAACATTTTGTTAATTGCCAAAAACAATACATGAACAAGTTACTACCTAGATACATTATTAGATGATTGAAAAAAGTACCGTATTAACACGCAGGTATTTTAAAGATCTACAATTAATTCAATAACGAACCCATTCCATATATATCTATCCGGCTGGGCCTTAAACCAGTGAAATGATAACTCCAACGTCATCAATAAAATAATTCTATGCTCCATGGCTTTTTTTACGGACACCTGGTTAAACTACTTTTGCTATGTTTTAATAACCGGAGCGGTATCATCAGGATTAAAGGAAACGCTTATACACTTGCTGATGCTGGAACATAAAGCAGACACACAATAATCACTTGAGCGAGACCTGGAACTAGGCAAGTACAGACTCTCAGACAGACTAGGTCATTCCAAACAAACACGGCGATTCAACGATTCAATTAATCACACCTAATATGTAATTAGCGGTTTCACATGTTTTCATATAGAGAAGCTTTATATACGGTGCAGCGACGAATCGCAGACTGCTGTCTATTTGGCTAATAGCGCATACAACGCAGTAATACTGACATATATTTATCTCCTGATAGGCTGGACTTCATCATGATGGATTAATAGTATGATTAAGCAGCTTAAGTAAGACTCCTAATGTCATCAAAGGCGTTTCTACAGTTAATAATTTCTACAGGACACTAACAGAGATAACATATGGCAAAAGTAAGCGTACACACACCGACTTTGTTCAAATCGTCGTTTTGCTATTATATATTGCAGAAATAGGGGCATACACAAAATAGTACCAAATGGGTAATCTGTATAAATGCGTGAGAGAACAATAGAGTGATATCACCAGTGGATTTTACACGGTATTCATCCATTCATGTATAACACACGGATTCCATAAAAATCGTTCACAAAATCAAATGGGATTCGTTCGTACAAAAATAATCCCGTTTTCCCAATTCACATATGATTCGACCGTATTCAATCAGATAATATGGTTATCACGATCAAACTTTGTTTTCAGGCGAAAACAGGAGTCTGATCCTTTATTTAGTTGTATATATTCCATAAAGAAGAGAGATTTAGTGAGCATTTCATAAAACTCCTTCCCCAGAAAAACAGAAGATCGATCCTGAACCACAAAAGTTGCGCTGACAGTTTTGGAGAATGCTGACTTATCTCAACCTGATATTCCCTCTAGCATATAATAATATAGTATGCAACAATAATAGTAGGACCAATAGAATAGTGAGGACATCGATGCGATGAAGGTCAAAAGCGCTACCGGTCTCAGATAGCCTATTCAGCAATAAGCGCAGACGTCGCAAAATAAATCGAAAATACAATTTACAGCAAAACAGCTGTACATCCATTGTCATACGCAGAACGAACGAATGCCAACCAACCACAAGCCAACGTGTTCTAACATTTCGACACACGGGTGAAAAGAGAAGAGCTCAAGACACGGCAGACATTCCGCCTAGCAAACTGGAGAGGCCGAAAATACCAGCAAAGTTACAAAAGTTTTACATAAATTAAACCACTTGAAAAGCTTGTTCCTCAAATGAAATACTGTTAGTTCGGTAATAAACTTCGGTAAAAAACGCCTTCCAAACCACACGTTAGTAGTGACAAAGACAAAATTATATAAACAATATTTCAGTATCAATGTTGACGCGAATGTAGAGCGTTGGGTTGGGGTAGTTTTTAATTAATCGCAGTATGGCCCCACGTTAGTGAATCACAGACAATAGAACATGGACCCTCATGTTTTGACTTATAAACAGGTTAGTTAGTCTTCGCGTTCTCACGCCATCCGGAAACAAAGGTAACAACATGGTTTTCGCGGTTCTTTCAGGACTCAAGACTGTTCAACTACTGTATAAAATAGCTAAGTTACAAAGGTTTTAATGTGGCTCTCATTCTACTGTTTCAGTGAACCTCACCTATTACTTGCTTTAATCCTCGCGACAATGTATTGGGTACTCTATTTGGTTGGTAATGACATGGCAGAAAAACCAGGCTGTTCATCTCGACATGTATTGACGGTAAGCCACATTTAAAAGCACCTGTCATGTTAAACACACGTCGTGATATGCACCTTCCACGTAAGCCTTCAACCATAGACAATTCTTGGTTGGCGGAGGCAAACATTGAAGACTCCCAGTAAACAGACATCAGGGATGTCTTTAACACGTCAAGTATTGCCTCACACTGGTGGTAAGCCGTCGTTTTTCCGTCTTCTCGCGTACCCGATCAATATGGCTCACGTATTATTCATGAGTAGCATTTACTACAATACTGGATTTCGGGGAGGCTAACGCGGGACGGAAGATGTGTCCTGGTAAACGCCAGGTTGTGGCCGTTTTCACACCTACCCATCAACGCTAATACCGCAAAATATTTGATTTATTATGAATTCTACATATCACAGCAGAAGATCGGAACCAAAGCACCAGTTAACGGCAGCGTTTACCGGTGTCTATACAATGTCTATACATTCACAACACACCTTTCATGGATGAGTATGATATGCGAGGACCGTACAATAAGACTCCCATACCAGGCCCAATAGCACTTTGGACCTGCACACCCCAGGTGAGCTTACCTAAGCCTCGGCTTCAGCTAGTAGAGTAATGGACGACCTTTTCATTATCTCCGGTAACGAAAGCTAAGACTGAGTCCCTTGGTAATATTACGGACAAAACTTAGCAGCATCTACGCGACTGTCGTGTCAAATCACACAGGTGAGGTGGCAGCCTCAGCCGCCTTCTCATTGGCCACGAGAGAGACATCCTCTTCAGCGTCTGTGTGCGGGTCGAGGACCGTGCTCGCTGCTGACTTAGTCGTTGCGTCGTCTTGGGCGTCATCCACGTTGTTGAGCATTTTCACCTCTGCTTCCGGTTCCGTATCAGGAGCTGCAAAGTAAAGAACTGTTTATAAAGCCACCAGATCTTTATTCAAAGAACAATATGGAACTCAAACATTAAATATAATTAATAATCCAAAACAAGAGCGTTCTCCTTTGCTTTTGTTTTATTGGATAAATATTGTTCATGATTGAAATTATGATAGATCGTTTTATTTCGCATATACATTGTATATATATTTTTTATCCTCCATAAACATGGAGTACTTAAAGGAATGTATCTGTGTCAACGCTGCATCGTATTCCTAGAGTAAATCGAATGCTAATTCTATAGCACACATTAAGAGGTATTAATCCTTCCAGTTTGGAATATTTCAGAGTCAAGATGCCCAGGTCACGATAAACACATTGACTTCAATGTGGACTTTGCATTTGTGTGAATGATGAGGAAGATCCATTTAGTATATTACCAGTTGATTTCTTGGCAGCAGTCTTCTTTTTGTGCATTCGCCGGATCACAGCAAAGTTGAGGATGACAAATATGACGAGGAATGCAACAGCCGACATCCCATAGCCCAGGAAGGTGGGGAAGGCGCCAGCATAGTGCAGTACCTGGCTGCTGGACACACCACCAACTCCTTTCCCTAAAATATACACACACCATGGTGAAATTCCTGTCAAATCATTCCTATACATGTTTTTCCTGGGTTTTTTGTACAGATTTGACCCAACAAAGGTCACATCGCGTTAATGCGGAAAGGAGCTTTTTTCCCAGGCTGAACAACCGGCGCTTTTCAAAAGAGTGATATGGGATGTTTATGCGAACAAAGAGATTCCTATAGTGGGCGAGAGCACCCGTGAACTAGCAAGAGGGCTGGCCTTGTCGACAAAGCCAAGCCGGGCTAACCAATGGGCTCCTCAAACAACATCGGAAAATACATTTCATCAAGTATAATGGCCAACCTACACTATAGTGGTCATTTCAGAATATTTTATATGGATACACAGATGGATTAGTGCATTAAAGATCAAAGAACATCCCGAGGAGTCCAGATGCTGGATCAAACCAGAGTCTGCCGATCAGAAACAGCGCGCGGCCGACTGAAGTGCGTCAGTTTACTTCATTGCTATGGTAGGACATCGAATTCTGCTGTTTTACTTACCGAAACCAAAGTACAGAGCGCCAATGATGCTTTGGACCGTGCCTTGCATTCCGGGCGGAGTGATATCATTTCCGTAGCTGGTGACTGTGGCGTACATGAGTCCGAAGGTGATGCTGTGTAGCGGCTCCAGCACCAGGACCACCCAGGGCTTCTTGATGAACGCGTACCCGAGCAGTCGGATGGCGTAGGCAGCGTACACGATCGTCAAGCAGGAGAAATAGCCGAGCCTTTTAATGATGACTCCAGCGGCCAAGAGGACGAAGATCTCCGGGATGCAATTCATCAGCATGCACAGGCCGACGAGGAGGCCATTGCCGCCCAGGTCGAACAGGTGCACGTACAGGCAGGTCTCTATCAGCCCCGTGTAGACGCCGTACAAGAATATGGTGATGAAGAGGATTAACACTTCGAACCTCGTCAACAAATCTCCGACGTTCTTGATGAGACTGGTACTGGTCAGATCCGTCGAGATACTGTAGAAGCAGACGATGATACCGGAAACCATGCAGCAAACCGCGTAAGACACGAAACA
Source organism: Arenicola marina (assembly GCA_964019135.1). NCBI lineage: Eukaryota > Metazoa > Annelida > Polychaeta > Arenicolidae > Arenicola > Arenicola marina. Next base: position 36,001,767 of record OZ025260.1, on the reverse strand, counting down.
GAAGATAAAGTTCTTCTCTTGTTGACTTTCCTGGAATAAATCCATCATAAATCCGGCTATGAGCGCAAAGATGGCGAATCCAACGCTGCCCCACAGCCTCTGAAGGCCCCACTTGCCACCCTCCTTCCCCAGATAGGCATAAACAAGAGCATCGATCAGGGAGAAAATCGGTCCAAAGGCAATTTGCCCCAGAAGGAATATGATGAAGAAATACCAGAAAGTCTTTCCAAAAGCGCTTTCTCCCACGTTATCATATGTTTGTTGCATCGCAGTCGAGTTTGCAGGTCTCGTGCACGGAAGACTGGAGTGGGGGACATCCACATACGTGCAGAGCAAACTGCCCGACATAGACATCGACTGGGAACAAGACACACGCTCATACAATACACCATCGTAGGAGAATTGTGCGACGTCGAAAGCCAGGCAGTGCTCAGTCGACTCTGATCCATAGATGCCATAGTCGTGGCCTTCTTGCGTTGGCTGTAAGCCACTACTGAGGCTGAAGTTGAAGTTGGCGAGGTCGCTGCGAAACCCAGCCAGACACGGGGCCCTCTCACCTGGTGCAGCAGGGTGCACGCACACGGGGCCAGTCCCGTTACCGGCAGACTCCGCCAGCGGGACATCGAAGGACAAGGCACAGTGCGTCGCATGCTGGAACATATCCAGTAACAAGGCGGTCTCTTCGCTCTTGTTCATCGCTTCAGGCGAGTACCTCAACCCAGGATCGTTTTCTTGGCAGAGTGCATTCCATATCTGATCGGACTGACACATCTGGATGCTTCCTTCGCTCGACGTACATGCCAAATTAACCGGAAGTACTGTGTGGAGTTCTGACCGAGTGGTGCTGCCGTCTCGTGGCACCCACAGAAGACAAGCGTGCAAGACTCCCGTTAAGAGGCAGCAAGTCATCAGGATCACTTGGTGTTTCTGTAGCTTGTCAGCCAGTCCCCCGACCAAAGTACGTATGATGGCCGCAATGAAGGGCATCGTACCGTAAATAATGCCAATTTCCGAGTAACTCAAACCAATTTGCCGCATGTACAGGTTCAGGTAAGGCAACAAACTAGAAACACCTGCAAATTAGAAAAAAAATTGATTAACGGGTAGGACTTTTTAGAGGGGGTGAATACTGTAAGGGGAGTGAATTCAAAAATGGAAATAAAATGCCATCTGTACCTTACGATACCACCTTTACTGAAAAGTACAATAAAATGTGTCATGTGTCTCAGAGGTTCAAAGACTATTTGTTAACTTACCTCCCAAAGTGAGAAAATAGGTCATTTTCACTGGGAGCATCTTCATGTTCACCGCCGCACAGCCCATTTTGACCAGTTTGCAGGTATCACCACTTTTAATTTTGATGAAGACACTTTTCTAAAATGATCAACAAAACAAATTTGTATCAAAGTCTGAATGCTGATTGCAGTAAGAAGTAACCCCAATGAGATGGGGATACCAAACTTTCATCGAACATATATTGTGTACCACATTTTTACACTTATTCCTAAATTGTAGTTTTGTGTATAAGCTTATGTTAGTACATATAATGTTATATCATTGCATATCATTGAAAAATATCGATTGAAAAATATTGATTGGCTCCAACCCCCCTCACCAATTTGGATCTGTAGTGTGGTACTGTATGAGGGGTGGGGGGAGAGGGGGGGAGACAAGGAGGCACATCCAATATTGCCATCCTCAAAGATTCTTTGGCATGTAATTACATCCTGGATTCCATGACAATATTCTCAGAATTTGTGATCATGCCATCAAGTTAAGTGAAATAATTATTGATAGCATAAATATCACTAATACCTAGCAGACTCTTAACATACATTTTTGATGTCATCACAAGCATGACACCCTTTTAAAATTGGTCCAAAAAAGTTTAAAAACTACATAATGAATATCAATCATATATTACTTAGTACTTGATATATTACATATATCATATTACTTGCCACGTCTTAAGACATGTTTAGCTTATTAGCAAAAAGGTTACTGGCTAAAGTGCATATACACAATACTTCCCGGACCCGCCGCACGAACAGTTGCATGGAAAGACAGTTGACTTGAGGAAGCCGGCTTAAAGGTTTAAAAATCCTGTAATGCTGCTGGCCCCTTTGATCAGACTGCAGTGTCAATTGAAACGATTGTGCACCCTTATACTAGGCCATAGACCGCCACCCCACCCCCCATAACCTAGCCCTGGTACATGCCTCTCTTAATTACCACGCCGTAAACAGAGCAAGGGTGAGAGCCAAGCCTAAAATTAGAAATCGCAGACCGGTGGCTCAAGTTGAATGTGTTTTCTTGTAATCCGGGCGATTTGTGTCACCTCTCGCTTCGTTTTCAATGCTCCGCCATTTGTCGGATGTCAACAAACGCCGACTGGCAGCGAGTGCTCATGCTAAGTTTGTTTATTTCCGGCAAGTGGCGGAGCATTGAAAACAAAGCGAGAGGACACAAATTGCCCGGGATTACAAGAAAATACACTCCTGACCAAAGAAATAACTGTCCGAATAATTCATTAAAGCTTCAGGAATCGTTAATGGAGCAACTTGACGGGTAGCCTGAAAATCAGACGTTAATGTCGTGACAGTCTGAAGGATCAGACGTTAATGTCGTGACAGTCTGAAGGATCGATCCTTCACTGGCTTCAGACTGTCACGACATTAACGTCTGATTTTCAGGCTACTTGACGGGTAGGCACTGCATATTTATTCTGTTAGCACTGGTTAGGGCCTGCAACTTGAGCCACCGGTCCGTGATTTCTAATTTTAGGCCTGGTGAGCGGCATGGCTCTCACCCTTGCTCCGTTTACGGGCGTGGAAAGCTGGTAAGAGAGGCATGTACCAGGGCAACCCATAACCCATCCGGCCGTTATGGTAGGTAGGCCGTTCTGACAGATATTGAGATAAGCTTACACCTCACTCTCCCTCGGCCCTCTCCCTCCCTTCTCCCATTGACGAAATATTACCAAAAGTAGTTAAAGCGTCCTGAATAACCAACTAGTTTTTAATCACCTATAGACACTGATAGAAGTTCTCTTATTTTTTCACTTGCCGACAAACTCCATACGGAGGTTCCAAGACGGCGCCGTTCACTGGCTCCAGGTTTATGTTCTATACGGCTCAACATCCTCCCCTCATACATACCGCATTACTACGATAACCATCCACGGCACTCTCTGCCTTCGACTCACTCAGTGATATCTCGGCCCAGGCCCGGTGGATGAAAAACACCAAGCGCCTCGGGCCAAAAGGGAATTTCCCTTTGGCCTAACGTGTAAGGTGTTCGCTCGGGATGCGGAAGGTCGCCGGTTCGAAACCCGCCTCTGCGGGTAGAACTTTCGGCGTCAATTCGGGCATGGGACCAGAAATACTACAACTCCACTAGCTGACTAGGGCATTGCTAGCTTGCGTAGTGGTGGGGAGCCAAGCTCCCCGCACGGCGGCGCTACGCAAGCTCCGCTTTTACCACTGCCGTCGGCCGGGGCAAATTTCAAGATTCTTGAAAAACGGTCAAAATCAGCTGTAATTTCTTGCAACATGTTCAGTTTCAAGAATAAAACATAAAAATAACGAGCTCTGTGTATTTGTCACATATATCACATATATCACATATTTACTACAGCAACATACATATCCTATACCATTTTGAAACTGAGTGAACTCTTCTTTTCATCACCTGCATGATCGTGTGTTATTGTAGGCTCAGGCTGGGTCTCCCGGTAGCCCTGTCACATATGGCTTCCGGCCGCAGGGCGGACCGCGGGGCCATGGATTCTCGACCACGGCCCGCTATCCGAGAGCAGGGGTTGGTGACAAAGATTTCTGAATTTCATAACTTGAATGTGATGAAGGCACCACATATCTCAGTGTCACATATTATAATGTCCAGGATACATTTATCTAGAGTTAGGCACAACAATTGAAGGCCCCATGCAAGTGCTACTCACGAATGCATCAACCCACAAGGTATCCACCCAAACAAACGTTCTGTCACTCACCGTCATTTCAAAAACATCGCAGGTTTGGCAGAAGATTTGTTTTAGTGGATGTTTTTTGTGCTGATGATTCGCGAGTAGCACTTGGGGCCTTCAATATTCAATTTGCGCCTAACTCTTTATAAATGTATCCTGGACATGATTATGTGACATATATATATGTGGCGTCTTCATCGGTCACATTTTTGTGAAATCCAGAAATCTTTGTCACCACGTACCATGCGGGGAGCTTGGTTCCGCCAAGAATAATTTCAAGAATAAAAACATAAAAATAACTGCCGCTCTCGGATGGCAGGCCGAGATCGGTACTCATGCATTGGCTCTCCAGTCCGCCCTGCAGCGAGTGGGCCATGTTACAGGGCTAGCCCCCCCCCCCCCCCCCCCCACGGCACTAATCAGCTAATTTGTGGAAATGCGTGGCGCATTTTTCTATCAAATTTGCGCGAAAATGCATTGAGGCGACAACAGAGATATAATGGAGCCCTTGCTTAGTGAGTCGAAGGTAGAGATTGGCGCTGCAAGTGAATCCATTTGACCTGTAAAAGACACGTTACGAGGCACAGTGCGAACGAGGCACAGTGTGAAACTGTATATTATTACGAGTTGGTGGTCATGCTAACTAGTACAATAGCATTAAATCTGAAGGACGCTAAAATGCCGTATTCTGACCCGAACCACCCGAACCGCCCTGCTGCCCATGCAATCGACAATCGTTGCCATAGCGACACTGCATAGAACAATGAAACATGACGTCACGCACAAAAGAATTGTAGTGTGGTTTGGTTATAGCTTTAAATGGCCCGCTTACATGCCTAGTTGCCTAGTTGCACGTGCCATGTTTCTTGGCAACGATAAATATGGTATAAAAAGGCGACTATGTGGAAAGGCTTGCGATTTGCGGACAGTCAGTCCCAAAATGCTTTACTTTGGTCGTTGCATGCGGAAATTAAACCAAAGAAGCAGAGACAAGTCAACACCTTAAATTTAAATTCAACTCGTAATAATAGTAATAGCGCGAGTTTGCATGGCGTCAGGCATTTTATTGGCCCGACATCAAGCTGTAGCAGCCCGCCAATTTTTATTATCGGCCCGAGGCCGCAAGGCCGAGGGCGGATAATAAAAATTGGCGGGCTGCTACAGCTTGATGTCGGGCCAATAAAATTGCCTAACGCCCCGCAAACTCGCGCTATTGTCATATTTGCTCCTGGATGGCGCATGCCGTGTGGTCCGACGTTTTCGTCCCTATGACGTTTTGGGTCCTAAGCGGTCCGTCTAATTACCGAAGGGGGCTGGAGGGGGCCAAAATTACCGAAGGGGGCTGGAGGGGGCCTCGAATTTACCGAAAGGGGCTGGAGGGGGGGCTGGGATTTACTGGGGGTTGATGCTTAAATGAAAGGGGATGGCGTGCAGCTTGGATTAAAATTTAAAAAAAACGAAAATACTAATTGGCAAATCATTCGTTTGTTTTTTCATTAAAAGCCCCTTCATTTAAGCATCCACCCCCTCCATCGAGCCCGTTCGGTAAATCCCGGCCCCCATCCAGCCCCCTTCGGTAAATTGAAGGAATAAATAAATGAATGATTTTTGCCGTTTATTTTTAATTCAAGATGCCCGCAAGCCCCTTTCATTTAGGCATCAACACCCTCCATCGAGCCCCCTTCGGTAAATCCCGGCCCCCTTCAGCCCCCTCCAGCCCCCTTCGGTAAATTCGAGGCCCCCTCCAGCCCCCTCCAGCCCCCTTCGGTAATTAGACGTACCCGTGTAACTGGACCTTGACAGATTGAGCGCTCTCTCTTTTTTTCGTAGTAAAGTTGTATTTTGTGCATTGCTCTAAGCGGCCCAATAGCCTGAGGACGAAACGATCGAGAAATATGGGGGCGTCCGCATTTGCATCGAGTTTCTTTTATTTATCTGTCCTAGCCACGTTATTTCAGTCCTCGCTTGGTTCATCAGAAGCAGAAGCAGAGGGACATTCGCTTTATAAAGTAGAAGGAAAAGTAACAGTGTCTTTCACCAATGATCAAGACTGGATGACGAACACCAGAATTCTCGTGGATGGGAGCGATTACATTGGTTTTTTGAGGTAGGCCTAAATGCGCAAGTTTTATTTGTGATAGGTCTTTAATCCTCGTTATTAAAACAAATAGTGGCTTTCATGAACGGTAGATCTAGACCCATCGAAGGTTCAGGCGTCAGGAACAAAGAGGGATTGTTTAGGGATGAGCGATGGTTAGCCCTGGTACTGGTCCCATATGAGACAGTTGTTGCTACACACAACAGTCCCATGTCCGCATGTAAAAAATGAGGGTGTAAGATTTGTTTTTGTGGGCGACTAAGTGTTGTTAACTGCACGATCCATCAAACCCTTGTCATTTTGTACTCTGATACCTTAACTTCATATTTACTACAAAACCTACATGCATATGAACTAACAAAGTATCGCATTACTATCAAGTCGGTTGAAATGAGACTTTCTTGTTGTTTATCGCGCCATTTTGTATTTGGTCATTCTTCACCAGCGGCTGTCGCCAGGTGGCGTTTCGCTTATTGCGTGTTATTGGCTGGGTGTATGAAGCGCCACTAAGCGAATGGTACGGTTTTAACGACATGTACACATGCAGAGTTTTTCCACTGGGTGGGCAAGCTGGCGAACAGAACTGAGTTGTCCGCTGCTTCGAAAAATCAATAGACGATATCGTCGTAATCACGACATGCACACATGCAGAGTTTTTCCACTGGGTGGGCAAGCTGGCGAACAGAACTGAGTTGTCCGCTGCTTCGAAAAATCAATAGACGATATCGTCGTAATCACGGAGACTTCAACCAAAATAACAAGATAAGTTGTAAGATGCATACTTTTAGAAACTATTGCCATACCCCAAAAAGTTCTCACCATCAGCACTGCTTCTCGCCACGCGTGTTTGTAAAATGCCGTGCAGGATTTGATAGACTGGATATGTGGCGTTGTACCAACAACGTCATATGGAGCTACCCTGATACTAGCCCCGTTTGATGGCGTTAATGGTTACAGCAGACTGATAAGCCGTCCTTACCGCCACGCGTAGGTCGCCATATTCAGTCTAAAAAATGGTGAGATGTCCACTTTACAAGTTGCTGGAGGTTTTGACACCAAACACTTACCTCTAATTTTTAGTTGTTTAAGTTCAGGAGCATTATCCTCAAGGAGTGTCTGACTGAAATCCGTTTCATGCAACTAACACTAGCTCAACTCATTCATTTTGTTCACTAACAAGTTTTCCTGGCTAGCGTTGCCATCTTCTTGTGTTGTCTCATCCCACGAGATCGCTAGATGTCGCTAGTTCCTTCCGGTCAACGCCCTCTAGGAACTGGCTGCGCATTTGTCAAAGACCTGGTTCCCGTTCTGTTTATCAACAGTGACAAGTGTCTACTCACCTGTTTTCTGTACACCTGACAGAAAAACATGTGTCACTGTTAATAAACAGAAAGAATGTTGGAACCAGGTCTTTGGGAAATGTGCAGCCAGTTTGCCAGATGGCGTTTACCGGAAGAAACGAGTGACATCTAGCGGTCTCGTGAGACAACACAACACAAGACAACAAAACCTGTCAGCAAAAGTTGTTAATGGACCAAATAAAAGAATTGAGTGAGTATTAGTAGCAGGAAACTTATTTCTGTCAGATACTCCTGGAATATAATGTTTTGGAACCTAAAAAAGTAAGAATTAAAGGTAAGTGTTTTGTATATAAACCTCTAGCAACTTATAAAGTGGACCTCTCACAGTGATTGGGACCAAACATGGAGACCTACGGTGTGGCTGTTATGGACATAGAACAATATAAAATCCATAACAAGCCATCTGATGGGGCTACCCTGGTACATGCCTCTCTTACCACACCCGTAAACGGAGCAAGGGTGAGAGCCATGCCTCTCACCAGGCCTAAAATTAGAAATCGCGGACCGGTGGCTCAAATTGAAGGGCCTAACAGAATAACTATGCAGTGCCTACCCGTCAAGTTGCTCCATTAGATTCCTGAAGCTTTTATGACTTTCGTTGGACAGTCATGTCTTTGGTTGGTAGTATATTCTCTTGTAATCCGGGCGATTTGAGTCCTCTCTCGCTTCGTTTTGAATGCTCCGCCAATCGCCGGAAGGAAACAAACTTAGCGTGAGCACTCGCTGCCAGGCGGCGTTTGTTGATGTCCGGCGAGCGGAGGAGCATTCAAAACAAAGCGAGAGGTGACAAAAAAGGCCTGGTGAGCGGCATGGCTCTCACCCTTGCTCCGTTTACGGGCGTGGTAAGAGAGACATGTACCAGGGCTAAGCGATGGTATGGTAATTAGGCTAGTTGGCGCAACCCAGCCCAGGCAAGCCTGCTTCTCTAAGTCAAACTCAAAGTCTTAAACTTCCGGTTTATTTGATGTTATGCGTCATCTTCATGGACCACTTGTGCGGTGCATAACTTTTTTGGTGCATGGGATAAGTATGCGTCAAAAATGATGTCACAGCTAACATGCTCTTATGAAATGTTGGGCTTACTTCATTTTTAGCTACTTTAGCAATAGCTATCATCACCCAATTTCATCAGTAATTAAAGAAATATAGGCCATCTTCAGCATTTTCACCAATGTTAAATGATGTCATGTGACGTCACAATGGCATTTATTAAATCAAAGGTAAAATTCATTGCACCGTCAATATTGAGCCAAGACAATCATTCTTGACTTTCTAAAAAGCATGTTCACTTAAGCTCTAATATGGCACTAACTTGGCTGATGGAAGCCACAAGTTGAGCTCTAATTCTGTTAATATTGGTGAATAGAATGTGCAATTATTCAAAATAGGGGCCTGCAGTGAGAATGCTGCTCCTAACCCTAGCCCTACATAGCGTCTGCACAGTGCATATTTCCCGCTTGAAACTTTGGCTTAAGTGCTAGTGACTGACAATGATAAAATGATACGAGCTGATGAGATATATGTATATATGATAATGAAATTATTATACCTATTGCATCATCATTTTAAAACTTATCCATTAGCTATAAATTCCACAACCATTTTTTATGTATGTTATATATTCAGATACTTAAAAATAATAATTTTTCTGGCTGTCCAAATATTTACTGTGAAAAAACTCTCACTGGCTAGTTTCCTTTGCGATTTATAAACAACTTATCCTCCGGCTGACTCGTCCGCCAGCTGGCATAATGGAGACCAAAGTGCAGCTCATTACTTTCGGGAATTGAATTACCTTCACACCTGATACACGGCACGAATACAGTGACTTCCCCTCTCCCCTCTCCTCAAAATCCTGCAATCACAAGCAGTCAAGTGCAATCATGGTGGCCAGCCTTACGCAAAATACCAAATGCCTAGAAGCATTGTTATTTTAGGTTGCGATAGTGTCCGAATATATACATACGCTTGAAAACTTACCTGCATTAAGTGTCTGTAAACTTACCATATACTAAATTCATCATTTCCCTGGCTTTGAACATCTGGCAGAAACTTTTTGGCACAATTTGGTACCTGTATTATTCTAATGAATGTATCAATAGCTATAATTGTTATGTTACCTTAAAGCAGCATGATTGTATGGCTCGATCTTTATATCATATAAACTTATTGGCCAGTTAGAGGATGAGCAGAAATCAGAGAACTGAAACTAAAGAGTGTATTTAGAACAATTCTCAGATAACAATATATATAATAAATATATTAATATAATCATAACAAAATAAATTTCCTAATATATCATTTGATATATCATCATATTTTGTTGATAGATATTTTATTTTTATTTAAAGTTACTATTACAATAAAAAGTAAACATTCATTGTGATCCAAATCTGGCGGAGAAAAAACGTATGTACAGTGACGTTGATGTGCTGGTGACGTAACACGCATGAAGTAATCTCCGCCAGGGCGAGCGCCAACGACTAACTTTCCGGAAGTCACTGGTATGAGTGTATATACCATATATATACAAGACGTTATTAGCCAGGATTCGCGACTGGCAGCGCCTCCTTGAGGCAGAGTGTTATACAGTGTCACAGCTGTTCCAACAGCCGCGGCGCCTCACGTGATCTGACGGAACACCCCCGCCGCAAAATTTGTTGAAATAGTAACTTTAAATGTTTTTTTTTTCTATTTCAGAAATGATGGCAGCTTTACAGTGAATAATCTGCCATCTGGATCATATGTTATAGAAGTCGCAAGTCCTACATTTGTCTTTGAACCAACTCGTGTAGATATTAATTCCAAAGGAAAGATCAGAGCTAGGAAACTGAACCACATCCAACCCTCTTCTGTGAACCAAGTGCCTTACCCCCTCAAGTTCAAGGCCAGGGGAAAGGCCAACTATTTCCAACAGAGAGAGCAGTGGAGGATAACAGACATGTTGTTCAGCCCAATGGTATTTTATAATGTCAAGTGATAAGTTTCCTTCTGTTTAATCATATAAAAATGAGAAACCAAGGCTTAGATTTCCTGACAAAGGCTGACTAAATTTTTCAGAGAAAGTAACTATTGCCATCTATAAATCATTTGACTGAGGATTGAATGCACAATCCTATGTTCAAAGGTTTGATGCTCTACCTACTGAGCTAATGGTGCATAGTGACTTTAATTAGAATCCCAGCTTCTGAAACCTTTCCCTGCCCTATTTCTTATAACAGCACCTTTCATCTCTTCTTTTACATGTTCTCAGAATCTTGCTGTAAATTTACAGCCCACTATATATTACTTTACATGACACACTGAGATCCACCTAATGGTAACACCTGTGTCATGGAATTTCATTCTGTTGTAATGTCGAGACCACTCTAGTACTCTAGATGTTTCTCTTTATTATGGAACAATTTTGCCAAAAATAGGGGAGAGGGGATGATAGCTAAGATCCTCAGTGGGTGCATATCTGTGGGCCAGGAATGGGTATGTCGCCCGGTATACTCTACCTCTTCCGGGTCTACCGATAGGGTTATGCCGTATGTCAATGAAATGTTCACACCGGTCATGTCCGACCCGAGTAAAAGAAGTGTGTGGAGGTCTACCGATGCGTAATGTGCGTATTTGGGGATATACCCGGGTTACCAAAGAAATGCGCTCATTGTCTTCTTTTTTTACGGGATATATTGTTCATGTTTTTGGCTTCAACTGCTCATGCTTTTGTTTGTCATCTTTCTCTCAAACTTTATGTTATTCAGGTCATGATGATGATTCTACCTTTCTTGATGATTATGGTACTCCCTAAACTCATCAACACTGCTGACCCGGAGACCCAAAAGGTAAGTGTTGATCTCTTGACAAAGGAATTGCATCATTTATGTCCATTGTTTGTGTAAGACTTATTCCTACAATGAGGAAATTATAATTACCGGTATTAAACGATAATATATATGCTATACATTATACATTAAAAAACTAAAGGGTCTTAAAGTTATTAATAATTACAGAACCGCCATTGCCTGGGTACAATGTTCTTTAGACAAAATTCTAAATCAAAATTGAACTTTTCCCACGTGCTCATTGTCACAGAAAGTTAACGATGTCGCATGTATGCAAGAACTACACAAACAATCGGTCATTGCCGAACGGTCATAACAGTCACACCAACAGCTGGGATTACAGAACTGTAATAGCCACAATAACAGCTGGGATTACAGAACTATAACAGTCACACCAACAGCTGGGATTACTGAACTATAACAGTCAGACCAACACCTGGGATTACTGAACTATAACAGCTGGAATTACTGAACTATAACTGTTAAAATAACAGCTGGGATTACTGAACTATAACAGTCACCAATAGCTGGGATTACAGAACTGTAATAGCCACAATAACAGCTGGGATTACAGAACTATAACAGTCACACCAACAGCTGGGATTACTGAACTGTAACAGTCACACCAACAGCTGGGATTACTGAACTATAAGTCACAATAATAGCTGGGATTACTGAATTGTAAGTCACACCAACAGCTGGGATTACTGAACTATAACAGTCACACCAACAGCTGGGATTACTGAACTGTAACAGTCACACCAACACATGGGATTACTGAACTATAACAGTTACAATAACAGCTGGGATTACTGAGCTATAACAGTCAGACCAACACCTGGAATTACTGAACTATAACAGCTGGAATTACTGAGCTATAACAGTTAAAATAACAGCTGGGATTACTGAACTATAACAGTCATCAATAGCTGGGATTACAGAACTGTAATAGCCACAATAACAGCTGGGATTACAGAACTATAACAGTCACACCAACAGCTCGGATTACTGAACTATAATAGCCACAATAACATCTGGGATTACTGAATTGTAACAGTCACACCAATAGCTGGGATTACAGAACTATAATAGCGACAATAACAGCTGGGATTACTGAACTGTAACAGTCACACCAACAGCTGGGATTACTGAACTATAACAGTCACACCAACAGCTGGGATTACTGAACTATAACAGTCACACCAACAGCTGGGATTACTGAAGTATAACAGTCTCCGTAAAGAGTAGGGGGTTACCCACAGGAACATGGCTCCACTCTCCCTTCCTTCTCCCATTGACGCGATATGACCAAAAGTGGTTAAAGCGTCCTGAATAACCAACCAACTTAACTATAACAGTCACACCTACAGCTGGGATCACTGAGCTGTAACAGTCACACTAACAGCTGGAATTACTGAACTATAACAGTCACACCAACAGCTGGGATTACTGAAGTATAACATGCTTCGTAAAGAGTAGGGGGTTACCCACAGGAACATGGCTCCACTCTCCCTTCCTCGTCCCATTGACGCGATATGACCAAAAGTGGTTAAAGCGTCCTGAATAACCAACCAACTGAACTATAACAGTCACACCTATAGCTGGGATCACTGAACTATAACAGTCACACCAACAGCTGGGATTACTGAGCTGTAACAGTCACACCAATAGCTGGGATTACTGAGCTATAAGTCACAATAATAGCTGGGATTACTGAGCTGTAACAGTCACACCAACAGCTGGGATTACTGAACTATAACAGTCACACCAACAGCTGGGATTACTGAGCTGTAACAGTCGCAACAACAGCTGGGATTACTGAGCTATAAGTCACAATAACAGCTGGGATTACTAAACTATAACAGCCACACCAACAGCTGGGATTACTGAACTATAACGGTGACACCAATAGCTGGGATTACTGAGCTATAAGTCACAATAATAGCTGGGATTACTGAGCTGTAACAGTCACACCAACAGCTGGGATTACTGAGCTATAAGTCACAATAACAGCTGGGATTACTTAGCTATAACAGTCACACCAACAGCTGGGATTACTGCGCTATAAGTCACAATAACAGCTGGGATTACTGAACTATAACAGTCAAACCAACAGCTGGGATTACTGAACTATAACGGTGACACCAACAGCTGGGATTACTTAGCTATAACAGTCACAATAATAGCTGGGATTACTGAACTATAACAGTCAAACCAACAGCTGGGATTACTGAACTATAACGGTGACACCAACAGCTGGGATTACTGAGCTATAAGTCACAATAATAGCTGGGATTACTGAACTATACGTCATAATAACAGCTGGGATTACTTAGCTATAACAGTCACCAACAGCTGGGATTACTGAGCTATACGTCACAATAATAGCTGGGATTACTTAGCTGTAACAGTCACAATAATAGCTGGGATTACTTAGCTGTAACAGTCACAATAATAGCTGGGATTACTGAATTATAACGATGACACCAACAGCTAGGATTACTGAGCTATAAGTCACAATAATAGCTGGGATTACTGAGCTGTAACAGTCACACCAACAGCTGGGATTACTGAACTATAACAGTCACACCAACAGCTGGGATTACTGAGCTGTAAGTCACAATAATAGCTGGGATTACTGAACTATAACAGCCACAATAACGGCTGGGATTACTGAACTATAACAGCTGGGATTCGTGAACTATAAGTCACACCAGCACCTGGGATTACTGAACTATAACAGTTACAAGAACAGCTGGGGTTACTGAACTATAACAGTCACACCAACAGCTGGGGTTACTGAACTATAACAGTTGGAATTACTAAACTATAACAGTTACAAGAACAGCTGGGATTACTGAATTGTAACAGTCACACCAACAGCTGGGATTACAGAACTATAATAGCCACAATAACAGCTGGGATTACTGAACTATAACATTCACACCAACAGCTTGGATTTCTGAACTATAACAGTCACACCAACACCTGGGCTTACTGAACTATAACAGTCACACCAACAGCTGGGGTTACTGAACTATAACAGTTGGAATTACTAAACTATAACAGTTACAATAACAGCTGGGATTACTAAACTGTAACAGTCACACCAACACCTGGGCTTTCTGAACTATGACAGTCACACGAACACCTGGGCTTACTGAACTATATCAGTCACACCAACACCTGGGCTTACTGAACTATAACAGTCACACCAACACCTGGGCTTACTGAACTCGTTTATCCGACATATGACTCCTATGACCATGAGCTTCTTTTAATTCAGGAGATGCAGAGCCAGATGAACCTCTTGAATGCCAAGCAGAACATGCCTGACTTATCGGAGATGTTCACCAGTTTCTTCGGCGGTGGACAGCCCAAGAAAGCGGTGAAGGGAAAGTCAACAAAAAAACGCCCTGCGTGATGGACGGAACTGAAATATATATTTATGCAGTATCTGACCATTATATGTATGTTTTGGGTTTCAAATTAGTATCTTTGGTATGGTCTTCGAGTTTGATGCGCAAAGCATTAAGATTGAATGATTGTTATTCTTTAATACTGCCGCTGTGACTCGCTGACGGACCTGAGAGTTTAGACCATTAAATTATCTTCCGGTAACTAATTCACTTGCTATGTAAATGTGTTCGGCAACCATTTAAATAGCACATATTTTTCTCTTGCGAGAAAATCTTATTTATTTTGATTTTTTACGGTCGTGTCAAAAGAGTAAAACTTTTGTACCCTCCTTGTATAGCTATTTAGCAAAGACGAACAATATGATATTTTAAACATCGTAATACTTGCGAAGAAAGGTGATCATCAATAATTAATTTGAACTTACAATCTACTGAATTGCGTGGGAAGAATTTCTTTTATGTGAAGCGAAGTTTTGTTTAGATGTTGCAAACGGTATGATCTTTGTTGTTTTTAACCACGCAACATTTGATTATTGGGTGAGCCTCAGCAAAGCCAAATAGCCGTGAAGTGAAGGATTGTTGAATCAAAGTACTATGCTGCAATGAATTGAAAAAAAACTGACTTGATTTTGTTGGCACAAATGGTGGAGCAATATGTGATGTTTGTTCATTGTCCCGAATGACTCGTCATAATGTGCTCGTGGTCAACCTGGATTTTATCAGTACCTTTGACATGTTTTATGTACGTCCACCTTGTGATGATGGGAAGTCTATGGAGAAGGGACGGCTCCTGGTCTTGCACTTGATGTCATTTTAAGTAGCTATGGCACTTGATGGGGCGGTTGGCTGCAGACGCACAAGAGACTATTAAGTTCTGTATAAGTTGATGCCCACCCCGCTTAGTGTGCTCGATCTGGGGCCGGACACGTGTGGTCGTTACGCAGCGGCAGCGGTCGCTTCGTACCCATAACTTAGCATGCAAGATATATAAGGCATGAGCCTGGCGCGTCCCACGGGGTGCAATGTCTAACGCACTTGGAGCCATCTTTACCAGGAAATAAGGAAATTTATATATCCAATTAGTACTTTCGTACTTTGGATAATAATTACTGTTGTTATTAAATGATACCCGTGACGACTTATCTACCAGCTGGAGTAATACGTGAGAACGACCTCAAGGTTCTGGTATTTAAAAGTAGGACTACCCTTTCGTGTAACTTGTGTATCTGCACTTGTGAGCAGCGGTACGATGGGGCAAGCGCCCTGTGACCTGCATCCTCTCGGCACTGGTAGTTCCAATTCACTAACAATATTATGTAATTGCGTTTAAGGAAAGCTCACTGACCTCAATGTTGCATCGTGTCGTGGGCGAGATTTATGTCTCTGATTTGATCCTGAAACTCATAAATTTTAAATTCCACACCTGTGTGTTTGTTTGCCTGCCTTATAGAGAAGTAATGCAGCTTTTAATTGTCTATAATTTGCGAAGATCGCCGCGATCTGGGTTGTTCCTGGTAGTCCAATTATAAGCTTAGGCGAAGACCCCATGGCCTAGTAAGTAGCGCGTTCTGCTACTGTCAAATATGCTCTGCTAGGCCAGCCCAAGCGATCGGCCAATAGCTGTGCAGGATAAATATTCCATGCCTATTTTAGGGGGTCGATATGGCTGTTCTCTAATTTAGCCCTTACCATTATCGTGATATGATCTATAGATTAAAACCTTACTTAAATCAACGAAACCGTCGAATGGATGCTCCCAATTAATTTTGTGAAGTGGCATGGGTTTTATTCATCCCAGAGAACAATTTTATGTACAAACCAACTACGCTTTCTACCCACTGATGTCCTACAGAACCAACAGGGACAATGGGGTTAGATAAAACATGCACAGGGTGCATGCGCAAGGGCGCGAATACAGGACCTCCTGTTAATCTGCAGCCCCGCCTACTTACCAGCTAAATCTTCAGAGTATTGGTGACGAACGATGCTCTGTCTCCTTATTGAATAGCTTTACCGTTCTATCGCCGACTAAGTCTGGTTGAGCAAGACCAATATATATGTTCTCTATGGCTGTAGAACGGGCCAGATATAATCCCTGCAGAATGGGACAAACATGGCTCTTTATGGCTTTAAAACGTAACAAATATGGCTCCCGTACAACGGACAATTTGTGAGGTTTTTATTATCTATTCCACAGCCCCAGAACGTCTTCGTCTTATCACGTGATGCCACATTTGTGTGTCACCGTTACGTCAATCGCGTTTCTGAATGGTCTACACAGAGTATAATAGGCACGAACAGAGCTGTTACGAGAGTTTTCTAATATTCAAGTTCCGTGCACGACAATATAATGCGCTTTATTTGTGTCTCCTCCAGTGAATTGATTAGCAGCCAGACAGCCAGCAGCGACACAACACCGCGTCTTCCCTTATGTCCAAGCGGGCGACATTGATTTCCACTTAAATAACCAAAGAGAGGGGGGGGGGCATCGTACGGACAAGAGAGCTGTGTAACAGGACACCCCAGTTGTACCACCCTCTCACCCCACTCACTCTTAGCCTCTCTCACTGGAGAAGAGTGCTTTGAGATGTTGAGATTGAACAGAATGAGGGTGGGCGGGAGAGCCAGATGGGGGTGGGGGGGGGCTGGTCACGGGGGCGTCATTAGGTGTAGGGAAGGGGATGGGATAGCTGGGGCGTCATTAATGGTAACAGACCCTCGGACGGGCGGCCAAAATGTTGGACAGATGGTCCTGGCTATGAAAGGTCTGCGGGGCGACTGGAGTGGAATGGACTTCCCTTCCAAGACAAGGCGAGACAAGTTCGTCCGGCGTGTCTTTTAAACACAAAATTGATGTAAATACCATCTATAACGAACACCATCAGGGGAAATCAATACTCTCCCACCCAAATGGCAGACTGTAGACATGCTTGAGATTTCTGTTCAACTATTCTTAAACTAATAACAATTTCTATTTTTTAGTTTCTTTTTCAAATATTGTTACAAAAATACAAATACATGTATAATTATTACATGTCAATATACGTTTATCTAATCCAAACAGAAAGGGTTGACAAAATATATAAATGACAATCTGAACCCCGACCATAATCTTCCCTCAAACATGCCTCATTGTCGCCATTTGGAATTTAATCCACTAAGCCCGTATTTCTGTCTTGCAAGACCGTTATCCAATATAACTAATGTAACAAAGCTTATGAGGTCCTCAGTACATCATTTCGTCATAGACGGGAAGTCCGTCTTGCTTTGCCGTTGGAGCTACAGAATGAATTGTTTGGTTGCGACGCCGGACCGGAGATATTAGCAGATACCCGTGCCACTAAAACACTTCCACGGAAGTCTAATCATGAAAACCTAATGGGATATCGGACTTGAAGTGGTAGCATTAATAGCGATGGGTCGGTGACGGCTTTGAGCGTACGGGCCGCTAGAGAAGTCCTGCTGCATTAATGATGTCGTTGACAATGCGACGACGTCCCCAGTCGCCCCCCCCCCCCCCCCCCTCTCTTCAAACACACACACACACAGATGTACACTGCAGACAGACGCACCTCCCCAGTCGCCATGTCCCCTACCACCTCTCCTTAAAAAGACTGGCTACCCTCTGACCCGTTTTTTTTAATTGGTGGTCGGCGCCTCATTAAACCGTGTTCCATCGCACAACGTCTTCCACCAAGTGAATGTAACCAAATTATAACTTGCGACTGCACGCTTTTGTCCTCACTTCTTTCCCCGACTCCGCCCACCCCCCTCCCCTTCCTCGTCTCCCTTCCCTCCCCCGTCCTCCTTCCTCCTCATCCCTCCGCACACTAAACACCATGCAGGAGGGCTCATACCAAAGGTTGGGTTCGTCCGGCCTCAAGTTCCCAGGGTCTGTCCGAATAATGGGCTTTCATTCCAGATATTTGCGCGTGGCTTTATATTGCAGCTACATCAGGATCCATTCAACGCTCACCGCCCGGACGCTAGACCTCCCAGGCTGGGTTGTATTTATAGGATTTGTGGGGAGGACTCGGTTCTACCGCAAATTTTAAATAATAAAACGGCGCCCGGTACCCAGTCTTGCGCAGCATGCAGCCTACCCACTTCCCAATCCCCCCTCCATTTCCCAGCCCTCCCCCTCCCCGCGTTCAGCCCCTACCAGCTTGTACCGACGCGCGACCTTGGCCGGACCATATCACTTAATGGCGGAACGATGTCCGCCGCCTCTCGATCCGCCGCTGGATATTAACTCCAAGAATCACGTGTTTCAGAGCAGCAAGGGAGAGACAAAAGGAGCTCGCTGGCTCAATATCGACAGTGGCGCGAACAACATGGGTCCTTTATTAATCGTGATGGGTGCGTGATACATTATTGGGGAGTCGATGGAGTAGGTCGGTAGGTAGGTTGGTGCCCAGGCATATCTATACACCATAAACAATGATTCTGATCATTGTAACATTTTTATGTAATTGTAAATTATTATGTATGTCAACAATAGCCCCCCCCCCCCCCTCCCCCACACACAAATATTATAAGCCATTTTTCGTTATATATATGTTTCCTCGAAGTTACCGTTACTCTTTACGGCAAGCTATGCGCTATGTCATTTAGATCGCTTGATTTCAAGTGTATCAACCAACGTTGGGGGAGGCGGGGGTGGAGCCGGCACATAGACTTCATCAATGGTTTCATAAAGGAGATATTCGTTGACGAAATAAACCTTAATTTATCATTTATCATGAAAGAGTGTTTATTTTCCATGTTAGGGTCGATCATAATGGTTAAAGCATTCTTACCGGCAAACTTCTGTTTTACCGTGCTCGGGTCGATGCGTCGAATACCCCCCCTCCCCTCCCCCCTTTCCCACCCCCTCTCCTCCCCTCGTCCGACGCGTTACGAAGACCGATGTGTGGCGCCCCGGGGTAAGCGAAGTGGGGGGAGGGGTTAACGTGAGCAATGGGTCTCTGCGAGCACCTGTCCACTCGCGCACGTCGCGCCGCTACGGCGGATAAAATCAGTGGGTACCCCCCTTCCCCCACCCCCCCTTGGGTGCCCCCCACCACCCCCCTCGCGTCCAAGGTGGAGCGGGGAGGCAGAAGAGGCGTCAACAAGGTAAATTAAGCAGCCCACCTGGACTCGGCCGCGTGCAATGAAGGCACGAGCCAACCTCCTCTCCACCCCCTCTCCTCCGCAGTGTGGGGGTGGGGCTAGGGGGTCTGCCACAAAGGATGACTGCCGTCAGAGTGACATATCTTTCCACCAGGTGTCCCGCCCGCCAGACGGCCAACATTTCCATATTTCGGGGGTGACTCGCCCTAATTGTTCCTCCCATGCAGCCAACAGCCTCGTTTACGGCTATGGTTTAACGGGTAATGAATTGCCAGTCTAAAATAGAATATCAACATATATATCGGTACATGCCGTTATGAAGGGTATGTGGTTCCGCGTTATCCGGGAGACATACGGAGGAAATATAGAGGAATACCGAGGCCTGTTGTTACCACGTGGCCTGGACACACCACAAGGTAGGTCGATTTACTTCTCCATGACTGAAAGCCGCGCGAAAATTCCTTTGTGTCCTTGTGAGGCGTTTGAAAACTGTATTTCCATTTTAGCAAAATTCTAACCGGTTTACGCCCGGTTGTTATGCGCCATTTAAACCAGAGGTTATTGGCTTTGCGGCAATATCTCACGTACAACTCCACATGCCCCCCCCCCCCCCCGCCCCCCCGCCCCCTCGTTTCTACGCCCATAATGAAGGATACCTAGAGGATATCCAAAAATACCAAGGGAACTAGCCGCCCGGCTCGCTCCGCTCGCGGGACGTTTAGCTCTGTTTGCGCATGTAGTCCGCTTAACTTTATAGTTGGATACTGCGGTAACCGAAACATAGCGTTGTTTCCGCATGTAGTCCTCTTAACTGTAAAGTTGGATACTGCGGTAGCTGATGTCTAGCGCTGTTTCCGCTTAATTAACTGTAAAATAGGGTATTGTGGTAACTGCTGTCTAGCGCTGTTTCCGCATGTAGTCCCC
This sequence comes from Arenicola marina, assembly GCA_964019135.1. NCBI lineage: Eukaryota > Metazoa > Annelida > Polychaeta > Arenicolidae > Arenicola > Arenicola marina. Next base: position 35,981,038 of record OZ025260.1, on the reverse strand, counting down.
ATATCCGCTCCCGGGACTTCTAGCGCTGTTTCCCGCATATAGTCGGTGGACTGCCACGGACACTGCGGTAACTGGTGTTTTTAGCGTTGTAGCTCTGTTTCCGCATGTAGTCCGACTTGCTGTAAAATTTGAAACTGCGGTGTGGGATGGGTAACTGATATCTGGCGCTGTTTCCACATGTAGTACGCTTAACTGTAAAATTGGACACTGCGGTGTGAGATGTTGTTGCTTTGATAACGGTTTGGGCATTGCTACCAGTATGATTACTGGCTTGCCACAGATATCTGGTGTTGAATTCTGCGATAAGGCATTGGAACTAATGTTATTAGTGTTGGCACCCAGCCATGCGACTATGACTATGCGGGAAAAGCGATAAGCACCCAGCGACATTGTTGACCCATTCAACATTTTCAAGGCGGCTGCTGGTCCCAATGTGCTGGTGCATGCAGCGGGTGCATCGGGTGCATATTGGGACAGACAGACTTACAGTTTCATTTTATTAGTATAGATATCTAACGATATCTAGGGGTTAGCCAAATATATTTAGCAGATAGTCAAATATATCTAGCGGATAGCCAAATATATCTAGCGGATAGCCAAATATATCTAGGAGATAGCCAAAGATATCCAAAGAAAGCCAGAGGATATCCAAACATATCCAGAAGATGGCAGGTTTGTGGTGTGGGCATCCGGCAATATTGACATTGCTGCCTGGTAGACTATATTACGCCTTCGTCCCCTATTGGCCTGACGCCCATTGTGCTGAATGTCGTGGATGTCTGTTCAGATTCAAACTTTGAGGGGGGGGGGGGCGGCGGTACTGTGTGACAGAGCCTTGGTTCATCAGTTCATGGTCATAACCCGGACATCTTAATGGTATTAGGCACCGCTTGTTTAGGTTTAGTGTTACCCCCCCCCCCCCCCCGACACACACACACACACACGGGTTAATTTGTCAAACAATGAGCCTTTATTTTGTTCTGACATGTCCATACCCATTATATATGGGAGTTTCAGTCAATATTTGTGAGTGCTTTCTGTCTGTCTGTCTCTCTCTCTCTCCCTCCCCCTTTCTACTCTATCTCTCTCCGCCTCTCTCTCTCTCTCTCTCTCTCTCTCCCCCTCTCTTTCTCTCTCTCTCTCCCTCGCTTCTCGCATTCGTTTAATATAGTTTCCCTCTGGCACCTAACGTTTCGTGGCCCGATGGTAAAACTGACTGCATACGTCGAATGCGCAGTTTTATGGCCCCGGGTCAACCTTTCGGTATTATATACCATAGAGACCTCGGCACTGGCAAGGTTAAGGACTCAGGTGTCGAGTTAAAAGCAGAGCGCCCACATGAATAGCACGTGGCGCCGACACATCGCCGCCAGCAACTAGACTGGCGAGATGCATATATATATATATATATATATATATATATATATATATATATATATTAGATACATCTGTAGCCTATATATCATACTCAACACGGCAGGTGTGTGCAAGTACCACTTAATTGATCCAGAACCTTAGCTCACGGGGTAAGTATACCGACCTACTACTTAACATTTTCTGTCTCTATACTTATCGCGTCATAAGTAAGTCTGTTATTTAGTCAAACTATTATATATAGGTAAATATGTTACGGACGGTCCATACATAGTCCCCAAGGTTGTGTATGGCACCACGTTCCTACATGCATCTCTGGGCCCTACCCAGTGGCCCAGTTGCTGACGTGCTGGAATGTATCTTATACATCTGTAGCCTCTGTAGCTCAGTCGATAGCACACTGAGCTTCGGACCGATAGGACCTAATTCGATGACGTTTGGTAAGTGACTCGTAGGCCTAACTTCTTTCTTTACCCCATGTGTGCACCAAAGTGGCTTATAATACATTAAATACCGTTATTCATTATATCTGTGAGTTATATGGCAGGTCAGTCGAATTATGCTCCGATATGTGCAAGCAATGCTATTCAGGTGCAGCGTATAGACACAGGTACAGGCTAAAGGATTATTATTATGTGACATTTTCACGATTTGCCCATCGACGAGCTTCATATTGTATCCGTTGTGAGGCGCCACTGACTCCCGGCAATGGTGAATATATAGCTTCTCCATTCACAAGCTGATATCAACCCAGTGATGATGATAATGATGATTGATGTCGTTGTCTTCTCGCAGAGGTTCATTTAGACAATCGCATTAAATATTCAGCGAGTGGTCGCATTACATTGTCAGCACTGGTGCTTAATCATGATACCAGACTGTGAGACTATACTATACATGAGAGTAACCTCCGCAAACTGCCCAAATATCTATTATTTACCATGAAGAATATTCTCTTGATCTTGTTATATATATGCATAATGCCGAGCCCCGACCCCCACATGAAGAAGAATCATAACTTTATTGTAATATTCGCATTGCAGCTGATTCCGACTGCAACATTCTTTTTTATGTAGAAACCAACTCATTACTGCATTTAAAGTGAACCGATTGGTTCATCTCCGTTCCTAGTCACGGTTCTTTCTCGTATTATATGACACACATGCATGCTAGCATGTCATCTCGTATATCGTGGTCATATACCCTACCGGCCAGGACACTCAGTCACTGTCACGCAATGTGACTGCGTGATTGGTCCATACGGGAAATCGATAACATGTTCGACGGCGACTTGGAATCCATGGTTTTCGGAAAATTAAGCTATTTAGGGAAAACATGAGATAAATGCTAATTGTATTTCATGCGGTTGCAAGGGTAGCCCCCCCCCCCCTCCCCCCCAAATGACCCGCAATTGTGAAAAATAGACACGCACTTATGCCATGTCAAACATGTCATAAAACCGGTTATTTGGAGGTCGAGTGAAGGAGAGGAGGGAGGGCATAGAGGGTATCAATTAGCTTGACGCATGCATGGGGCCTGTATTAATAGTATACTCGATATCACCTGTCTACTGCGTGGGGTGACCTCAGTCAATTAATATACCCTCCCATCGTTTACCATGCCTACGTCATAGTATCAAGCATGGCGCGAGGTCACGACATCAGGGGCGGATCTAGGAATTTGCCAAGGGGTCGGGGTTGCTCTCTGAAAACTTGCGACCGGGGGGGGGGGGGGGCTGCTCTGAAGACTTGGTGTATGTTCAGTTGCCCAAGGGGGGTGTTGCTCTCTGAAGACTTGAACATATATGTTGTATGTTCTGGTTCCCAATGGGGGTGGGGGGGGGGGGTTGCAACCCCCCTACCCCCCTCCCCCCTAGATCCGCCACTGGACATGTGGATGAATTGATTGGTGGTGGTCGGCACTGCTGGAATTTAACGCTAGAGGCAGTGCGTGCAAGGGCATATGCCACTGTCTGAGACAACTGACCCCATGGTCAATAAATCTATTAAAAGTCGTGTTTATTTGTGCCAAAACTAAAAACATTTGCGATTGTGCCATTGTTTCGTATGTCGTGAGGTCAAAAAAACCTTTCTAACAATATCATCTTGTTCTTTCAGTTAGGCCAATGCAGGTCGAAGACCCTATTTGGGCCTGAGCCGGTTTCCAAGGCCACCCACGTCGCTCTTGTTAACAACCATCCCCTGACAAGACTAATCCGATTATTTCCGTCACCTGAGTCCTGCAGCCTGCCAGAGATCCCTTCAGGAATAATTAAACCCCGTATGTCCGTGTCATGAGGGCAATCTGAGGGGAGTGTACATCCAATATAGGCTCATGGACTGTTTATATATATATATATATTATACGATTTATAGATATGTGTACATGTATATTAATTATACCAGGCCACCAGTTGAAACCCACCAAGAATAAGGTGGTTAGTATTCAAAATTATTCATTATTTAAAAACTGTGCAGCTCTGTGAATAGAATATTACTGCATGTGACGTTTTGCAATGGACTGAACATAAGCGCGGTATTGCACGATGTAGCTTACAGGCTGAAAGAGCCGTTAAGCCCAATCAAAAGTAACCTTTTGCCGATAACCGCTTTCCAGACATTTACGACGGTGCTCTCCACGATGGTCGCTGGGTTCTAACCCCTCGTATCGACATGTCAATGTTTGCGCTGGATACATATCGACATCCGTAACTGCAAACAGATATTGAGCAAGAGGTCCTGGTTACTCTCGATATCTAAATTGACAATTCTCATCACGGCACCTTACGGTTTCGGAATCACCAGGTACATCAAAATGGTTGGTTACCTTACAGGAAACCGCCAGCCTGGCCTCTAACGCTGCTTTACGGCAGTGGCCGCCAGCCATGATTTCGCCCCTTAACCAAGCGGCAGCCCTTTATAGAGGTGTGTCCGCGATTGACCAATCAGGAGGCGATACTCTAATTATATTCAAACCGGAAATGACGCCTACTGTGTAAGCAAAACACGAGCGCGTGATCATCGTTAATATAAATAGCTGCGATTATAACTCCAATCATATTTTTACATAAACAATCGTTGCCAGTGATATATCAATATGTTTGGATGCTGTTTTTCCATGAAACACCTAGATTATAGTCTAATGCGCGGTTCTGAAGTGCCGCCATTTATCCCCAAACCGCGGCCTTGATCCCACCTGAAGGCGACATCTACTGTGAAGAATTCCTTGCACGAGATAACTTCCAGTTATGATGTAAGGCGGCGCCACATGAAACGTCACAATATACGTCACATGCTCCGGAAAAATGGCGCTCTGCTCGACATTGATGGGGGCCTTTTGCCTTAATTTTTTTCTCCTTAACAGTTTGCCGAAACGAAGTGTTAACACTCGCCAATTTAATTTAAAGATGCTAACTTTCGGTGTAAATAGCGACCAGATTAGATTTGACACCCGCTTTAAGTAGGGTGGTTAAACTTCTGTAGGCCATATTGCGACACCGGGAAAGGTCAAGGTAGAGACGATCGAGCCATATCGCTAGGAGTAATCCCCTACTCTTTACGAAGAACGACATGCGCGGTGGGAACAGCACCTTGCGCAATGTAGACATTTGCACAGATGGGATTTTAACCACTGAGGAGGGCATAACTTCAGCAACGCGGTAGACACAAACTCATAGCAATAATTAGCTTTTAGACGTTGACAAAATAAATCATGAGCTTGACAGATAAGTCACGTTATAATTTTAAACACGCCAGTTAATATACTTACTTAATTGACGTCAAACCCAGTATATGACAATTTTAGCACACTGAATCGACGTGCGCTTTGCCCGAACATTAACTTATGCCCTACTCTTACTAATTCATACTGTTGCAGATATGGGAGGTTGGCGTTCTTCCCGGGCAGGGGGTGGTTAGTGGCGGCTGGAGGGAGCGAGGGTTGATCGAACATTAAGGGCCGGTGACCTGTCGTTGCTGCTTCACTCAGTTCAGGGCACGCCCATCATGCCAGGCTCTATAGCCCTTGGGGCTGAACCAGGGCTGCACCACAGGGCTGCACCACAGGGCTGCACCAGGGCTGCACCACAGGGCTGCACCACAGGGCTGCACCACAGGGCTGCACCACAGGGCTGCACCACAGGGCTGAACCAGGGCTGAACCAGGGCTGAACCAGGGCTGAACCAGGGCTGAACCAGGGCTGAACCAGGGCTGCACCACAGGGCTGCACCACAGGGCTGCACCACAGGGCTGAACCAGGGCTGAACCACAGTGTTGCACCACAGGGCTGCACCAGGGCTGCACCACAGGGCTGCACCACAGGGCTGCACCACAGGGCTGCACCACAGGGCTGAACCAGGGCTGAACCAGGGCTGAACCAGGGCTGAACAAGGGCTGAACCAGGGCTGAACCAGGGCTGAACCAGGGCTGCACCACAGGGCTGCACCACAGGGCTGCACCACAGGGCTGCACCAGGGCTGCACCACAGGGCTGCACCACAGGGCTGCACCACAGGGCTGCACCACAGGGCTGCACCACAGGGCTGCACCACAGGGCTGCACCACAGGGCTGCACCACAGGGCTGAACCAGGGCTGAACCACAGGGCTGCACCACAGGGCTGCACCACAGGGCTGAACCAGGGCTGCACCACAGGGCTGCACCACAGGGCTGAACCAGGGCTGCACCACAGGGCTGAACCAGGGCTGCACCACAGGGCTGAACCAGGGCTGAACCAGGGCTGAACCAGGGCTGCACCACAGGGCTGAACCAGGGCTGAACCAGGGCTGCACCACAGGGCTGAACCAGGGCTGAACCAGGGCTGCACCACAGGGCTGCACCACAGGGCTGAACCAGGGCTGCACCACAGGGCTGAACCACAGGGCTGAACCAGGGCTGCACCACAGGGCTGCACCACAGGGCTGCACCACAGGGCCGGTAACTGCTTATCTAAACTCTGGCATGCCCGTTGTGTTTTTTGTCCCGGGCTTCGCGGTGAAGCGCGGCGCGAGCCCATTCCAAGCATGGGCTCGCTACCATCCCTCCGCCTTCGCACGCCCCCCACTCCCCATGCCCCCCACTTCCTTCCTCTTCATACACCCCCTAACCACCCACGCCATCTTCGCCGAAACCTCATCCCGAACTGCACCGCCTCTCCGCAACCCATCCCTTAGAGCTTGTCAGTCTCGCGGAGCCGACCCCTCTGCCTCTGTCTCTCGCCGCTCCCGTCCCCTCCCCGACCCCCAGGTCGCCTTCCCCGTCTATCCCACCTAGATACCACGCGATGTGGGGCAGTCGAAGCGTTCGTTGCCCCACCCACCGTACCAAGCTGCAACAAGAGACAGGACTGCTGCAGTGCTCACACCGCCAGCGGTAGTAGCCACCTCCTGAAACTGTGGAACACAACAACCACCCAGGCGCGTTGCCTCGCTTGACCTGCTTCTGTTGTGAGGAACCAGCCACCAAACAACCAACCACATGAGGATCATTGAATTCCATTCGTCGTATTTCGCTTAGGGTGCATATTATGACTAGGCTATCCACGGGTGTCTCGCGCCACACGTCTCGTCCAATCATGACAACGGGGGCGACGCGAGGCACGTCCGCATTGTCGTGGTGACTCCGCTGGACGCCGCTTTTTAAAAAACGTATACCCCCTCTCCCCCCCCCCACCCCCCAGCGGTCTTCACGGCTACCACGGCGTTTGGTCACGGGTTCTGGATTGATTGTTGTGGTGTGGCCTCGGGATTATCGCCATCGACCAAGGGTCTAATCCTGCGAATCCGAGCGTCGGGTACGGAATCGGGATCGGCGGATAGAACGGGAGGAGGACGGTGGGAGGCGGCGGGGTGGCGAGGGGCAAAAGGAGACCCCTAAAACAATGGAGTTAAACCTCCGCCCCCCCCCTCCCCTCCCCCCCCCCCCCCCCACCCCTTCACCACCCTGCACGTGGTGTGAGACTTGAGTAGTCAAGAGACCATGTCTTTCTCTGTTATATGCTAGTCTCCAGCTGGACCGTTGAAAAGTTGTGGATTTCATACTCTTACCACGTGAGCATTCCGTCAGTACCAGCATAGAGAGAATATGTATAGGTGCTGAACTACTGTGTTCAGCACGATACTTTTTTTAACTCATCCATCGCCCGAGAAGACTGAATCCGGCCGAGGCCAGGATTCGTTCATAACTAGTGAAGCTTGCGGCGTACAAACTTGCAAGCGATGGAGGGTGAAGGCCGGGGGTGAAGGCGGCGGCAGCGGGGCGACGAGGGGGAGGCGATCGAGCACTGACAGCCATATCCAGCCGTCCACCACATGTCAGAGACGGAGATTCGACTTCGGACTGCAGCGTCTGTTCGCACCAGCCACTTAATAATAGTTAGCAACCCCTGGAGCCAACCACGTGTGGAACATTTGCCCGTGCACAGTCCCTACTTACGCGTGTTGACGTGGCCACGGTGGCCTGGGAGCTGTGATTGTAGTATCTTTGGCTTACCCCGTCTGGCCGTATACGGTGAGTATATAGTGCTATGTAGTGTCCTTCTCCTATGTATCTTCCGTGAGCTGAAACAATGTAACTACGGCAGAGTGCGTGAGCTACTTATACATTGTTCATCACTACAAATGTCACATGCCGCAAATACTATGTGAAATAGCTGGAAACGCACATAAATATAAACATTGTTGTTGTGGGTGCATTCGTTGGCCCCGGAGCAGTAAAGACTTTAAAATGCCATTCCATCATGATTTTGCTAGTTACACCAGTTAAAGTTACCATTACAACAAAAAGTAAACATTCATTGTGATCCAAATCTGGCGGAGAAAAAACGTGTGTACAGTGACGTTGATGTGCTGGTGACGTAACACGCATGAAGTAATCTCCGCCAGGGCGAGCGCCAACGACTAACTTTCCGGAAGTCACTGGTACCAACCATATATATACTAGACGTTATTGGCCAGGATTCGCGACTGGCAGCGCCTCCTTGAGGCAGAGTGTTATACAGTGTTTACAGCTGTTCCAACAGCCGCGGCGCCTCACGTGATCTGACGGAACACCCCCGCCGCAAAATTTGTTGAAATAGTAACTTTAAAGTTCAGAGAGCAGTTGTCGACCGCAAACTACTGTCACTTCCATCGAAATGGACAAATCGGCGATGATACAATTAGGGCCCACGGAATGGCCCGGGGCCAGCGCGATAGCTTAGTGGGCTAGAGCGCTCGCTTTTAGTGCTCTGGCCGCCTGGGAGCCTAACGGCACGTGGATCGGTGGTTCGAGTCCTGCTGTGGCAATGTCTGTGTGGTCGCAGGACAAAGATCTCAAGTCTTTCTTCGTAAAGAGTAGAGGGTTACCCCCGGAGACATGGCTCCACTCTCCCTCCCTTCTCCCATTGACGCGATATGACCAATAGTGGTTAAAGCATCCTGAATAACCAACCAACCAACCACGGAATAGCCCACTGCATCATGTTATATTCGGGATGGCTAAGTAATATGCCAAGGCTACCGGCGGCATGCAGCTGTAGTGGGTCAAACCGCTGGAGTTTTGTAACAACATTTGTCCTCAACTAAACTAGTCATGTTTTATTCATGAGCCCCACTGATCGTTCAGGGCGAACTCCCATTCGGTAGGTGGCGCTATCCAAGCTCCGCTAGCGGAGTGAGTCGAAGGCGCGTTCCCCGGGATGCTTCAGTGTTCACTGAGAAAACCCTGGGAAAAACTTTGATATGTCTGTCATTTGGATTCAAGATCACAATTCGGGCAACGACTCTGGTCGTTCTTCCATGTTAGGGCGAACCATTGTCTCCGCATGGCTCGCTTATTACTCACGCCTCCCAGTTACTATTGTAGTTCATTTCGTGGGCTCTTAACATCGAAGATGGACCAAGGGTCTTCGCACGAATGGAAAGAACTAAGTTAGTTTTCCGCTCGAGTATCCCAGCTGTCAGCTGCGGTTCGAATCAACTTAGTCTGCAGTGCCACTTGATAAACATCCCCGCCACCATATTCGTTAGCTCTGGATTGAAGACGGCATCCCGTCCCATCCGCCATAACACGTCGCTGCCAGGGGAATACGGCACGCATAACCCTTGTGCAATACCCCCAACCTCACTTCCCGCCATCTTCTCATCATAGTTCTATCTCTGATAGAGATGGCAGCCTATTGCATAAGAGTGGTGAGTCATGGGCGAAACGGGAAGCTATCGTATACCACTGGTGAGTCATGGGCGAAATGGGAAGGTATCGTATACCTCTGGTGAGTAAGGGGCGAAATGGGAAGGTATCGTATACCACTGGTGAGTCAGGCGCGAAATGGGAAGGTATCGTATACCACTGGCGAGTCAGGCGCGAAATGGGAAGGTATCGTATACCACTGGTGAGTCAGGCGCGAAATGGGAAGGTATCGTATACCACTGGTGAGTCATGGGCGAAATGGGAAGCTATCGTATACCACTGGCGAGTCCGGGGCGAAATGGGAAGCTATCGTATACCACTGGCGAGTCACAGGAGAGATGTAAACCTATCGTATACGACGGGCAAGTTGTAAGTTCGTATCGGTGGCGAGCGACTAAGTGAGAGAGGTAATGGTATCACTCACAAGAAAAAGTAACGGCTGCGTTTATCAGACTAGACACATCCCCGTCCCGGTAATCGGCACGCTGTTTCAGCGGTCAGTGGGGGGCGACAGGGCGTGGTCTAACAACAGGGCATGTGCTTCTCTCTCCTCTCTGTCACCCCTTCCCCTCCCTGCACTCCACGTGCGATCCCGCCAGTCTTCCTGAGTCTCGCTATACACCCCCCCCCCAACCACCATCACCACCCCCGCCTCTCCCTTGCCTACCGTCATATCTCTTTCTTCCTCCCCTATATAAATCACACAATATGGTTGACTTACAGTCAGCCAGCATAAAGTTAAATTTGTATAATATACATTTATATGTCTGGTTTGGGATCTGTCAGTTGGCCAACAATGGTTGAGGGTTGATGGGGCATAGGGGCTGGCATACTTATCATTTTCGTGAATTGGTTCCTGTCATGTAACGGATAATACATGTGTCTCTAGGCACGTTAGCAACCAGCATGTTCTCTCGGCAAATAAAAAAAATCTACACATGGCGGATAAAGACCATGTGAAATCCAACCATTACGCACCTGTTAACTTGTAAAGTGGCGTATTTGTGGTGTACGATGCAGGGTGTCGCAGCCCATATGGCTTAGTTTCCTGAGGCTTTGGGTCCGGGGGTAACAGTGATCCATGACCAAAGATTCAGGATTTGTTTAACTTATTTTCACCAACAACTTTCTCTGAAAAGGGAGCACAGGGGGCACAGTCACTATATTCTTTCTGCACAACTTCACCAGCAACCCCCACCCCCCGGTCGCAAGTCTATCACTGGATATTGCTTAAATAAATGGTGCCCCCCTCCCATTTCGTAAATTTCTGGATCCGCCACTGTAGTAGTTTGTAGTCGGTAATCAGAAAGTTTGTTTTCTTGTTTTCCTGAATGTTCTGATGGTTAGCGCACTCGGGTTTGATTACAGCCATCGAGCCCGCGGGTGCGCGCCCCACTATGCAACCGAAGGTATCTGGATAGGATATCGAAATGAAAGGTCGTTAATCGCATTTACCACAACTGTAAAGTTTGCATACGATTTTCGTCAGAAAGGGCATTTTTGGCATGCCAGTCACAAATTTGTGTCTCAATTCTTGGAGATTCGTGATCAGCTGTTGATTTTTGGGGATCGTTATCCGTACAATTCCAGGTTCAACGCGAAGACCCTTTGCATTCGCGATATCACCATTAAGGCGGGTTTTTTTCGCGCCCATCCTTAAAATGTCCTAATCATGGAGATTCGATATTGCGCTCTCTAATGCTTGGGGATTTGCAATTCAGAGGCCCCTGTGTAGTTCACCGGTTTTTTACACAATTTAGATCCTGTCAAGATTTTGGCGGGAAGCAACTGTCGGAATAGCTTTAAAATATTATAATTCCTTCCTCAACACCAATACAACTCACAAAGAAACAAGAGATATTCGACCATAGGTCGAGGACGAAAATCCATAAGTACATTTGGAAGCTGTATTAATGGCGACGCTACGAGCCGTCAGGGCCAATTTCGGCTAAAGGGCCTTATAGGGGCAATTTGGGCTAAATGCTGCCTTCGACAGGCAGTGTGGCCCTGTAGGCGGAGCTTAAATGGACATCCAGTTTGAAGTCAAGAACGCTTCTGTCGAAGCAATATTAACGGTACTACCTGACTTTTACCTTTTATTTATTATGACGTCATTTGACGGTCACAACAATATTCGCGATGACTTCTATTTTGTTAAATAGAAAATTGATAACTACTTATGAATTCGGGTGACGGTAGCCATTACCAAATTAGAATATCAAGCAAGATTTATCCCCCTCGCCATAAGGTGTCTCCGAAGACGACGTGTAACGTCAAATAAACCGGTAGTCGCCATACCGTATAATAGATGATAGTCCCGCGGATCAGCGAAAAATGTTGTGCATGTTGTGGTAAAGCCATGAAATATAGCACACATGGTCGAAATTCATGTCTAATCAAATTGAGCTATAGTATCAAGTCAGATTTGGCCCCTGCCCGGTATGGCGGCCATTTTTCAAAATGGCGGAAAGTCCCATAGTATCTTTGAAACTGAGAAGGATACAACTGTGAAGTTTATGTCTATACATTGCTTTTTGGGTTCGCAGTATGCCACAAAAACCATTATTGATGACATGTTTATCTGTATGCTAAAGCCTGTATCCATAGCCTAAACCTCATCACTCAGAGGGTTCTGCCTTATCGTCAGAAAGTTTCCCCAATTGCTTGGGATTGCGTTCTTGTTGTAGTCACCCTATTACATCTACTCGTAGTGATGGCGGACAGGGATGATTCTCATGAGAGAGAAAGTCGTTCAGGTTTTCGTTGCGAACTTGACACGCAATGTAAAGCCTTTGAAAAGATATGGCTCTCAGTCCTGAACATGTACGCGCATGAAGTTTTTTGTTAATTGTCATGTCTGGTGCCTTCTACCAACAATACTTCGATCATTCACGACCAACGTTTTTTATGCGAAGCATGGTCCCAATAGAACATGTTTGCGGGCAAAAGCTACGATATCTTAGCGAAATGACCCCTGATCTTGAGATCTGTAGCCTGTTGTGTTTAGGTCCGCGACCACGGTACATATGGATATCCTCACAATGACTTTTAACTTTTGAGATGTCGTGTGTTATTGTTGAAATACCCGCCATTGTGGCACACTAAGGGCGCCTTACTCGTGAAGTTGTTGAATTTTTTTTTTTAAATAGAGTGATCCCTCTTCGTTTTGGAGATGTTTTGTATTGTTGTAGGCCGTATCCACGGCGGATGCGTTGTCCCTAGATACACAATTTTGTTCACCGATTCCGAAAACCCATACATAAACATAGAAAATCATCAGTGGTAATTTTCGAAATGTTGGTTAGTTTTCGTTGTCTGGTCTCGCTTTGCAACAGGATATTCAATAACGATTGTTCTTTTAACTCAGTGACGCCGAAAACCTGTACCAAAATAACGGTTCTATCCCTCTTGTTTACAAGATATTGAGTATTCTTGCTAGCCTTGTCCGTCATATTGGAAAATGGTGAATGCGTCGCTTTTAGATACACGAAAATGTGTCGGACCCCGAAAACCAACACATAGACTTAAATAAAGTGATCCCTCTGCGTTTAAGAGATTTTGTGTACTGTTGCAGGCGGTCTCCTCCGTCTTGGCAAATGGCGGATGCGTTGTCCCAACTTATACAACAACATTTCCTTACTCAGCTATCATTCTACATAAACATAAAAATCATCAGTGTTAATTTTCAACATATTGGCTATTTTTCGTGGTCCGTCATTTTGAAAAATTGCGGATGCGTTGCAACCGGATACGCAATAATGCACAGGTATATGCACAAAATATGCACAGGTACACAAATAATGGTTCTATCCCTCTTGTTTTCAAGATACTCAGTATTCTTGCTGGCCCGGTCCGTCATGTTGAAACATGGCAAGCCCACGCTGCCAGCCCAGGGCATCAGCCCAGGCCCCTAACCTAGTCATAGACCTGGCCGCTAGTCCAAGCCGCTGGCTCAAGCCACTAGCCCAGTAAGCTAGCCCAGTAAGCTAGCCTAGGTTGTTAGCCTAGGCCGCTAGCCCAGGCTTAGCCCAGGATGCTAACCCAGGCCGCTAGACTAGGCACCAACCCAGGCTTTACCCAGGCTTTGCCCAGGCCGCTAGCTCAGGCCGCTAGCTCAGGCCGCTAGCTCAGGCTGATAGCTCTGGCCCCTACCCCAGGCAGCTTTCCCAAGGCCGCTGGTCCAGGGCACTAGTTTAATCTGTTAGCCCAGGCTCCTAGCCCAGGCTGACCGAAGGCGTATTGTCTTAGGGGAGAGGGGGTTTAGGGCTGACCTAGGGAGTATTGCCATAGGGGGGCGGGGGGAGGGGCATGGGGCTGACCGAGGGAATATTGCCATGGGGTGGGGGGCTGACCGAGGGAGTATTGTCATGGTGGGGAGGGGGCATGGGGCTGACTGAGGGTGTATGGTCCTGGGGGGAAGGGGGAAGGGGGCATGGGGCTGACTGAGGGAGTATTGTCATGGGGGTGGGACATGGGGCTGACCGAGGGAGTATTGTCATGGGGGGAAGGAGACATGGGGCTGACCGATGGAGTATTGTCATGGGGGAGGGGGCATGAGGCCGACCGAGGGTGTATTGTCATGGCCGGAGCGGGCAGGAGGCTGACCGAGGGAATATTTTCATGGGGGGAAGGGGGCATGAGGCTGACCGACGGAGTATTGTCATGGCGGGGGAGGGGGCATGAGGCTGACCGACGGAGTATTGTCATGGTCCCAGATCTTATAAAGAAAATTATACTTGCTCCTATGGTACATTTCGGAACTGTTGTTATTGGATATATGCATTGGTCTTTCCATTCATAGCCTGAACACAATAACCGGAACATGAATGTTGTTGTCCAAATTTCGTCCGAGGAACGTCGTCCCGTGAGAGCTTTATCACAGGAAGATCCGAGGCCGCCATACTCCCATTCGGTTTAACCATACGCGTCTCATCTTCATGCCGTTTGTTTTTGCCCGTACTTTCTAGATCAGCGTGCATGCACTAAAAAAAGGTATGAGGTCACCGGTGTGTGACGTCGCATGGGCCCCAATCCCGACGACTTCTATCGAGGATTTCCCAACGGGCTCTTGGTTGTGTGGTTATGCCAGTCGCAAATAGCAAACGCTACCTTCACCTTTGACCCATCTGTCGCGCTTTAACTCGTGATGCATGGCTTTGCCGTCTGTCTGTGTTGGGCGACCGCGGTGCGTGGCTGGTTGCCTGCGGCTTGTGGGTCAAACTTATAGGCTTCTGAGTGAAAGCGTGCACTCGGCGACCCCAGCTCTGTGGCAAAATTTGCACCCATGAATAGGAGGACTAGTATTATGATTAGTGCAGTCTGGATTCCGCCACCTTCTCCCTACGCTAAAAGGACCACCCCGGGCCACGTCAGGGTCGCTTCAACCCCTCTACCTGCGTTGTAATGTCGCGGTCGGGCTTGGTCATGACTTCAACCTCACTGCACCTCACTGCACTGGGGGCTGCAGGAGTCGGGTGGATGGGCGTGGGGGATGAGCAGAGAGTCCATTAACCCTGCTTTTATGTGGGTGGGCGGGCGGGGTGGGGTGGGGAGGGGGTGAAATTGGTGGCGCTAGAGCGTGTGCAGGAGTTATTGAAATGGGGGGAGTGGGGGGGGCGCACATTAACGGGTTCCGCACAGGCCACAGATATACCTTAGGGTCTGAAAGGGGGGGGGCAAGTGTTCCCTGTGCACGCCCATGCAAGGTGGGTTTGAGTGGACGGGGTGGATGGGGGGGGGGGGGGGGAGGGGCAGGAGTGTATGATTCTGACGAGTGAGGGTGAAGGCGGTGGGACCTGTCCTCCTCCCTTCCCATGACTGCGGCCGAGGCTCTCCCAATATATCACCTCACAATACGTAAACAATACCGTAACGGTGCCTTATCGCGAACCGCTCACTCACTGCCGTTTCGAATCCGGCGCCGACTTTAACATGGGAATCCCCATAATGAATGTTTGGCCCTCTAGCGGGAAAAGTAAAATAGAAAGTATCTTTGTTTAACTACGAAACAACTAGGCGGTAAAATTAGACGTTCAGTGCCCCGAATCCGATCTCTCTATTCCCAATATTAATTTTACAGTGAATTTACTTCGTATTCAAATATTTTATTTTTTTGACGTCATGTGACGTCATTGACGGCGATTTTTGTCTTCGGAAAATTGGTTATACCGACTTTCTTAATACATCTTTGGAGTTTGACGACGATTGAGAAAGTTAAAGTGGGAAAACAATGTCCATCTAGTTTGAACATAAGGACACGGTGCACTATGACGTTATTTTGCGCGAAACGTCTTCCTACGCGTCAAAAAATTATCCATATTAAAGTTGTGTCCCCTAATCAGTGGAACATTTTAATGCTAGTCGCATCTCTTTAGGACTAATATTAAGCAAGCCTTAGCACTTTTACGTTTTTCCTTTAATCGGATGGCCTTGACCTTTGACCTTTGACATTAAGAAGTCCGTAACTTGAAAATTGTAGAGGCTCGGACATGCCACATTTCCATAAAAGTTGGTGAACGATAGCTGTTGTTGTTAGGTCAGTAGAGGGTACGAACAAAAACAGGAGTGCATAAAGCTTAAGTCTAGTGGGTGCCGGTGGGCGGGGGGCGGGCCAGTAAAGCCGGAGTCTGATGAATGTCGACGGGGCGTGGGGCTGCAGGAGTTGGGTGGATGGGTGTGGGGGATGAGCAGAGATGAGTCCATTAACCCTGGTTGGTGTGGGTGGGCGAGGGAAAGGGGGGGTGGAGAGGCAGGTGTCCGTGGGACTGGTGGGCGGCCTGGGGGGGGGATTCGTTTGGAACTCTTTGTACACAATATCAATCCGCTGTATTTAATGGTATGCTACGTGCTCCCCTCCCTCCCCACGACTGTGCCTGATCGCCTCTCCCGATAAATCACATGACAATATATAAACAAGGCGCTACTCTTAAAGGAATATTAACGGTATTTTCGTATCTTTTATTTATTATGTCTTCGTGACTTCACGAACTTCATTTGATGATCACGACAATATTCGCGATGGCTTCTATTTTGTTAAGTATACGTACTTACGAAATCATGGGTGAACTCATGAACTTGTGGGTGATGGTAGCTATTGCAAAATTAGCTGAACATCAAGCAGGCCCAAACTTTCGTAGGAGCAAGTAAGCTATGACGTTGACGCACACTTAGCCCCCTTGCCATAGGCGTCTCTGAAGACGACGTGTTTAAGTGAACATGAAATGTGGTTCTCACGAGCGATTGCTTGACTCATTATGAATGGCGCTACGAATTTTACTTTTTATCTAATAATACGTCATCGTGACGTGACATGACGTCATTTGACGTTCGCAAAAATGCTCAAGGTGGCTTCTACTTCTTTAATATGCCTTCTTATCAACTCGGGTTAGGACAGCTATTGCTCAAAGTGGCTGAAAATAAAGCAAACCCAACATTTCGTAGGAGCACGTTAGCTATGACGTCATTTTTGACGCATACTTATCCCCTGCGCTAAAAGAGTTACACACGGCACAAACTGTCCCTGAACACGACCTGCAACGTCAAGCGACCCGAAGGTCGCCATACCTTATAATAGCTGAGTAATAGCTTACGTAAGAAGTGTGAGGTCATGACGTCATAGTGACGTTATGACGTGACGCACGACAACGTCCAAGTGGCAATACGCCATGGTTTACTGCCAAAACTTATTCGAATAAAGAGCTAGGCGATAGAAAGAATAGTCCTTCAGCTATGGCTTGACGAAATGGCCAAAAGTTGCATTAGTTCATCATTGCGGAGACACGGAGACCTAGGACAAGAACAAAGAACACTGCAGGCGAAGTGATATAGCAACTCATTTGTTTCTTTTACTAGGTTTCTGCCGATCAATGGTCCCTACCATTTGGCCTAAAGATCACAGCTCTGGCATGTTTTTCTTAATTTTGACACTGTTTTCAAGATGGACACAATCTCCATTCACTCATCATTGGTGGCCCTCAAAGGTGTAGTCCCACTTTGAAGCGCTCTAGCGCCATAACTGAGCAACATCCGCCTGAATGAAGCATAAAGTGATCTGTAGATGCTTATTGGCAACTAGTTGGCGAAAAGAATGCAATTTTAGCATTTTTATCTGATTTTTGACGATTTTTCTTTCAATGGCAAGAATCTGTATGTTTATCATTAGGCCAGTGGCTTCGTTGCCATGGAAACAAAAAGTAATACAGAGATCGCCGTGTGTTTCTTATAACTTGCTTTAAGGTGATATTACCTCACTGTGTGGTGAAGGAGACTGAAATAGCCTGAGCGGAAGTAGGTCATATTCGATCAAGTTCATTTTTCCCCCTAGGATCCCATGTTAAACGATTTTGACTATATACCGAAAAGTCATATGACTATGGAACCATGTGGACAGATTATGACTCAGCTTAGTATTATCCATCCACAGATGCAAGCATTGAGTGATGGCTTGAATAAGACGCCTGTGGGAGCCTCTGCTAACACCAAAAAGCCGTATCTTTCACCATTGGCCAAATTTCAAAAAAATCCTGTGACGTCACTATTTGATCCAATCGCATGCGGTAAGCACTTAGGCTACTATATATCATGTTTAACTAAGGACAAAATCCCAGTGTGCCTTGATGGAGGCACTTGTGAAATACACGACAAAGCAGTTTTCCCAGCCTGAAGATACAGCGCTTTAACATGGGAAGTCCCATAGAGAAATGCCGTCGGCCCTGGAACCGGAAGTAAGATAGGAGCATATTGTTTTTAGCTTGCAGCTATACGAGGAACTACGTTTTCTACAATATGATGCTACTTTCTCATTTTTAGGACCTTTTTCTGATTTTTGACGATTTGTTTTAAGTCTCAATTCATATTTCTATGGCATATTAAAACATCATAGCGATAGCTTGATGGCAAATGTGCCCAAAAGCGAGAAAACTGACAGAGGTCATTTAGTGCGTTTTCCGCAAAACTTATTACCACATTTTACTCGAAAATGAGTATTACGCATCAAAAAGTGAACAATACCCGAAAACTGCGCCTTGAATGCTAGCACATTTTGAAACTGACCAGAGATCTGTAGTGTCAATATTAACGGAGATATAAGCGTTTTTAGTAATTTTTTCAATAAATCGCTGTGACCTTGACCTTTGACCTTTAAACCTGTGTGACGAGTATGTTCTAGCCCTACTGAGTGGCTATAAGGTACTGAAGACTGCGAACCGATGTATACAGTTGTTAGGCCATAAGAAGACTTCCCGTTTTTGCGTGAAACAGACATACATACATATATATACAAGAACTCAGTGGGACACTGATGATGACGAAAATCGACTTTGGGTCACAGAACGTGTCTTTCTGAACATGGTGATCCAAACCGCGACCCTCCACGATGATTATTAAGGGAATGAGGGCCATTTCTAGATTCCGGTACATTGAGTACATATGCTCGGTCCCCTGGCTTGAACTTTACATTGAATATGATAGCGTGGTTTTGAGGTCAAGACGGGGCCTCGGAATTAGGTCAGCGGCTTGAGTGAATGGTATTACAAATGCTCGTGCCGACCTAGTGTGGAAAAAAAAAAGTAAAAAGTTAGTGGCCCAAATGGTGTGTATTGTTGCCCAAGGTCGTCTCTCACATTGCCGCTGCATAACATTTTTGTGAAATTTTCCCCAAATTTTTTTTCCGGATTTCCTGGGGGGGGGAGGGAGGGGGTGTGTTGGGATGACAGCACCGTGGCCACTGGTCATTCATTAGAGGACTAAAGAAAATCACCCTGAAGTGATCAGGCGTGTATCGATGATGCCTTGGGTTGTCCTTCGCAAGTGGCGGTCCGCAGGGTCTTCGAATAGGGATGCTAATCAGGATTCGGGGGACCAATAGGAATCTGATGGGTCGATTAGGGTTGTGTGGGACAAATCGAGATGTGCAGGGTCGAAGTCGACGGTTCGAAACGGGATCCGTGGGACACATTGGTATACGACGGGTCAAAGCTGGTTTCGTTGGGTTCAATCTGGATTAGCAATGTTCAATCAGGATCACCAAGGTCGAATCGGGATCTGAAGGTCAAATAGGGATGCGACGGGTCAATCTGCATCCTAGTTGTCAAATCTCTATCTGGCGGCTTCCATCAGGTTCTGAGGGAGTCAATAAAAATCATATGAGTCCAATCTGGATCCGACAGATTAAATCTGGGTCTGACGGGTCTAGTGGGGATGCCAGATGACTACTCGGGATCTGAGAGGGCAAATGTGGATGTCCAGGTCGAATGGGGAGCTGAAAAGGTCAATATGGATCTGAGAGGCAAAATAGGCGTCTGTGAATGATATCTGGATCTGAGGGATCAATATGGATCTGAGAGGTCAAGTCTGGATCTGATACGTCAAATCTGGATCTGAAGGATCACTCTGGATTTGAATGGTCAATCAGGATCTGAGAGGTCAAATCTAGATCTGAGAGGTCAATTCTGGGTCTGAGAGGTCCAATCTGGAACTGAAGGATCAAATCTGGATCTGAGGGATCAAATCTGGATCTGAGGGTCAAATCTGGATCTGAGGGTCAAATCTGGATCTGAAGTGTCAAATCTTGATCTGAGAGTCAACTCTTGATCTGAGGGGTCAATCTGGATCTGAGGGATCAAATCTGGATCTGAGGGATCAAATCTGGATCTGAAGGGTCAAATCTGGATCTGAGGATCAAATCTGGATCTGAGGGGTCAATCTGGATCTGAGAGGTCAAATCTGGATCTGAGAGGTCAAATCTTGATCTGAGAGGTCAAATCTGGATCTGAGGGATCAAATCTGGATCTGAGGGATCAAATCTGGATCTAAGGGATCAAATCTGGATCTGAGGGTCAAATCTGGATCTGAGGGGTCAATCTGGATCTGAGAGGACAAATATGGATCTGAGAGGTCAAATCTGGATCTGAGGGATCAAATCTGGATTTGAAGGGTCAAATCTGGATCTGAGGGGTCAATCTGGATCTGAGGGTCAACTCTCGATCTGAGGGGTCAATCTGGATCTGAGGGATCAAATCTGGATCTGAGGGATCAAATCTGGATCTGAAGGGTCAAATCTGGATCTGAGGATCAAATCTGGATCTGAGGGGTCAATCTGGATCTGAGAGGTCAAATCTGGATCTGAGAGGTCAAATCTTGATCTGAGAGGTCAAATCTGGATCTGAGGGATCAAATCTGGATCTGAGGGATCAAATCTGGATCTAAGGGATCAAATCTGGATCTGAGGGTCAAATCTGGATCTGAGGGGTCAATCTGGATCTGAGAGGACAAATATGGATCTGAGAGGTCAAATCTGGATCTGAGGGATCAAATCTGGATTTGAAGGGTCAAATCTGGATCTGAGGGGTCAATTAGTGCCTTCACTTGACAATTTGGATCAAATAGAGGTTTCAGCGGGCAAAATAGAGTTTTAGTGAGTAAATTTGACCCAGTAGGCCATTACACATACAATTTGGCCCAAATAGAGCTTTTAAGGTACAATCTGGGGTAAATAGTGCTTTTGCTGGGCCAAATATGACCTTCAGAGAGCAATTGAGCATAGATATCGGCGTGGGATAGCAACTTATTCCAAATATAGCTTTCTGTTTACTAAATAGCGCTTTCTGTTTACAAAATCGAGCTTTTGGTTTGCTGTTGACAACATGGAGCTTTTGGTTCGCAAAATAGAGCTTTCTGTTGGCAAAATGGAGCTTTTGGTTTGCCCATTAGAGCTTTCAGCATGCAATTTGAGCTAAATATCGCACATACCTGGCAATTTGGGCTAAATAGCAAGTATAACAGGACATTCTAGGTACACTGGGCATCTAAGGGGCAATTTAGGGTAAACAGCGCGTATAACGAGCAATTTGGGCTCAATTGCGCATGTAGCGGGTAATTGTCAGTTAAAAAGCGCATGTAACGCTCAATTTATGCTAAATAGCGAATATAACGGGCTTTTTGAGCTGAACAGCGCATATAGCGGGCAATTTTGGATAAACAGCGCGTATACGGGGACAATTCGGGCTAAACAGCGCGCATAACGGGAAATTTGAGCCAAATAGCGCATTCATCCGACAACGTGCGCACCGCAGGCTCTATTTTGAGCAATGTGCAATGAGCAATTAACCGATATTAACAAAATTACAGGTAACACCGTCGTTTGTGCCGATGACGTGAGGATCGCGTCGTGTAACGCATCTTCCGCCCGCCAATTTAATGCCATATTAGAGTTTAAGTGAACATGATTTTTTTTTCTCAAGAGCGATTGCTTGACTCATTATGAATGGCGCTACGAATTTTACTTTTTATCTAATAATACGTCATCGTGACGCGACATGACGTCATTTGACGTTTGCAAAAATGCTTAAGATGGCTTCTATTTCTTTAATATACCTACGTATCAACTCGGGCTATGACAGCTATTGCCAAAGTGGCTGAAAATGAAGCAAATCCAACATGTCGTAGGAGCACGTTAGCTATGACGTCATTTTTGACGCATCCCCTGCGCCAAAAAAGTTACACAGGGCATAAACTGTCCCTGAACACGACCTGCAACGTCAAGTAACCCGAAAGTCGCCATACCTTGTAATAGCTGAGTAATAGCCTACGTAAGATATGTGACGTCATGACGTCATGGTGACGTTATGACGTGACGCACGACAACGTCCAAGCGGCAATATGCCAAGCTTTACTGCCACAACGTATTCGATTAAAGAGCTAGGCGATAGAAAGACTAGTCCTTCAGCTATGGCTTGGCGAAATGGCCAAAAATTGCATTAGCTTATCATTGCGGAAACACGGAGACCGACGACAAGAACAAAGAACACTGTAGGCGAAGCGATATAGCAACCAATTTGTTTCTTTTACTATTTTTCTGACCATCAATGTTCCCTACCATTTGACGCAAACATCACAGCTCTAGCTTGTTTTTCTGATTTTTGACGTTGTTTTCAAGATGGAAACAATCTCCATTCACTCATCATTGGCGGCCCCGCGAAGGTGTCGTCCCACTTCGGAGCGCTCTAGCGCCATAACTAGACAAGATCCGCCTAGTTAAAGCACTAAGTGATCTGAAGATGCTTATTGGCAACTAGTTGGCGAAAAGAATGCAATTTTACCATTGTTATCTGATTTTTGACGATTTTTCTTTCAATGGCAGGAATCTGTATGTTTATCATTAGGCCAGGGGCTTCGTTGCCATGGAAACAAAAAGTAATACAGAGATCGCCGTGTGTTTCTTATAACTTGCTTTAAGATGATATTATCTCACTGTGTGGCGAAGGAGACTGAAATAGCTTGAACGGAAGTAGGTCATATTCGATCAAGTTCATTTTTCCCCATAGGATCCCATGTTAAACGATTTCGACTATATACCGAAAAGTAATGTTGCTATGGAACCATGTTGACAGATTATGACTCAGCTTAGTATTATCCATCCACAGCTGCAAGCATTGAGTGATGGCTTGAATAGAACTTCCGTGGGAGCCTCTGCTAACACCAAAAAGCCGTATCTTTCACCATTGGTTAAATTTCCAAAACATCCTGTGACGTCACTATTTGCTCTAATTGCATATGGTAAGCACTGTGGCTACTAGACGTCATGTTCAACTAAGACAAAAATCCCGGTGTTGTTTGCTGGAGGCACTTGCGACATACGCGACAAAACATTTTTTCCCAGCCTAAAGATACAGCCCTTTTAACATGGGAAGTCCCATAGAGAAATTCCCCCGGCCCTGGAACCGGAAGTAAGATAGGAACGTATTGTTTTTAGTTTGTAGCTATACGAGGAACTACTTTTCCTACAATATGATGCTACTCTCGCATTTTTTTGATTTTTTTCTGATTTTTGATGATTTTTTGTAAGTACCAAAAGTGACGTCATCGTGACGTCACGTGACGCATCAGAGAACTCTAAGATTCAACACAAGTCATCACAATTCATATTTCTATGACATATTAGAACCGCATAGCGATAGCTTGATGTTAAATGTGTCAAAAAGCGTGAAAACTGACAGAGGTCATTTTGTGCATTTTGCGGAAAACCTATTACCTCTTTTTGCTCGAAAATGAGTATTACGCATCAAAAAGTAAACAATACTCGAAAACTGCACCTAAAAGAGGGGCACATTTTGAAACTAATCCGAGATCTCTAGCTTAAATATTAACGGAGATATAAGCGTTTTCAGTTATTTTTTCAAAAAATCGCTGTGACCTTGACCTTTGACCTTTCGACCTGCATGACGAGAATGTTGTAGCCATATAGCCTAGCTATTAGGTACTAAAGACTGCGAACTAATACATACAGCCGTTAGGCCACAAGGAGACTTCCCGTTTTCGAGTGAAACAGACATACATACAAACAAACATACAAACACGACCGACCGACATATGACGAAAATTGAAAATTTTCGTCATAACAAGAGATTTTCGACCATAGGTCGAGGACGAAAATACATAAGTACATTTAGGAGCTGTATTAATGGTGACGTTACGAGTCGTCAGGGCCAATTTTGGCTAAAGGGCCTTATAGGGGCAATTTGGGCTAAATGCTGCCTTCGACAGGCAGTGTGGCACTGTAGGCGGAGTTTAATTGGACATCCAGTTTGAAGCCCAGGCGCTTCTCTTGAAGCAATATTACCGATACTTTCGTATCTTTTATTTATTATGTCTTCGTGACTTCACGAACTTCATTTGACGACCACGACAATATTCGCGATGGCTTCTATTTTGTTAAGTATACCTACTTACGAAATCATGGGTGAACTCATGAATTTGTGAGTGATGGTAGCTATTGCCAAACTAGCTGAACATAAAGCAGGCCCAAACTTTCGTAGGGGCACGTTAGCTATGACGTCATTTTTGACGCATACTTATCCCCTGCGCCAAAGCAGTTACACACGGCACAAACTGTCCCTGAACACGACCTGCAACGTAAAGCGACCCGAAAGTCGCCATACCTTATGATAGCTGAGTAATAGCTTACGTACGATGTGTGACGTCATGACGTCATAGTGATGTTATGACGTGACGCACGACAACGTCCAAGTGGCAATACGCCAAGGTTTACTGCCACAACTTATTCGATTGAAGAGCTAGGCGATAGAAAGAATAGTCCTTCAGCTATGGCTTGACGAAATGGCCAAAAGTTGCATTAGTTCATCATTGCGGAGACACGGAGACCTAGGACAAGAACAAAGAACACTGCATGCGAAGTGATATAGCAACTCATTTGTTTCTTTTACTAGTTCTCTGCCGATCGATGGTCCCTACCATTTGGCGTAAAGATCCCAGCTCTGGCATGTTTTTCTTAATTTTGACGTTGTTTTTAAGATGGACACAATCTCCATTCACTCATCATTGGTGTCCCCGCAAAGGTGTCGTCCCACTTTGAAGCACTCTAGCGCCATAACTGAGCAACATCCGCCTGATTGAAGCATTAAGTGATCTGTAGATGCTTATTGGCAACTAGTGGGCGAAAAGAATGCAATTTTAGCATTTTTATCTGATTTTTGACGATTTTTCTTTTATTGGCAAGAATCTGTATGTTTATCATTAGGCCAGTGGCTTCGTTGCCATGGAAACAAAAAGTAATACAGATATCGCCGTGTTTTTCTTATAATTTGCTTACAGGTGATATTACCTCACTGTGTGGCGAAGGAGACTGAAAAAGCTTGAGTGGAAGTAAGTCATATTCGATCAAGTTCATTTTTCCCCATAGGATCCCATGTTAAACGATTTCGACTATATTCCGAAAAGTAATGTGGATATGGAACCATGTGGACAGATTATGACTCAGCTTAGTATTATCCATCCACATCTGCAAGCATTGAGTGATGACTTGAATAGGACACCCGTGGGAGCCTCTGCTAACACCCAAAAGCCGTATCTTTCACCATTGGCCAAATTTCAAAAAAATCCTGTGACGTCACTATTTGCTCCAATCGCATGCGATAAGCACTGAGGCTACTATGTATCATGTTTAACTAAGAAAAAAACGCCGGTGTCGCTTGATGGAGGCACTTGTGAAATACACGACAAAACATTTTTCCCAGCCTAAAGATACAGCGCTTTAACATGGGAAGTCCCATAGAGAACTGCCGTCGGCCCTGGAACCGGAAGTAAGATAGGAACATATTGTTTTTAGTTTGCAGCTATACGAGGAACTACGTTTCCTACAATATAATGCTACTCACTTATTTTGGGGATTTTTTCCTGATTTTTGACGATTTTTTTAAGTACTAAAAGTGACGTCATCGTGACGTCACGTGACCCATCGGAGAACTCTAAGATTCGACACAACTCATCTCAATTTATATTTCTATGGCATATTAGAACATCATAGCGATAGCTTGATGGCAAATGTGCTCAAAAGCGAGAAAACTGACAAAGGTCATTTAGTGCGTTTTCCGCAAAACGTACGACCTCATTTTACTCGAAATGACTATTACGCATCAAAAAGTGAACAATACCCGAAAACTGCGCCTTAAGGTGTAGCACATTTTACAACTCACCCGGAATCTCTAGCTTTAATATTAACGGAGATATATGCATTCTTAGTTTTTTTTTCACAAAATCGCTGTGACCTTGACCTTTGACCTTTTGACCTGGGTGACGAGTACGTTCTAGCCCTACTCCGTAGCTATAATGTACTGAAGACTGCAAACCGATGCATGCAGTTGTTAGGCCATAAGAAGACTTCCCGTTTTTGCGTGAAACAGACATACATATATAGAAACAGACAAGAAGTCAGTGAGGACACTGATGATGACGAAAATCGACTTTGGGTCAAAGAGCGTGTCTTTTGCGACCAGTCCCGACTCTCTAGCGTCGCTATTAAGCGAACGGCGGCCATCGACGAGTAAGGAGTGCCGGTCGATATCGCCGTCCGCTCATAATGGGAGCCTCAGCAAAGGGGGGGTACAACTCTTGCGAGCGCTCTAGCGGCCAAACTAAGCGTCCTAGAGCAATTCTATCGCGATTTTCGCTGGTCAAACCGCCATCTCTCTCTCGCTTCATGCCAAATTTGGGTTCCCTAGCTCAAATATTAACCGAGTTATGGCCCTTTGAACGTCGAAACGCCACAAAAATCTCATAGAGAAATGCCGTCGGCCCTGGAACCGGAAGTAAGATAAGAAAAGTATCGTTGTTACTTTGCAGCTATACGAGGAACCACTTTCCCCACAAAATGACGCTACTCCCGTATTTTTATGATTGTTTTTCCGTTTTTTGTAAGTACTAAAAGTGACAGGCTGGTGATTTTGAATTTTTGATATGCAAAGGTGCATATGGCCTGCTATAGTACCTAATTAGCGCGTAGTAATGCTATATAGCCTCAGATAGTTCCATTTTCATTGCCTAATTACCTAATGACGGGTTCGTTTAGAGCTGGGTTTGAAGCATTAACACTTGCCACCACACGTCGAAGCATCGTCGTGAACATGTTTCGTTGGGGTTTGAGTCGATATAAAGATTGAGGCGGAAGCGTGGGGTGATGCGGTAGACCTTATGGAAGGCCGATATCAGGATATTGCGGGGAAAACTACATTTTAAAAGCTATACTTTTACGAATATTGTCAACGCCCGAAACTGCGCGACCCGGCCTTTGGACATCACATGCGACGCTCCAACGTTAACGCTGTCTGGCTGGCTGAGTGGGTATAGCGTTGGACTTCGAAACCAAAGGTCGCGCGTTCAATCCCGACTAGGTGCATGCCATTTTTTTTTTTTCGTTTTTCTGATCAAAATTTAAATCAAAACGATGATTCGGCTTCAGGGCGTCATTTTGTTAAGCACTGTGGCTATAGGTCACCATCTTTAACCAAAGGACAAATCCTGGTACTATTTGACTAAGGGACAGTCATGTGAAGTACGCGACAACACATTTGTCCGAGCATAAGAGCGAGCACGATGAACGGCTTTAACATGGGAATTCCCATAGAGAAATGCCGTCGTAGGCCTTATGTATGTTATGTATGTATGTATAATATTTGTTTATGATAATAAATATGTAACATTGTATCCCTCATTGCTTTCATGCACATGGTAAGCATTTGATGGATATTGTAGCCGTCTCACCGTATGGACACTAGTGGATCTCAAAAGAGAAATCTGGATTTGAGGGGTCAAATCTGGGTCTCAGAGGTCAAATCTGGATCTCAGAGGTCAAATCTGGATCTGAGGGGTCAAATTGGGATATCAGGGGTCAATTAGTGCATTCAGTTGACAATTTGAGTCAAATAAAGGTTTCAGCGGGCAAAATAGAGTTTTAGTGAGTAAATTTGGCTAAGTAGGCCATTACACATACAATTTGGCCCAAATAGAGCTTTTAAGGCATAGTTTGAGGTAAATATATGGAGCTTTCAGCGGGCCAAATATAGCCTTCAGAGAGCAATTCAGCATAGTTGGCGGCTTTGGAGAGCAACTTATGCCCAATAGAGCTTTCTGTTGACAAAATAGAATAGAGCTTTCTGTTGGTAAAATGGAAATTTCTGTTTGCAAAATGGAGCTTTCTGTGTGCAAAATAGAGCTTTCTGTTGGCAAAATAGCGCTTTCTGTTGGCAAAATGGAGCTTTCTGTTGGCAAAATAGAGCTTTCTGTTGACAAAATAACGCTTTCTGTTGGCAAAATGGAGCTTTTAGTTCGAAAATTAGAGCTTTCGGCGATCAATTTGAGCTAAATATCGGACATAACGGGCAATTTGGGCTAAATAGCAAGTATAACAGGGAATTTGAGGTACACTGGGCATCTAACGGGCAATTTGGGTTAAACAGCGCGTATAACGGGCAATTTGGGCTAAATAGCGAATATACCCGGCGATTTGAGCTGAACAGCGCATATATGGGGGGCAATGTTGGATAAACAGCGCCTATACGGGGACAATTCGGGATAAACAGCGCGCATAACGGGAAATTTGAGCCAAATAGCGCATTCATCCGACAACGTGCGCACCGCAGGCTCTATTTTCAGCAATGTGCAATGAGCAATTAACCGATATTAACGGAATTACACGTAAAACCGTTCTTTGTGCCGGTGACGTGAGGATCGCGTCGTGTAACGCATCTTCCGCCCGCCAATTTAATGCCATATTAGAGTTTAAGTTAACATGAAATTTTGTTCTCAACAGCGATTGCTTGACTCATTATGAATGGCGCTACGAATTTTACTTTTTATCTAATAATACGTCATCGTGACGCGACATGACGTCATTTGACGATTGCGAAAATGCTTAAGATGGCTTCTATTTCTTTACTATACCTACGTATCAACTCGGGCTATGACAGCTATTGCCAAAGTGGCTGAAAATGAAGCAAATCCAACATGTCGTAGGAGCACGTTAGCTATGACGTCATTTTTGACGCATACTTATCCCCTGCACCAAAAAAGTTACACACGGCAAAAAACTGTCCCTGAACACGACATGCAACGTCAAGCAACCCGAAAGTCGCCATACCTTGTAATAGCTGAGTAATAGCCTACGTAAGATATGTGACGTCATGACGTCATGGTGACGTTATGACATGACGCACGACAACGTCCAAGCGGCAATATGCCAAGCTTTACTGCCACAACTTATTCGATTAAAGAGCTAGGCGATAGAAAGATTAGTCCTTCAGCTATGGCTTGGCGAAATGGTCAAAAATTGCATTAGCTTATCATTGCGGAAACACGGAGACCGACGACAAGAACAAAGAACACTGTAAGCGAAGTGATATACCAACTAATTTGTTTCTTTTACTATTTTTCTGACCATCAATGTTCCCTACCATTTGACGCAAATATCACAGCTCTAGCTTGTTTTTCTGATTTTTGACGATTTTTTCAATATTGACACAATCTCCATTCACTCATCATTGGCGACCCCGCGAAGGTGCCGTCCCACTTCGGAGCGCTCTAACGCCATAACGACCCAACCTCCGCCTAATTGAAGCACTAAGTGATCTGAAGATGCTTATTGGCAACGAGTTGACGAAAAGATTGCAATTTTAGCATTTGTATCTGATTTCAGACGATTTTTCTTTAAATGGCCAGAATCTATATGTTTATCATTAGGCCAGTGGCTTCGTTGCCATGGAAACAAAAAGTAATATTGAGATCGCCGTGTTTTTCTTATAGCTTGCTTTGTGATGATAGTACCTCACTGTGTGGTGAAGGAGACTGAAAATTTTTGAACGAAAGTAGGTCATATTCGACCAAGTTCATTTTTCCCCATAGGATCCCATGTTAAACGATTTCGACTATATACCGAAAAGTAATAATGCTATGTCATAATGTTCACAGATTATGACTTAGCTTAGTATTATCCAACCACAGCTGCAAGCATTGAGCGATGGCTTGAATAGGACGCCCGTGGGAGCCGCTGCTACTGCCAAAAAGCCATATCTTTCACCATTGACAAAATTTCAAAAAAATCCTGTGACGTCACTTTTCTCTCCAATTGCATATGATAAGCACTGTTGCTACTAGGTATCATGTTTAACTAAGACAAAAATCCCGGTGTTGTTTGCTGGAGGCATTTGCGACATACGCGACAAAACATTTTTTCCCAGCCTAAAGATACCGCCTTTTTAACATGGGATGTCCCATAGAGAAATTCCCCCGGCCCTGGAACCAGAAGTAAGATAGGAACGTATTGTTTTTAGTTTGTAGCTATACGATGAACTACTTTTCCTACAATATAATGCTACTCTGGCATTTTTGTGATTTTTTTTAGATTTTTGATGATTTTTTGTAAGTACCGAAAGTGACGTCATCGTGACGTCACGTGACGTATCAGGAATCTCTAAAATTCAACACAACTCATCTCAATTCATATTTCTATGACATATTTGAACATCATAGCGATAGCTTGATGGCAAATGTACCAAAAAGCGAAAAAACTGACAGAGGTCATTTAGTGCATTTTCCGCAAAACCTATGACCTCGTTTTCCTCGAAAATGAGTATTACGCATCAAAAAGTGAACAATACACGATAGCTGCGACTTGAGGAGTAGCACATTTTGAAACTAACCGGAGATTTCTAGCTTTAGTATTAACGAAGATATAAGTGTTTTTAGTAAAAAAATTTAAAAAAATCGCTGTGACCTTGACCTTTGACCTTTGACCTTTTGACCTGCGTGACGAATGTGTTGTAGCCCTATTGCGTTGCTATTAGGCAATAACAATTGCAAACCGATATGTGGATCCGTAAGGACGCAATGAGACTTGTAATTTTCGAGTGAAACAGACATACTTACACATTACAAACAAACAAACAAACACGACCAACCGACATATGCCGAAAATTGAAAATTTCAATTTTCGTCATAACAAACAAGCACGACCAACCGACATATGCCGAAAATTGAAAATTTCAATTTTCGTCATAACAAGAGATATTCGACCATAGGTCGAGGACGAAAATCCATAAGTAAATTTGGAAGCTGTATTAATGGCGACGTTACGAGTCGTCAGGGCCAATGTCCGCTAAAGAGCCTTATAGGGGCAATTTGGGCTAAATGCTGCCTTCGACAGGCAGTGTGGCACTGTAGGCGGAGCTTAAATGGACATCCAGTTTGAAGCCAAAAGCGCTTCCCTTGAAGCAATATTAACGGTACTTTCCTACCTTTTATTTATTATGTCTTCGTGACTTCACGAACTTTATTTGACGATAACGACAATATTCACGATGGCTTCTATTTTGTTAAATATATCTACTTACGAAATCATGGGTGAACTCATGAACTTATGGGTGATGGTAGCTATTGCCAAATTACCTGAACATCAAGCAGGCCCAAACTTTCATAGGAGCACGTAAGCTATGACGTTGACGCACACTTAGCCTCCTCGCCATAAGGTGTCTCTGAAGACGACGTGTTTAAGTGAACATGAAATTTTGTTCTCAAGAGCGATTGCTTGACTCATTATGAATGTAGCTACGAATTTAACGTTTTATCTAATAATACCTCATCGTGACGTGACATGACGTCATTTGACGTTCGCAAAAATGCTCAAGATGGCTTTTATTTTTTTAATATGCCTACTTATCAACTCGGGTTGTGACAGCTATTGCCAAAGTGGCTGAAAATAAAGCAAACCAAATATTTCGTAGGAGCACGTTAGCTATGACGTCATTTTTGACGCATACTTATCCCCTGCGCTAAAAGAGTTACACACGGCACAAACTGTCCCTGAACACGACCTGCAACGTCAAGCGACCCGAAGGTCGCCATACCTTATAATAGCTGAGTAATAGCTTACGTAAGAACTGTGAGGTCATGACGTCATAGTGACGTTATGACGTGACGCACGACAACGTCCAAGTGGCAATACGCCAAGGTTTACTGCCACAACTTATTCGATTAAAGAGCTAGGCGATAGAAAGAATAGTCCTTCAGCTATGGCTTGACGAAATGACCAAAAGTTGCATTAGTTCATCATTGCGGAGACACGGAGACCTAGGTCAAGAACAAAGAACACTGCAGGCGAAGTGATATAGCAACTCATTTATTTCTTTTACTAGTTCTCTGAAGATCAATGGTCCCTACCATTTGGCGTAAAGATCACAGCTCTGGCATGTTTTTCCTAATTTTGACGTTTTTTTCAAGATGAACACAATCTCCATTCACTCATCATTGGTGGCCCCGCAAAGGTGTCGTCCCACTTTGAAGCGCTCTAGCGCCATAACTGCGCAACATTCAAGTGATCTATAGATGCTTATTGGCAACTAGTTGGCGAAAAGTTTGCAATTTTAGCATTTTTATCTGATTTTTCACGATTTTTCTTTTAATAGCAAGAATCTGTATGTTTATCATTAGGCCAGTGGCTTCGTTGCCATGGAAACAAAAATTAATACAAAGATCGCCGTGTTTTTCTTATAACTTGCTTTAAGGTGATATTACCTCACAGTGTGGTGAAGGAGACTGAAATAGCTTGAGCGGAAGTAGGTCATATTCACTCAAGTTCATTTTTCCCCATAGGATCTCATGTTAAACGATTTTGACTATATACCGAAAACTAATATGACTATGGAACCATGTGGATAGATTATGACTCAGCTTAGTATTATCCATCCACAGCTGCAAACATTGAGTGATGGCTTGAATAGGACGCCTGTGGGAGCCACTGCTAACACCAAAAGGCCGTATCTTTCACCATTGACCAAATTTCAAAAAAATCGTCACTATTTGATCCAATCGCATGCGGTAAGCACTGAGGCTACTATATATCATGTTTAACTAAGGAAAAAATCCCAGTGTGCCTTGATGGAGGCACTTGTGAAATACACGACAAAACAGTTTTCCTAGCCTGAAGATACAGCGCTTTAACGTGGGAAGTCCCATAGAGAAATGCCGTCGGCCCTGGAACCGGAAGTAAGATAGGAACATATTGTTTT
Organism: Arenicola marina; assembly: GCA_964019135.1. Classification (NCBI taxonomy): domain Eukaryota; kingdom Metazoa; phylum Annelida; class Polychaeta; family Arenicolidae; genus Arenicola; species Arenicola marina. Next base: position 35,948,150 of record OZ025260.1, on the reverse strand, counting down.
TAGCTTTAAGCTATACGAGGAACTACGTTCCCTACAATATGATGCTACTTTCTTATTTTTAGGATTTTTTTCTGATTTTTGACGATTTTTTTAAGTACCAAAAGTGCCGTCATCGTGACGTCACGTGACGCATCAGAGAACTCTAAGATTCGACACAACTCATCTCAATTCATATTTCTATAGCATATTAGAACATCATAGCGATAGCTTGATGGCAAATGTGCCCAAAAGCGAGAAAACTGACAGAGGTCATTTAGTGCGTTTTCCGCAAAACTTATTACCTCATTTTACTCGAAAACGAGTATTACGCATCAAAAGGTGAACAATACCCGAAAATTGCACCTTGAATGCTAGCATATCTTGAAACTGACCAGAGATCTGTAGCGTCAATATTAACGGAGATATAAGCGTTTTTAGTTATTTTTTCAAAAAATCGCTGTGACCTTGACCTTTGACCTTTTCATCTGGGTGACGAGTATGGTGTAGCCCTATAGCCTAGCTAGTAGATACTGAAGACTGCGAACCGATGTATGCCGCCGTTAGGTCACAAGACGACTTCCCGTTTTTTAGTGAAACAGACATAACAACACGACCAACTGACATATGACGAATTTTCGTCATAACAAGAGATATTTGAACATAGGTCGAGGACGAAAATACATAAGTACATTTAGGAGCTGTATTAATGGCGACGTTACGAGTCGTCAGGGCCAATTTCGGCTAAAGGGCCTTATAGGGGCAATTTGGGCTAAATGCTGCCTTCGACAAGCAGTGTGGCACTGTAGGCGGAGCTTAATTGGACATCCAGTTTGAAGCCAAGGCGATTCTCTTGAAGCAATATTAACGGTACTTTCGTATCTTTTATTTATTATGTCTTCGTGACTTCACGAACTTTATTTGACGATCACGATAATATTCGCGATGGCTTCTATTTTGTTAGGTATACCTACTTACGAAATCATGGGTGAACTCATGAACTTGTGGGTGATGGTAGCTATTGCAAAATTAGATGAACATAGAGCAGGCCCAAACTTCCGTAGGAGCACGTAAGCTATGACGTTGACGCTCATTTAGCCCCCTCGCCATAGGTGTCTCTGAAGACGACGTGTTTAAGTGAACATGAAATTTTGTTCTCAAGAGCGATTGCTTGACTCATTATGAATGGCGCTACGAATTTTACTTTTCATCTAATAATACGTCATCGTGACGTGACATGACGTCATTTGACGTTCGCGCAAATGCTCAAGATGGCTTCTATTTCTTTAATATGTCTACTTAGCAACTCGGGTTATGACAGCTATTGCCAAAGTGGCTGAAAATAAAGCAAACCCAACATTTCGTAGGGGCACGTTAGCTATGACGTCATTTTTGACGCATACTTATCTCCTGCGCCAAAAGTTACACACGGCACAAACTGTCCCTGAACACGACCTGCAACGTCAAGTGACCCGAAAGTCGCCATACCTTATAATAGCTGAGTAATAGCTTACGTAAGATGTGTGACGTCATGACGTCATAGTGACGTTATGACGTGATGCACGACAACGTCTAAGTGGCCGTTACGCCAAGGTTTACTGCCACAACATATTCGATTGAAGAGCTAGGCGATAGAATGAATAGACCTTCAGCTATGGCTTGACGAAATGGCCAAAAGTTGCATTAGTTCATCATTGCGGAGACACGGAGTCCTAGGACAAGAACAAAGAACACTGCATGCAAGTGATATAGCAACTCATTTGTTTCGTTTGCTAGTTCTCTGCCGATCAATGGTCCCCAACATTTGGCGTAAAGATCACAGCTCTGGCATGTTTTTCTTAATTTTGACGTTGTTTTAAAGATGGACACAATCTCCGTTCACTCATCATTGGGGGCCCCGCGAAGGTGTCGTCCCACTTCGGAGCGCCCTAGCGCCATAACTAGACAACCTCCGCCTAATTAAAGCACTAAGTAATCTGAAGATGCTTATTGGCAACTAGTTGGCGAAAAGAATGCAATTTTACCATTTTTATCTGATTTTTGACGATTTTTCTTTCAATGGGCAAGAATCTGTATGTTTATCATTGGGCCAGTGGCTTCGTTGCCATGGAAACAAAAAGTAATACAGAGATCGCCATGTTTTTCTTATAACTTGCTTTAAGGTGATATTACCTCACTGTGTGGCAAAGGAGACTGAAATAGCTTGAGCGGAAGTAGGTCATATTTGATCAAGTTCATGTTTCCCCATAGGATCCCATGTTAAACTATTTCGACTATATACCGAAAAGTAATGTGGCTATGAAACCATGTTGACAGATTATGATTCAGCTTAGTATTATCCATCTACAGCTGCAAGCATTGAGTGATGGCTTGAATAGGACACCCGTGGGAGCCTCTGCTAACACCAAAAAAGCCGTATCTTTCACCATTGGCCAAATTTTAAAAGAATCTTGTGACGTCACTATTCGACACTATTGATCATGACATATTAATCAAAAAAATAAATCATTACGGAATCCGCGGAATGGCCCTGAGTTTACTGGAGAATTATTTAACAAATAGATCGCAATGTGTTTGTCTGGATGACGTCACGTCAAACATGACGAACATAACGACAGGTGTACCACAAGGTTCCATTCTAGGACCATTATTATTCATAATTTATATTAATGACATAGAACAGTGGAGTAAATTCTTTAAATATATAATATATGCGGATGATACCACGCTTTTCTTTTCACTTAACTTATCGACAACTGGAACATCCTCTATTATTATAAATGCAGAACTTAGAAAAATAAATGAGTGGTTGTCTGCAAATCGGCTAGTTCTTAACATAGAGAAATCTAAATATATGCTATTTTATACGCCACAAAGAAAAGTAAACCCAATAGAGTTGTCAATTAACAATACGCATTTGGAGTGTGTTGATGAATTCAATCTGTTGGGTATCACCATAAGTAAACATCTTAAGTGGCATAATCATGTAAGAAAAATTGCAAACAAAATAAACAAATCCATTGGCATTATGCATAGACTGAAACATATCCTTCCCCAACACGTTTTACTAAGCCTGTATAATTCATTGATTCTGCCTCATATAACAACAGGGGTCCTGCTATGGGGTTATGATAACACCAGTTTGTTTAGATTACAGAAAAAGGCAATGAGGGCAATTACGCTAAGTAAATGGAATGCGCACTCCGAGCCTCTATTTAAACAACTGCGATGCCTAAAGATAACAGACATACATAAACTACAGCTGCTAAAATTTTATTACAAACAAAAGAAGGGAATTCTTCCAGAATACTTTTTGAATCTACCGCTTACTTCGCTTTGTGATATACACCATCATAATACCAGACGTAAATCGTATGTCTTTACCAGTAGAGCCAGACATTCCTTTGCTCTTAAGTGTATCAGACATAGTCTTGTTGATCTAATTAATAATGAGCCCACCAGTGTTCTCTCTAAAATAGACACGCACAGCATACATGGATTCGCAAACTACAACAAAATCATTATTCTAGATAATTACTCCTACGACTGTACCATTGAAAACTGCTGCATATGCCAGTATTAACATTTATTTATGGAGGGGTAAGTGTTTGTTTTGGAGAGGTGGGTCTAATGATGGGGGTGGTTCGTTAAAATTTAGTCCAAACGTTTACCCTCTGTATGATACGTTTTGTTTGTTTTTATGTTCTATTTGCGTGTTCCGCCATCTAAGCATTTTTTTGTGTGAACTGATATTATAAGGTGGCCAGGCGTTAGCGATTAATTAATCTTAGCCTGTGTCTCCTAACCTGCAATACCTATGTAATGCGTATGTATTCATGTAACAACAGATTTATTTGTTTTGGTTAAATAAATGAAATGAACTCTGAACTCTGAACTCTGCTCTAATTGCATATGGTAAGCACTGTGGCTACTAGACGTCATGTTCAACGAACGAAAAAATCGCGGTGTTGTTTGCTGGAGGCACTTGTGAAATGCGCGACAAAACATTTTTCCCAGCCTAAAGATACAGCGCTTTAACATGGGAAGTCCCATAGAGAAATGTCGTCGGCCCTGGAACCGGAAGTAAGATAGGAACGTATTGTTTTTAGCTTGTAGCTATACGAGGAACTACTTTTCCTACAATATAATGCTACTCTCGCATTTTTGTGATTTTTTTCGGATTTTGGATGATTTTTTGTAAGTACCGAAAGTGACGTCATCTTTCTATGACATATTTGAACATCATAGCGATAGCTTGATGGCAAATGTGCCAAAAATCGAAAAAAACTGACAGAGGTCATTTAGTGCGTTGTCGGAAAAACCTATGACCTCGTTTTCCTCGAAAATGAGTATTACGCATCAAAAAGTGAACAATACAAGAAAGCTGCGCCTGGAAGGGTAGCACATTTTGAAACTAACCAGATATAAGTGTTTTTAGTTATTTTAAAAAAAATTGCTGTGACCTTGACCTTTGACCTTTCGACCTGCGTGACGAATATGTTGTAGCCCTATTGCGTTGCTATTAGGCAATAACAATTGCAAACCGATATGTGCATCCGTAAGGACGCAATGAAACTTGTAATTTCCGAGTGGAACAGACATACTTACACATTACAAACAAACAAACACGACCAACCGACATATGCCGAAAATTGAAAATTTCAATTTTCGTCATAACAAACACACAAGCAAACACGACCAACCGACATATGCCAAAAATATCTTGTCAAGTTACCGGGAGTAGCATCTGTCAGAAGTACTCTTGTTAGCATCCAACTGTGAGCTACAAGTTGACTTCACCTGCCTTTTACAGTTAAGGTTCACCCACGGTTTTGACCATTCGACGCATTTTGGCTATTGGCTAGCCACGCGTACCTAAATTATTTGTGTGGGGTTCCCGTCATCCCATAGTCTGAGGCTCCGATCCAATAACGGACGGTATTTACCTGGTAAGTAAATAATACGCCTCGCCTTCCATATTATCGCTACTTCGTCTGTAGTCGGTCCTTTGTTGACCGAGCGACTGCATTCAGTTTGTATTATGAGTTGGCCCACCCGCCCCAACCCGGCTTGTACATAACCATCGGTTTAGGCCTTATTCCTCACCGCGACCACTCCTTGGTTTGGCCTTCTCATTCTATGCTCACATTTTGGCTCTGAATTACTCATTTGCAGTTTTAGTTTTGCGTGCACAGAACACACGGTGGGTCGGTATAAAAGGCAGTAGCCTTCTTGGCGACTTCACTCGATGCCTCTGCCACGCCAGGTAACCAAGACTCTATAGGTTCACTGAACTAGGTATGATTTTCTATACCGTTTCAGTATTTTCACCAAGCCTATTGCTATCAGAGTCTGGTAGATCGCTGTTGGGCCATTTCGCCGCCATGCTAGCTGATCGGGGCCGCCTTCTCGACTGGGGTTTGTTATGAATCCTATGTTGTGGGGCGGCGACTCGATCGGCTAGTTTGGTGTGCAATCAGAAACAGCGATGAGACGTGAACGGCCCCTGATGAAGACACGTCTTATTCGGTCCCCTGAAACCTTGGTTTCAGTATTCATCTCATATTTACCCTCACGGGGTCTCCATTTTCATTCATAAGTGTGCAATGTGGCAATTGTTCACGATTGTTCACTGTTGTTTTGGCCTATTTTGATCTATTCTCGTTTAGGCCTGTTTTGATCCATTTCATTTTCCCCAGACCTGTTTTCATCTGTTATATGTTTTCCCCAGATCTGTTTTTGGCCTGTTTTTATCTATTATATTGTTATCCTGGACTTACCTACAGCTTGTGGTTTACCCTGTGCCCGTGCGTTTCTTTTTTACACACATACACACAAGCAAACACGACCAACCGACATATGCCGAAAATTGAAAATTTCAATTTTCGTCATAATATATATATATAGAAACAGACAAAAAAACACGACCGTCCGACATATGACGAAAATTTTCAATTTTCGTCATAACAAGACTGATGATTAGCCACCAGGGATTGGAGCCACGGGCTCCAGGCGGATGACTTAAGCTCCAGCCCCCTCGTAGACGTCAAGGTGATGGGGGACATCGATTACCGTCTTACCCCCACTAAGTACCCGAGCGCTCGTTTCCACGGCAATTGTTCGGCGTGACAGCGTCGGCTGTTACGAGAGTTGACGCCTCCCCGAAGAAGATGCAGCCATTCGACACTTTAACCAGATCGCTGCCATGTGGCGGCGGGTGGGGGAAGAGGTAGGGCGGGGGGGGGGGCAGTTTTCTTGATATGGGACCTTCGGCGCTGCTGCGATTACGCAACCTGTAATAGCGATAACTAGTGATGGGGGAGGGCGGGGGTGAAGGGGTAGTACCGTGGCGCGGCTCCCCGATCTCATCAGTCGTCCCATCCTATTAGATTACCTCCTATCCACCTTCGAGGCTTTTCCACATCCTTCCTTCCGTTATTGTGCAGTGGTCCAGCTTGGCGTATGTAGCCTGACGAATACTGTGGCGTCCGCTTCTTGACACCTAACTTCACTAGAACATTTTTAAACGGGACACTATGACTAAAGCTTGTTTTCTGCCACTGTCTATCACATCATCGTGCGCGTAAGATAACAAGATTTAACCGTTCCACGAAGATTCTAGATTGAAGAATGAATTATTTCGTGCTTTGGAAAAAAAATGACGATCCGCGGAGAGGAGGTGGGGAGGGCAGTCACACCCAAATGTCGCAACAATGGGTGTGATAACTTAAGCTAAAGTTGAGTACAATTTGCGCTGCCCTCCACGCCCAAATAGGAGGGGGGTTAGGGCGTACATTTTGGATCCGCCAGTATATTTTGTTTCTGTATTCTTTTTTCTTGTATGATTTGCGAGAATAATCGTTTATTTTTACGTGCTGTACAAGACAATAATAATTATAGTAGTTAGTATTAGTATTAGATAACCAAGACTTTACACTCAGTCGCTCCGCTTGTTCGGTGACATTGTATGGAGCAAGTCAAGGTGAAGGTCAATATGGCCACAAACCACGCAGGCGTCCTGGAGACGAAATGACGTTAAACTGGGCAAAAGTTCCACCATCGTCCTTACGATATTTGTGGTACATAGTATGTGGCGATTATCGTTAAGCGGGACGAATGCTGTAGCCAATGAAATGTGTGCCGCTGCGAAACACGCGAATTGTGTGAGCCTCCTGCCCCAGGGGTGTCAACACGAGATGTTGTTAATGGAGGGGCTCAGGGTAAGCCTCTCGGGGGGCCTTGGGTGGTGTCTGTCTCCTGCGGGTGGGATGGCTTATTGCGGGGGGGGGGGGGCGTCGGAGGTCATGGGTAGGTGTTACGAATAGCACGCGAGAATCGTGGAAGTGGAAAACCCAAATAGTGAAGCTATTAAGATTTCAGACGACGGGAGCGAATCAATAATCCATGAATGCAGTGCTACAATTGGGCGAGCCGCGGAGGTGGGGTTTGGGGGGTGGGGGGGGGGGTGGCGTTGAACTCTTGCCATGTCTCTCTGGATACCGAGGGTCGCAGCCAAAAACAGGGGGTCACAGCAAACTAGGAGGGGCAGGGGAGCCTCAAGAGAAGAGGGGGAGGGTCCAAATAAAAGGAATACAATTAAACCGGCCTCCACGGTAGAAGAGGGGAGGGTTGGATTTGCCCCCCCCCCCCCCATCTGATCTGTCTGGCTTATTTCACTAGTACTTTCTTGCCCTCTTTCCGACCCCTCTCTGTCTGGTTATAATAATCCGTTTATTGCCACAAATTACATTCATTCGGTACATTTTTACAAAACATTTATCGTGACAAGAGCAGAAGCCAAAGGGTATTTCGCTCGTATTTGTTAACGTGTTTTGAGCTGAAAATGATTTGCAAGCAATTAGCTAATAAAGAAAGAAACGCGATAAAAGAACGGTTTCACTAGTACTTGCTTGCCCTCTCTCCGATCCCTCTCTCTCTGGTTATAAACCATCGAGTTTTTTCTTTTGTCTGACTTATGCGTCCTTGGCTCATATACCTCTGGCCCACTAGTCTCAGCGGCAATCTACTTCATCCTGCCATATGGCGGGCCCCCGGGGGCCACTACATTCCTAAGGGGGTCATATGGAGAGCGAGAGAAAAGAGTATGATTTAGTGGTCATTGAAAGGAAACTGTTTGGTTGAAAGGGCATCCAAAATAGACACTGACTGTCTTGCAAGGTATATCGATATCAACTGGAATATGTAGTCAAAAGCTGTCATTTTCAGTCTCAGATGGGCACATCAAGAGAAACTGCAGATGTCTGTCCCGGGGATTGAGAAAAAACAGGCGAAAAAGGGGTCATTTGGGCGGCACATATGTATTTCCCTAACTATATGTAGCCCCGCCCGCCCCCCCACCCCCTCCCATGAGCGCCGTAACTGCCACTTACTGCAGACACGACGGACCAACGTGAACAGAGCAGCCCACGGATGGCCGTACCCGTCCACACTCGCCTTTCAATGGAGGGTTGTGTAGCGTGCTCAGCAAGCAGCCGTCAGACTCAGTCCGAAGGAGGCTGACCTGTCGCGGAGGCTTTTTACCGTTCCCATCCCAAGGGTGCTGACCTTTACTGTCTGACCGTCAACTTCTCTTGTACGGAGGGCCTCAGTGATGTATTAGATGAGGGGGAGGGGGTGGAACAGAGTGGGTGTGAATGTGGGTGGTTAGTGGGTGGGTGGTTGGGTGCATGACCACAAGCTGTGGTACGCGATCCAGACGGCTGAGTGTGACCTACGGCCCGCCATGACCTTGAACTTGGCCCGAAATGATGGCCTTGCACGTCGACGCATAACAAACGAAAACGCAGACTATGCTCACAAATTGTAAGTGAACGACTTGCATAATTAGACACTGCGTGTATAAGGCTTGGAACGGAAGCTGTAAATATTTGCCTATCACCAAAGAAAGATATCGTATTAAAACTGCCGTTGTGCAACAAAGGTTTTGGATCGCATGCCTTTGTGTTGGCATAAGAGGATGATGTGGTCATTTCTGTTGGCGACCGCAGATGTTGGGCCGGAAGGTCAGCGGCTCCGCGTCATTGGAGTCAAGCCGGGAAAGAGGCTCCTGTTCACTTAGCGGTTTGAAACATAAATCGTCTTTATTCTCCAATTCTGACCAACAATGGTACATGGCACAAGAGTCGTGCCTAACAGGTAGTAATGGTGAGAGTCATTTATATTATTGCGTATGCCTTATTTTTCCTTTAATCTTAGTCTTACGTATCTCAGCTTTTGTTTTTGGTACATACTGGCTACCCCTTTCTTGTGGCATGTATATATATATATATTCAGATTAGACTGTGCTAAACGTGATATATATAGTAAAGCCACCCTGATGAACCCCCACGCACGAGTGCCCACGGGAAGTTCTTTTTAAGTAGAAAGCGAGCACACGTATGGCACGGGAGGCAAGCTGGGGAGCAATATACATTACATCGCGGACACCCTATAACCTGAAGGCTATATACATGTAGTTACTTCGTGCATTCTGACGTGCAACGTGCAACAACGACCTTTAACACTCTATTTTCTGTCGACGGTTTCATTTTCGGCTGTATCGTAGTACTTCAGCGATGGATATTACAAATCACTAGAAACAGGAAAAGGGACTGAGCAACAGGTGAGTACATATGGAATATGGCTCTGCAGACGACGGGAGTTCACTGCCGTCCACCCAATGTAACACGACATGTGTGGCTCACTATATCCCACCTCCCCATTTACTAGGTCCTCGTGTGAAAGGTCTTCTGTCTTCGTCTTCAACAGTCTAATTTAAGTTTCGGTTGTGTACCACGTTCCATACTTACCTACCTGGTAGTGATTGTGTAAATGGCGTTATTGTATGTAGGTCTGCTGTGTTTTCTAATGACGTGTAAGGGATAAACCGTTTTCGGGCGACAACGCACCCTATCAGCGGCCGTGCCCATCGGGAAAGGATGAACTTGACCATCGGAGAGGTCATTTCCGGGCAACTGTTCCTTACCCGGCATGGCCCGTGATCTGTATGGTCCTCGCACGGCCTCTTGTTACAGGCTGACGTGGCCGCTATCGTCGGGTCGCTCCATCTGATGTGTTAGTCGACCTAACACCCTTGTTCATTCAGAGCCCCAAAACCCCTCTGTCCTTCCCTTTGGCAGGACCGTCTTGGCCCTGCATGGACGCATCACGTCCTGCCCCCGGTTTAAAGTGAATGGCGTGCCGCAATCTCACTTCCCCTGGCGGCAGGAGCTGACTCCCACTGGACGCGCAGCAAGGCTGATAGGTCACCTCTCCCACCCCCCTCTTCCCCTTCCTTTCTCTCACCGTCCCACCCCCCTTCCCCCTCTCCTCCCCCTCCCACCATCCCCTTTCACTCCTGCCCCCTTGCCCCGCCTTATTCCCTGCCTCTTCCCCATCTGTCTCTCCCCCCTATCCCTGGCCGCTGTACCTTGCCACACTCCCTCTCCCTCTCCCCTCCCCCGTCCCCCGTCTCCCTCCCACTTCTTCCTTCTCCTCCTCTACCCCCCCCCCCGCCCTACGGTACCCTCCACCGGCTCCCACATCCACGGCTCTTCCGCCAGTTTCTCTACCAGACGTCGCTGCGATACCAGTTCCCGTTTGCGACCTGCCCACTACGTATCTTCTCGTCATTTCTCATCCCATGCTAAAGCAAATCCTAGTTCAAAGGCAATTATATCTTTGAACTCATTTGCGTCGGTAAGTTTCCTTGGCAAATCGAAGAAATTTGCATTTGAATTGACCCAAAAAAGTATTACATCTTCCTCTTAATATCGGTCAGTGTCAGTCAGACTGAACATCGGGGTTCTCCGTTATAACGGAAATGGGACCGAGAAAACCTCGCGGAGTATTTCGCAGTTGCTAATTAACCATCTGAAATATATAATGTTTACAACCAAAACGTATATGTGGCACTTCTGTAAATAATCTGTAATTTCTTCTTTAAGAGGGAGTAGAGAGTAGCTTTCACCATCTGTCCAGGTTGTGCTCCCTGAAAGACCAGGAAGAACTCTATCAGTCTAGATCCACACCCGTCCATCCCTCTACCCACTCCGAACACACACCACCATCCCTCAACCCACTACAAGCAGACCCCTCCATCCCTCTACCCACTCCGACCACACCCCTCCATCCCTCTACCCACTCCGACCACACCCCGCCATCCCTCTACCCACTCCAACCACACCCATCCATCCTCCTAGCCACTACAACCACACCCCTCCATCCCTCTACCCACTCCGACCACACACCACCATCCCTCTACCCACTCCGACCACACCCGTCCATCCCTCTACCCACTCCGACCACACACCTCCATCCCTCAACCCACTCCGACCACACACCTCCATCCCTCTACCCACTCCGACCACACACCCCCATCCCTCTACCCACTCCGACCACACCCGTCCATCCCTCTACCCACTCCGACCACACACCTCCATCCCTCAACCCACTCCGACCACACACCTCCATCCCTCTACCCACTCCGACCACACACCCCCATCCCTCTACCCACTCCGACCACACACCACCATCCCTCTACCCACTCCGACCACACCCGTCCATCCCTCTACCCACTCCGACCACACACCTCCATCCCTCAACCCACTCCGACCACACACCTCCATCCCTCTACCCACTCCGACCACACACCCCCATCCCTCTACCCACTCCGACCACACACCTCCATCCCTCTACCCACTCCGACCACACCCCTCCATCCCTCTACCCACTCCGACCACACACATCCATCCCTCTACCCACTACAACCACACCCCTCCATCCCTCAACCCACTCCGACCACACACCTCCATCCCTCTACCCACTACAACCACACCCGTCCATCCCTTAACCCACTCCGACCACACACCTCCATCCCTCAACCCACTCCGAACACACACCTCCATCCCTCCACCCACTACAACCACACCCCTCCTTCCGTCAACCCACTCCGACCACACACCTCCATCTCTCTACCCACTCCGGCCACACCCCTCCATCCCTCAACCCACTCCGACCACACACCTCCATCCCTCAACCCACTCCGACCACACACCTCCATCTCTCTACCCACTCCGACCACACCCCTCCATCCCTCAACCCACGCCGACCCTCAACCCACTCCGGCCACACCCCTCCATCCCTCAACCCACTCCGACCACACACCTCCATCTCTCAACCCACTCCGACCACACACCTCCATCCCTCTACCCACTCCGACCACACCTCTCCATCGCTCTACCCACTCCAACCACACCCCTCCATCCCTCAACCCACTCCGACCACACACCTCCATCCCTCTACCCACTCCGACCACACACCTCCATCCCTCAACCCACTCCGACAACACACCTCCATCCCTCAACCCACTCCGACCACACCCCTCCATCTCTCTACCCACTCCGACCCCACCCCTCCATCCCTCTACCCACTCCGACCACACCCCTCCATCCCTCTACCCACTCCGACCACACACATCCATCCCTCTACCCACTACAACCACACCCCTCCATCCCTCAACCCACTCCGACCACACACCTCCATCCCTCTACCCACTACAACCACACCCGTCCATCCCTCAACCCACTCCGACCACACACCTCCATCCCTCAACCCACTCCGACCACACCCCCCCATCCCTCTACCCACTCCGACCACACACCTCCATCGCTCAACCCACTCCGACCACACCCGTCCATCCCTCTACCCACTCCGACCGCACCCCTCCATCCCTCTACCCACTCCGACCACACACCTCCATCCCTCTACCCACTCCGACCACACAGCTCCATCCCTCAACCCACTCCGACCACACACCTCCATCCCTCTACCCACTCCGACCACACCTCTCCATCCCTCAACCAACTCCGACCACACACCTCTATCTCTCTACCCACTCCGACCACACCCCTCCATCCCTCAACCCACGCCGACCACACACCTCCATCCCTTAACCCACTCCGACCACACAGCTCCATCCCTCAACCCACTCCGACCACACACCTCCATCCCTCTACCCACTCCGACCACACCCCTCCATCCCTCAACCCACTCCGACCACACACCTCTATCTCTCTACCCACTCCGACCACACCCCTCCATCCCTCAACCCACGCCGACCACACACCTCCATCCCTTAACCCACTCCGACCACACAGCTCCATCCCTCAACCCACTCCGACCACACCCCTCCATCCCTCTACCCACTCCGACCACACCCCTCCATCCCTCAAACCACTCCGACCACACACCTCTATCCCTCAACCCACTCCGACCACACACCTCCATCTCTCTACCCACTCCGACCACACCCCACCATCCCTCAACCCACGCCGACCACACACCTCCATCCCTCAACCCACTCCGACCGCACCCCTCCATCCCTCAACCCACGCCGACCACACACCTCCATCCCTCTACCCACACCGATCACACCCCTCCATCCCTCAACCCACGCCGACCACACCCCTCCATCGCTCTACCCACTCCAACCACACCCCTCCATCCCTCTACCCACTACGACCACACCCTTCCATCCCTCTACCCACTCCGACCACACACATCCATCCCTCTACCCACTACAACCACACCCCTCCATCCCTCAACCCACGCCGACCACACACCTCCATCCCTCTACCCACACCGATCACACCCCTCCATCCCTCAACCCACGCCGACCACACCCCTCCATCGCTCTACCCACTCCAACCACACCCCTCCATCCCTCTACCCACTACGACCACACCCTTCCATCCCTCTACCCACTCCGACCACACACATCCATCCCTCTACCCACTACAACCACACCCCTCCATCCCTCAACCCACTCCGACCACACACCTCCATCCCTCAACCCACTCCAACCACACCCCTCCATCCCTCTACCCACTCCGACCACACCCCTCCATCCCTCAACCCACTCCGAACACACACCTCCGTCTCTCTACCCACTCCGGCCACACCCCTCCATCCCTCAAACCACTCCGACCACACACCTCTATCCCTCAACCCACTCCGACCACACCCCTCCATCCCTCAACCCACGCCGACCACACACCTCCATCCCTCTACCCACACCGACCATACCCCTCCATCCCTCAACCCACTCCGACCACACACCTCCATCCCTCAACCCACTCCGGCCACACCCCTCCATCCCTCAACCCACTCCGACCACACACCTCCATCCCTCAACCCACTCCGACCACACACCTCCATCCCTCAACCCACTCCAACCACACCCCTCCATCCCTCAACCCACTCCGACCACACACCTCCATCCCTTAACCCACTCCGACCACACACCTCCAACCCTTAACCCACTCCGACCACACAGCTCCATCCCTCAACCAACTCCGACCACACACCTCCATCCCTCTACCCACTCCGACCACACCCCTCCATCCCTCAACCCACTCCGACCACACACCTCCATCTCTCTACCCACCCCGACCACACCCCTCCATCCTCCTAGCCACTACAACCACACACCTCCATCTCTCAACCCACGCCGACCACACCCCTCCATCCCTCTACCCACACCGACCACACCCCTCCATCCCTCAACCCACTCCGACCACACACCTCCATCTCTCTACCCACACCGACCACACCCCTCCATCCCTCAACCCACGCCGACCACACCCCTTCATCGCTCTACCCACTCCAACCACACCCCTCCATCGCTCTACCCACTCCAACCACACCCCTCCATCCCTCTACCCACTCCAACTACACCCCTCCATCGCTCTACCCGGGGGCCTCCCTGGTGTAGTGGTTAGCGCACTAGACCGCAGATCAATAGGTCCTGGGTTCGAATCCGGGCTCGGGCACCTAATCTGGGGCATGTTTCATTCCTTCATCCTTCATCGTCTCGGGAGGTTCCTTGGCCCAATTTAGCCTGTATGTGCACAAAAGTGGCCTAAAACACCAACATTCCATTCCATTCCATCGCTCTACCCACTCCAACCACACCCCTCCATCGCTCTACCCACTCCGACCACACACCTCCATCCCTCAACCCACTCCGACCACACACCTCCATCTCTCTACCCACTCCGACCACACCCCTCCATCCCTCAACCCACGCCGACCACACACCTCCATCCCTCTACCCACACCGACCACACCCCTCCATCGCTCTACCCACTCCAACCACACCCCTCCATCGCTCAACCCACTCCAACCACACCCCTCCATCCCTCTACCCGCTCCAACCCCACCCCTCCATCGCTCTACCCAGTCCAACCACACCCCTCCATCGCTCTACCCACTCCAACCACACCCCTCCATCCCTCTACCCACTCCAACCACACCCCTCCATCGCTCTACCCACTCCAACCACACCCCTCCATCCCTCAACCCACGCCGACCACACACCTCCATCCCTCTACCCACACCGACCACACCCCTCCATCGCTCTACCCACTCCAACCACACCCCTCCATCGCTCAACCCACTCCAACCACACCCCTCCATCCCTCTACCCGCTCCAACCCCACCCCTCCATCGCTCTACCCAGTCCAACCACACCCCTCCATCGCTCTACCCACTCCAACCACACCCCTCCATCCCTCTACCCACTCCAACCACACCCCTCCATCGCTCTACCCACTCCAACCACACCCCTCCATCGCTCTACCCACTCCAACCACACTCCTCCATCCCTCAACCCACGCCGACCACACACCTCCATCCCTCTACCCACACCGACCACACCCCTCCATCGCTCAAACCACTAACCACACCCCTCCATCGCTCTACCCACTCCAACCACACACCGCCATCCCTCTACCCACTACAAGCAGACCCCTCCATCCCTCTACCCACTCCAACTACACCCATCCATCCCCCTAGCCACTCCAACCACACCCCTCCATCCCTCTACCCACTCTAACCACACCCCTCCATCCCTCTACCCACACCAACCACACCCCTCCATCGCTCTACCCAGTCCAACCACACCCCTCTGTCGCTCTACCCACTCTAACCACACCCTTCCATCTCTCTACCCACTCCAACCACACCCCTCCATCCCTCTACCCACTCCAACCACACCCCTCCATCGCTCAAACCACTAACCACACCCCTCCATCGCTCTACCCACTCCAACCACACCCCTCCATCGCTCTACCCACTCCAACCACACCCTTCCATCCCTCTGCCTACTCTAACCACACCCCTCCATCGCTCTACCCACTCCAACCACACCCCTCCATCCCTCTACCTACTCCAACCACACCCCTCCATCGCTCTACCCACTCCAACCACACCCCTCCATCGCTCTACCCACTCCAACCACACCCCTCCATCGCTCTACCCACTCCAACCACACCCCTCCATCCCTCTACCCACTCCAACCACACCCCTCCATCGCTCTACCCACTCCAACCACACCCCTCCATCGCTCTACCCACTCCAACCACACCCCTCCATCCCTCTACCCACTCCAACCCCACCCCTCCATCGCTCTACCCAGTCCAACCACACCCCTCCATCGCTCTACCCACTCCAACCACACCCCTCCATCCCTCTACCCACTCCAACCACACCCCTCCATCGCTCTACCCACTCCAACCACACCCCTCCATCGCTCAACCCACTCCAACCACGCCCCTCCCTAACTCTACCCACTCCAACCACACCCCTCCATCGCTCTACCCACTCCAACCACACCCCTCCATCGCTCTACCCACTCCAACCACACCCCTCCATCGCTCTACCCACTCCAACCACACCCCTCCATCCGTCTACCCACTCCAACCACACTCCTCCATCGCTCTACCCACTCCAACCGCACCCCTCCATCGCTCTACCCACTCCAACCACACCCCTCCATCGCTCTACCTACTCCAACCACACCCCTCCATCACTCTACCCACTCCAACCGCACCCCTCCATCGCTCTACCCACTCCAAACACATCCCTCCATCCCTCTACGCACTCCAACCACACCCCTCCATCCCTCTACCCACTGCAACCATACCCCTCCATCCCTCTACCCACTGAAACCACACCCCTCCATCGCTCTACCCACTCCAACCACACCCCTCCATCGCTCTACCCACTCCAACCACACCCCTCCATCGCTCTCCCCACTCCAACCACACCCCTCCATCCCTCTACCCACTCCAACCACACCCCTCCATCGCTCTACCCACTCCAACCATACCCCTCCATCGCTCTACCCACTCCAACCACACCCCTCCATCCCTCTACCCACTCCAACCACACCCCTCCATCGCTCTACCCACTCCAACCAAACCCCTCCATCGCTCTACCCACTCCAACCACACCCCTCCATCGCTCTACCCACTCCAACCACACCCCTCCATCCCTCTACCCACTCCAACCACACCCCTCCATCGCTCTACCCACTCCAACCACACCCCTCCATCGCTCTACCCACTCAACCCCACACCCCTCCATCCCCCTACCCACTCCAACCACACCCCTCCATCGCTCTACCCACTCCAACCACACCCCTCCATCGCTCTACCCACTCCAACCACACCCCTCCATCGCTCTACCCACTCCAACCACACCCCTCCATCGCTCTACCCACTCCAACCACACCCCTCCATCGCTCTACCCACTCCAACCATACCCCTCCATCGCTCTACCCACTCCAACCACACCCCTCCATCGCTCTACCCACTCCAACCACACCCCTCCATCGCTCAACCCACTCCAACCATACCCCTCCATCGCTCTACCCACTCCAACCACACCCCTCCATCCCTCTACCCACTCCAACCACACCCCTCCATCGCTCTACCCACTCCAACCAAACCCCTCCATCGCTCTACCCACTCCAACCACACCCCTCCATCGCTCTACCCACTCCAACCACACCCCTTCATCGCTCTACCCACTCCAACCACACCCCTCCATCGCTCTACCCACTCCAACCACACCCCTCCATCCCCCTACCCACTCCAACCACACCCCTACATCCCTCTACCCACTCCAACCACACCCCTTCATCCCTCTACCCACTCCAACCACACCCCTCCATCCCTCTACCCACTGCAACCACACCCCTCCATCCCTCTACCCACTCCAACCACACCCCTCCATCGCTCTACCCACTCCAACCACACCCCTCCATCGCTCTACCCACTCCAACCACACCCCTCCATCCCTCTACCCACTCCAACCACACCCCTCCATCCCTCTACCCACTCCAACCACACCCCTCCATCGCTCTACCCACTCCAACCACACCCCTCCATCCCTCTACCCACTCCAACCACACCCCTCCATCGCTCTACCCACTCCAACCACACCCCTCCATCGCTCTACCCACTCAACCCCACACCCCTCCATCCCCCTACCCACTCCAACCACACCCCTCCATCGCTCTACCCACTCCAACCACACCCCTCCATCACTCTACCCACTCCAACCACACCCCTCCATCGCTCTACCCACTCCAACCACACCCCTCCATCGCTCTACCCACTCCAACCACACCCCTCCATCGCTCTACCCACTCCAACCCCACCCCTCCATCGCTCTACCCACTCCAACCACACCCCTCCATCGCTCTACCCACTCCAACCACACCCCTCCATCCCCCTACCCACTCCAACCACACCCCTCCATCCCTCTACCCACTCCAACCACACCCCTCCATCGCTCTACCCACTCCAACCACACCCCTCCATCCCCCTACCCACTCCAACCACACCCCTCCATCCCTCTACCCACTCCAACCACACCCCTCCATCGCGCTAACACGCGTCTCAATCCATGGAATTCATTTCGTCGGAGTATGAAACATCAGTTGGTTCTCTGCGCTATTTCCTCTGTCGCGTGGTGTGTGTGTGGGGGGGGGGGGGGGGGGAGGGGGGCAGGCGGGGGGAACAGGGGGGGGGGGAGAAACTGGAATCATTCACCGCCATCGCCACGTCAACCACAGGATGGTTTGCCGCATAATAATACCACGTCCACTAAAATACAACCCTACACTATTTTATGGACCTCGTAACTCGCCACAATGTGGTCGCCACGACCGGACAGCGCTGTCACCCCAGACAGAAGGTGAATCAGCCACTTCCTAGGGTGACTGGGAGTCAGGGGGCACACCATAGTTTGTACCCCCCACCCCCCCCCCCCCCCCCCCGACCCTTCTTCCCCTAACGCACTATCCCAAAATTTATTTGAATTCACCGAATGGATTTGTCACCCTTTGATGCGACGTGACGTCCTCTATAGCTGTCCTCCCCTCCCCTCCCCCCACCCGCCGGCCCGCGGCTAGTCCGCCGTACCATTCCCCTGCTCAGCCAGCACCCTACCACTGTGTGTCATCATCCCCTCCCTCCCCCCACCCCCTGGCATACGGCTACTCTGTCCTACCATTCCCCTGCTCAGCCAGCACCCTACCACTCTGTGTCGTCATCCCCTCCCCCACCCCACCCCGCCGTCCTCTTCACATGTGAGGCTTACCACGAGGACCCCTGGTCGAGTACTCTGTCCGTGCATCCCATCTTGGTAAATCCCCCTCCCTCACCCAATGTTCCTCCCCTCACCTCACTCCACTGGCCCCGCACCCACACCTCGACCACCCCCCTCCCCTCTCCCGACGCTGACTTGAGCCTCGCGCCCAACCCGCGGCTTCACCCACCGTGTGATATGATCACCCTGGCAACCACCACTCCCCGCTGAGACCTACACCCCCATCTCAACCTCCCTCCACTCCCGCGCGACCCTCACCCTCAACCACACTGCCCCCCACCAGCGACCCAGCTGATTTTCTCATTGCATTTAGTTGCCTAGGCAACGGCAGCAATGGCTACCATGGGCGACACGGCGGCTAAAGACGCTCCGCAGCCGCGTTTTGTTGAGGGGGAGGGGAAGGAAAGTGGGGAGGCGGGGTTGCCGGGGTAGGTACACCGGGCAGACTGGGAAGGGCGAGTGGCTGGGTGCGTTGACAATGGCAGCCAGCTCGCCGGCTGGCCCAGGGTAGGTCAGAGCTGTAGTCATATCCCTGGTTACTCGCTTGCGAGGCACTGTCGTCGGCTGTTTGTTGTTACCCAAGCCCCTCGGTCTGGTATTGGAATCCTGATTGAGTCAGTCGCTCGGTTGATCGCGGGTGGGCACCATCAGTCAGTCGTCCGCTCGTTGTTAAATCAAACACGCTTACAGCACAGCCTATAATAATATCAGACAGCCAGCTTGTAGCGCCAACGTGGACCGACACGGCGCTCTTCCACCGCATGATACCCACGCCTGCATCAACAACCGAGCGTTGATTTCTCCGGGTCAACCGATCACGTTCACGTGCTGTGTGTGCATGGGATTAAATCTGCCCCCCAAAGGCAAAGTGTGGACATCTCTGCCACATACATCGTCATCCCACAGGGACACGCAGCGTTAACAGCGTGGTCGCTCAGGTAAGTTGTGCTGCACCCTGTGCTGTATCATCTTCCCGGTGCCTTTGCCCTGTGATCGACCCGGCTCTCGGGGCCGGGGGGGGTAGACACGCTTTAGGCGGGGCTTGTGTGTGGCTACGATTAGTGGGGGCCACGCCCTCATTTTTGTTGGCGCGCTGGGCACCCTTCCTGGGGCCGTTTGCACCAAGCGGTCGCAAACGGTGGTCGCAAATCTGAAACGCCGGACCTACAAACGCCGGACGTAGCACCGCCCTCTCTACGTCCGTGAGCTAACGTCGGTTGCACCAACCACAATTTAGGCGGTCGCACGGACGTCCTTGCTTACGCCCGCCCGCCGAAAGTTTCGGGTTTTCCCCGTTGGAATGTGTCATGTCTGTCATCACACTGACTCCGTGTCGTTCGCAGGGGCACGGTTCCCGCACAGGAGACGGTACCACATCGGTGCAAACTCATTTATTAAAGTCAAAGAACTACCGTTGCCAGATTGGGCGCGCAAAAGAGCCTTTTAGCACTGACTTTCACACTCCCGTAACAGTGGCATTTTAAGCAAGTAAGACGTATTTACTTCAAATTATTAGTTCATAACTTACATGAAGATGGGGTCATTGAACAATCCTGTTAATTTAATACACAAAAACTGTTGTTTGTAGCTGGTCATTATATGCACCATCCTTATGGTATTGACGCTAAAACTTGCTTTTAATGACAATACTGCACTATTGGTGGAAACCCTTTTTATGTAAAACATCTATCTATTGATGACTTATGGACACTACTGGCATAGATATTCAATAAATTAGTAAAATACTGCTTTAATTTCTTACTGTGGCTGCTGTTGTAATGAAACTGCACCCTGTACGAGTGATATATTGCTGTCTCAGTGCTGTAGAGTAATACCAAAGGAAGGATTGTTCAACCAATAACATTGAGTAATCGTTAAATTGTGCACAACAAAATAAGGAAATAAAAGTTGCATAAATAGTCCCGAAAAATTATTTCACAATATATTCATATTTGAAATAATTCTTTAAATGTGCTTTAGTCTATGCACAAATGATACAAGTTAAAGTTGCATGTGGAGCTCTTTCCCGCCAAAACTAGAGAGGTCAAAACACAAATAAGAATCAGTCCTTGAATCTTTCAAGATTGGTTTTGTCTATACTCCACCCATGCCAGACTGCCAAATAGTGTCTCTTAGCCTTGCCCGTGATATCAATTTACCACAAATTTTCATTTCAGTGGTAAACGTCATCAGTTTGTGTGCTTCGCGATGCTTTGTTATAAGTAGCAGTGCCGCGACAGAGTGCTGTGGTGTCGCGGGATAGACACGTTTGCCACACCACAGCCGAAACGGCGAGGTTTACCAGGTTTCTGAATTTATGGAATGAAACAATCGAGTTTTCTGCAAATTTTGATATAAATGTCGCCTGGGCTTAGTTTTGGCGGGAAAGAACTCGACATGCAACTTTAAGATTGAAAATATTTACTCATGTAAATATTGTGGTTAAACAAAGAAATGAGATGGTCTTGGTGGCTTTACCGATATACGACCACGGTACGCCTACCCCCTAGTGGTCGTATATTTACGCCCCCTATTGCGACCGCGTACGATTTGCGACCACGTCGTGCAACCGACGTATGGAGGGCGTACCGTATACGACCACGATACGACCGGCGTAAATTTTACGACCGCTTGGTGCAACCGGCCCAGGCTGTATAGGTCGGTGTGTTTTGAGGAATGGTCGTCGCGGAGTGAAAATAACAGTCGTAATAATCGAAGAGTATCTTTTGATTGACTTGAAGGTGCGGTATAACCCTTGGGGTATAAACGGGAGCTGAGAGAATGGCACATAGCGTTAAGATTCATTCTCATGGCTTGTTTGGGCCAGAGGACGATGTTAGTCTTGTTGTCGGCCTCTCTTATAACACAGCTACCGTCGCATCTGTAATGTAAGCGAGGGTTCCTCTTCCGCAGTGGAAAGGGGGATAATTGGGTTTTAATTCATGTCCGAAGGTGTAAATGTCATGATGAAAGTGCACTGAAGCTATTGAAATTATTGGTGGAAGGCAAACAAATGAATACCAGTAAGTGTAGAGCTTACTTCACTTGTTATGACGAAAATTTTCAATTTTCGTCATATGTCGGTCGGTCGTGTTTGTATGTTTGTTTGTATGTCTGTCTCACTCGAAAACGGGAAGTCTCCTTGTGGCCTAACGGCTGTATGTATTAGTTCGCAGTCTTTAGTACGTAATAGCTAGGCTATAGGGCTACAACATTCTCGTCATGCAGGTTGAAAAGTCAAAGGTCAAGGTCACAGCGATTTTTTGAAAAAATAACTAAAAACGCTTATATCTCCGTTAATATTAAAGCTAGAGATCTCGGATTAGTTTCATAATGTGCCCCTCTTTCAGGTGCAGTTTTTCGGTATTGTTCACTTTTTGATGCGTAATACTCATTTTCGAGGAAAATGAGGTCATAGGTTTTGCGGAAAACGCACTAAATGACCTCTGTCAGTTTTTTTGCTTTTTGGCACATTTGCCATCAAGCTATCGCTATGATGTTCAAATATGTCATAGAAATATGAATTGTGATGACTTGTGTTGAATCTTAGAGTTTTCTGATACGTCACGTAACGTCACGATGACGTCACTTTTGGTACTTGCAAAAAATTATAAAAAATCTGAAAAAAATCACAAAATGCGAGAGTAACATTATATTGTAGGAAAAGTAGTTCCTCGTATAGCTACATACTAAAAACAATACGTTCCTATCTTACTTCCGGTTCCAGGGCCGGGGGAATTTCTCTATGGGACTTCCCATGTTAAAAGGGCTGTATCTTTAGGCTGGGAAAAAATGTTTTGTCATGTATGTCGCAAGTGCCTCCAGCAAACAACACCGGGATTTTTTTATTAGTTGAACATGACGTCTAGTAGCCACAGTGCTTACCATATGCAATTAGAGCAAATAGTGACGTCACAGGATTTTTTGGAAATTTAACCAATGGTGAAAGATACGGCTTTTTGGTGTTAGCAGAGGCTCCCACGGGTGTTCTATTCAAGCCATCACTCAATGCTTGCAGCTGTGGATGGATAATACTAAGCTGAGTCATAATCTGTCAACATGGTTTCATAGCCACATTACTTTTCGGTATATAGTCGAAATCGTTTAACATAGGATCCTATGGGGAAAAATGAACTTGATCGAATATGACTTACTTCCGTTCAAGCTATTTCAGTCTCCTTCGCCACACAGTGAGATAATATCATCTTAAAGCAAGTTATAAGAAACACACGGCGATCTCTGTATTACTTTTTGTTTCCATGGCAACGAAGCCACTGGCCTAATGATAAACATACAGATTCCTGCCATTGAAAGAAAAATCGTCAAAAATCAGATAACAATGCTAAAATTGCATTCTTTTCGCCAACTAGTTGCCAATAAGCATCTTCAGATCACTTAGTGCTTTAACTAGGCGGATCTTGTCTAGTTATGGCGCTAGAGCGCTCCGAAGTTGGACGACACCTTCGCGGGGCCGCCAATGATGAGTGAATGGAGATTGTGTCCATCTTGAAAACAACGTCAAAAATCAGAAAAACAAGCTAGAGCTGTGATGTTTGCGTCAAATGGTAGGGAACATTGATGGTCAGAAAAATAGTAAAAGAAACAAATTGGTTGCTATATCGCTTCGCCTACAGTGCTCTTTGTTCTTGTCGTCGGTCTCCGTGTTTCCGCAATGATAAGCTAATGCAATTTTTGGCCATTTCGCCAAGCCATAGCTGAAGGACTAGTCTTTCTACCGCCTAGCTCTTTAATGGAATAAGTTGTGGCAGTAAAGCTTGGCATATTGCCGCTTGGACGTTGTCGTGCGTCACGTCATAACGTCACCATGACGTCATGACGTCACATATCTTACGTAGGCTATTACTCAGCTATTACAAAGTATGGCGACTTTCGGGTTGCTTGACATAGCAGGTCGTGTTCAGGGACAGTTTGTGCCGTGTGTAACGTTTTTGGCGCAGGGGATAAGTATGCGTCAAAAATGACGTCATAGCTAACGTGCTCCTACGACATGTAGGGTTTGCTTTATTTTCAGCCGCTTTGGCAATAGCTGTCATAGCCCGAGTTGATACGTAGGTATATTCAAGAAATAGAAGCCATCTTAAGCATTTTCGCAAACGTCAAATGACGTCATGTCGCGTCACGATGACGTATTATTGGACAAAAAGTAAAATTCGTAGCGCCATTCATAACAAGCAATCGCTCTTGAGAACAAAATTTCATGTTCATTTAAACTCTAATATGGCATTAAATTCGCGGGCGGAAGATGCGTCACATGACGCGATCCTCACGTCACCGGCACAAACGACGGCTTTACCTGTAATTCCGTTAATATCGGTTAATTGCTCATTGCACACTGCTCAAAATAGAGCCTGCGGTGCGCACGTTGTCGGATGAATGCGCTATTTAGCTCAAATTTCCCGTTATACGCGCTGTTTAGCCCGAATTGTCCCGTATACGCACTGTTTATCCAAAATTGCCCCATATATACGCTGTTCAGCTCAAATCGCCCGTTATATTGGCTATTTAGTATAAATTGAGCGTTACATGCGCTGTTTAACCAACAATTACCCGCTACATGCGCAATTTAGCCCAAATTGCTCGTTATACGCGCTGTTTAACCTAAATTGCCAGTTAGATGCCCAGTGTACCTAAAATTCCCTGTTATACTCGCTATTTAGCCCAAAGTGCCAGTTATGTGCGATATTTAGCTCAAATTGCCTGCTGAAAGCTCTACTTAGCGAAATCTTTATTTTGCCAACAGAAAGCTCTATTTTGCGAACCAAAAGCTCCATGTTGTCAACAAAAAGCTCGATTTTGTAAACAGAAAGCTCTATTTCGTAAACAGAAAGCTATATTTGGAATAAGTTGCTATCCCACGCCGATATCTATGCTCAATTGCTCTCTGAAGGTCATATTTGGCCCAGCAAAAGCACTATTTACCCCAGATTGTCCCTTAAAAGCTCTATTTGGGCCAAATTGTATGTGTAATGGCCTACTGGGCCAAATTTACTCACTAAAACTCTATTTTGCCCGCTGAAACCTCTATTTGATCCAAATTGTCAAGTGAAGGCACTAATTGACCCCTCAGATCCCGATTTGACCCTTCAGATCCAGATTTGACCTATCAGATCCAGATTTGACCTGTAAGATCCAGATTTGACCTCTCAGATCCAGATTGACCTCTCAGATCCAGATTTGACCTCTCAGATCCAGATTTGGCTCTCGGATCCAGATTGACCTCTCAGATCCAGATTTGACCCTTCAAATCCAGATTTGATCCCTCAGATCCAGATTTGACCGCTCAGATCCATATTTGTCCTCTCAGATCCAGATTGACCCCTCAGATACAGATTTGACCCTCAGATCTAGATTTGATCCCTCAGATCCAGATTTGACCCTTCAAATCCAGATTTGACCCTTCAAATCCAGATTTGATCCCTCAGATCCAGATTTGATCCTTCAGATCCAGATTGGACCTCTCAGACCCATAATTGACCTCTCAGATCTAGATTTGACCTCTCAGATCCTGATTGACCATTCAGATCCAGAGTGATCCTTCAGATCCAGATTTGACGTATCAGATCCAGACTTGACCTCTCAGATCCAGATTGACCCCTCAGATACAGATTTGACCCTCAGATCTAGATTTGACCCCTCAGACACAGATTTGACCCTCAGATCTAGATTTGATCCCTCAGATCCAGATTTGACCCTTCAAATCCAGATTTGATCCCTCAGATCAAGATTTGATCCCTCAGATCCAGATTGACCCTCAGATCGAGAGTTGACCCTCAGATCCAGATTTGACCCTTCAGATCCAGATTTGACCCTCAGATCCAGATTTGATCCCTCAGATCCAGATTTGATCCTTCAGATCCAGATTGGAACTCTCAGACCCATAATTGACCTCTCAGATCTAGATTTGACCTCTCAGATCCTGATTGACCATTCAGATCCCGAGTGATCCTTTAGATCCAGATTTGACCTATCAGATCCAGATTTGACCTCTAAGATCCAGATTTGACCTCTCAGATCCAGATTGATCCCTCAGATCCAGATTTGACCTCTCAGATCTAGATTGATACCTCAGATCCAGATTTGACCTCTCAGATCCAGATTTGACCTCTCAGATCCAGATTTGGCTCTCGGATCCAGATTGACCTCTCAGATCCAGATTTGACCCTTCAAATCCAGATTTGATCCCTCAGATCCAGATTTGACCGCTCAGATCCATATTTGTCCTCTCAGATCCAGATTGACCCCTCAGATACAGATTTGACCCTCAGATCTAGATTTGATCCCTCAGATCCAGATTTGACCCTTCAAATCCAGATTTGACCCTTCAAATCCAGATTTGATCCCTCAGATCCAGATTTGATCCCTCAGATCCAGATTTGATCCTTCAGATCCAGATTGGACCTCTCAGACCCATAATTGACCTCTCAGATCTAGATTTGACCTCTCAGATCCTGATTGACCATTCAGATCCAGAGTGATCCTTCAGATCCAGATTTGACGTATCAGATCCAGACTTGACCTCTCAGATCCAGATTGACCCCTCAGATACAGATTTGACCCTCAGATCTAGATTTGACCCCTCAGATACAGATTTGACCCTCAGATCTAGATTTGATCCCTCAGATCCAGATTTGACCCTTCAAATCCAGATTTGATCCCTCAGATCAAGATTTGATCCCTCAGATCCAGATTGACCCTCAGATCGAGAGTTGACCCTCAGATCAAGATTTGACCCTTCAGATCCAGATTTGACCCTCAGATCCAGATTTGATCCCTCAGATCCAGATTTGATCCTTTAGATCCAGATTGGACCTCTCAGACCCATAATTGACCTCTCAGATCTAGATTTGACCTCTCAGATCCTGATTGACCATTCAGATCCCGAGTGATCCTTTAGATCCAGATTTGACGTATCAGATCCAGACTTGACCTCTCAGATCCAGATTGATCCCTCAGATCCAGATATCATTCACAGACGCCTATTTTGCCTCTCAGATCCATATTGACCTTTTCAGCTCCCCATTCGACCTGGACATCCACATTTGCCCTCTCAGATCCCGAGTAGTCATCTGGCATCCCCACTAGACCCGTCAGACCCAGATTTAATCTGTCGGATCCAGATTTTTATTGACTCCCTCAGAACCTAATGGAAGCCGCCAGATAGAGATTTGACAACTAGGATGCAGATTGACCCGTCGCATCCCTATTTGACCTTCAGATCCCGATTCGACCTTGGTGATCCTGATTGAACATTGCTAATCCAGATTGAACCCAACGAAACCAGCTTTGACCCGTCGTATACCAATGTGTCCCACGGATCCCGTTTCGAACCGTCGACTTCGACCCTGCACATCTCGATTTGTCCCACACAACCCTAATCGACCCATCAGATCCCTATTGGTCCCCCGAATCCTGATTAGCATCCCTATTCGAAGACCCTGCGGACCGCCACTTGCGAAGGACAACCCAAGGCATCATCGATACACGCCTGATCACTTCAGGGTGATTTTGTTTAGTCCTCTAATGAATGACCAGTGGCCACGGTGCTGTCATCCCAACACACCCCCTCCCCCCCCCCCCCCCCCCCCAGGAAATCCGGAAACAAAATTTGGGGAAAATTTCACAAAAATGTCATGCAGCGGCAATGTGAGAGACGACCTTGGGCAACAATACACACCATTTGGGCCACTAACTTTTTACTTTTTTTTTTTTTTTTTTTTTGAAGTCCACACTAGGTCGGCACGAGCATTTGTAATACCATTCACTCAAGCCGCTGACCTAATTCCGAGGCCCCGTCTTGACCTCAAAACCACGCTATCATATTCAATGTAAAGTTCAAGCCAGGGGACCGAGCATATGTACTCAATGTACCGGAATCTAGAAATGGCCCTCATTTCCTTAATAATCATCGTGGAGGGTCGCGGTTTGGATCACCATGTTCAGAAAGACACGCTCTTTGACCCGAAGTAGATTTTCGTCATCATCAGTGTCCCACTGAGTTCTTGTTTAATTTGTAGGCAATTTCATGTGTTCCTCGTCGTCGCGAAATCTGTGAAATGTCATCTGCACCTGTTAAGACTACCCGTTATATTTTAACAAACGGCTAGGGCCTACACCATTTATCTTTCGTTTGTTAAAGTTAATACTGATATTAAAATTGCTTATCCCAAGAACTCTTTCCTGTCGCCACCGTCGCATGCCATTAACGATTTAGTCACCGATTACTGGGCCTTGGGTAACGGGAGAGTGCCACCATCTTCTTATTCGAGAAGGGAACTCCATGAATTATTCACAACTGACTCTGTCGGAGTTTTATACCTCAACTGCGAGAATTCTCCATGGAATTTACACTCCGCAGGCTTCGGTCATTTGTCATTGCAAGACATGTGCAAATGAGCATGGTAGGTGGAGTGGGGTGGGGGTGGGGGTAGGCGGCAGAGCTTGAAGAGTCCAAGGTCTGGTTATACCATACACGTTCGTATGTAGGGCGTGCTCTTCCCTTGCCACGTCCATTGTTCTGTCCCGTAGACGCGAAATGTACTCACTTTTACCCATATACCCAGGTTACTTTTGATTACTTTAACCCTAGCGTCGTCCATTTAAATCAGAAATCATCGTACATTAATTGTACGTGCAAGTATTCAGTGAATTGTGCAGTTGTCGTATTTCGCAATGAACTGGACCATATCCAGGTGAACTATTAATGTGTTAATCACGTGGCTATACATATGATATAATCCAATATGACGGCATCAGTCACACAGGAGGAGATAGGGAGGTGGTGGGGGGGGGAGGCAGAGCTCTATATCTATATGTTTGTTAGATGAAGTAACCCTTCATACCGTTCGTTTGTTGAGTCACCTAGACGACGGGGTTGTCTTCTCTGAAGGTCGCTCAAGGGCAAACGCCAACACGTGCGCCACATATCTGCTGGTTGTATTATCGCTCTCTTTCATTCTGTTGTTACTGATTACCATAATGTGTTGGTCGTCTTTTCTGTGGATCGACATAAAACAACAATTTATGCGTGATTGCCTCAGTGGATGAAATTGACACCGAACGTGGACCACCCCCCCCCCCCCCACACCCTCACGCTCATGTGCTGTGGAGTAAGCTCCAGGCGGTGGTGGTGAGGGATTTCCAACTTATACATGCGAACATTCGTTTGGTCTGTGCGAGGTTATTTATCTCCACACTCACACATCTGACCTTTCATTTGTAACCGCTTTTCACGTGGAAAAAGCCAAACTGCGCCCCGAGAAAACATAGCTTCTGATATTGTCCATTAAGACAATCTCCCCCATTGCCGTATACCCAGGCAGATCCGTTGTGAAAAATACATGTAGTGCGGCTTGGCAGGTTGGGGAAATGAGTATCATGTGATGTAGAGCTTTCTCATCACAACAGGATTACGGGGACTTTGCTCCAGGAAATCTACGCAAAAATTAGTCCGCATTGTGTATCGGAAAAGGGTCGGCGCTTTTATAGGGATCTCGCTCGTTCAATTTCCGCCCAGAAGCGTAAACATAGCTTGAAGACATCAATCATGAAGATGTCGAACATTTGACGTCATACAACGGTTAATGTTACGTAACAGGATTTGTGGTAATCAGTGATGAGAAATGAAGCCACCCGCCCCCAACCAGCTTAGCCTGCCTCGTCAAATTATAAACATTGAAACGGCCAGTCGCGACATCTCTTTTGGAGGCGTAGGTAAACCATTGACGTCAAATAACCAACCAGGTACCCCGATTAATGATGCCGGTATTTCAGACCGATAAAGTAGCTTTCTGTAGTCGTCAGTCGTTCTCTACATAATTTTGAGTTGCGTATATAAGTCTTACAAGCGACGTGGGTCACAAGTCAAACTGAGTTTCCGAAGCGTTTGCCACCGAGACTGCGAACTGCACATAGTGTTATTGGTTATTAAATAAGCTTATATGACTTGAAATAGAAATGGCATAAATATGTTTAAATTTAATTGCAAATGGCTGTGTTTACTCATTTGATTACCTGATGGCACCTTCGTCATAACATACACAGACAATGTTTGTCGAAACTAATATATAATCTTTACCCCGGGGATACTGGAAGTGGGATTAGCGATCAAAGACGATACAACCACAAAGCTAAATACGGCCATTTTAAGCAATGGACTAATCTTTGACCAAAGTGACACCAATTACGATTTAAGTTGCGTGCCGAATAGACGTAGCTTGTAAAGAGGGAAAATATAAAACTGTGGGTTCTAGGTCGTTGAGGGATGCTGCTGATATGGTACAGTAAAACCTCCCTGCCCGACCACCTCCCTAACTCGATCGCCTCCCTAACTCGATCGATTGTTTCCAGTCCCGACGGTCAGCCTATGTCTTAGCATTGCAACAGTATTCTATAACCTGACCACCTCCGTACTGTGTAAGTCGATCGATCATTTTAGTATTAGACCGGGTAGCTCACTTTGATTGGCAAATGGCAAAACGCAAGTGCCACCCCCCACCCCCCCCCCCCCCCACTACCTCCCGTCCGTCACCTCCACCCGGAATTTAAGTAGGTCATTTGGCTTAAATTCTGTACCGGGAAAAACAGCTTTTTTATAACAGCTCCCGCTTGTATCAGCCTAGTGGTACACGAGGTCGAGAAGGAACCAACAAGCGTAAACGAAAAAAAGGGTCATCACAAGCTTGTAAACTTGACACTGATAAAGGGCTGCTACATCGGTGATGGATTAAACTTGTTCGCGGAACAGAATACATGTGGCTATAACCACTAAAACACGGACGTGGGCCGCACTGGATGAAAAATGCAAATTGTTCCCTTTTTTGTTCTGACAATAGATTCCAATCGCATTTTTTTGTTCGCGGCTTTCAGCAGGCCACCTCGTAAGCGTACCCACTTCCATACGGATTCAATTGATAAAATTAAGAGTTGATATTATTTTGCTTTTGTGACATATTACAAATAAAAAAAAATTATTGCACATATTACGATTAGCGTTCAGCCCCGTATCACCGATGTATCACCGCCAAACAGCTATTGGCGGCATGCATCGTTTGACCCCTAGCGACAACAATTAAGATAATATAAGGTTTCAGCATGATCTTATTACTGCATTTAATCGGGATAATGTTTTCGGACCAACATCTGAAAAAGGACCCTGCTTCTACGCGCCAATATTGGCAATATTTTCTCCAGAAATGCTAAGCCCACATCAGACATATGCATATTTGTCACTTTCGCCACACCTGATAGCTATTTGGATCAATGGCATGAAACAAACTTATAAATTGAAAGTGCCGTTAAGCCCCAATCAAACCCAGTCAAAGAAACACTTGAATCACACTTGGTTTTATAGCCTGGTGCATGGTGTTCTGAATATTCTTAATTGGTTGATAGGTCATGTGTGGCATATTCAATCAGTCTGAGAGACGCTTTGCGGATTGTGCTATCGTGTCTGGGCACCTTCAGATGAAAGTATATATGATCTGATTGCTATCCCCCTGCTGGCCCAACATGTTATAATGCCAATGCCCTTACCTGTTTTTTATTTAATATGTTGCTGCTATTATATTTACTTTATTAACTATTTGCTTATTGGTCTTCTCTTACATGGTATATTCCGTTTTCTTGACACGTTTTTGTTGATGTTATTGGTTTCTTGCCGAGCACAAGTTCATATTCTTCCTCGTCGCTCGTCACAGTTTATGTTATGTTTGCCCTGTTTTTATGTTTATACCCTACATCTAAAGCTTGTTTCATGCTTCCATTTTAAGTTATCCATATTTATGGTTTATCCATTTCCCTCTGATTGTACCCATTCCCTCCCCTGAAACGTCTTCATCCCTTATATCTGCCAAGATCCCTGTTTATCGTTCATATCCGTCCCTCGATCCGAGACTCCTTTCTTTCTTTTTTTCTTCTTTCTTGTCCAACCGTTGCTCCTGACTGACTCACCAATGACACACTTACGAATATCCTACAGCTTGTGGCGGCGGTAGACCATGATTTACGGCGCCATTTGTCATGCCGACTAATAACGAGGGTTTGTCCTCCGTGGGGGCCTAGGTCGTAACCCATATCTGGGACAAAGTGCAGCGCCATCAAGTGGGCTGCGCCGTCTCTACTTATAAATTAAATCCCGTTGATGCCCATATCCGCGGCTGCGTCGTCCAGACATATCGACGACCTGGTTTATTTAGCCTCGTATTTCCAGAGGTTGCAGCGACTAAGCCAGGTCCGTAACGGAGATTGGTGGGTGCTCCAGGGGGAAAGGGGCGGGGGGTGGGGGGGGGGGGCGAGGGGGGTCTACAGGGAAATATCCTGGCTCAGAAATCTTGGCTTTATGCTAGCTTTGCCCGTGACTACATAGAGCCGCTAGTATGTATGCATTTATGGATAGAAAATATCCCCTGCCGTCTAGTTACTATATAAGTGATACCATGACATTTGAATTTGGTTTTGCATTGGATTTACGCACGGTATTTTGTCCTGTTTTTGTAGATTCACGTTTATGAGCCTCTTAAGCGTTTGCTGTCATTTACGAACAGACAAGACGGCAATGACAGCCAAAATGGTGTGGTTACTTCCACTCATGTTGGGTATGTATATAATCCTTCTATACCTGGTTAGGCCTGTCGTGTGGTAAACCGGAAACACAAGAGGCGCCATAGCCACATGTCCATGTTAGCTCGGACATGATATATATAGAGAGGCCCTAGATACATATATATAAACCTTATGCTTTCATGGAAAACTGTTTTCTTTGCATGCAATGTATCAAATTGAGGGTGATACCTCCACTCGATACTGAGGTGTTTTATTCAGTCAGAAAACGTTTGTATTGTCTTCTTCTTTCAGAATTTATGCTTTGTGTTACATATGCATGTTAACCATTTCCAATGAACCAAAACTGCCCCACAGATAAATTCGGCACTTTTCACGAAGCACCCCAGTCTCATTCAACATTTACTGGTTGACTACACATTCGACAGAAATTCACACTATTTGTATCATTCAAAAGGTGAATAAGGCACCTTCAATTTGACACCTTGCATGCAATGAAAACAGTTTTCCATGAATGCATAAGATATGGCTAAACTTTTTATGCAGGACTTTTTTTGAAGGGTTTATGTATATCGTGTCATAATTGGAAAAATCCAGTAAATATCATATAGCGTGTGTAGTGACTTGCTTGTCTCCCCATGACGGTTTACGTAACTTCACGCGTGCGCCACCCTCGTCATTTGTTCCCTGGGGACTCGTGACGATGGTCTTGCGCGCCGCCGATACGGCCACTGGCGCAGGCTCCGTCGTTTATAGTCATTGTCGCATAAGCAATTACCATCGATGTGACCTCTTTAAAGTAGTCTGATGTTTATCGTTTTAGGGCTCTTGCTGCGGTGCGACGCTCAGAGCTTGTCTCCCACTTCGTCAGACACCGACCCCGACAACGATGTAACTGCTAGCCAATCACCTCTCACAATATTGGATAACATCGTCTCTAGCCAATCACCTGTTGGAGACATTTATGACGTCATCGCGTCTAGCCAATCACCGGTCGAAATCATCGATGACCTCATCGCGTCTAGCCAATCACCAGTCGAAGCCATTGATGACGTCATCGCGTCTAGCCAAGCGCCAAGTGATATTAACATGCCTGATGACGCGGCAATGGGGTTCACATCGGACGGGCAAGGCTTGGATTCCGACCCCGGAAGCCTTCCAACGACGACACCTCAAGACGAGCTCGGAGGAAGTCCCATGACTCCACAAAAGACACTTGATGGTGTAGAAGTCGCTTTCACGAGTGTCTCAGTTATTGCTATTACCACGGCAACGAACGCGGCGTCATCGACGTCGGCTGAAGGTCAAAATACTGGCGTCGATGCTGCGTCGACGGAAGAAGTGACCCCGTCACAGAAGGCGGTGACGTCAGGCGTTGATGACGTCACGGGGGTAAGTGATGTGAAGCTCGACGTCACCACCAATACTGTGGCAACGAATCTCGAAACTACAGATAGCCCAGAGAGAAAAAGTTCGATGGGAGTTGCAGCTGGCGCGATCACTCCGTCCCGTACGCCTCTCACGCAGACAACGACCCAGGCACCACTGAGACAGACAACGACCCAAATACACACCTTCACTGTCACCATCGACATCCCAGAAGAGGAAGAAGCAGTGGAGGAGGAGGAAATGGAAGAGGGGATCTCGACAGAGGAGCCCACCACGAAGACCACCGACGTATATGATATAGAGGTTAAACTGACCTTCAGCGGGAACTGTACGGTGTTAAAAGGCAACCCGGCCGCGGGAATGACCTTCAAGGACTCTTTAAGGTCGGCGCTGGTCGGGGAACTGAATACCGTGACCTTGCGAGAGGTCTCGGTGGGCGATATTACGTGCGGCTCGGTCAAGGTCACCCTAGTCATTCAAAACGTGGCCTTCCCGGATGAGGTAGAGGAGGAGTTGGACAGCGTCCTGTCGGCCAACAACACAGACTTCTTGAATATCCATTTGGATGTGGCGAACGAAACCTACGTATATACGGCTGTGGATTTCTCCGTTGAGACGAACGCCGTGGGTGGCGCTGCGGTGACGCCGCCCACCGGGACAGCTCCCCCTGGCGGGCGGCCCCCTACGAAAAAGGAGCAGCTCCCCCTGACGGAGATTCAGATAATCGTCATCATCGTGTGTTGTGTGGCGGGCGGCACGCTCATGATATTCGCCTTTATCTTCTGCATCTACGCCTGCCACCAGCGACGACGCACCAAGACGTTCGAGCTGGGGGAGACTCCGGTCAGCCAGGTCAGCATGGAAGACTTCACGCTTACCAAGCTACAGCGGCCGTCGCCCCTTTACAAGGACAACGGGGTCGTCATTCGCGTGGAACCCAACAGGGATGTGGCCCTGCATCAGCAACAACACGCACAGCCTCCCGATCAGCCGCATGACGTCACGAGCCGCCATGACCCCAATCAACTAGACTCCCACGCCGACAAGGACGCTAATTACCACTACCAGCCGTACAACGCCAACCCGAATCCCCAGCCAGTGGACGGCAATCCCTCGAATGTTAACTCCTCGGATAGTCCTAGGAAGGGTTCCCCAGAGCATCTGGATCCCTCGGCGTACCGGATCGTCAACGGCGGTCATCTGGATAACGACAAGCGCGTCACGCAACCCAGATCCGGATACGACAATCCCTCCTTTTCCAGTGACGACATTTTGGACTCTGGCCCGGACACGGATACTGAGCTGCCCCTGGATCCGCTCCCGGTGCGTGCGCCCACTCCAGGCCAGTCCGCCCAGGGCGGGGGATTGAGCCCGGCACATGGCTCGCGGGAGGAAGGGGCCACGGCTTTCTAACGCTCCACCCTATAGTTCATCACTCCAGTCTAATTATCGTAAACTAAATTGACAGACGAAAACTTGGGGTCAGGTCAGTCAGCGAAGATAACTTGGTACCGGCTCCAGCTTTTTGTAACAGGTATTTGTTCAGTAGTTGGTTATACAACTTTGCTCCGCAGCTCAGTGACAAAGTGTCGCATATAATGACCTAGAACCAATATTTTTTTATTCAGGTATCTCGTGGGCGATAGCTAGGTTTGGCGACGGAATCGGGATAAGAGTTTAGTAGGACGACAAGAGATTTCCATTTTAATGGGGGGGGGGGGGGCGCAATTTAGGATCTAACCCCCAAGTCTTTACCTCAGCATAGGGACCGTACAGCTTATTTTAGGTGGACGTAATCTATACTGGGCGATATTAGCCCGTACACTAGACGCGACACTGTTCGGTTCTCTGGTTGCGGCCCGATCGCCTGTCTCCCCAGGCCGGCGGGTGAGGACTTATTATTGTTGTGCATCGAATTACCCAACGAAATAAAATGTCGGATATGTACATAAGAATGTTAAATATGTACCGAATAACTTTCAAAATGTTCCCACACGTCAACGACTCTCCACGGATATTAAAGATGGAGGATTCCATCGATGTCTGTCCATGTTGAACCCACTCTTTACATAGAAACAAAACTTCTTGCCAGAAAGATGTTAGCGAGACGTGAAGATTATATTGTGCTGCAATCACCTTCGATATACGCCAATTAATGGAAGTTTATGTGGTTGATAAGGTTAAGCACTCTTGGTGTGTCTTTGGTGAACCAGCTTCACGTGCTCTGGTTCATCGTCATAACGCAACCGTACAGTACTCACTCACATGTTCATAAATCTTGTTCGTTTTACCTATGAAATAATTATATTCCTTCTCATTCAGTCCGAAATGAATCTCGACTTCACTGTAATTACTGCCAATCTCGGCTCAGTCATTCAATCAATTAAAACGGGAAACGATCAAAAATTGTATGAGGATACTATAACGTTGTGTACAAGTAATACTTGAAACTATTTTGGTAAGTCTTTCAGCGGACAACGAAGAATGAAATTATGCCATGCATATCATCCAGAAAAAGAATATGTGCATAAGTGTATGTTTAATTGGCGTCAGAGGCAATATATATTGAGAGCTGACTGCCATTGATTGTATCGGAGAAGATGTTTAATTGTCCCAACTAACATTCATTTGTATCAGTGTCCAGTTCTATCTCAGAATAAATTGATGTCTCTGGAAGGAATTTGTTTACATAAACAATCAACTAATATCGTGCATATGCGCCTTTTGCCTCTGATACATTTTACGTCTACACTGATGTTGTAGTCCCTACCATCATGTCTCGTGATATACATTAAGAGCTGATCCACAAGTTTGAAAAGGAGGGGGGGGGGGGTATTACAATATACACCGACAAGCGGCCACCCTGCTAAAAAATAGAATGTATGTCCTAGACCCACTCACCGGTCAATCTTCCATGTAAGAACCCACGAAATGTATTATTGTAGTAAACGTAAGGCGTGAGTACTACGTGAGTTATGCATCGTTGTCAATATATACAATAAATAGCCACTCTTGCTTTCTATACTAATAAAATCAAGCTGTCCGTCTGGCTGTCCCACCTATGCCGCTGCATACACATGCACATTGGCAGCAGCAGCCGCCTTGAACATGTAGAATGTGTCAACATTGTCGATGGCTGCTTATCGCATTTCCCGCAGTCACCAATTGGGCCGCCTTGGATGTATATGCAACCGAACCACTGCATGCACTGCATGGGCCGCCTTGGATGTATCAACATGGTCGCTCTTAGATACGTCAACACTATCGCTGGGTGCTGATCACTGGTAGCAATGCCCAAACCGTCATCAAAGCCACAACATCCCACGCTAGACATCAGTTACCGCAGTGTCCAGCTGTACAGTTAAGGGGACTACACGCAGTAGGAGACCCAACTTTACAGTTAATCGGACTAGACGCAGTATCTAACTTTACAGTTAAGCGGACTACATGCAGACAGCGCCGCGAGCGGGGCTGCTAGTCGCACAGAAAGGCACTCCGAATCATAATGTAAACGTCATAATTCGTTCTGCCAGACTAGACGACCGAATTTCTACACACTGAATGGTATATGCTTCATAATTAAAGTACTGTTATGACGTAATCTTATTGTGTAAACTGTACATTAATTTTCAAGAATGTATTGTTTTAGCGAGCTGATAAATTAAGATTGACTCAACGAGAGCAAACTATATTCCAGTTAAACAAATCTTCCTTCTATGTCTACGAAATCGACATTCGCGGTCAATGCCAATCATGAGAAATAAGTGAGCTCCTCGGAAAAAAGTCTCAACCAAAACGGATGATGAACTGGAAGCTTGACGAACGATGGAATGCTCCAGCAAAACTGATATACATCGATCTTTACAACAAGCGTAGATCACGAAATCCAATTTTAGAAACTTAAATTGAGATCATAGGTAGGCCCTAATTCTTGTGCAAAATACATACCGACATTTCCTTCAGTAATCACACTAGAAACCTATTTTGTTCTCATGAATCCCACAAAACTCAAAACTTATTTTGCAAAGCGTATCCTATCCATCAACAACGCACTTAGCGAGGTGTTCCTTGTTTTAAACACCGTCGCAACATCGCTGCATATCATATCTTTTAGTATCCAATAATTGCATCATATTCCACCTTCAAATGATATTGATCGTCGGTATAATGACACAGATGCCTAATCCATGTAAAGTAGTAGCCTACGTGCGCGCCTTGATTCAAAACACAACTTCACTCTTGCAAGCTGTAGAGGAAGAAAACTGACTTGATGCTGCAGGGTCCGACGGTTCTTCCATGTTACGGCGAACCATTGATTCAGCTTAGCTCACTCAAGCCTACCATTTGCTACAATAAGAAATTTCGTGGGTCCAAAGACGGAAGGTCAGCTATCTTCTTGCTTTCTGAAGCGAGAGTTGCAATGTACATTTTAAAAGGGCTCCTATTCATGCCACGGGGAACAGGTGAGGCTCACTGTACTTGAAGTCAGAGAATACACGTGTAACACTTCATTCTTGAAACGATATGCTTGCGCCTCTGTACTGTTATATGGGCAGGATCCTTACCGTAATAGCACACCCGAGCTAGTCCACTTTTATGTAAAGCAAACCTAATCCAATTAACCCCAATTCAACCCTTTAAAGTATTAACGCATGCGCATTTATCCTAGTTTCCAGGAGGTTTTGACCTTATTTTAGACGCGTATTGATGTTACACTGTTGGTGCCACGCCAAAACAACTTTAGCTCATATTAATCTTCCGTTTTTCCACGCTTATATTATCGAGCTATAACGCCCCAAATAGTAGAAGGGACTACACTCCACTCCGCACCTACCAATTTAAATTCTGGGAGCGAGGATAGTGACGTCAAACGGGGATACGAACGCATGTGCTTTTACATTGAGACTCAGATTCTCTCTGCTCATTG
The DNA here is from genome assembly GCA_964019135.1 of Arenicola marina. Lineage (NCBI taxonomy): Eukaryota > Metazoa > Annelida > Polychaeta > Arenicolidae > Arenicola > Arenicola marina. The sequence continues at coordinate 35,908,822 of OZ025260.1, read as the reverse complement.
GCTGGAACTTAACGTAAAGAACTCAACCATGAGGACAATACACGCCCTCGACAATAGATACCTACGCACTGCATCAAAGCTCACCCGTCAATCTTGTGACATCATTCGGGAATTTCCAAATAACGCTCAGATGCAATGTTCCCAGAAATAAAAACCCCGGACCTCACTTTTGCTACTTTGACGAACACGTTTATAGTGATATCTCAGAATAAAAACTGTAAACCTATCATTAAAACTAATTCGTATTTGTTTATCTTCCATATACAAAGTTAACTCCGAGCTAAACAAAATCGTGGCACTAACACTTTTCATATTCCAGGTTCTGCTTTTAGGTCCGAGTGATCGTGAGCACAATACAATAAATTGCACTTATATTGACGACGGGATCGTTATCGGACTTCGAAAACAGTAAACCTCCATCGGGCTGATAAATAAGTTTAATACTGACATACATATAATCACAGTTGAACACTTTCATCACAAACAGGAATCAACCAAACATAAAACGTAGATGGTCCCCCTTAATTAGAGACCCCACCAGAACGTAAATATGAGGATTCTACAAACCTGATAAATATTAAAATATGACGTCATGTACTAAATGCCAGATAAATGGCAGCAGGGTGGGAGAGAGATTTTACTGTCGCCAAGGAAAAACGTCTGGAAACAGGTAAACGGGAGCAGAGTCTGCACCTGACCCTAGGTATTGATCCAGTTGCACACTTAATTCCAGAACACTTAGAACTCCATTCTTAAGAGAATGCTTACAATTTTGACCAAAATATTTGCTTCTATTAATTGTCAAAATCAGAAAAATAAACGATTTGATTTTCTCGTATGCTTGAAAGTAAAACGTTCGAGATGTATCAAGTGCTATTAACGCTCTCATCTGGCCTTCAATGGTAGATCTCCTTGCCAAAATGTTTCTCACATCAGTTAAGGTCGTTATCATATTTGGCAAATTTCTGCATTTATTTAACTTTTCTTTTATATACAGTAAATTAGGCAAACTGATCTTCAGACGTACGGATGTTGTTTCCGGATATCTAACATGGAATCCCTTTGAAGTACATGATAACTAAACAGTAATAACGGGTGAATGTGGCTTCACAGGACCTATCACGGTCAATGATCACATACAGCAGCATTAATCACTTCTCATCACAGTAATTATCATAAAATGATTGTATACATGATGAATACAAAACATTTTGAGTGAAAGACGTAGATGGAAAGTGTAAAACATAGCCTTGATAGCCTTGATATATGTGTTCAAATTCTGAACGAATGATTGGGAAGTGGCTTGGAGAGTGTCTGCTTGGCGAGCTCTTCTAGGAGGGCAACAGCGACTGGTAGGCGTGGGCCAGTAACTGGGGGGCTGACCCTCTCAGGGTGGGGTCACTTCCTGTCACGGCCGCTGAGCCATTGTCCGTGAGAGTGGCGGCCGCATATGATCTCTGGACGTCGCTGGGGCCTTCGAATCCATGTTCAGCTGGAGGCGCATGCGCAGTCATTGCCGGCGGGTCCGGATCGGCGACACTGTCAGCAGATATATCCGATATGATCGGCACGACTTTCCGGGTCACGGCCTTACGCTCCGCTCCAGGAATCTCATTCTCGCCGGAAGTGCCCGTCGCCGAATCTGTCTCAGCGATAACGCCGGTAGATGTCGCCATCAGGGCGGGAGTGCCCCTAGCGGCGGGCAGCGCGACTGAGACGCCGGCATCGTTTCTTCCGCATGCGACGCCGGTTGCGTCATTTCCGCCCGCGTCTGCACCTGCGCCTGCACCTGCGTCTGCGTCTGCGCCTGCGCCGCCGTCGGGCGCGCCAGAGCGGCGGTTGCTATGGGAATGGCGCACGAGGCTCTTGTCGTCGATCTTGTGGACGCCCTTGACGTGCCGCCGGAGGATGGAGTAGTCGCTAAAGGCGCTGGCGCACAGCTGACACTTGTAGGGCTTGGCGCCAGTGTGGACGCGCTGATGGCGGGTCAAACTCACCTTGCGGGTGAACACCTTGTCGCACACCTCGCAGGTGAAGACCGCCGCCTGCAGCGAGTCGGCATGCGTCACCAAGTGGTCCTTCAGGCCCGTGCGGTGGTGGAACATCTTGCCGCAGTCCGGGCAGCAGAACTGAGGCGCCCGGTGTATTCTCTTGTGGGTCCGCAGCAGCGACTTGCCGTGGAAACCTTTACCGCACACGTCGCATGTGAACGGCCGGATGGCCAAGTGCTCCTTGTTCATGTGCGTCGTGTACTCAGTCTTCCCCATGCAGACTTTGCCACACTCCGAGCACTGGTAGCGCTTCATCAGATCCACCGCTAGCCCCATGTGGATCCGCTTCGTGTGCGTCTCCAGGGCGAACTTGCTGCTGAGCAGCTGGCCGCAGCGGTCGCAGGAGAACTGCTGGCCCTCGTGGTAGCGCAGGTGGTTGAGCAGGTCGCGCCGCCCGCCGAACATCTTGTCGCAATGCTTACAGGGAAGCGTCTTTTCCGCGTGGCGGCGCTTCACGTGAAGCGCCAAGTAGTACTCCTTGACCGTGACGAAGTCGCACTGGCTGCAGGACACCGCCGACGGCCGCGACCCGTTCCTCCTCCTCCTCTCCGAGGCAAAAGTCTCTCCCGCCCTCTGCTCCGCCTCTCCCGGGTGGTGCTTGCGCTCGTGGCTGGCCAGCAGGTGTTTGTTAGAGAACAGTTTCTCGCAGATTTCGCATCGGAACCTCTTTTCGTGAATCCTCTTGTGTGACGTCAAGTCGTGGTTCATCCCGAACAGCTTCCCGCAATCATCGCAGCGGAATTTCTTCTTCAGGTGAAACCGCCTCAGATGCGTCTTGATGTTCTTGAAGTATTTACTGCAATAGTCGCAGTATTTACACTTGTAGTCCAGGTGGCTGGTGTTCTCGTTCCGGACCACGTGTTTGTGGTAGCTGGACGGAGCCGGCCCCCAGGCGCCGTCTCGGGAAGTCGTGGATCTCCCCTCCCCGTCCTCAGCCGCCTCCTCGGAGGCGGAGTCATCCACTTGGACGTAGATCTTTCTTGACATGTACGGCTTGCGGCAGGACTTCCGACTTCGAATGGTCGGCGAATCAGCTCTTTCCCGCCCTTCCTCATCATCGTTAACATCATCATTATCACCAACAACATCCATATCCACATTGGACAAATCAAATGTAATCCCCCTTTCTCCATCATCATCATCATCATCATCGATGTCGTCTTCGTCCTCATCGTCTTCTGCTGCTGGCTCTCCATCTTTTACTTCCATCGCTCCTTGCCCGCATTCCATTTCTTCCTCCGCCCACGCCTCTTCTCTTTCGTCACCTTCCACTTTGCAATGTCCCGCTGTATTCCCCTCCTGACCGTTCTCACTGCCTCCCATATGGAGTGCCCCTGTACCCTTCTCGGGGGGCTCCACACTCGGGGACCAAAACGCACTAGGGTCCTCGTTGGCATGGTTACTCTCCCTCGTGGTTACAGCCCCACTTTGGGCTCCGTCATCTCCCGGCGATTGGCCACCGAAACGGTCAATCCTCATGGAATGCACATCCAGTCCACTACTTGTCACATCCTCGAAGACCAACCCTTGGGCATCTACCACCGGCTCGTGTTTCACCGACACAGCCTCCCCTTGGCATCCCCTCTCACCATCTCCGGCATTTCCAATATTCCAGTTGTCCTTCAAATCCGTGCCGAACCACTTGTGCAGCATCCAATCCTCTAATGTCTTGTGAACGTGGACCATAGTTTTCCAGTGTGTTAACACCAATATGCCGCATAAAGTGACGCTTTTACACCCTTTTCTGGACTTCACGTGAGTGACTGTCACATCGGGGTACAGAGATTGTAGCTTCTTTTCAAGCAATCGTGCAGTGCATCTTACGGATTTCTTTGGCAGGAGCTCTAGTATCTTGGCTGATAACTGCGCTTGCACCAGGCCCAACACCTCCATCTTCACTCATTGCATCTGTAACAATAAGAAGGTTATCACCAAATAATTGACTAAGCATGTTATAGGTTATCATAGAAGACTAGAACTGATCCTTATAATACAAATGTCATCAACAAGGTATTTTAACATGAATCTAAAAACTAAATTATCAACTAATATTAATAATAATATCATATCTGGAGTATATCGAGCATATATGGAAAAATAATGAAAATGGCTCTAAGCGACGTTGGTCACTTTTCGCGATAAAGGATCTCTCAGTGTGAGAATATTTCTCTTTGGAATCCATTTCTGAATCATATCCGCATAGCAAGTGGAACGACACTTTGACAAGGGAGTCAAGCTCTATTCTTTACAAATATGTACCATATTTACAAACGCTTGCTAACATAAAATGGTCATTGCAGTCTTTAAGATCTGACAGAAGGGATCCAACACAGTAAGTATTATGCACAATTGTGTACCACCCTATAAGCTCCTATAGCGAGTCCTTAAATGTATGAGATGTATTGTGCCTCCATATATCGAGGTAGATAATTATTGGCTGAGGGTCAGGGCCACATAGACAAATATTCTGATTGTCTACTCATCCCAAGATGCGAAGAAGTTGAATGAAGGGTGGGTATTAGTTTTATGATAGATACAAGCTTAGTGACCATGTGTTATGGATAACATATAAATTAGTTTACTTGCGTTTTGAGTTGTAATTTAATATATATTCCAATTTATATATCATTTGTTAAGTAGTATTTTCAATCAATAACTATATTATCGTCATTTATATTGATAGCAGGATATGTATTGTCCTATCCGCGAAAACAGTAGGCCACGATATTACTACGGTGCTACGGTTCATCCCCGTAGATGTGAACAGTTCAAAACAAACGTGGCGACCTACGATTCACCACGGTACACCCCGGATCACCCCGGATTGACTACGGATTCACTACGATTGCCCAGGGTTTTCAGGGCCGGGGTAAACCGGGCTTATAAACCGACACAGTGTGAGCTAGCCTTTAGGTCAAGGCTGCAGGGTACCACAGCCCGGAGCCACGCAGGCATGTCGCACACAGACTGGCGGATTATGACGGAATCGCGCACCAAAGACGGTTAGCCGCATCCCCCGCGACAAATACGGCACTGCAGGGAACTACAACACGGTGCGGGCCGCAGCCTTCGCTGGTACTGCGCCGCAGACCCATCACTCTACACCTAAAGGGGTGAATCTGAAGATGGACATTCCGAGGATGAACTGGAATCGTATCGAGGAATTCGCCCGCAATAAACAGACGTGTAAAACTCATGTTTAAAAGAGGTCACAAAGACGCCAACGCTAAAATCAAGGTCGCATACATCCTGCTATGGGCGGGGCGTGAAGGCCTAAAACTATTAACACAACGTACATCCCGAAGCGGATTTTGAGATGGGAGATTTTGAAAACCTAGCCATAGATTCCTTAGTTCCTTATATCACACCATACCATACTGCCGTGAAAGTACGGATCAAGGAAGTTTAACTGCGTCTTTCACATAACGGACTGTCCTGGACCAACATTGATAATCTATCTGCAGCACGGGCTGATACCCCGGGGGTTACTTAAAGGGAACCGCCAGCCTGGCCTCTAACGCTGCTTTACCGATTCATATAATACCCAATTGTCTATTCTCCAAATTACAGAAGTTTTCCTCCTATCTATAGCTCACAATAAAATTTAGAAGTGACCGCCAGGCACGATTTCGCCGCCTGCCTAGGCGGCAGCCCTTTTTGGAGGTGTGTCCGCGCTTGACCAATCAGGAGGCGATACTCTAATTTATTCAAACCGGAAATTGCGCCTATTGTGTGAGCAAAACAACAGCCCGTGATCATCGCTAATCTAAAGAGCTGCGATTCTAACTCCTGTCAGCGCATTGTTGCGGAGTCAATCGTCGCAAGACGTATATCAATTTGTTTGCACGGTACTTTTCTATGAAACACTAAGATCTTGCGCTACTGCGCGGCTTGTAACTGCCGCTGTTCATCTGTAAATCGCGGCCCTGATCTCTCTCTCTGCGAGTGATAACGTAAGGCGGTGCCACATGAATAGTCACAATACGCGTCACTGCTCCCGGCAAAATGGCGCTCTGATTGACATTGCTGAGGGCGGGTTGCCTTAATTTTTTTCTCCTTACCAGTCGGCCGAAACGAAGCGCTAACACTCGCCAATTGAATTTAAAGATGCAAACTTTCGGTGCAGATCACGATTAAACTAGGTTGGTCACCCGCTTTAATACATTGCTGGGTTTAGGGGGTCTTCGCGGTATGCCCCCCCCCCCCTCCTTTTTTTCACCGCCAAAATCTGCTTGGTCGTGGCGTTTTACCGCCAAAATCCGCTCGGAAGGAGTATTTTTTCGCGGTAACCCGCTCTATGAACGCACATTTTCAGAGCCCCACCCACCCACACGCAAGTTTTCAAATATCCGCTCTACAGGAGTATCTTTTTCATGATAAATGTCCGTTCTATAGTGGTATCTTTTTCATCACAAATATCCCCTAACCAAATTTGTATAACAGTACCCGCGGGGCTGAAGCTGAAACTCATAACACTACATTGACTTGTTGAGGCGCACAAGCCACAGAACCAATCACACACGACAAGACGCCAGAACGGCAAGCGTGTACAATTCTCTGATAGCAGTTCCGGGAGTTTGCAGTATCCAAAGAAATGAATGTGGGCAGCCACAGCCAGATGAAAATGGCAGAACAGACGTGATACGTTGTCAGTAATACGTCAGTGGATCAACATCCTTCGATACAAAGCAGGGGCGACATCAGGAAAATGTACCCAGTGTTTTGATGTCATTGGTTGTTTCAACGACTACAGCTACCATATTACGCTGGATTCGATGGTAAAACCTGCCATACATGCTCCACAGAGAGTAGAGCTAAAAGAAAAACTCCAGGCGGAACTGAACAAACTCGAACAGAATATAATCGACGCGCCCACTGATTGGATGAATTCCTTGGACCCAAAGGATCTGAACAGTCATCAAACGCAAGCACTGTCCAATCCGGACCTTGGAAGAAATGACGCCACGACTTTCACTGTCTAAATCGTCACCTGCCCCATCGGGCATTCAACGAGTATTCTGACCTGTCCGACCATGCAATTCAACTGTCCAAGGCAGTCGGTTATGTCTCTCCCTGCGGCTGATCAGAGTTCAGAGTTCATTTCATTTATTTAACCAAAACAAATAAATCTGTTGTTACATGAATACATACGCATTACAGAGGTATTGCAGGTTAGGAGACACAGGCAAAGATTAATTAATCGGTAAGGCCTGGCCACCTTGATCAATGGCGTGTGACCTTCAATAGTAGTAAGACAGTCTGAGTGTACATTACTGTAGCCTGTGCAAGTTGCACAAAATGGTTAATGGTCTTTGTCAACCGTACTTGGCATCAATGATTCCCCAACCAAATCGCAATTCCGCATATAAACTTCAAAATTTAAATGACATTAGAGTACCAAAAGTAACCAAAAATTACTCATTGAACTCATTTTTGGGCACACGGTTCGCAAATGGAATAGCTTATCTTTAGACATCATGCACTCCAGCCATCCTTCATCCCTCGCCCAGTTCAAAACCAAAGTTCAATCTGTTTCTTCTCTCCGAATCGTGACTATTAACGACAACCGCTGCCCTAAGTGAAATCTAAAGCCCGACGCCAATTCTCAGTTTCTACTGCAATGTCCAGCTGACCGATCCTCCCGCCAACTTCTCAACACTCTCATTTCCTTCCTTACAGATCACGGTATTAATATTGACCCATCGAACAGAAATCCCTTTGCGAAGTATTATTATTCGGCTGCCTCAGCGGGGGCGGATCTAGGGGGGGGGGGGGTTACGGGGGGTTCAACCCCCCCCCCTTGAGAACCTGAACATACATACACTGTTAGTCGGCTTCTCCGCCCCCCCCGCCCCCGCCCGGTCGCAAGTTTTTCAGAGAGCACCCCCCCCCCCGGTCACAAGTTTACAGAGAGTAACCCCCCCCCCCTCTTGGCAAATTCCTAGATCCGCCCTTGCTTAGTATTACCAGACTTAGATAACGTCCTATTAACGCTGTTTATAATTATATCGAACGTACTGGTAGGTTTCTTGTGACTGAATGTTAGATTTTTCCTTAATTACTTTTGTTATGAATTTTTTACGTCCTGTGGAGCTCTTATATCGTTACTTGGTATATATAACACTGACACATTATGCTTGTACAAAATTATTCAATTATTACCACGACTAATATATCAATGTTTGAGGTGAGCATTTACATGTGAATTCGTTGTTGCAAACCTCTGAAAATAAGTTATGTTTATTAGACACAGGCACCACCAAAATAAACAGTAGTCACGTTATACCATACAATGTATACATGTGAAAACTGTCCAGTGATAAAGGTCGAGTGATTAGAACACATGCTCGGATGTATGTGTCAGTGAGAAACATAAGAACATAAGCAAAGAAACAGAACAGTAGCTATTTGCGGGGAAGGTTCCATGAGTTCAGAAGATGCTGCATTGAAACAGCGACATGCTATATGTGCTGATAGGTACGTCAGTGTGTGGGTCCCAAGGCCCCGGCCAGAGCTCCTTAAAATTATGGGACATCCGAAAAATAATGGGAAATTAATTTAAAGTTGCATGTCGAGCTCTTTCCCGCCAAAACTAAAGAGGTCAAAATACAAATAATAATCAGTCCTTCAATTATTCAAGATTTCTTTTGTCTATACTCCACCCATGCCAGACGGCCAAATAGTGTCTCTTAGCCTTGCCGTGATATCAATTTACCACAAAGTTTCATTTTAGTGATAAACGTCATCAGTTTGTGTGCTTCGCGATGCTTTGGTAGAAGTAGCAGTGCCGCGACAGAGTTCTGTGGTGTCCCGGGCAAGACATGTTTGCCACACCACAAACGAAACGGCGATGTTTATCAGGTTTCTGAGTTCATAGAATGAAACAATCGATTTTTTGCAAATTTTGATATAAATTTCGCCTGGTCTTAGTTTTGGCGGAAAAGAACTCGACATGCAACTTTAAATGAAATATTGCATAGTCTGTATGCTATTTTATTTGAAGGAAACCCCTTAAATAATTCATATATACCGGTACAACATATACAATTGTGAGATTATTTGCTGATACTTAGTACCTAGACCAATGACCTATGGCAAAAGTAAAAAATACCACTGTTACATGGTATTTAAAATACCTTACAGTGCAAGAAATAAAACTTGTAAGTAAAATATTGGGCTACTTAAATACATAAAATTAAAGAAAAAATTATGCAAATCTGAACATTTTTGACTAAATTACATTAGATGTAATTCTGTTGTTACAAGTGTTCATTTTAAATATCTTAATGTTCAGTCTGTATATTTTTAGTATTAATATTGATGCAATAGTGAAATAATGATGTTTATTTATCTAATAATGCATTAAGTCAATTTATAATTGGCTAAAGTGAACGAGTGTTAGGTCATTTATTTGTTATGACATTACTAATAAAATATCCATTTGTTCAGAAAACATATATTTACCACAATGATTTGTGATTGGGTGATATAGATATAATAAAGACATTGTATTAAAGAAACAAATAATCCGAATCTACTATCACAAGCAAAATAACCATTATAAATCACTAATATCAAGCAAAGTCTTCAGTAATATGAAAATCCACTTTGATGACAATAGCCAAAATATGCTGAAAATTATGTACCCCCCTAGTGTATGTACCCCCTTCTGAATTCGCAAGACAAATGAAGTAATTATTATTTTTAATATGGCCTCTGTTTCATTCTATAATGATGTTATTATCCATGAAAAAGATTGACTTCAATATTGTTATATTCCCTAGATATGCACACATGCACCCCCCCCCTATGTAGTGTACATACCCCCAAATTCAAACAGTATTCAAGTAAAACATACCAAATGGGCTAAGGATTCTGGGACAAAATTGTTATTCCATCTACCTAACTATGATGAAGTATTCATTTAAGTGATGTCTTTGAAAGACAGATCATTGTGTAATATTTAAAGGCTATGATTATAGATTGGAGTGTCTGTACCCCTGCCTACGCTTCAAGCCATGGCAAAGCATATATTTTCACCCATATATGCTTGTGCCATAAAAATACAGATTCTGAACTCTGGACTGATATTTTGTAATATAGTAAAATTTTAATGGGATACAAGTTTCATTTTTTATCATATGTGACTGCTAATATTCACCTTGATTGCGATTCACCCTGTTACACAGAGTGGGTATTATACTGTATAATACCCACTCTGTGGCACTGCAATGCATGTTGTCTGGCCTGGACTCAAAGTGCTAAGTGATTTATTCTGTGGTAAGGGCAAAAGTCATCTCTGTAAGTAAATACGCAGAAAAGACGTAGCTAATTTTCATCAGAAAGCCCCACTTTTGTTCTGGAGTCTCTACCTTGCGCTACTTTTTTTAAACATGTAGCCATACTACCAGTATATCCTTTTTTTGTGAAGGGTCAACCACAGGCCTGCAAGTTCTAACATGCATTGAAAATGGTTGAAAGCTATTCAAGTGTACAAACACTAATCCTTATTGCACTTTATTGTGTGAACCTGACGTTAAAGTCTTCTCTAGAGGGCCCGATCTGAACTATCAGCAGCTGATGCTGGGTCACCAGGGTCGATATATTCCTGTATAGTGTAATGTTCTGGCTGAACAGAAAAACCCTTCTCACACCAACTTGTTCCCACCACTATGATAATCCCCAGTGGATATACAGATGGGGCTAGCTTCCCTATTATTACTGACAGAAGTTGAAAACTTGAAAGTGTATCTTCTTTAATAACAGCACAACATGATAAAGTCAAAGTCATAAATGCCGTAGACTCACGTTTCGGCCCATATTTTCCGCGAATTTGGCGCGATCGCTCTAAAAATCACTGACCTGACAAAGCAACCCTGTGCAATTTTAATGATACCAAACTTACGTGTGTACTGCGAGGTTATCCTTTTTTAAGACACAAACAATATTTATCCGCGCTGACACTCCATTGGCACGAAACATACTAAAGCACACGTCATAAAATGACATAGTTGCCATGGCGCCGAAAGTGCTCTGAGCTATATTTGCACCAGCCACGGGCGCCATGGCAACAGCCTTTCATTGTCTGTGATTTAGTCTATTTGTCACAAAGTGTCTGCTGCCAATGAAGTGTCAGCATGGAGAAATATTGTTTGTGTCTTAAAAAAGGATAAGCTCAGGATAAGAGCGATCGCGCCAAATTCGCGGAAAATATGGGCCGAAACGTGAGTCTACGGCATTTATGACTTTGACTTTAGTCTCTAGCATAAAGTATAGCAGACGAAGATGTGTTGACAGCTGCCTTTTTATGATGTCGTAAGGTGAAGGTCATATTAAAAAAAAAAAAAAAAAATAAAGCCCACGGAAGAGTCTAATATTAGGCACTAGAAAAGGGGACAGAGCATTATGTGCCCATGCAAAGTTTCTATACTAACAGCATATTTAGCGTCTCAACGCAAAAGCAATGCAAAAGAAATGAGTTTGTAGCTTCACTGTTCATATATATGAGAGGAACTATAAACGCATGTAAGCTTAATTCAAGTTACGGCTTGATATTGACCTAACCCCTCTGCCCAAAATACCAGCAATACTATCGCCCACATAGCCTACATGACAGATGACAAGGTAAACAGAGCGACGGCCATAGGCATAGCTAAACTTGCCCGCTTTATTGGTATCATGTGAATTCTTTTGACAACAGGACTGTGAGTACGCCAAATTCTGTTGAGTCTTTGGTTCAAGTTGACAAATATAAACTGATTTTAGGCTTGTCGATGAAACATTTCGTGTCAAATAGTTTCTGTGCCGACTATAGACAGTGTTGGCACACTTTCTGTCAGAATGTAGAACAAGGTAGATCTAGGCCTATATAGAATACATAAACACTATAATTGTACCTGCACACATTAGGATAAAAGCTACATTCGATTCCCGACTGGCATCTAAATAATTTAGCATGAACACCGCTGTGCCCCTAGAGAAGTGGGCTTGCCTGGGGGCACTTGCGCCAATTCAATCCTATGTCTATGAACCGTACCGTCCGAGGTCCCACCAGCGATTTTGATAAACTTACCGATACAGTGTCCTTCATTTTGGTTTGTTTTCTATTATCTGACAGTGTCTAAAACGTGTATCTGGCCCATCCACCAACGAGTCAGGCTGATGTACCCTACCGATGAATATCTATGACAGTCAGCGAAAGCTTACTTACAAAGTTAGAAGCAAGATTCGCCAAGAAAACTAAGCCAATTGACGATAAGCTGATAAGCCATAAGGCCAGTTGTCAGGTTGTGATCAACCAAGAGTTTTCATCCTTCAACGCTAGGTGGCACCGCCGGTGCTCTGGCCGAAGACGGTTATAAAACAAAAGGAAACAAGAAATATTCACTACATCAACGAAAGCTTGCTGAACATAGCACATTATCCATCAAATGTAAACATTTGTGAAATCGAGGGCCTGAGGTTCACGCGTGTTTTCATTTCTTTACAACCTATGTTTTTAGCGCCCCTACCGAGTAAGCACCATTTTCTAGACGAAAGCGCCATCTGGCGAATACAAAAATCTTCAAGGACGTAGCTTGTATGAGCTTATCAGGGAGGAACGACCGTTAGCTGCTGCCATCTAGTGTATAATTTAACAGTTATGCGATCCACAGACGAGAGATGCGCCTTATCTGAACGGTGCGGCCCTCTATGGGAGGCGCACGAGGTGCAGCCCTCTATGGGAGGCGCACGAGGCGCGGCCCTCTATGGGAGGCGCACGAGGTGCGGCCCTCTATGGGAGGCGCACGAGGTGCGGCCCTCTATGCAAGGCGCACGAGGTGCGGCCCTCTATGCGAGGCGCACGATGTGCGGCCCTCTATGTGAGGCGCATGAGGTGCGGCCCTCTATGTGAGGCGCATGAGGTGCGGCCCTCTATGTGAGGCGCATGAGGTGCGGCCCTCTATGTGAGGCGCATGAGGTGCGGCCCTCTATGTGAGGCGCATGAGGTGCGGCCCTCTATGTGAGGCCTGCCCAAACGGTGAGGCGAAGACGAAAGTTTTATGAAACATGGGTTCATGAGTATGAAACGTTACCCCCGTGCACTAGGCTGTAGCACTCGCCCCCATACAGCTGTTCATCACAACCCTCTGGATGACCTTGGTACTGTTCCGCGCAAAGTTGGAATCTGCGCTGATTCGGAACTGGCGCAGCGCATTTTCGGAATTCCCATTCAGCGCAACCGGCGACTGCGCGATCCCGGGATATTGAAAAAATATCCACCAACCCAACAGTCAGTTGACCTGGAAGACTGGAAACAGTCAGCATATATTTAGCCACTCTCTTTTTCTGCTACGGTCCCAACCATTACTGATTACGATTAAAGGCATTATACCTTAGTCCACCTTTCCTTTGGCAGCCAATAACAAATTATAAGCGGCAATTAAGGCTTGCTTTGGACCATCCAACCATGTTATACTGAAGACCACAAAAACATTGGTTGGCGGGAAAGATTTAATGTGATGCTAAATGTTATTGAAAATGCTGAACAGGTAAATAGGTTTTAATTCGCCAGAAGCAGACATGGCCTGAATCATTTGGAACTTGGTTCCATAAAAAAAATCCTATTTAGGCTACAACCATATCAGAATTATTCCAACTGAGCCAGCTATTCTATTGTTACAGTAGTTGTTTTATTTAATTGGGCGAGAACCGTGTAAGAATAAATCCAGTTACTATTATTATTATTAAAATGCAGAAAGATTAAATTCCACACGATTCCGATATGGCCTCCCCATGTGGGAATTCCTATTTGGCGCAGCGCCATATGAGAATATTCCCACATGGCGCGGATCACGACATGGCGCAGACCAGTACTGCCATGACCGCTAACTGGTGCCACCATGGTCACTAGATGATGCGCCACCATGGTCAATGAATATGGTGCGCCACTATGGTCACTGACAGGTGCGCCGTCAGGGTCCCTGGATGGTGCGCCGCCATGGTCATTGTTTGGTGCACGGCCATTGACACTGGATGGTAGCCATGGTCACTGGATGGTGTGCCGCCATGGTCACTGGATGGTGCGTCGCCATGGTCACTGGATGGTGCGCCGCCATGGTCACTGACAGATGCGCCGCCATGGTCACTGGATGGTGTGCCGCCATGGTCACTGGATGGTGCGTCGCCATGGTCACTGGATGGTGCGCCGCCATGGTCACTGGATGGTGCGCCGCCATAGTCACTGGTTGGTGCACCGCCATCGCCACTGGATGGTAGCCATGATCACTGGATGGTGCGCCGCTATGGTCATTGACAGTTGCGCCGCCATGGTCACTGGATGGTGTGCCGCCATGGTCACTGGATGGTGCGCCGCCATAGTCTCTAGATTGTGCGCCGCCATGGTCACTGGATGGCGCGGGCAACAACTATTTTAACGCCCAAAGTTGGGGTCTGTTTCCTCCCATAACTATGGATGTCTCGCATCCACTTACTTTGGGTACCAGCAGAACTTGGGGGGGGGTCTCCTCTCCTCCAATTTGGGGCGCCTCCCCTCCCCCGACGTGGAGTCCCATCCGGATTAAAAATATGTTCCACTCCATATATTTAGAAAATATGTTGCCTAGACTATTTGGCGGGAAGGGTTTCAGGAGTTACAGGTGCAGTCGAAGGCCGCCCGTCTCACTTGGAAAAGCTGCGCACTTCTAAATGTAGTTTTGTTCGTTCAATTCGCGACGGGGGGGGGGAAGTTATTTTTTGGCGTTTACTGGGGATATCAACCATTATTTACGCTGAAAATGGGGTGAAAAAGTCACTTTACCTAAAAGAAAACTTTGTGATAATCTCAAAATAAAATAAATAAAACCACAGATACCTAAGTAACCAATTTTTATTATTTCTCATCAAACGTGAACATATTTGCGTTAAGTGAAGCTCTCAGATATTTTTCAGATCGTAACAACACATATTTCAGGGAGCACACATATTGTGAGACGTGAAACTTAATATTTTTTTTAATATACATCAAATGCAAACTTATCTGCTTTATTGGTGAGTAAGGACATCAGCCCTAATGTCGCTATACTATCATTGAAGTAGGATCTGGCTTGAAAACCGTAATGGCTAACAGAATAACTTTAATCAATCAATTGACAATGTTAAAGAAAAATAGGTTGATAAAGTAGGTGTTAGTCTCCATCTAGAAGTCCTTTGGCATTATAAAATATACATGAACGAAATGTCCTCATTCCCGTCTGGTGTACAAATACTGTAATGCCGATACTGTAATAGTAATTGCAAATACCTACTGGTATAACAAAATAAAACACTGTGCAGTGCCAATACAGGATTATACACAAACTAGGATTGTATCATAAAGATGTTGTTTTTCTCTTATCAGGAACTTGTAACTGCCAGCATTTATATGGCCCATTAATTAATTTGTTAAATGACTTTTACAATTACTGGTATGGATATCTCCAGAGAAAACACCAGTTTAGAAACATTTCAGCAAGGATCAGAAGCACCAGCTATGTTAGCTTTAAAAGTCAATACACACATAGAAAGTATTAATTGGTTTACCTGAAGTTAGGTCAATGAGTGCATAATTATGATTGTGTAGTTACTTACAAAACATGGAATACAGAAGATCCTTGTACAGTACATGGAATTTACTTTCAACCTGGGCAAACAGTAAACCTAAAATTTCCATTTGCCATACTACGATGCACAGAGAGAGCCAACAAATTCCATCGCAGTGTGTCATTTAGTGAACTAATTCTATAAGTTTATTAAGTTGATTGCCTGTAATTTATGTTTCTTATTTTTCAAGAAAGAGGAATTTGTATAGGCTTTGCCTGCTTTCCAATTGCCAAATAAAAATATGTTTAAACCAACCTAAAATTCAAGATTATCCGCATTGATTGGAAATGTGCATATTACATTATGCCACAAGAACTTGTAACCCTACTTATTATACTGACATGGTCACAATATATGTATAAAAACATACCAACGTTAGATTTGGTTGCAAAAGGTGTGACCTATCTAACATGCATCAGCAATCACCAACAATTTAGCACTCTAGCCAAGTCACAGGAACACGCCAGATTATTTAGATTTACAACTATATCAATCCACACTGTTTTAGTTCACTACACACAGACTATATTTACAAACAATAATCATGAAGCTACATACACAACAATAGAGATGTTTCAATGTAACCATTCGTTTCAGTGTCCTCTCGGACTAGCTAAGAGAAACACAAGAGGCTGTGTAGTGCGGCTTATGCTACATACAATGTTCAGCAAGCTGCATACAGTACCTATATTAACTTGAAGTACATTGACGTATTTTGAGTATGAATTTGATATTTGGACAAGAATAATTCTTATGTGGAAGTGAACTGCCTTTATCTTGCAAAAAATTTGTATTCTGTCCGAATAACCTTTATACTCCAAAAATACCAATATATAAAGATATAATATTACCAGGGTAGTCACATCTTTATACTATATATATACTGGTTGTTAGGCACCGGTTAAAAAATAAAAACACTCTCAAGCAAGTTTGTAGTTGGCTATCTTGGTGGACATTCCCCTTATTAACAGGATTAAGATAGTTGTCAGTCTGCTATTGTTGCATGTCTTGAATGGCTTGATTCTGGGGGCCGAGACTTTCCAGGACTGAGGCGGCCTGCGCCCCCAGTAGACTAGCAGCTTGCTCATAGGACATGGCCACCACCTGCTGCTGGTTGTTGACATGCTGCACTGACCCATCCATCATCTGCTGCTGCTGATAATTAGACAAGATGGTAGACAGATCAGGAGTCTGCTCATCCACCATGTTTGTGATGACAATGATATGTTCCATTTCTTGCCCCTGCCCCAGGGCAGCCATGTCGTCAATGGTAAGAACCTGCTGCTGGATCCCTGCCTGCATCTCATGTGGACAGGATGACACTTCTACCCCAGAAGATGCTGGCATCATATCTTCCTGCACAAATTGGATGCCTCCTTGGTCCAAAATGTTAGTGGTTAACAGTGACGTGCCAGCTTGAGCAGAAGCATAAGCAATTTCTGAAATGCTGGAGGCTGCAACAGAAGGTTGGAGAAGTGATTGCCTGGGTTCAGCCTTCATCACCTCATGAGGCACCAAGGTTATCATGGCTTTAGGGTCCACTCCAAGCTCATTTCCTGTAGAGGAGAGTTGCATTTCCACATTTACAAGGCCAGAGCCATAACTTCCTGGCTCAACCTTGATGGTTTTTGTCACAGAAGGATTCACAGATAGTGTGGTTGTTGTGGTTGTCCCTTCATTGGACTGCTCAGCCCTCTTCTTTGCCAGATACTTAGTCCGATGCTCCCTAGCCAGGAGTCGCTGTTGTTCATCTATCACTCTGGTATCAGGCAGACCCAAGGGTGGGGAGTCAGAACCATGAGGCATACCTTCCTGTATTCTTTCTTCTTCCATCTTCTTTGCCACCTCAATGGCCTTTGTCACTGTACGTCGAACTAAATCCTGATCATCCAGCTTGTGGATGCCAAGCACATGCCGGCGCAGGATAGAATAGTCATTAAAGGCTGAACTGCACAACTGGCATATGTAAGGTCTGTCACCAGTGTGAATTCTCTCATGCCTGGTAAGTGCCCCACGCTGCGTGAAGGCCTTATTGCACACTGAACATTTGTACGGCCTCTCAAGATTTTCCATATGAGAGAACATATGTACCCGCAATCCAGGACGCTGTCTGAACTTCTTTCCACAAACATTGCATGCAAAGCTAAAGTGATCAGAATGAATCAGCATGTGAGTCTTCAAGTTTCCCTTGGCAAAAAATGCCATACCACACTCAGTGCATTTAAAGGGTCGAATGTTCAGGTGTTCCTTGTTCTTGTGAACCCTGTAGTCAGTCTTGCTGCGACACACTTTGCCACACTCATCACACTGGTAAGATTTCTGAGGCTTCAATGGCAGTTTCAAATGTATCCTCTTGTCATGAAGCTCCAAGGCATATTTACATTTCAATACCTTTCCACACTTTTCACATGTGAATCGTTCTGTGTGGAATCGAATATGCTGGTTAAGATCTTTTTTTAATCCAAATTTCTTGTCACACATAGAACAATCAAATTGCTTTTCTCCGTGCAGTCTTTGGTAGTGGGCAACCAGATTTCTTTGTTTCATTGTGTGATATTCACACTTTTCACATCGATGCAGTTGAAAGGGATGAAACTTTGGCTTCTTGTTCTTACTACCCACTGGTCTTCCACCCTTCTTATCCAATATGTGCTTGTTTCGTTCATGTTGGAACAGGAGATAAGACTTGGCAAAGCACAAGCCACACTTGGGACATTTAAACTTCTTGCTATGGATTGCCTGATGGGAAGCAAGATCTTTTCGAAGTCCAAACTTTCTTCCGCAACTTTCAACATCACACAGATATTTACGTTCCATATGAGACCTCTGCACATGCACTCTTATATATCTGTAAGTAAATGTTTGGTAAGAACACTTCTCACATTTATATTTCTGCTTGTCCTTTGTAACAAACTCTTTCATACTCTCTGGAACATCTCTGCAAATAATATCTGCTGTATTAGGGTTATAGAGTTCCACTGGCAGGCCAATATCTTCCTCGAAAGTATCATGCTGCACTTCATGTGAATCACCTGACGATACTTGCACATTGGCTACATCCTCATGTTTCTTGAACTCATCCAATGAATTCCCTTCATCCACATGTTCTTTTGCATCTTCTTCAGTACCACTACCACTCACATTTTTAATGACTGGAGGCATTTTATCTGACATGCCTTTCTTTGTTTCACAATTTTCGTCAGTATCATCCTGAAATTTTGATATCGACAGCTTCTTCCCTTTGATTTCATATTTTCTTTTTTTTCGCCTTGGTGTCACAGTTTCATCTTCTTCAGTGTCACTTTGCAGTTTAGTTTTGCTTCTTTCTGCTGGCTTTATACTCTTGTCAGCCTTATGATAAGGAGTTGCAGACAGCTCAGGTTGAGTCTTTGACCTTGTAGTAATTATAGTTCTCTCTGGAATAATTCTGATCCGCTGTTCACTTGAAGATGAACGAATATTCTCCTTCACTTTTGGCTCTGTCTTTTTCCCAGATCCAGGGGGTCTGCCCCTGCCCCTCTTCTTTGGTACAGCTTCTGTATCTGTCATATTTCCTTTTACAGGCTCCACTTTTATCTTAACAAGCTCAGATGTCGGAACAGAAGCTATAGGCCTAGGCCTATTTGCATCAACTGATGCTGTGTTATTCGCCATATTTATGTCTTCAGTCTTCCTTGATGCAGACTTTGGAGGCCTCCCTCTACCTCTCTTCTTAGGCACAACCTGACATGGGTTTTCAGAGTCAAGGTCAACCTCAAATAAGGACATATTGATATCCGCTGCTGCAGTTTTCACTGTTGGTGAGGACTTCCTTGGGTCTACCAACATAGGTCTATTGGCACTTTCACTTTTAGAAAGCAATGTCAGTGACAGTGTGGGTTCACAGAATTTGCCGGTGTCACCCAGGGATAGTTTAGAGTCAGCATTCCAAGTGCTCTTCAGCCAATCTCCAAGTTGAGCTTCAATCTGGATCATATTCTCCCACGAATCACACAATTCAAGACGCTTCACGGACTGGGACCCACTGGCACTTCCCGCCATGGTGACGTCACGAATCTCCACTTCGGGATAAACGTTTCCCAGTTTGACTTTCATAAACGACAGCTTTGCTTCTTGATTTTCCCCAGGAAGGCTATCCGCTAGGCTTTTAGAGAGGACAGCTCGCGTTTTGTCAAATACCTTTACGTCCCCCATGATTTCTTCTATATTTGGGGCTCCAACAGGTTTCCTTATATGGAGCAAGACGACCAAAATAAAGACGCGTCTCTACGTATAACTGCGGTAGAGTTGAGGCGCTTCCATTATGGCGGTGGCTTCTTCACGAGAAAACCGGAAATGAGTATAAAGTTCACGGGGAGCATTAATTTTCACACTGAAGGTTCGCGCGGCCCAGAGGCGGGGCCGGTTAACTTTATCAAGAAATATTTCAAAGCTCAGCTTAACAATTTAAGCAACTGGAGCATATAATTTGTATACAATAATTATATATCACTGGGATTACCTAATTTACCAACTAAAAATTCAATAAAACAGGACATCGAAGGACTCGAAAAGTAGGTCAGGTCAACTCACATGCAGCCGGTGGCCCCGGTCCGTTTACAGATAACTCGCTACAAGAGAACAGCACACTGGATAACTCGCCACAAGAGAACTCAGCACACTTTGGATAACTCGCCGCACTCCGACAGGTGAACTCGCCACACTTTCGGTGGGTAAAGTCCCCACAGGCTTAGTACATAGTACTATTATTGAGGCCCTGTTGTGCTATGGTTTTTAGGCTTAGCATAATTAAAGATACTATCTCATTAAATTTGGCCTGCGTTTTGTTAGATCGGAGGGAGGCGCCTTCGCTGTTAATTGGAACAACCGTAAACGCTAACTGCTGATTCTCGCGGTGTTCAGTAACGGGTCACGGCGTCACGCCCACATGGCACTTTGGGCAAATGGCACTTTGGGCGAATCCATATTATGCCGGAGAGAAACAAAACCGCACTGGGCTCATATGAGGCTCCATATTCCGTCAAGGGGTCATTTCAGATCTCGGCCTTTATAAAGACACATTAAAACTGAACTTATATAGATTTAATTACATTTGGATACATTTGGATACCTTTTTATACAGACATATGGATACAAAAGTGTGCTCGCAAGATCGATATCATGATGTATTCTAAATCACTAAAATCGCCATTAATATCGGT
This sequence comes from Arenicola marina, assembly GCA_964019135.1. Lineage (NCBI taxonomy): Eukaryota > Metazoa > Annelida > Polychaeta > Arenicolidae > Arenicola > Arenicola marina. The sequence goes on along the minus strand of OZ025260.1, from coordinate 35,887,950 downwards.
CAGTATAGGCACTATAGGGCTATACAGATCGGGCCGCGAGACTTCAATTTTGGAGACAAACACACACGTGCTCCATGTTGAACTATAGGCAGCTAGATCTATAAGTCAATTTCTGTCCAGGTTTATTCTAAAAACTATGAGTACCATTTTACTAAACATGGCTATGGGAGATAGACGTTAAAATATTTGGAGGCGATGGAGCGCAGAACTTTGGGAATATACAAGGAAAAATCCGTCTTCACAACACTCGAAAGCTGAAAATAGCGTTCTAAATTTAGCCCTGCACGCGGGCTTTCGCGAGTTCTCCAAACTGCGAGTGACGTCACAGAGTTTCACGTGCCTCCGCGGTAACAAAATTGGCGAGAGCAAGTGATCGACTTAACCATTCCGCTTAACCAACACACGGAATCGTTATTAAACCACATGGTAAAGGTAAATTAAGACCAGTAGGATGTTTTTGTATCACTTTTGGATCACGAAAAGACAAAGTTCTTCATTCTTTGTAAGTTTTCGGTTTGAAGCGTTGCGCCAACGTTGTCACTCGGGGAGAATCCATGTGACGTCATAATGTCTTGTTTTCGTAGGAAATGCAAAAAAACGTTAGCTTCTCAGCCGTGTTGTCCCGTCGTAACAAATATTAGTCATTGTGTTGGCGCAAATTAATGAATGAAAAATATGTCGTCTATCCGTTTGTGGCAGCTAACTTATATTTCTTAAATATTCTTAATTATATCGCCAGGCCTTCCGCAATGGACCCACCCCTCGGCGCCTGGCTCTTGCACAGGTAGTCTGGTTCCCACCCTCATCTTCGCGTAACATACACGTCACGCCTACGTCACAGATAGTCAGGATACCAGTGTGCGCAGAGATTCTAAACTCGTTCCAAACACGTGCTTCGTTTGTTTGTCCCCAAAATGAGTAAACCGGAAGTCTAGGCGAACGAGACTTTATAGCCCTATAAGCTAAAAAGCCCAAAAAAGTACTATAAGCATTACAGGGAGCTGGGGAATGACTTCACGCTGGAGCCTGATGACTTCACCCGTAGGTGTGGCGAGTTCACTTGTCGAGTGTGGCGAGTTATCCCAAAAGTGTGGCGAGTTCTCCCGGGCTGTGGCGAGTTCTCTTTTGTGGCGAGTTCGTCTTGTGGCGAGTTATCTGCTAGGCTGGGAACCGGCCTAGAGCTGCTCGCAGCTGTTTCGGACAGGCAGGCTGGTTCCCAGCGAAGTTATTTGCACACCGCCCCGGTCTCTCCGTTTCGCTAACCTAACAGCTAACCGGCCTAACCACCGATTGTTCAAGCCAGATTCTTCAGACTCTCTAGTAAAATGGCGCTAAACAAATTAAGTATTGACAAAATTGACGTGAAAGATAAAAGGGTGTTGATGCGGTAAGGCAGTGTACTATTAAATGTTGTCATAATGCAATGCCGATTCCTCTTAACGCGTGTTTCTTTCTTTGAAGCGAAGGTTTGGCTGTCTCGCCGTCGTACCTGCCTTTTGGCTTTTTACACTGTTTTACTGGCACTAAGCCTAGTGCTCTCCGGTGACTATAACTAGTCAACTGTAAGCAATAAATTGTCATATGACATTTTAAACTTCAATATCAGTAATGATTTGTCTTTAACATGTGTTTCTGAATAATATAAATTTTTGTCTTGCATTATATTTACTTGTGTGGACACCAATGTCAAGGTCATGGTCAAGGACACACTTGTCAAACTGCAAGCAAATATAAAATCTAAAAAACTGTCAGGGTATATTGTTATAGCCGAAACCGACCGAAACTAGCTTCAATTTACCAAAACAAAGCAGCTAAGCTTAGCATGTCAAAACATTATAATCTTGATGTAACATCACCATCAGTGCATCCAGATCACAGCATGAATCCAGACAGAGGTAGATCTATATCTGATGATATGGAAAGATTAATTGTATATATTGCCAGTAATTACAGATATACCTGTCTTTTGTCTGCGGAAGCGGCTCAAACTGTGAATGCATGCGCCTTCTTGTTTGTTTACAAATTTAAACTCTTTCACTGACCATCAGGCTCCAGCATCTGCAAAGTACAACTGTATAAAATGGAATGCTGTCTCCTAGTGGTTAATTGAAATAAGCAATTTTGTAAGCGATGCTGCCACCTCAGGTATATTTATAGGACTGTAGAAGCTGTTCTGACCATATCCTTATATGGAAGGCAAATATACACAATAGATTTACGAGAATTCAGCAAATTTCAATGATAAATATACCAAGCTACAGCAGAATGGTCTTGTGGAAAATGTGGCAGTGAGTGCCATGACAAGACCATCTTCTGTGAGCAGTTTGCCACGTACATGGTTCCACTCAAGATGTGAGACCATTTCGAAGTCACAGTTGGACCAGTTGGCAAGTCATCCGTTAGACTTCATATGCACCAGCTGCTAACTACTAACTTAGACATGTATTTAACTCCTCATGACTTCATAAATGACCATGTGCTGCAATTTTATGGCAGTCACATTCAAATGCCCTACTGGAGTGTATAGTCAAAACGGAAACTCTCTGGACATCGAAATTTACGAATTATTTGTTTACTCTACGACTTAAGGACGAAATCGATGCATATTCCTTACCTATGAACTGGGGCCTGTCTGAACAATTATTTATCTGATCTGCAGTTTGATTCCTATCCTTACAATACATGACCTGCCATGCTATTTAATAGAGCAGACAATGTTTTTATCATTCTCTTGTCAGTCACGCAACTGTAAAGGTCATCCAACTGCCAACTGATTGGTTCAAAATCTAGGTCAGGTTGGCAAAGTCCATCGCGTCATTTGATGAGGGTACCGAGGTTGAATGCAATGGTCAGGGGGTAGTGGTTGATCTGCTGTACTCACTTTTGCAGGAGGCGTTTGCTTTCGTGCAATGTATTCAAGTTTAGCCTCAATTGATACTAAACTGATTTCAAGTTCACTCTGGGTCACTTAAGGTATGCGTCAATGCTTAAGAACAGTGTTAATGATAAAACACTACAAAGGAATTCAAACCTACGACCCCTTACAAAGATGTAAATGGTATCGCCCAGTGACGTCACAGTAAACAGTGAATGGCGCCATCAAGCCGATCGGCTGCTTCGAAGTGCAGCAAAGCAACATTTGCTTATAGTTTATTTGCCAGTGTCTCAGGAAGACATACACTTATTAGGTCCCAATTTGAAGTTCATGCAGAAAGTTTTTTTTTTTTCGAATCAGTGAATATTTTCTCGTAAACGGGAAATTCATTGTCCTGAGAGTTTCCATTGCGACTATAGAGCTTAAACATACAATTTAAAAGACAGGCTGCAGGACCCAGACCCAATCAATTCAATCATACTTTCCTTTATGTACCAATCTATTCTTCTATAACATTCAGAGTAGTCATGCACATGATGAAGCTCCATTTGACCACAAACATCAACCGTTAAAGCAGGTGTCCAACCTAATTTCATTGCGATCTGCACTGAAAGTTTACGTCTTAAAATTAAATTGGGGAGTGTTAACGCTTCGTTTCGGCTGACTGGTAAGGAGAAAAAAATTAAGGCAACCCACCCCCAACAATGTCAAGCAGAGCGCCATTTTGCCGGGAGCAGTGAGGCATATTGTGATTATTCATATAGCGCTGCCTTACATTATAACTCACGAGAGAGAGAGAGATCAGGGCCGCGATTTACAGATGAACAGCAGCAGTTCCAAGCCTCGCAGTAGTGCAAGATCTTAGTGTTTCATTGAAAAGTACCATCCAAACAAATTGATATATATATGTCTTGCGATGATTGACTCTACAGCAATGCCATGATTGGAGTTAGAATTGCAGCTATTTATATTAGCGATTATCACACGCTCTTGTTTTGCTCACACAATAGGCTTGAATAAATTAGAGTATCGCCTCCTGATTGGTCAATCATGGACACGCCTCCAAAAAGGGCTGCCGCCTGGGTAGGCAGCAAAATCATGCCTGGCGGTCACTTCCAGATTTTATTGTGAGCTACAGATAGAACGAAAAATATAATTTGGAGGATAGACAATTAGGTATTATATGAATCGGTAAAACAGACTAAAAGAAGGAGCCTACACACAGCGTTGCCTAGCAATGGTTGCCATTGAATGCAATTGAGACAGGCACAAACAGGCACAAACTGCCAACATTTGTGGTCAATGGAGCTTCATCATATGCAAGGTTACTTTGGATATTATAGGAAGAATAGATTACCACAAAAAGGAAAGTATGATTGAATTGGTTGGGTCTCTGGGTCCTGCAGCCTGTCTGTAAATTTTTGAGCGCCAGCCCACTCAAATTTTAGCGGAGATATCAGCCAAACCAGGTGTGAATGGCATTAATGAATTTGACTTTTGCTAAAATAATATATTTTCATATATATATGTTTTTAAAGTAGAAGTCTTTATATTTATAATATTATCAAAGGTAAAGATATCAATACAACACATATAGTGGTCCCTGCATTATACAACTCCCCCCATTATCCAGTCTTTTTTGCTGTGCGTGGAAAACACTTTTACATTTAAAACCTCTTTTATTAAACAACACCCTCGCTAATGTGACTTACGATCAACATTTTGGCTTGTAATACGGCCAGCACACAATTTAATTGCTTGGCACCACAGGATGGCAGTTGACCCGATTGGCTCTAAACAAACAAGACATTGCAGTAATCTGACTACATGGTTGTTAAAGAATTGGATGTCCAAGTGCGCATCATTGTTATTCACACCTTTTGTGTACATTTGACATAAGTAGGGCTGTCCAAATATTTCAGTCAATACATGTACACAATGGCTGAAGAATGCAAGTGAAAGGTTTTAACATTGATACAGTATGTCAATGCTATTCAGTGGCACAGAGCTTGAGAAACCATGATCAGCATGTTTGACTGAATGCTAATGCTTTCATGGATAAGTGGGGATAAGGAGCCAGAGCTGCATCACAGACTCTGAAGCTGTATTATAGTGCCATTTGAGTGTGTGATGATACTTGAGCGAAAACTGTACATCTCAGGCATTCCTCTATTATATGACTCACTCCATTATACGTTCTGTTCAGGCTGGCAGAAAAGAAGTTTTATAACGCAGGGACCACTGTATATTCATTATTTCATTGGTAATGCCTTATGGGGTCTGCATGACAAGTTGGGAAGAATTTTGGCTTATATTAAATACAGAGAAAAGAAAGAATAAATCAGCAGACTGTCATGTTATTTTTTAAACGCTTGGGAAAATCTGCATGGTTGAGTAAAGAAAAAATGTCTATTTTCAGGGTTGACTTCAATGTACCCCTGAAAGGAAATGAAATCACAAACAACCAGAGGTATGTACTTGAATAATCTCATAATAAGCATTGCTCTATATTATGTAGGTGTTGCCATTGTTATATGTGTTAAGTGAAGTGAAGAATGCTGAATAGGGCTAATATATAAGCTTAGTTAACATTTATTTGTAGTCATTTATGGGTGTAATCGGTTTTATTGCCCTGACCTTTGAATTGTATTCTGCTTGGAGATTATTTATTATTATCATTAAATAATGTTGAATGTATAAAGTAAGAAGGTAGCATTGGTTTTAGCAGATTTGCAATGGCCTCCAATTTTTACTCCCTTTGCATGTTCTTACGTTAATTGCAGAATTGCTGCAGCTTTGCCTACCATAAAACATGCACTTGATAATGGAGCCAAGTCTGTGGTCTTGATGAGTCATCTTGGCCGCCCTGATGGGAACAGGAATGACAAGTTTACATTGAAACCTGTGGCTGAGGAGCTTAAGAAGTTGCTTGGAAAGTGAGATTAAGTTTCACCCTGCTCTACATAGATACATTGCGCTAATCTGACTGGTTGTTAATGAGCAGACGTCTAAGAGCGCATCATTGTTATTCACACCTTTTGTGTACATGTAGACAATTGCTGGAAGACGAAGAAAATGCTGATCTTGAGATCAGATTGTCGATGCAAGTTAACGGCATGAGGCTGGAGAAACCATAATCAGCATATAAGCTTAGCAACTTTGTTAGACTGAATGCTGGTGCTATCCTGGATAAGAGGGGAAGAGGAGCCAGAGCTGCATCAAAAACTGAATCTGAGGAAAATATTGTATGATGAGGTTAAAAGACTGACGTTTGACTGCTTTAGCTCAGCACAGTACAACAACATTCCCTTGATGGGAAAGCTATTACATTGCTCTTCTCATTGGACCTAGGCTTAGCTGATTTCTCTGCTATCAATGGATGCACTGCTCTATAGTTTTCAGCGACGCCACAATACAAAAGCATTAGTGCCTAGTGGATAGTCAACTGAAGTTAACCCAGATACGGTTGCTGATTGGTGTTCGCGATACTTAAGCGAAAACTGCCCATCTCAGGGTATCCCTCTATTATACGACTCTCTCCGTTATGCGGTCTTTTCGGGCTGGCAGAACAAAAGTCGTATAACGCAGGGACCACTGTATCTACAAACAAATACCACTAGTGGGTTTATTATTGATTATTATGTTTACAATGCAAGAGAGGCGTATAATTTATGCCTGGTGACATTGCCTGCAGTTTGGAACTACAGTTTGGTATATGAGGTAAACATAACTATATATAATACCCTAATATCTATTTTAAGTGTAATTTAATTTGATCTGGCCATTGAGGCAAGTTGACCTCGATGGAATGAATGCTTTAATATGATGTTAGTTTTACTTGTTACGGTTAACATGAACTTTAACATCGATGTGTTATTTATCTTGTAGAGATGTTACCTTCCTGAACGATTGTATAGGAGCAGAAGTGGAAGCTGCCTGTGCTAATCCTGTCGCTGGATCCATTTTCCTTCTGGAGAACCTGAGATATCACATTGAGGAGGAGGGCAAGGGAGTGGACGCCGAGGGCAAGAAGGTAGACAAGCCACTGTGATGCCATTTCATTGTTTGGCCATTGCTTGAAGTGGTGGCAGGCAACCGCTCACCCCACAGGCCACAAACTCTTGCGAAGTGCACTTAGTTGTATAACATTAAAAAGCAAAAAAAACTAATTTGTTCTGCGCTAAATTTACATGGCCTTCCTGATCATTGACACAACATAACATAATCATTTAAAGCAAATTAAGATCTGTACATATATCATTTGAGTTTTTATGCATATATTTCGGTAGGTGAAGGCAGATGCAGCAAAGGTAGCGGAATTCAGAGCTTCCCTCTCCAAGCTGGGAGATGTTTATATCAATGATGCATTTGGAACGGCCCACAGAGCGCACAGGTGTGTATCCTCCCATATCGCGCACAGCTGTGTATCCTCCCATATCGCGCACAAGCGCACAGCTGTGTATTCTCCCATATCGCACACAAGTGCACATGAGTGTATCCTTCCATATCGCACACAAGCACACATGAGTGTATCCTCCCATATCGCGCACAAGCGCACATGAGTATCCTCCCATATCTCACACAAGCGCACATGAGTATCCTCCCATATCGCACACAAGCGCACATGAGTATCCTCCCATATCGCACACAAGCGCACATGAGTGTATCTTTCCATATCACACACAAGCTCACATGAGTGTATCCTTCCATATCGCACACAAGCGCACATGAGTGTATCCTTCCATATCGCGCACAAGGGCACATGAGTGTATCCTTCCATATCGCACACAAGGGCACATGAGTGTATGCTCCCATATCGCACACAAGCACACAGATGTGCATCCTCGCATATCACACACAAGCGCACATGAGTATCCTCCCATATCGCACACAAGCGCACAGCTGTGTATCCTCGCATATCACACACAAGCTCACATGAGTATCCTCCCATATCGCACACAAGCACACATGAGTGTATCCTTCCATATCGCGCACAAGGGCACATGAGTGTATGCTCCCATATCGCACACAAGCACACAGATGTGCATCCTCCCATATCGCGCACAAGGGCACAGGAGTGTATGCTCCCATATCGCACACAAGCACACAGATGTGCATCCTCGCATATCACACACAAGCGCACATGAGTATCCTCCCATATCGCACACAAGCGCACAGCTGTGTATCCTCGCATATCACACACAAGCTCACATGAGTATCCTCCCATATCGCACACAAGCGCACATGAGTGTATCCTCCCATATCGCACACAGTCGCACATGAGTGTATCCTCCCATATCGCACACAAGCGCACAGCTGTGCATCCTCCCATATCGCGCACAAGCGCACATCAGTATCCTCCCATGTAGCACACAAGCGCACATGAGTGTTTCCTCCCATATCGCACACAAGCGCACATGAGTGTATCCTCCCACATCGCACAAAAGCTCACAGATGTGTATCCTCCCATGTCGCACACAAGCGCCCATGAGTGTTTCCTACCATATCGCACACAAGCGCACATGAGTATCCTCCCATGTCGCACACAAGCGCATATGAGGTTTTCCTCCCATCTCGCACACAAGCGCACATGAGTGTATCCTCCCATATCGCACACAAGCGCACATGAGTGTATCCTCCCAAATCGCACACAAGCGCACATAAGTATCCTCCCATATCGCATACAAGCGCACATGAATGTATCCTCCCATATCGCATACAAGCGCACATGAGGGTATCCTCCCATATCGCACACAAGCACATCTGAGTATATCCTCCCATATCGCACGCAAGCGCACAGCTGTGTATCCTTCCATATCGCGCACAAGCGCACATGAGTGTATCCTTCCATATTGCACACAAGCGCACATGAGTATTCTCCCATGTCGCACACAAGCGCACATGAGTGTATCCTCCCATTTAGCACACAAGCGCACATGAGCGTATCCTATCGCGCACAAGCGCACATGAGTATCCTCGCATATCACACAAAAGCGCACATGAGAGTATCCTCCCATATCACACAAAAGCGCACATGAGAGTATCCTCCCATGTCGCACACAAGCCCACAGCTGTGTATCCTTCCATATCTCGAACAAACGGACATGAGTATCCTCCCATGTCGCACACAAGCGCACATGAGTATCCTTCCATATTGCACACAAGTGCACATGAGTGTATCCTCCCATATTGCACACAAGCGCACAGATGTGCACCCTCCCATATCGCGCACAAGCGCACGTGAGTGCACCCTCCCATATCGCACTCAACCGCCCGTAAGTATCCTTCCATATTGCACACAAGCGCACATGAGTATCCTCCTATATCGCACACAAGCGCAAATGAGTGTATCCTCCCATATCGCACACAAGCGCACTTAAATATCCTCCCATATCGCATAGGAGCGCACATGAGTATCCTCCCATATCGCGCACAAGCGCACATGAGTGTATCCTCCCATATCGCACACAAGCGCACTTAAATATCCTCCCATATCGCATAGGAGCGCACATGAGTATCCTCCCATATCGCGCACAAGCGCACATGAGTGTATTCTCCCATGTCGCACACAAGCGCACTTAAATATCCTCCCATATCGCACACAAGCGCACAGCTGTGCATCCTCCCATATCGCGCACAAGCGCACATCAGTATCCTCCCATATAGCACACAAGCGCACATGAGTGTTTCCTCCCATATCGCACACAAGCGCACATGAGTGTATCCTCCCACATCGCACACAAGCGCACAGATGTGTATCCTCCCATGTCGCACACAAGCGCCCATGAGTGTTTCCTACCATATCGCACACAAGCGCACATGAGTATCCTCCCATGTCGCACACAAGCGCATATGAGGTTTTCCTCCCATCTCGCACACAAGCGCACATGAGTGTATCCTCCCATATCGCACACAAGCGCGCATAAGTGTATCCTCCCAAATCGCACACAAGCGCACATAAGTATCCTCCCATATCGCATACAAGCGCACATGAATGTATCCTCCCATATCGCATACAAGCGCACATGAGTGTATCCTCCCATATCGCACACAAGCACATCTGAGTATATCCTCCCATATCGCACGCAAGCGCACAGCTGTGTATCCTTCCATATCGCGCACAAGCGCACATGAGTGTATCCTCCCATATCGCACACAAGTGCACTTAAATATCCTCCCATATCGCATAGAAGCGCACATGAGTGTATCCTCCCATATCGCACGCAAGCGCACGTGAGTTTATCCTCCCATATCGCACACAAGCGCACAGCTGTGCATCCTCCAATATCGCGCACAAGCGCACATGAGTGTATCCTTCCATATCGCACACAAGCGCACATGAGTATTCTCCCATGTCGCACACAAGCGCACATGAGTGTATCCTCCCATTTAGCACACAAGCGCACATGAGCGTATCCTATCGCGCACAAGCGCACATGAGTATTCTCGCATATCACACAAAAGCGCACATGAGAGTATCCTCCCATATCACACAAAAGCGCACATGAGAGTATCCTCCCATGTCGCACACAAGCCCACAGCTGTGTATCCTTCCATATCTCGAACAAACGGACATGAGTATCCTCCCATGTCGCACACAAGCGCACATGAGTATCCTTCCATATTGCACACAAGCGCACAGATGTGCACCCTCCCATATCGCGCACAAGCGCACGTGAGTGTATCCTCCCAGGTCGCACACAAGCGCACATGAGTATCCTCCCATATCGCACACAAGCGCACATGAGTGTATCCTCCCATATCGCACACAAGCGCACTTAAATATCCTCCCATATCGCATAGGAGCGCACATGAGTATCCTCTCATATCGCGCACAAGCGCACATGAGTGTATTCTCCCATGTCGCACACAAGCGCACTTAAATATCCTCCCATATCGCACACAAGCGCACATGAGTGTATCCTCCCATATCGCGCACAAGCGCACATGAGTGTATCCTCCCATATCGTGCACAAGCGCACAGCTGTGTAGCCTCCCATATCGCACACAAGCGCCCATGAGTGTATCCTCCCATATCGCACACAAGCGCACATAAGTGTATCCTCCCATATCGCGGCACAAGCGCACATGAGTGTATCCTCCCATATCACACACAAGCTCACATGAGTGTATCCTCCCATATCGCGCACAAGCTCACAGGTATTGTGCAGCGCCAAATATCGACCACATGCCGCACATTACAAAACAATTTAACCTGCTAATGTTCTGACGATACGACAGTAAATCAATTCAGATACCAATGTAAATAATCTTCTCCCTTCTTATGCTATTCGTACTCGTAAATGGTCATTAATAAACGTCTTGTTTAATCTACTATTATTTGAACTCTTAGTTAATTAATCAGTCTCCTGCTTCATCTTCTGCTAGTTAAAGTCTTTGATTTGTTATTTTTTTTTCTTTGCATAGCTCTATGGTTGGGTGCCAGCTTCCACAGAAGGCCTCCGGTTTTCTCCTCAAGAAAGAATTGACTTACTTTGCCAAAGCTCTCGACACTCCCGAGAGGCCTTTCCTGGCCATCTTGGGCGGGTAAGCAGTATGTCCTGTAGTTGTACATGTACCATATCCATACAATCAGCGTAATTAACCTAATTGATTCCCAGAAATATTTATGTAATGACGATACATTATTATATCTACCTGTATATATAGCAATAAAGTTAAGCCCTGTAAGCCAAGAGGCATTAACGTAGTATTTTTGTACTGTCTTTTAACGGAAAATTGGTGGAAAGCACAAAGCAAACTTTGAGGTAGGGAGTTACTTTCTGGTGCTTACCGTTTAAAATGATGTATGGGCTTGCTGTATGTAAATAAGTGGGAAAATTGTTTTGTTCTCATTTTCAGCGCTAAAGTAGCCGATAAGATTCAGCTGATTGAGAACATGCTGGACCAAGTGAATGAGATGATCATTGGAGGAGGCATGGCCTTCACCTTCTTGAAGGTCCTCAATAACATGGAGGCACGTCTTGTTATTCATAACCTGCCATAAACATCCGTGCATTAAAATGTACTATGTATTGCACGGAAAGTTTACACTTGAAACCGGAAACGAAATGAAGCCGCTTTAATTGATCCACTAGATTAAAGACCAACGGGTTGCAACTTTCAACCCCAACCGTGTCTGCGGTCATTTCGTGCGTCGTTCCGTCCCCCACCGGCTCCTTGGATCCGCGTTAGCCGATGTGTGCACACATGTGGCCTTAAACACCAATTCATCCATCCATCCGGAGAATCCTGGGCTTAACTTGAGTGAGTCGTATGGAGTACTGAGCGTTGAGTACTGTAGCGGGCAATGGGTTTTGGAAGACTGAATGCTAAAAATGACTTGGTTTTGTTTCAGATTGGCAAGTCCCTCTATGACGAGGAGGGCTCAAAGATTGTTCAGAAGCTGATGGACAAAGCCAAGGCGAACAAGGTCCAGATTCACCTGCCCGTGGACTTCGTCACCGGGGACAAATTTGCTGAGGATGCTAAAGTCGGCAAGGCGAGCGTCGCGTCCGGAATCCCCGCTGATCACCTGGTAAGTTCGTGTGGTCTTGGTGTTTCAGTTTGTGGCTGGGTGTGTGATCAAATCTTGTCCATTCAGAATGAAACGGTCCACCACGGTGGATCTGGCTCGAGAAATTGCGCAAGAGACGTTACGCTGGGCGATCCAGCAATGGCTCTGTTGTGTATCAAGTATTCCAATTTGTTTCGCGGCGTTTGTTGAATGTTGTTTGTTGATTGAATAAACCGGAGTAAATAAGCCTATTTGTAACCGACAAGAGCTTGGTCTTGGTCATTTACTTGCTGCTCTAGTGGTGGTGGACTATTCCATACCGCTCGCAACGCGCCCACCCACTGTTATGGGCGGCCGGATTTTCCGAAGAATTCCAATCCATGCAGAAAGTCTTCACTTCAAGTTTTGCAACATTCTTAAACATGAGCTTTAAACCTCCATGTGACCTCTTTTTTCACTTTGGGCATGCTAGTAATGGTTTACGGGTTGTATTGTGCATCCAGGGATTGGATGTGGGGCCAGAGTCCACCACCAAGTTCGCTGAAGCTATTGGCCGGGCGAAGACTATCGTATGGAATGGGTAAGTGGAAAACCTTCTTAGAAGTTACATTTATATTGACACGATTCTGATATGTATACCTGTGTATAATATGGACAGATTGTGTTTGCTCGTTGGCATACAGACAACGTTAAGTTATCGTGTGATTATATGCAGTAGAAATCAAGAATTTGTTGGTACTTTTTTTTGCGCTATATACACGCACGCCTGAAGCAATTTCCTACTTAATTTTATTGGAATGTATAGCGGTTCAGTTACACAATGAGCATCGCTCTGGTACATAACTATTACATGATGAATACATTTAACCCTAGAGAGGTTGAAATCACGTTGATTTAATTACTTAATCCATTCCTTATTGAAACAGAATGTTATTTAAGAATGGTGTAATGTCTTTGTATGACAGTCCCCCTGGGGTGTTCGAGTTCCCTAACTTCGCTCATGGTACCAAGGGACTCATGGATGCGGTTGTTCATGCTACGGAGAAAGGAGCCATCAGTATTATCGGTAAGTGGGCGGTACCCCTCCCTCAACTATTTGCAGGCAGTTCAGTGATCATACTTTCTTAATTTTTCTTACTTTTTGGTCTCCGTTCTATTTTTCCAACTTTTTCTTTAAAATACCTACTTTTTTATTATTTGCTTTACCAGACGCAATTTAAAATGCTGTGAATTATTGTTAAAGTCTCCGTATCGCTTGTATTATTCCCAAAATACAGTCAAATGCGTTTCGTTTTTGCGTCTTGATATATCACGGGCCACTGTCAAGTTCTTCTAACGGAAATACAGGTACCACTGAGCATCATATAGAACATAATAATGTAACTTTTTATCATTCGTTTATCCAGTATGCGCAGAAATAATGGTGCTACATATGCTGCTTGAGTTCTACTTTTGTCTGTTTCCTTCTATTGTCCTACTTTTGTTCCCCTTTGTCTATATTTGCTTTCCTACTTTTGTCCTGCTTTTTCAAGGTAGTGCTGAACAACTTATATTTGTGCAAATCCAGTTCTCCAATAATACGAAACTGTTCTTACGATTTAAAACAGGCTAGATATCACAATGAAGCAAGCTAAAGATGAATCGTTTTTGGGAATCCATTTAGGTTGGTCATATTGCGTCAGTGGGATAAGGTACGGAGAGTGTAACCATGTCCCCGGGGGTAACCCCCTACTCTTTACGAAGAAGGACATGGTATCTTTATCCTGCAACCGCACAGACATGGCCGCAACGGTGCTCGAACCGCCTATCCACGTGCCGTTAGGCTCTCAGATGGCCAGATCACTCAAGGCGAGCGTTCTAACCCACTGTCGAGGCGGCCCCGAATTACTAGGGAGCCCCCTCTTCAAATCCCCCCACTAGCTGAGTTATCAAGCGGGTCGAGATGCGGACCAACAGGTTCATGTCCTGGTTTGTTGCGTATTCAGGAGGCGGAGACACTGCCACGTGCTGCGCCAAGTACAACACTGAAGACAAGGTTAGCCACGTGAGCACCGGGGGCGGAGCCAGCCTGGAGCTGCTGGAGGGTAAGCTACAGATGCTATTGCTATAAAATGTGAACATGCGAACCTGCGGGGCCGCGTGAACTGATCTTCCTATTAGTCTTAGAATAACAGATTAAGATCAGATTTTTTTCTTTAAAAACTGACCGACCGTGGGAGCCCCAGATTTTACGTTATTCAGAGCAAATCGTTGCCATATGTAAAGAGAAGGATTGGGATTGAAGGCACGATGCTAGGATCAACGGTCCGACTCTCTATCGACTGAGCGAACAGGGCTCCATCGCGATCGGGAGGTATGCTTTAAGTTATTAATGTAGATAAGTGGATTTAAAGCCAGAGCAAATTTTCCCAACTAGGTCGGTCGGGGAAAGTTTCTTTCATTAGAATTGGAAACATTTCTCGGGAGATATTCGTTTCGACAGTGAATATAACAATAGCGCAAGTTAGCGGGGCGTTTGGCATTTTATTAGCCAGACATCAAGCTGTAGCAGCCCGTCAATTTTCATTATGGCGAGCATATCGAGCTCTTTAGATACCACATACATAAAAAATTATAAAATCTATATCTGAATCCCATACTGTTATGAGCTGGTGAAATCCAGCGGAGTCAACATCCACTGGGGAAAGCGAAAGAGATCGCATGTTATGTACGCATGCGTGGGGTTTTTATTTCGTCGAAAATTGATTACTGTAAGACTTATATGTAGGCATATATCAAAACAACTTGCTGATTTCAAATAAACCAACCTCTTGTTTTATATGTTCTATAATTTATTAACAAGAGGAATTCAACGCTTTGAAACCGAATTCGAGACTTTGACCCAGCTATAATACTGAGTAGTTGTGAGTCCATATGTTATCAAAATGGCGTCTGAGAGCTCTTGAGCAACCGAATGATATGCCACAAGCACGTGCGTGGTATACGTTATCCCGCCATGTATGCATTATGGAAAGCCGAAGTGGGATTTATTTTGACGAAATAGATGAACTAATAAATATACGCTCGCATTCAGTTTAGGTAGCACTTATCCATATTAATGATAATGAAAATGAAGGGCCAATAAAATGCCTAACGCCGTGCAAAACTCGCGCTATTATTGTTATTGCGAGTTGAATTTGAATTTAACTTTCTCTGCTTCCTATTTGGTTTAATTTCCGCATGCAACGATCAACGTAAGGCATTTTGCGACTGACTGCAAATCGCAAGCCTTTCCACATAAAGTAGGGCTGTACAGTTCTGGCGTGTTCTATTTCTTTTGGGGACCAACAAATAAACACGTGCTCTTAGAACGAGTGCGCATCACGCTGGTGAAAAATCATAATATAGTGAAAGATAAGATATTTATCTTTTCGTAAGGCATGTAGACCGTTCGATGAGACTGTTGGAAGCGTTGTATTTTGAGGAAAATCATCGATGTTTACATATCTGCGACAAACGGAACACGCCTGGTCAGTCCATATAAGAAGCGTTGTTACGTAACCATAGATACCGTGCGCAGACCTGCGATTCTTGATGATTATTACGTCATACGACATGGAAAACCCCGCGCAGCACATTAGATCGCATGACACTGACAGTCACTCATGAGACAACCGCATTCTCGTTTATCAACTGTCTAACAGCTAGAACTACCGCTCGTATATTATATAAATCTACTCGGATGGTTATAATTCTGATATGCACAGAACTTCAGCGGTTATTTGTGCATCCAAGGACGGGTTTAGCCGATCTTGTGTGTGAAGCGAGTGAAGGCAAACAACCGGAAGGTAGGCAGCACGAACAGGCCGTTGATGCTAGACGTTGACGTAGAGCATAAGTATCCCTGTCTCGTGGGGTCTCGATACGATCCCGTAGTGACTGTACAGCCCTCTTGGCCGGTCGCCTTTTTGATACCATATATCGTTGCCAAGAAAACGTGGCACGTGCAACTAGGCAAGTAGTCTGGCCATTTTAGTCTATAACTACAATTTTGTTTTGACGTGACCATGTGTCATTGTTGTATCAAAGATATTAGTACACCAAGATAGGTCATACGGCAAAAGCCCATTGTAAAATGTGTAATGCGGCGAGTAGTGGCGCCGCTCTGCGGCGAGCGCGTAACGTTGGGCTACCTCTGCGCTGACGATAACGCAGACTGCGTGATAAGCGGCGCCCTGTGAACTACAAATTGGATTTTAGCGCTATTAATTCGGGTGATATAAAGCCTGGTGGTGTTCTTTCTTGCTTTCAGGTATATTTTGCATTAAATATATATAATTTTGAATTTTGTATGCGGCAATAAATAGTTGTTAGTGTCATCAAGGCGTCATATTTCGAGAACGTCATTGCCTTGCAGTCAACAGTTTGGCTTCCCTACAACACAACAACTTCATAATTATTTAACATTTAGCGGTCTCCTGTCTTTGTTGGATTGACACATTTAGGGGTTAGGGGGGTTTGCAACCCCCCCCCCCCCCGGTCACAAGTTTTCAGAGACCAACCACCCCCCCCTTGGAAAATTCCTAGATCCGCCCCTGTTCTTGCATTGACTACCCATCTCTGGCATCTAAAAGGTAATAATAAAAAAAAAACATTTTATAAATGCAAATGCTTATAAACATAAAAAAAAATCTCGACAAGCGTTCAGTAGAAATGCAGACAACGACTTTGCTTTTCCCCCGGTCTGGCTAGCTCTGTCAAAGGTAACCAGAGCCCGGGAGCCGAACACCCAGGCCAAGGCAGTAGGTCCATGATCATACTATATGCTTTCAACCAATTTTTATTCAAACCTCAGAACATCGATTAGGACACCTCATTACACATTCGTTAGGCATTAGCCGGCACTTAGAGCTTTGTTGTCTTCTGGTAATTGTTGAGTAATAGATAGTGGCAACGATAGATCTTTGACTTGGTTTGCTCACATGAGCCGCCTGCTTCGATGTGGGCGATAATAGAGAATTATCAGAAATTGTGGTGGTGATAAACGATGCACGATATCAATGACTGATAAATTAACGCAAGAAGCCGGTCTTACCTTTCCTTTTCCTTGGGGAATCTCAAAAATGGCTTTCCTGGACATTTCTTTCGTGAATTCGCAAAATTTATGGCAGAACAAACTTGAAGTTAGTTTGCTCGTCATCAAGATATTGATCTGTACAAAGTGGGTTTTGGATTTTGGAAACACCCGGTTAACCCATGATAAACCGTTGAAAATGATGCAGCTATAAATCAGTACCCGCCTTTTACGGGCTATGCAGCGCAGAGAGAGCTAGCGTTCATCCGAAACACGCGCCTGGCCGAATTTTCCCTGGAACGGCGTATTAGGTAGGATAAGTTTTCTGTGACAATGGCTATCTGTAAAGACCTGTACCGAAGGGAAGTAACCGTTTGTCGCATCAGAATTTGTTACTGAAGAGTTTGTGGATATTATTATTTCTGTACTTTAGGTAAAACACTTCCCGGAGTTGGTGCGCTGTCGGATGCGTAGCACCGCGAAGTTGTGAGGCGGCACTGAGCGGACAGCGCTTTACCACGGCGATGGATGCATCAGTAACCACATGGCCACCCGTGCCGACTCGAAGATGGATGTGACGAACAGCATTTATCATTGATATTTTGTCGCAAGGAGATTAAGACATTTTCTTTGGTTTATTTTTCACTCACTCGGCTCCTACTTTTTTTGTTACCGAAGTCGAGATCCCAGAAATTAGTGGTTTTGTTTTCGCAACCCCCAAGATTAATTATTTTGTCCAGGTTTGTGCAGGAGAGAGATCCAATGTGTTACTTCGCAAAAAGTGGGATTACTCCCGGAGACGTGGCTTCTCTCCAGCTTGACCCTTCTCATTGTCGCGATATGACCTACAAAGGTTTAAGCGTCCTAGCTGTTTTAAACTGCACCCTTAGGAAACAAACTCATAAGAGGTTTTAAGACTTTTAAGACCCCAAAATAATGACTTAAAAATAATTAATCTACCAGTGTCGTTAGTTTTGTTTGGTTAAATGCGTCCTCTAACTTATATTAGAATGAGAAGTAACACCAGAGCTAGTGTCTCCAAGGTTACTTAGTGGCGTCTTGTACTTCAAAAGTAAAACTCGCCGGTTGTGAATTCTCGTCTTGGACTTTCCTGAAGTCGAAGTGAAATGTTTGTACTTTGGAGAAGGATGTACTTGCCATCAAATACTAATCAACTATTGTTGTGTCCTAATAATAAAGCTATTACGGAAGATGAATGTTTGTCCTTCGTCCTGGTGAAAGAACCCTACTTTTATGTTATTCCAAATTTCGCGACCTTTGTTAGATATTGAAAAGCCTGTCGTGAGCGACATGTAGGGATAAAGCAGTGTTATAATGAAGGGATACAGCGGTCTTCTAATCAAGGGGTACAGCGGTCCTCTAATGAAGGGTACAGCGGTCTTATAATGAATGGTCAAGCGGCCTTATAATGAAGGGTACAGCGGTCTAGCAATGCAGGGGTACAGCGTTCTGATAATGAAGGGTCTATCGGTTTTATAATAAAGGTTACAGCGGTCTTAAAATGAAGGGTACAGCGGCCAACTAAGGGTACAGCGGTCTTATAATGAAGGGGTACAGCGGTCTTATAATGAAGGGGTAAAGCGGTCGTATAATGAATGGTCAAGCGATCGTATGATGAAGGGCACAGCGGTCTTATAATGAAGGGTACAGCGGTCTTATAATGAAGGGTACAGCGGTCTTATAATTAAGGGTTACAGCGGTCTAGCAATGAAGGGGTAAAGCGGACTAATAATGAAGGGTACAGCGGTCTTATAATGAAGGGATACAGCGGTCTAGTAATGAAGGGTACAGCGGTCACATCATGAAGCCAGCGGTCTAGCAAATAAAGGGGTACAGCGTTCTGATAATGAAGGATCTAGCGGTCTTATAATGAAGGATCTAGCGGTCTTATAATGATGGGTCAATAGGTCTTATAATGAAGTAGTACAGCCGTCTTATAATGAAGGGTTACAGCGGTCTAGCAATGAAGGGGTAAAGCGGACATATAATGAAGGGTACAGCGGTCTTATAATGAAGGGGTACAGCCGTCGTATATTAAAGGGGTACAGCGGTGTTATGATGAAGGGTCAAGTGATCTTATAAGGAAGGGGTACATCTGTCTTATAATAAAGGGTTAAGCTGTCTTATAATGAAGGGTATAGCTGTCTTATAACGAAAGATACAGCGGTTTTATAATGATGGGTCAATCGGATTCACAATGAAGTAGTACAGCGGTCTTATAATGATGGGTCAATCGGGTTTATAATGAAGGGTACAGCGGTCTTATAATGAAGGGATACAGCGGTCTTATAATAAAGTGACAACGGTCTAGTAATGTAGGGGTAAAACGGTCTTATAATGAAGGGATACAGCTGACTTATAATGAAAGATACAACGGTCTTATAATGAAGGGGTACAGCGGTCTTCTAATGAAAGGTCAAGCGGTCTTATAATGAAGGGATACAGCGGTCTAGCAATAAAGGGGTACGGCGTTCTGATAATGAAGGGTCTAGTGGTCTTATAATGAGGGGTACAGCTGTCTTAAAATGAAGGGTACAGCGGTCTTATAATGAAGGGGTACAGCCGTCTTATAATGAAGGGTACAGCGGTCTAGTAATGAAAGGGTAAAACGGCCTTATAATGAAGGGTACAGCGGTCTAGTAATGAAAGGGTAAAACGGCCTTATAATGAAGGGTATACAGCGGTCCAGTACTGAAGGGGTAAAACGGTCTTATAATGAAGGGGTACAGTGGTCTTGTAATGAAGGGGTACAGCGGTCTTATAATGAAGGGTCAAGCTGTCTTATAATGAAGGGTACTGTGGTCTTATAATTAAAGGTACAGCGTTTTTATAATGAAGGGTCAAGCTGTCTTATAATGAAGGGTACAGCGGTTTTATAATGAAATGTACAGCGGTCTTATGATGAAGGGTCAAGCGATCTCATAATGAAGAGGTACATCGGTCTGATAATAAAGGGTTAAGCTGTCTTATAATGAAGGGTATAGCTGTCTCATAACGAAAGATATAGCGGTTTTATAATGATGGGTCAATCGAGTTTACAATGAAGTAGTACAGCGGTCTTATAATGATGGGTCAATCGGATTTATAATGAAGTAGTACAGCGGTCTTAAAATGAAGGGTACAGCGGTCTTATAATGAAGGGATACAGCGGTCTTATAATGAAGGGTACAGCGGTCTTATAATGAACGGGTACAGCGGTCTTATAATAAAGTGACAACTGTCTAGTAATGTAGGGGTAAAACGGTCTTACAATGAAGGGATACAGCTGACTTATAATGAAAGATACAACGGTCTTATAATGAAGGGGTACAGCGGTCTTCTAATGAAAGGTCAAGCGGTCTTATAATGAAGGGATACAGCGGTCTAGCAATAAAGGGGTACTGCGTTCTGATAATGAAGGGTCTAGTGGTCTTATAATGAGGGGTACAGCGGTCTTAAAATGAAGGATACAGCGGTCTTATAATGAAGGGTACAGCGGTCTTATAATGAAGGGGTACAGCGATCTTATAATAAAGGGGTAAAGCGGTTTTATAATAAACGGGTACAACGGTCTAGTAAAAAGAGTCAAGCGGTCTTACAATGAAGGGTATAGCGATCTTATAATGATGGGTCAATCGGACTTATAATGAAGTAGTACAGCGGTCTTATAATGAAGGGTTACAGCGGTCTAGTAATGAAGGGGTAAAATGGACTTATAATGAAGGGTACAGTAGTCTAGTAATGAAGGGGTAAAGTGGAATTAAAAGGGTACAGCGGTCTTAAAATGAAGGGGTACAACGGTCTTATAATGAACGGGTACATCGGTCTTATAATGATGGGTCAATCGGTCTTATAATGAGGTAGTACAGCGGTCTTATAATGAAGGGGTACAGCGGTCTTATAATGAAGGGATAAAGCGGTCTTATAATGAACGGGTACATCGGTCTTATAATGATGGGTCAATCGGTCTTATAATGAAGTAGTACAGCGGTCTGATAATGAAGGGTTACAGCGGTCTAGTAATGAAGGGGTAAAACGGTCTAGTAATGAAGGGATACAGCGGTTTAGTAATAAAGGGGTAAAGCGGTCTGATAATGAAGGGATACTAGGGGTCGCCAGTAGCGGTCAGGCACTGGAGGGCTGCATTCCGGCAGCGGGAGAGTGCATGGCAAGTGGATGGGTGGGTGGCCAGGACCACGAGTGGGGTAACAGCGGTCTTATAATGAAGGGATCAGCGGTCTAGTAATGAAGGGGTAAAACGGTCTTATAATAAGAGGTACAGCGGTCTAGTAATAAAGGGGTAAAGCGGTCTTATAATGAAGGGGTACAGCGGTCTAGTAATAAAGGGGTACAGCGGTCTTATAATGAAGGGGTACAGTGGTCTAGTAATGAAGGGGTAAACGGCCTTATAATGAAGGGGTACAGCGGTCTAGTAATAAAGGCGGTCTTGTAATGAAGGGGTACACCGGTCTTGGTGAAGGGTCAAGCGGTCTTATAATGAAGGGTTAAGAGGTCTTGTAATGAAGGGGTACATCGGTCTTATAATGAAGGGTTAAGAGGCCTTATAATGAAGGGGTACAGCGGCATTTTATGAAGGGTCAAGCGGTCCAGTAAAGAAGGGTTAAAGCGGTCTTATAATGAAGGGGTACAGCGGTCTTATAATGAAGGGTCAAGCGGTCTTATAATGAAGGGTACAGCGGTCTTATAATGGAGGGTCAAGCGATATTATAATAAAGGGGTACAGCGGTCTAGTAATGAAGAGTCAAGCGGTCTTGTAATGAAGGTGTACAGGGGTCTTATAATGAAGGGTACAGCGGTCTTATAATGAAGGGTACAGCGGTCTTATAATGAAGGGTCAAGCGGTCTTATAATGAAGGGGCACAGCGGTCTTATAATGAAGGGTCAAGCGGTCTTATAATGAAGGGGTACAGCGGTCTTATAATGAAGGGTCAAGCGGTCTTATAATGAAGGGGTACAGCGGTCTTATAATGAAGGGTCAAGCGGTCTTATAATGAAGGGTACAGCGGTCTTACAATGGCGGGTCAAGCGATATTATAATAAAGGGGTACAGCCGTCTAGTAATGAAGAGTCAAGCGGTCTTGTAATGAAGGTGTACAGGGGTCTTATAATGAAGGGGTACAGCAGTCTTATAATGAAGGGTCAAGCAGTCTTATAATGGAGGGTCAAGCGATATTATAATAAAGGGGTACAGCGGTCTAGTAATGAAGAGTCAAGCGGTCTTGTAATGAAGAGTTAAGAGATCTTCTAATGAAGGGTCAAGCGGTCTTATAATTAAGGGTCAAGCGGTCTTATAATTAAGGGTACAGCGGTCTTATAATGAAAGGTACAGTGGTCTTATAATGAAGGGTACAGCGGTCTTATAATGAAGGGATACATCGGTCTAGTAAAGTATTATTTTCCAATATAATCCGCATAACACGTAGAACGGCCTAACTAGAGTGGTAATATGACTACTTCATTCAAATATTCTACACAAAACAAGAAGACGAAGTTGTTTTATTAACGATAACTCAAAGAAATATGTTCAATATGCCAAAATAAATAATGTACAATCCAGATCCATAGGTAATTTAAACATTGCAACATCTCCATTCTGCGGTCACATGGTCATCGGTTTAGTCGCATACATCAGTCGTGTTGGAGCATGAGAAAAATCTCTCCCTTTTCTGACAACCTGGCAATTGTGTCAGAATTGAGGTTCAAGGTTTCAAATCCCGATGTTGAGGCTTCCGACTCCAAAATCTGGATTACCTCGCTCACTTCACCCTCGGCATTTCCGGGGGCTGGGTCTCCATCTGGAACTGGCGCGGGGAACATTTCCTCCGAGATGGTGGGAGGGTCGCCGTCGAGCTGAGCTTCACTGATGGCACTCAGCATGCTAGCTCTCAACAGCTCTTTATCAGTCACTTCATGTCGGCCCCGGAGATGCTTTTTCGCCGTGGTCATATCAGCAAACTGGACCGCACAGAAGGCACAGGTGTAAAGCTTTTCACCGGTGTGCGTCCGATTGTGACGCTTCAACGATGAGCGATGGCTGAACGTCGCATCACAGGTTGAACACTGGTAAGGACGAACTTTCGTATGGACGTGTTCATGTTCCCTGTAACATCCATACCACTTGAAAGCCTTATCGCATTGCGAACATTTGTACTTCTTTTGCTCCGTGTGAATAACTTGGTGATGACGTAGACCTGCCTTGGAGAAGAAAGCCTTGCCACATTGCTGGCAAGCGAAGGGACGCACGTTCAGGTGTTCCTTGTTCTGGTGGCTATCGTGGTCTCGCTTGCAGTGGAAGATTTTCCCACATTCCTTGCACAAAAACGAATATTTCTGGGAAGCCCTTAGATGCACTTGTCCTTCATGAACCACTTTCATGTGGTAGTCAATGGCCTGTCTACTTTTTAACACTTTGCCACAGTTTTTACAAGTAAAACTGTCCTCGTGATATTTAACATGTTGTGTCAAATCCACATTCAGTGCAAAAGATTTCGGGCATATGTGACACTTAAAGTTCTTTTCTTTGTGATTTCGTGATTGATGCCGTTTGAGGCTTTCCCGGTTACTGGAGCAGAAATCACATTCCTGGCAACTGTATAATCTAGCTTGCATTTCTTTCAACAAACTTAGTTCATCAGCTTCAACAGGTGCTCTATCATAGTCTTGCAGGACTCCATCCAAACTTTCCCCAAATGGCTTATTGCTTATTTGCTTATAAGGCAGTTCAATGTGATTGCGTTTGATGTGAAGCCTCATGTTGCGCCAAACTGGAGTTTCAAAATTACAGTTTTTACAATGATACTGATCCGGCCCTTTAGTTGACAATCTGGCATACAGACTACGTAGAATTTGCAGATGGCTTGAGAACTTCCTTCTGTTTCCATTTTCAGATGAAGTAGTATCCACATCTTGTTTAGATATAGAACATTCAGGCACAGATTCAGCTTTAGAAGATTCTGGCACAGAACCTTTCTTCATAAAACCTCCAGACTCCTTTGAAACAAATTCTACACAGTCACCAAAGGATATCTGACCTTCAGCCTGCCTACGAGCTGTTGCATTGTCTAATGCCTTTTTTGTTGGTTTGAGCACTCTTTTTGAATGTCGTAAACTTGTGGTAGTAGCAACATTAGGATGACCTTTGACCTTGGTTAAGGCATGATGACTGCCATATTTCTCTGTTGTTGCTGTACTACTTCCACTCCATACTACAGTCTTTAGAAAGTCCTTCACAGATGCATCACTGATAAATTCTTGAGATAACATCTTATCTTGAGGTTTACTGGAAGTTTCACATTTGTTAGATGTCGACATTTGACCTTTTAATACTTCAGTGAATTTTTCTAAACCAGAGTCACTTTCTAATCCATGTGACGGTAGATCTAAATATTCCAATGTCTGCAATGACACAGTCTGGTCAAGAGATAATATCCTTAATTCTGCACCTATATCTACTGGTATATCTTGATGCTGAATGAGACCAGGAACGCACAGTTTGTCTTGTGTCTCAAATTCAGTATCAGTATCCCTGGATGTACTGGTACATGCACTCTTTTGTATTGGTTGAGATGAACCAATTTCATTACTTTGACTCTCCAGCTGTCTCTGTCTACTGGCAAAGTCCTCAGAATCTGTGGGCATATTCATATGACATGAGATCCACCTATCTAGATCATTATGAGCCTGAGCCATAACATTCCAATTCCCGTGTAATTTCATTTTTCGGTCATTGGTAAATGAAATGACGGGTCTCGGACGTTCATGCTGGAGAATCGAGGCAAACAAGTACGCTGATTTTTCCATGTTATCTGTTCCCGGTAACATGGCAAGTGCTTCAGCTGAAACTTCGGCTACTGTTTCGCTGAAGACCACCATCTTGACAGCCACTTCACCAGTCTCTGTGTTTCGATTCAGTGTGAAAACCTATAAACGTAGTAACTTATAAGCAGCAACTTTGCCTCTCGCAAAAGCAGAGTTTTGTTGTCTTGTACCGGAAGTCAGCACTGTGAAGGGAGCATACATTTTCTCCTTAATAACTTTCTCTTCCAACACTAGATGGCGCTACTGTTCCATTAAACGTTCAAGGGTGGTGGGTACCGCGATAAGCCCGCCCTCTTTCACCGCCAAAATCCGCTCGGAGCGGAATGTTACCGCCAAAATCCGTTCAGAGGGGGTGTTCTATCAGCAAAATCCACTCGGAAGGGGCCCTTTTTTCTCTTTTCCCGCGCTCTATGAACATATAACCCACCACCGGGGATTATTCTTTACGCTGAGAAACCGAGTGTTGTAAATTGCAGTGATAGACTACCAAATATCATGCATCATTGTGATGCGGATACATTTGCAGATATTGATCTTGAATTTGAGACACAAGCGTAAATAAATTGGTTTGTTTGCTGAGAGTAGCTAGGTATCCTGCTATCTGTACAGCTCACCTTGGTCGTAGAACTTTCTGTTCACTAAAACACAGGATTTTGTGGTACCAAAGCCGATTCAGTAACAGTAATGGGAGCAGCGTCCCGCTTTATTGGGAGTGTTCAAATTAATTACATTAAATAAACCTAGCACAACAAAATGATACTTTCAAGTTTTACACACATTAGAAAGTTATACGGAAATACTAAAAAGGAATATATATATATTTTTTTTTTTTTTTTTTTTATTCTCCGAAAAGCGGCGTAGATCTATAACACATTGACAATATCTGTACACAACTATGCAAACATATAAAACGTCACCTTTAAGTATCAGCTATTACATCATATATTGGGTTCCACTTGGCTTTAAAACTTTCTCTTGCTCTTCCCGGTGTTTCTGCCACTCTGCTCTCTATCTCGAAATAGTATTTTATAAGCCGAATTATAGCCGTTACCCTTGGCGTGACTCCTTTCCACTTACAAACATATATATGGTATTTGGTAACAATGAAAACAAGGTTAATCAGTTCTTTATGTGGTAAAGCTGCCCCGAGCATAGCAGATGTGAAGTTGATATATTTACTAAAATTGGATCGGCTTGACTCATCTAGCCATGCGCCTATGTTTTCCCATATCTGCTTTACTATAACACAATTCCAAAACATATGTTCTATTGTTTCGTCATTCTGGTTACATAAGGCGCATCTTTTTGATTCAGCCAATTTACACAAAAACAAGTGGGAGTTGGTAACTATATTTCTACACAAAAAATTATACTGGAAACTCCGCAGTCTTTCGTCCAGGGTGGAGCTCAAGGGTAACTTATAAATTGTTCGCCATTGGTATTCATCAATATTCTGGTTGAGCTTCTCTTTCCATTTCGATTCACTAGTCTTCACAAATGTACACTCTTTCACCAGTAGCTTATATACAACATTACAAATTCTCTCGTTCTGCCTTAAAAACTTGATATGTATTCTCTCTATACCAGGTTGCTTTTTTCCCTGCCCCTGGCTTTGTGCTCTCCATTGTCTGGGAAGGCTATGCGTTAAACTATAAAAATCCGCGAAGTTCATAATAACATTATATCTTTTACCAAACTCACTCCATCCATAGGGAGAACCGTCTTCCCTTAGCATATCGTTATAGTAAATCACCCCTTTCTTGATAAGTTCAGCTTTTCGTCGAGTAAGATTTTCGTTCTTTAAGAAGTAAGAATTCCAAATTGGCGCATCAAAAGGATGCTCCGCACGTATTATATTTTTGACATAAATCCATTCTCTTAAAACCTCTGACCAAAAAGGGTTTGCTTTCGCTTCCAACAGATGCAGCGATTGCGGGTCAAGCTCCCAACATAAGGTTTTGTCTTCGCAAATAGTTTCAGTAAAGAGGTTCTGCCAGGCTCCTTCAGTGGCAACTAGTCTTTTTATCCAAGTAATCTTTAACGCCTTTATAAAAGATGGTATGTGGGTCAGGTTAAGCCCACCGTCCTCTACCTGTTGTACCATGCGTTTTAGTGCACTTTTAGACCGTTTTTTCTTCCATAAAAATGACCGTACAATACCCTCAAGACGATTAACAAATGATTTATCTGGTAGGGGCAGAACAGACAGAACGTGCACCAACTTTGGTATAGCTAAAGTTTTCAAAACTGTCACTCTGCCTCTTAACGACAGGTTTCTTCGCCCATAAGCTGTTAACATATTTTCAACTTCTACCAATTTACTATCAAGATTTAATTTGGGTACTTTAGCGAGATCAATGTCAAATCTTATCCCTAACAGTACAAAACTTGTGACCCAACAAAGTTCTAGATCTGCGCATATCTTATCTTTATATTTTGGCCTTCTTCCCAGCCACACTGCTTTTGTTTTTTCGACATTTATCTTCAATCCTGAACATTTGCTAAACGCCTCTAGCATCCGCATAGCAGCTCCCAAAGAACCTTCACTGCCATCCAAGAACAAAAAAGTGTCATCGGCATATTGACCGAGTTTATACACATGCTGGAAAAACCGAATACCTCTGATCTTACTGTCATTCTTAATTGCCATAGAGAGTGGCTCAATGGCCAAGATAAATAAATACGGTGACAAGGGGTCTCCTTGTCTACACCCTCTCTCCAGTTTAAAGAAGTCTGAGAAGTGGCCATTGTTAATGACACAGCTATTAGATTCAGAATATAAAATATTACAATATCTCCTAAACGACTCCCCAAAACCGTATTCATTTAGTACTCGCGTTAAATATGACCAGCTTACCGTGTCGAAGGCCTTTTCGAAATCTAGTAACAGTAGCAATGCTGTCTTATTTTGTTCTTTTAAATAATGCATGACATCGTAGACTAGTCTCGTGTTTTCCCCAATAAATCGACCACTCAGGAATCCCTTTTGATCTGAACTAATAATATGTGGAAGTACTTTTTTCATGCGCAAAGCCAGCACTCCCGAGAGAATCTTATAATCTGCGTTCAGGAGGGTTATGGGGCGCCAATTTTTCATATATTCCCTTTGTTTGTCCTGTTTTGGAAGGCAAGTAATAATCCCTTGCTTCTGTGTGATAGAAAGTGTACCCTGCTTGTAAGCGTAATTTAGACTTCTTAGAAGATACCCGCCAATATCTTTCCAGAAAAACTTAACAAAGTCTATTGGTATACCGTCACTTCCAGGGCACTTGTTATTTTTCATATTCTGGATAACTTCCTTTACTTCATCACTAGTTATTTCCCCTTCACATGCTTCCATTTGTTCATCAGTCAAACGTTTTACATTATTTTCGTTTAGAAACTCATTAATGTGATTCTCTCCACAAATGTTATCATTGTTTGCATAAAGCCGTTTATAAAACCCCCTTTGTGCCCTCAATATAGCCTCTTGATGTACGATTTCCTCTCCATCCACCACTAGTTTACTGATCAATTTATTGATGTAATTCCTCTTTTCCAGGCTGCAAAAATATCTTGTTGGCTTTTCACCCTCTTCGTAATACTTTGCCTTCGCGCGTAACATAATGGCCTTTACCCCAGGGGCCCGTAGCCGCTCTAAGTTTGCACAAAGTTCGTCGTTTTTTAATGATGTCATCGGGCTGTTCTCCACTTCTTTGTAATAAATTGTCTAGTTCCGTTAGTTCTCTCTGTACCGTCGCTATCGTTTCATTCGTTGCCTTTTTTTAAAATGTACTGTAACTTATAGTGGTGCCCTTAATTTCTAATTTTAGCATTTCATAGAACAGTTGATCGTTTACAGCATTATTCGAGTGGTCTTCCGATACCATATGATTGCCCCTGCCATATTGATGTTCCACCTTGGTGACACAGGTTTTGATCATGTTAACATACTGTTGATCGTGCAGCAAAGATGTGTTCATTTTCCAGAATCCCCGGCCCCTATCTAAGGTTAATCCCTGAACATCTATCGTTATTAAGGAGTGGTCCGTTCTATACCCATATCCGATTGATGCCTCTTGTATGGTAGCGTGAATATCTGAGGACACAAGAAAAAAATCTAGCCTTGCCCTTTGTGTTTTTCTCTGTTGATTTACCCAAGTATATCTTCTTGTGTCCGCATGGAGAATTCTCCAACAGTCTATCAGCTCAAGAGTGTCCATCATATCCAATACGCGTTTTCTTGCCTTAGTGTTATTTTCTCTATTATATCCATATGTATCCAGCTCTTGATTTAGGATCAAATTCCAGTCTCCACATATTATTATTGTGGCATTACCCAGTTTCTCTATTCTGCGTTGTAAATCAGTGTAAAATTCTGGACAATCCTTATTTGGACCATACACACAACCCAAAGTCATCCGAGTTCCATTGATAGTGACATCTAATAATATTAAATTACCTGCGTTATCTTTCTCTACCCCATGTACTTCATATTGTGCACTATTTGCAAAGACTATTGCTACCCCCCTTGCTTGAGACGAAACTGAGTTAAAAAAACACTCGCTCGGCCATTCAGTACTCAAAGCCACCTGCAAGATCGAGTCTAAGTGTATATCCTGCATGCAATACACGCTCAATTTTTTTTCAACAAGCCATATTCTAACGTCATTACGCTTGTGTGCAGACCCAATTCCTCTCACATTCATGCTTCCAATTGTAAATTCGTTATTCATGACTATGATTACAGTATATATGCATAGATTGATATTGCCATACTTTTCGAAGTTGTGATTTTACATTTACATACATCCCAGAAAAATTCCCAAGTACAGAAAATACGTATACAGCGAAATATAGACAAATTATATACCACAATAGAGAACAAAAAATACAAAAAAATACACAACACAGTGTTTTGATACTTGCTTTTATTCATGTATATCTTTATTCACAAGTTATCACATGTACATGCATCCAACGCCGGCCGGCTCATCTGCTGTCATTCTTTCTCGTCACACTACTCTGACGTAACCTTTCACTCTTGACCCCTTGACCCTACCTAAATCATCTGACCCAGTTATCATTATCATTCTGTCATAACGCACTCATTCATGTCACTCATGCGATATCGTAACATCCTTCCTTTTTCAAAAACATAAATATTACATAGAACGAAATGAGCAGTTCATTGTGGGCAACTTAACTATATACTCGCGCGAAGCTGAGTAGATCTGAGCAGCTGAGTTTGTGCGAGTCCATCAGATCATAATCAGATAATAATGTCTTATCATTCACTCATGATAATCGGGTAAGTAATCACTTCGTGATATATACATGACCAAGTTACACTGAGCAATGTTACTTCATTTAAACATGACAAAGTCTTTAAACTTCGAAGGAAGTTGTCTGGCCCGACGTGGACGACCAGCAGGGGCTGCACTGCCACTGTCACTGACGCTCTGTTTGGCAGTGTCTGCATCACATTCCGACCCCGGTGGTTGTGTAGGCTCAGACACAGTAGGTTTCTCAGCAAGATCTATTTCATGGGTTGGGGAAGGATCAGGTTGGAACTCCGACGTCTGGTGTGAAGACTGAGGAGCACCTTGCCTACGCAAGTAAACCCGATTTCTTCGGTAAGCACCACTGTCAGTGCCTACTTCATATGACCGTTCGTCGAGTCGTTTCAAAACGGTTGCTTTATCCCAGGTCTTCCGACCCAGAATGAATGGCTTCATTCGCACGGCATCTCCTTCCTGTAGTGGTTGTAGGTCGCAAGCGCTTTGGTTGTAATATATAGCACTTTGTTGTTGTCTCTGCCATTGTCGATTCTTTTCTTTTTCCACATTGATATTTGTGGGTGTAAGGAGTTTAGATGTCATTGGAAGTAATGTTCGAGTTCTTCTCCCAAGCATACTTTGTACCGGGCTGCTTTCGCTTGGTCCTGATGGGGCGTTCCTGATGTCTAATAGAGCGAGGTAAGGATCTTGTTTTCCTGCTTTTGCTTTTCGCATCATTCTCTTGGCAGTCTTTACCGCTGATTCGGCCTTGCCATTAGACCGAGGATGGCCCGGACTTGACGTTTGATGTTCGATATCCCATTTCACCACAAACTGATGGAATACATCGCTGGTGAATTGTGGGCCATTGTCACTTATCAGGGTATTTGGCGATCCATATCTAGCAAAGTGTTGTTTTAGCTTCCTGATGACTGTTGCGCTTTTAGTGTCTTCGAGGTAATCCACTTCCCAAAAGTTGGAAAAATAGTCCACAGTGACGAGGTAATTCTTCCCGTCTAGCTCCATAAGATCCGTTCCTACTTTCTCCCATGGCCTGTCCGTAACCTCGTGGCTCATAAGAGTTTCCTTTGTTTGCGAGGTATTAAATGCGCTGCATATATCACATGCAGAGATGTATTGTCGCAAATCATTGTTCATACCAGGCCAGTACACACACTCTCTGGCTCTTCGTAGAGAATTCTCTATGCCCAGGTGTGAAGCATGTATGGCCTCCATGATGTCTTTACGCAGTCCCTGAGGAATGATGACGCGTTCTCCCTTAAAGAGTAATCCGTCCTGGACTGAGAGCTCATCCCTTATATGGTAATAAGGCATAGCCAGGTGAGATATGTTAGTCTTTTCCTCAGGCCAACCTCTGATGATAAGCTGTTTCAGGGTTGTTGAGACATCATCTTGTTCAGTTTTGCTTTTGATATGATCCAGTCTTTCTTGTCTAATAGGTAGGAATTTGACCATGTTGACTTCTTCCAAGGTGTTATCATCTTGAGATGTAGAAAGATGAGCACGCGACAGAGCATCTGCAATGTGCATTTCCTTGCCTGGGCAGTAATGCAGAGTGTAATCATATTGTTGAGTTCGTAGCATCATGCTCTGAAGTCTCCTTGGTGCCTTGTTCAAGGGTTTCTTCACAATAGACTGCAGGGGTTTGTGGTCTGAATGGATAATAGTATGGCGTCCAAAAGTGTATTGATGGAATTTGGTAAGAGAAAACATCACTGCCAACATTTCCTTCTCTATTTGTGCATATTTCTCCTCTGTACTTGTGAGAGCTCTGCTGGCATAGCTGATAGGTTTTCCATCTTGAAGCAAGCAACAACCCAACCCAGTGCTGCTCGCATCACATTGAATTGTGAGAGGCTTCTCATGATCGTAGAAAGCTAGTATAGGGGTTGATGTTATTAGCTTCTTCATGTCCTTGAATGCCTTTTCCTGCTGTTCGCCCCAACTCCATGGGCTGTCCTTCAATGTTAATTGTCGGATTGGTTTCAATACATCAGACAAAGAAGGTAAGAATCTTGATAAATAATTGATCATTCCACAGAGAGTTTGGATTTCATTCACATTCCTTGGCGAACTCATTCCCAGGATAGCATCTATCTTCTTGGTGTCTGCCTTCAAGCCGTCTTTAGTAATCTTATGACCGTGAAACGAGATCTCGCTCTTTCGCAACTCTGTCTTTTTGTCGTTGAGGCGAATTCCCTGCTCTTTACACCGTTCTAGTAGTTTCTGCAGGTTCCTGTCATGATCCTCTGCGGCTGTATCGATATCATCACCACTTCCAAACACCAACACATCATCCGCAATACAGAATACACCAGTCAGATTTTCCAGTGCCATTTGCAGTCTTTTCTGGAAGATTTCACTGCTGACGTTGAGACCGAAAGGCAGTCTCTTCCAGCGATACCTCCCAAATGGTGTTTGAAATGTTGTGATGTAGCTTGATTCCTCATCTAATATGCAGTGCCAGTATCCATTCCTCAGATCCATCCGTGAGAAAATCTTCGCATTGTTCAGCTCAGGTAAAATGTCATCGAGGACCAATAAGGGGTGGTGTTCTCGCTTCAAAGCCTGATTTAACACATTTGGATCTATGCAGATGCGCATATCTCCATTTGATTTGGTTCCTATAGCTGTGCGGCTGACCCATTGTGTTGGTTTATCAACCTTTGTAATCACATCTCTTTCTTCCATTTCTTTAATTTTCTTCTCCAATCTTTTCTTCAGACTCACTGGCACTCTTGAAGTTGTCACAGCAACAGGCTGTATTGATTCATCTACTGTCAGGTGAACTGTGCCTGGCAATCTTCCCAACTCATCATTGAAGACTTCTTCATTCGCAGATATAATTTTGGATACACCACTGATATTTTCATAATTAACAGTGATTAGACCCATCTGCTCGCTGGCACGTTTTCCCAACAAAGGTGTGAATGGTTTATCCACAACTATGAATTCAATAGAGTATTTCTTTCTGTTCATACTGTTACGGATCACTGTGCGACATTTTCCGATCGCATTCAGCTCTGATGAATTCCACATTTTCAACGTTGTGTTGCAAGGGCTGATATCCAGTCCTTTCACCATGTCTTCAGAGATCACATTAACACTAGCACCGCTGTCAATTTGAAATTTAGTTATCTGGCCATTAATTTCCATATCAGCTATGATGTCCTTGTTCTTGTTTTCTACACTAATCTTCATTATCATTTCCACTTCTGAGTCTGTTTCTTCATCCTTATCTAATGTGTATATCCTCTTCTGTTTCATTTTACCTTTCGACAAGCATTTCACTGCGAAATGGTTTTTTAGTCCACATTTGGTACATGTTTTGCCATATGCAGGGCATCTATCCTTACTCCAAATATGTTTGGTTCCACAAAATTTGCACTCTCGCAGTTCAGTTCTTGTCGTTTTCACTTTTGGTCTCACTCCATGGATAGCTGGTTCTCCAAAGTCTTCTTTGAAAATATCCATTTGTTTGTTCGCAATCTGATGTGCAACACACATTTTTACAGTTTTTTCGAGTGTTAATTCCTCTTCTTTTAGAAGTTTTTCTTTCAAATGTTTATCGCAGCATCCAAACACAATCTGGTCTCTAATTAGTTTGTCACGCTGACCTTCATAATTGCAATCCTTCGCCAATATCTTAAGGTGAGTTATGAAGGAATCGAGTGGTTCTCCATGCCTCTGCTTGCTTTGATGAAATTTATATCTCGCTGCAAGTTCATTCTTTTGGGGTGAAAAGTAATTGTCAAATTTTTCTAAAACATTCTTCAAGATTTTAGACTCATCTGTTTCTTCTGTAGTGGTAAATTCAAATGAATTATAGAGTTCTATGATATCATCACCTCCACAGGTCAGTAATATTGCCACCTTTTCTTCATCTGTTTTATTTCCACTTCCACTTGCAAACAGAAACAAGTTGAATTTCTGTTTAAAAAGTTTCCATGCTTGTTCTGCGTCACCGGTCAAGGTAAGTTTCTCAGGTGGATGCAAAGATTTAGCCATTTTCAATTATTGTAATTTCTTCTTTGGCTTTATCTTTTATTCTTCTTACTTTTATTTCTTCTCTGTATCTTGCTCTTTTTCTTTACGTTTCCGTCGCTGCCACCATGTTTTGATACTTGCTTTTATTCATGTATATCTTTATTCACAAGTTATCACATGTACATGCATCCAACGCCGGCCGGCTCATCTGCTGTCATTCTTTCTCGTCACACTACTCTGACGTAACCTTTCACTCTTGACCCCTTGACCCTACCTAAATCATCTGACCCAGTTATCATTATCATTCTGTCATAACGCACTCATTCATGTCACTCATGCGATATCGTAACACACAGGAGCAATTAAAATTAAAACAAATGGAAAACCCTAGCCATGAATCCATGGCTATGGTATCGTTGAAGAATCATAGCCATGTAGCATTCTATAGTGAAAAATCAACTTCATATGACAAAGTGAATTGTTTAAGTATAGGTTTCATAATTAGTTTCAACAATATAAAAGTACTTTTCTATATATAATTACTGATGTATCAACTCTTCCAAAGTTGTTAAAATCTTCAAAAGGAGCTATAATTGCCTACTGGCATCAAAATGGACAACAACATGCCACCATTTTTTTTACAGGAAGTTGTTCACTGCACATGTGCAAGGTCATCACATGATATTATAAGCCATGCTAATTGGTTCATTGTTCAGGGACCCAGTCATTGGGTCAGTGAAAACACATGTTTTCATGTGAATTTCTGGTGACAGACTGGACTATTTTTGCCTTTCAAGAAAGGTTACTTATGTGATTAGTCATTACTTGTCAGGAAGTAATAAGAAAAGGATTAAGGTTTGTTTCTGTTATAAAACTTTTCCCACAGCAAAGGAGAATCAGAGCTACACTTGGTCAAAGTCAAACAACCCTGAAATGGGGTTGTTCCAGACCAGAATTTTACTATGGAATGCGACTAGGCTGTGTTTCAGCCCACACAGCCTAGGGTTCTGGGCTAGGAAAACCCTGTCAGATCGCACCGAGAAGCGCTGTCGGCCGACTGAGCGTCCAAGAGCATGGTCACTTCTTGCGCGGTTTCATGCAGTTATAACCAGTATACGCAATGTACGATGTTGTTTGGAGTCATACATGAGATCTACCACAGCTCATTTGCTTTACGCCACAGAGGTTCTGGTAGCAAACACAAACAAGAAACCAGGCCGTGTTCAGCCACCCGCGTCACATAGTGAAACATACAACAGTACTGGTTCGTTCACTCACAATTTACTATGTGGCACGGTATTTTACCTCAGGGGCTTTCTCAAAAAACTGCATCAGCGAAAGTCTTTCAACCAACTGTCCGGCAAGGAGGATACTGTCTCGACGAAGAACACCTTTCCGTCGATGATGAGCTTGTTCTCGATGAGATTAGCCCGCTTACCGTCCTGCCGCGCCGCCTTCATCACTGGCAGCAGCCGTCAGCGTACGTCTTGAAATGCCTTCGGCAAATCCTCGTTGATGAACAGCTTGGTCCCTCGTAGCATTTTCTTCTTCCTCCACACGTCTTGTCTGTCTGGAAAGTATGCAAACCGGACGATGATCGGCCTTGGGTGGGTTCTGGTTGCTTGTGTTGTCGGTCTAGCACCCAGCCTGTGGCATCTTTGGAATCTTGTATCAGCAGCATGTTCTATATCTAGTTTATTTGTCATCAGTTCGTAAATGACTTGTGCACAATTTTCCCCTTCACCGTACTCTGGCACGCCATGGAAAACTAAATTTTCCCGTCTCCCGTACGCCTCGAGCGCCAAAATATCCTTCTTCAACTTTCCGGATATTACGTTTTGACTATCAAGACGTGCTGTCACATCGTTCTTTTCCAACGCCGAAATCCTGTCTTTCAGTGAAGCATTTTCCTTTTCCAGCTCATCCACCCGTTTACTGTTATACTCCGAAGTTTCTGTTAGGTTTTGCAGCTGTTCTTTCATTGCCTGCATTGTTGTCTTTATCTCTGAA
Source organism: Arenicola marina (assembly GCA_964019135.1). NCBI lineage: Eukaryota > Metazoa > Annelida > Polychaeta > Arenicolidae > Arenicola > Arenicola marina. The sequence goes on along the minus strand of OZ025260.1, from coordinate 35,851,390 downwards.
AGGCAAGCTACCCGGTCCAATATCTCCTGTATCATTGGCTTCATGTCATCAGGCGTGTCGTCTTCTTGGTTCCTCTCTCCGAGAGTTGCCATATCCTGGTAGCAGTCGTTAATCTTTCTTTGTTTCTTGTCCTCCGGTTTTTTGGGGGTCCCGCTGCTGTGACGCCGTTTTTTAGTTTTGCCCATCACTTTTGATACTGCCCCTTAGTCCTTCATGCCACAACCGGCATTCATGCTGGTGTGGGCTCTTGCAAATTTCCTTCAATCTTCCTTGAATTTGGCTCAATCCATATATATTTTCTACCAAATCTTCACCTCACCCGGTTCTATGATCGTTCACGATCATTTCCGTCCAATATATATACATATGATTGTCTCTGCGCTACACTGTGACCTCTCTTAGTCCTGCGCTCAAAATCACCCGACCATCGTCACGCAACGGACAATCGACCACCTTCCAGGAATATATTACCAACTCGTTTATTAAAATCAAACGCATGAATATAATTTAACAATTCAAGATATCAATACTTTGAATGTCACGTGTCTTCTGCACTCTGACATTTTGTGTTCAATATCGTTATCATATTCTACATTATCACCAAACGAATCCTATAGCGTCACTAGCACGATTAAGTCGTTCTTCTAAGTAATGGTGAACAACTGTATCAGCATATGGCTTACATATGGCTCATTTCTCCACCAAGATTCGTTGCGTAAACGTCATTACGTGACGGAATCGCATCAACTGCAACATTTAACCATTTGTAGTCATTTATTTAGTGCAATAATGTAGGATTTATGCATACGATGTGACGAATTGACATGTACCCCTTACCCCTCCACAGCCACCAGTTGACAATGATGAAGGCTTTCTTACGTGATTTTTGGAGGATGCGGATACATTTGCAGAACATTGACATATGTCCAAATGTCCATCGAAACCCCGGTATTTCATTTTCTCATCGATCACCGTAAATAATATAACCTATAAGTAAAGACAATAATAAATAACTCATGTGAGAAATGGATGAACAGCGTTCAAACAGTTTCTTCTGCAGGTCAGTCGTTTATAAAAATTTGCAAACCGAAAGCCGATCAACAGGTCACGAACACCGAGCTCCTATAGCAAGTCACATAGCAGCAAAACCAGGAGCTACATATAAAATTAGAATATAAGTACAATATTCTTTTCACATCTTTTTGTTTAACTTTGATATGCCAATCAAGTCTACATGCTCAATAAACCATGTATGCATCACACATGCATAATATTTATCACTATCACATCTTTTCCCACCGGTTACATTTATTGTTTTGAGGTATAGTTCGCCCATGTGGATACACGTAATCGCCGAAATTTTAATGTCTTGAAGAGGCTGTTAAGGGTTTTCCGCTTGGATTTGCCCCGGCTTCCGAAGCGCGCTTGGTCCTTCAGTTTATGTGTGTGGTAACCCATCGCAAACTTGGAGGGTCCGGCACGAAGGATTTTGGCGCTACCGATACACTCTTCCCCCTGGTAAAACGTAGCCATGTGACCCGGAATAACGGCTCTGATTGGCCGGCTGGAAGACAAGATGATGTGGTCGTGGCCGCACCAGTCGTTGTGCATTCCCGCAGTGAGCGTACATTTAGTGAGCGGCTGACCATGGCGGAAGCGGTAATCGCAGTCCATCGTGTGCTTCTCGGAGAAGTTGTACGGCGTTTTGTGCGTCCAGTGCGCCAGAGCCGTAAACATGGTATCGCAGAACAACGACGGATGTTTGGAATCTTTCACCTTGGTAATGGAGGAAAACAACATAAAGAAACAAGTTGTAGACACAATAGAACCGCCCTCCCCATACGAGCGCCATGGACCTGGCTCACGGCGAAAAACGTCATGGAAATTCGTAGATTCACCTATTGGTCTTTGCGAGTCAAAAACTAATCGTTGATATCAATCTTGATATAATACTCCCTTGGGATCAATCTACATGTCAGAAATTTGCATGTTAAAATAACTTCTCGAAGTACATGTACTTACGACGCTGATATTTCCTGTATCCTTGTTCTTATCGGAGACAACATATTTCTCGCCATGTATAGGCACCTCATCGCCAACGGCATACATGTGAAGCCCTGCAACATAATGATTATAACATTGGTTAACCGCGGTAACAATTTTGTTAACATGCAAAAAAACAGTGCACACATTTCTGTGCATAGACCACGCACGTAAACGCTACAATTAAATACTCAGTTATTTACAAAACGGTGAAGTTAAAGAATCAGTATAGCGGGTCATTACCGAAGTGTACGTAACAATACCTGAATGGGATCCCAAGGATTGTCCAGATTCAAAATCCAGAAACATTCCCAAACTAACGGGTATTTCCTGAAAAAATAGTACCGGTAAATATTTGCTTCGAGGCAATTACACAGGCAATTGAGGCAGATTCCTTTCGTATTTATTTATTTTTAGAACTTAAGAATGCATACCATGAAGACATTTTACTTTTAATTTAATAAATTTAAATTTAACTTAATAAATTTAGCATATACCCACCTTTAAAATATTTTCCATCAGTTATGAGCGGTTTGCATAGTTGGAAAGGGATGCTTCTTTCTGAAACACATTGACATTGCTTGTTGTACTGGACTAAATTATTGCAAATTGAGCAATCCTTTTTTGTCATACCTTTTTTTTTCTAGCATTAAAGCTGTTGTTCACCTTTACATCTGTAACTTGGTTCAATGTACCTCTGTGATTTGGTTGTCTTCAAAAAGTTTCTTTAACTCTGTTGCTCCAGCAATGCTCACAACAACATCTCTATTGAAGTCTCCAAGAGGAAAATAACACTGCTTTAGGCACCGTTGGGACACTTGAGACAACAAAAAGCTTTCATCTTCTCGCAGATCCATGGCTTTTAACAGCTTAACACCTGGAATGGTAGGCAGTGAAAGATTTATTGAATACCTGACACACACCATGCTTCCCTAATATACCACAATCCAGTCATTATTGCAAATTTGGCAACAACTGAGCCACACTAATTAAGTCATTCACCTTAAGTATCGCAGATTGAAGACATGAAATCGTGTGGTAGTACCTGTGCTTAGTATCATACCGGTAATTAGCATAAGTTAAGCACTGCTTATTATCATCATTGAAGCACATAGAATGGTCTTATGCTCAGCTAGTTTTATAAATGGCCTGACTGTGGATGTCATTTAATATAATTTATGTAATTTAATTACAATAAAAAACTAAAGATCATGGATTTAGACAATTTCATTAAAAGAATGTTTTCTGCCAATGCATTAAATATTGAACAAGTCACTGACAGCTAGAGTAGTTCACCAAATGCCTGACAAAGCAAACTTACCTTCATAAAGATTAAGTTTACTGACATATGGACCCTTAGATGTCCTTGCATAGTGCCCAGTGACTACCATGTTAGCGCCCATTTGATGGACAGCATGATCAAAGACACAGCCAAACAGGATATGTTTGTTGAACAGGACATCAACATCAGGCAAACTACCTTGTTTGTACTCCTGAATCACTGGTCTTCATATGTGCAGAGAAAGAGACAAAGACACAGGCTATATAGATAAATAAATCAATGATTGACAGGCATAAAGAGTACTGCATGTATAAACACTGCAATTAAAATTAATGCACCAGTAAATAAGCAGCTGCATTTATATGCATATCACTGAAACAATGAAACATTATACTGACTTACATTCTGCAAAAATATGTTATGTCATATTGATTCTAATATATCATACTTAAATTATCATGTATCACTAGATTTTAGTCACACTGATTCTGGTGTATCACATAGATTCTGATATATCATATATATGAAGTGGTAGAAATAAAGGAGAAAAACTTGTATTTCATTGTTGACAACGAGCTCAACAGAGGGAAAACCTGGAATGCTGTATGGGATGACAGCAGAGCTTAAAAAGGAACTCAAGACAACTTTCACACAGGATTCTACCTGCAAATATTCTGCATGGCATGGCAGTGTATGGCAAAGTTGTGTAATTGTCTTTTCGTGAAAACATGTATGTAAGAAAGGCTAAAAAATAATTTGCATCGAACATGTTGAAAAAGTCTACAAGAACTTCAAGTGAGGGTTTATTTAACAGGTCTTTCTTCACAACATACTGTCTTTTCATGAATTTTTTTTTCAGATCTATTCACAGCAAGATCTATATGGTTTGCTGTCAGTCCCTGCATCATACATTCCCTTTCTAAAAGGACTCTTCCAATTATATAGGCTTTTTTGGGCTGATAAGATGAAAGTTATATAATGCAGAGAGCAGAGTATTTGTATTCAACAATAATGAAACAGGGACTTACCTGATAAGTGCATCCCAATGATCATCTGATAAGTTGACTTCCCTTAGGGGAATCTCAAGGATTTTACTTACATATTGAGCTCTTTCTTGGTTATTGCTCACAGTTTCTATATCTTGCAACTCATTCTTCAAAAACAAGCCACTAACCTTGTAACCTGCAGCAAAAAAGTTCAGTGGATGAATCAATGATCATCAAGCATGATTAGGTGTGAAAAAGATTATAAATTACTATTAATTATCTTGACTAAAGCTGCTTGTGGAGCTTTTCCCGCCAAATCTGAGCCTAGGTGATATATATATCACAATTTGCAGAAAACTTGATTGTTTCATTCTATAAAATCAGAAACCTCATAAACATCGCCATTTCGGCTGTGATATGGCAACAGTGTCTATCCCAGGACAATTTACAGAACTCTTTCACAGCAGTGCTACTTATAAGAAAGCATCACAAAGCATAAAAACTGATGATGTTTACCACTAAGTTGAAAACCTGTAGTTAATTGATATCACAGGCAAGGCCAAGAGACTCCATTTGACAGTCTGGCTTGCATAGAATATAGACAAAAGAAATTTTGGATGATTCAAGGAGTGATTCTTATTTGTATTTTGATCTCTTTACTTTACGCTTGGCTGGAAAGAGCACAATATACAACTTTAAATCTTTCCATCTCCTCTGATCAATATTCTACTTAACATATTCTCAATATCTATTATACTAACAACAGCTCTTTAGACTTTTCAGACTTTTGGAAGTTTCACGTACAAGACCCAAGTTATAATTTTTTTTATTTACATAAATGCGAGTGACACTCGAGGGGCACTTGCCCCAAAGATTAAACATGAACAGGACAGCCTGTAAATGTAGTTACCCACATATGCCTGGGGTCCCATTCATAGACCACAAACATGCACCCAGTAAGAGACATAACTGACTGCTCGGGACAGTTGAATTGCATGGTCGGACAGGTTAGAATACTGGTCGTATGCCCAATGGGGCAGGTAAAAATTTAGACTGCTTGCTATTCAGCAATGCTTAGCAGTTACACTGAGCGAAAAACATCATCATCAGCATCAATGTGAACAATAAATGCATGGCTGATTTCATTTTTGACCCTGACAATATAACATCAGAAAACTGTGCGCTCAGTCATAGGTACTCACTTTTTGGAACATGACATTGCAGAATCATCTAAATTTTTGTAAATAACAGTAAATTTTTATCAACGTTGTCTTTTCCCAATTTGATAGGACAGGTAAATTTTCAGGGGGGCAAGTCAATCTCAACACCACATGCCTGACAGGACAGGCGACATCAAAAGTTAATGTCTGTCCCTGGCACCCAAGGATATTGTAATTGTCAATGTCCCATCCATGCAATGAGAAGAATGTGAGTGACATAACTATAGTCAGCATATTTAATATCTGCTGCCTCACTTTGTAAGTATTGTGTGTCATTATTTGAACCAATTCGCTAACGAATATAATATATAGTCAAGAGCTGCAATTTTATGATGAACAGTTTCGATATCAGCTGGAAAGAGAGAGAGAATTTATTTAGATGGCCCATGTATATGTATATACCTAACTATAGGTAGTGTCCCCCCCCCCCACCCCCAGGGGCTCAAGAATTACCTCTGGTGGGACATTTGATGCTCACCGTGTCAACAGGCCTCACACGGCTGGGGTGAGTATATAGACCATGCTGCTGTTAGCCCCGCTGTGAGACTTGATCGCAGAGCGTGTATACACGCTCACTAGAAAACATATGAGCCCAACTTTTAAGGCCAACATACCATGCAAGCAGGCACTGCAAAGGCCAGCAGGTAGACAGAAAAAAAAAATCAATTACGATTTAATACATGATAGAATGGTCAAAGGTTATAAGTTAGTAGCTGTTGCTATAGACCTTTTCTCTGCATGTTAGTGTCTCAATGCAAAAGCAATACAAAAGGAGTTTGTAGCTTCAATGTTTATATATAGTAATTGGACCAGTGATTGCGCAGGTACCAGTGATTGCTCACCAAGCGAAAGGTGGTAAAAATAATATGTTGATCATTTTGAATCTAACAAAACAGATGTCTATGTAGCTGTCACATATGAAGGCATATGTCTGGTAAACATTTGAATACAAATTCCTATAAATCAAATCAGATTTCTGCATGTGCGCAATCACTGGTACCTGCGCAATCACTGGTACCTGCGCAATCACTGGTCCACCTTCTATATACATGTAAGCTTAATTCAAGTTACGGCTTGACATTAACATAATCTAACCTCCCCACCTAAATACCAGCTATACCATTACCCACAGATATGATAATGACAAGGTAAATAGAGCGACAGCCATAGCGAAACTGCTTTATTTGCGTGAAACTGCTAATGTTGGCATCATATGAATTCTTTTGACAACAGGACTGTGAGTTAGTTCCATATATGTAACGCAGCTCGCTCCGATATGGGTCCAGTCGCGGATCTACGTTACATCCCCTTGCAATCTCTTTTCATTAGCAGAATCCCGCCCGAAATCTGGGCGGGCTTTACACGGTCATAAAACTACTTTTTCACCTCGATATCTAGCAATGAACTACATATTAACATAAAGTAACCTATTCTCTGTTAGTTGGTAAAAAATTCCAGTCGTGTCCTTACTCGATTTGTGTGCTTTGAAAACTTATTCGTTCGGCGAGCTGTTTTGGAGCTTTTCTGCCTGCCGCTGGTGCCATGGTTTGATTGGGGTTCACGCGTACCGGAAGAAATAATCGTTGGGCGCGCGCACATTTTTGGTTGGGAAATGTAAAGTACGGATTTTACATCACATCAAACAGCATGTCATGGTAGTTTAACGGTCGTTTGTTTCAAATTGTCCGACTTTACCAGATCAGTGACATCGTTGCATTAAAATCTTTGAAAGCATAACTTAAGTGGAAGTTCTTTCAGCGTTCCATTGATGTTTAATTTGCATTCAATACCATCTGAGCACTGAGCAAATGACAGCGGGAGGAGTGTGGATCAGTCGGAATATTTTAAACCGTCAGTAACCCGGCGGCCGGGGGGGGGGTGGGGGGGGGGGGGAGGGGAGGCCTCGTATACAAAGTTGGTGGGAGGGTTCCGTGGGGTGCCTTGATACCTGAGAGAGTGGATTTTTGTGATGAAAAAGATATCCCTATAGCTATAGAGCCGATGTTTAAAAACTTCTGACCGGGGTGGAAGGTGGGGGGGTGGGGTAGCTCTGAAAATGTGCGTTCATAGACGGGTTGCCGCAAAAGATTAAAAAGCCCCGACCGAGCGAATTTCGATGGTAAAACCTCGACCGGATGGGGGGGGGGACTTTACCGCGGACCCCCCTATCCTAAACCGAGCAATGAATTAAATACCATTCCAGAGCCCAGCGGCGGCCCCGGCCCCGGCCCCGGCCCGTCACGGTGACAGTGGAGCATGCACGGGCCAACGGTAACGGCCAACGGCAAGTTGTTTGTGCAATTCTTGGTTTAACGCGAGGAGTACGTAATTTCAGCTTCCGCCGTACGCCGAAGTTACGCTCGTCAGTCTTGCCACCCCCCCCCCCGCCCCGTCCCGTCCGCACCTCCCGAGCTTGATACCAACAAAGTAGGGGATCCAGTACAAACAGGCGGGGGGCACCAAATTCATTGTTGCTTAGGGATGTTTCAGAAAAGCGGGCGGGTGAGGACTCCCGCCCCTGTGTCAGCCCCTGCGCTCACTAATTTGTGGGTTTTGGCGGCATCAGGTGTATTCCCTTTGGAAAATGCCGGAAATATAGCAATTGATCCCGCTCCGACCGTCAGCTACCTTTATTCCCGCCGGAGGGGGTGGGGGGGGGGGGGTATTTTTCATCAAAATACAGCTTCAGAAATAAAATATTCCTAAAAAAAAGTAAATCCACAAAACCCACATTTCATATGAGAACCAACATTAGAAGAGAACGTCTGGAAATTTTCGCTACATTTGGGCGGGTTCCCCATCAACCCCCTCCATACTATTCATCACGCAGGGGGACCCCGCGGCACGAAGCCAGCGAGGAGTCTTTCAGTTACGGCGAGCACACAATTTGTACGTTAGTGCGCACCGCTTCTCGGCAGGAAGTGCAACTGCAATCATGGCGGAGCTTGATTCGTTTTCGGTTGTTACTGGTGCAAAGTTGTTGCTTCTCGCGCTCCAGAACGTCTGACAACAATTCTACCGCGCAAAATTAGACGCTAATACCTTTTCCTTAAAGTTATATTGGTAAGAGAGCGCTGTACAATGTGTACATTCACTTAAGCGATGCAAAACGTCCCGGGTGTTGTCGTCGCTTCGCTCTGCTAATGAGCGGGATGCGCTTGGAAGTAAGACGCTGTTGGCGAGCCACAGCGGCTTGCTTGTAGGACTAGACTGTGAGTATGCCAAATTCTATTGCGTCTTTGGTTCAAGATGATAAATATAAACTGATTTAAAAATTAAGGCTTGTCATTACGACAGGCCACTTCATCACTCGCAGGCTCGCAGTCAATGAAATATTTTGTGTCAAATGAAAATGAGGCAGTAAATATTTTCCATGCTGACTATCTGACTATAGACTATAGTAGATCTATAGTATAGTGAACTGATGATCAAAATTTGAAACTGCGGAACTAGCCGAAAGGCTAGTGCTAAATCACCCTGGCCACTGTTGTGTACACAACAGGGTGATTTAGATTTTAGCACTAAAAAAAAGAAGAAAGGCTTACCAGAGCTGGCCTAAAGATCATTAGTGCGAGCCAGTGTAAGTGGTGAAGTGGCCTGTCGTAAAAGAAAGGCAAGCCAAGGGCAAGGAACGTCGACCGTTTCTCACCTTTTCCTTTCAGCAAAATCGCTGACACTGCGCTTTCTAAGCTCCCAGACATAAGGCACGTCACATTTCGTATGGCTGACATACTTTATCTCTAAGTCTTCACTGTGTTTCTTTTAAACAAGGTAAAATGAGGGCCGTAAAATGATACTTCGAACCTCCTCGTCGAATCAAAACAGGAAGTGCTCTTCCATGTACCAGTTGGAGGTACAAAATTATAGTCATCTATACGACGAAGTCATCATAGCGTTTGAGAAACTACTCCCACTTTAATAATAGTTCCATTATCGACATTAGACGGCATATCGCATGCAACTGATATTTTTTCCGGATTTACGATTGCCAGAGGCGTATCAAGTATCCCCCACGCTTTCTACTCTGTTAATATGTTTTGTGGCCGTAGAAATTATTAATGAAAATCCTTTTTCTTAGCGAACGGCGTTAGCAAAATCTGGGTTAAAAGACACATTTCACAAGACCTTGAGCCGTGCATGCACCCCGTTTCGCAAATCTGTTACATCCACTCCTGAAGTGCATGTACGCCAATTTTGCACATGTACTGAATATCATCCTGCTGATAGTGCAAGATTAAAAAAAAGATTTCATTGTGTTAGCTCATATCGGAAAAAAAGTGCGCGGCAATTATTTATCAGTTTGTAAAATACGATGAATTAATATAAGACTTATTAGTGTTATGATTCCTCCTAGAATTTAGAATTTTGATGTCATCTGATGTAGGCTAACCAATACAAGCATCGAATCCAGCACAGATCGAAACGCACGGCGTGAAAAAAACGTGTGCCGGAGGCAGGCTAGGCTACGTGGGGCGGGTTTAGCGGGGATGCGCAGGGGCGGATCCAGACTTTAGGGGTGGGATTAAGGCTTGAATTTCGCGATTACAGTGCATATAGGTGGCGGAAGCGGGAGAGAGGGATGGGGGCCGCACTGGCCCTTCTTTAGCATCAGCTTGCTGGTCTTGGACAGAGATAGGCCTCTTTAAGTTCTCGGGGGCTAAATCTGTCGGTGGTGGGGGTGGGGGGCTTCTGCGGCTTGACCGGGGGGTTGGGGGCTTAAGCCGCAGTAGCCCCCCCCCCCACCACCGACAGATTTAGCCCCCGAGAACTTAAAGAGGCCTATCTCTGACAACAGGACTCTGCCTCTGGGGCAGGGGGGGGGGGGAGGGGGGTAGGCCCATCCCTTGAAAAGTTACGCATACGTCAGGCTTTCCAACGAGATACATGGCAAAGTTACATTTTGTAGATGCAACCCAGTGGCCGATCCAGAGTGAAAAAAAAAAAACTCTTCAATGACCGTTGTTGAGGAAGAATTAATGCCGTTTTTCTCCGCAAAATCAAGGCCATCTGAGGTGTAGCGGTTGTGAAATTTTTTTATTGACACCCGCGGTCATCCCCCTCCGGAGAGCGGAGAGTCTCCCCCCCCCCCCCCCCCCCCAGTCGCAACCCCTCCACCATTTCAAAATTCCTAGATCCGCCCCTGCATAAGAAAATGCCATTCGCCTCAGTTTCCATTAAAAAAAATATTTTCCCAACAAACGGATTCAGTGATTCCTGTCTGTTTTGCAGTTGTGCTGTGTTTTTGGTTTGTGATTTTTTTCCAGTTTGAGAATCATTTTCTTGTTTCTGTGTAAAATATATTGATTTCTTGTTGGCAAACTGTGCAAAGTACTCGATCTAGTGGGCGTTTCTGGTATCCTAAATTAAACTTCTCGAAGGTCCAAAAACAATTTCGATCAACACTAGTTTTACAATATTTCAGTTCAGTAAAAAGTTGTGCAAGAAAAGAATGTAATGTACTTGTTATTTGCACATTTCTAATCTCTTCTAATCTTAATCTAATCTAATAGTCACTACCATTCTGCCCCCCCCCCCCCCCCCCCCCCCCCTCCCCGTTCCCGGCCCGGGGGAGGGAGTGGAGATGGAGAGGAACGGTGGCTTAACAACTCTGCTCTACCACTACTTCAGGGTGCTGTTTCATATAATCAGCCTGAGTCAGTGCGAGAGGACGCTTCAGTACACACGTAGTCCTTGCGCCACCTATCGAGTTCGTATTTTAGATGCGATACTCACACACCCATATCCGGGGAATATCCCGAGAAGAGACCACTGTGGCTGTGAAGCCAAGGAGGAGGCCATCGCTTCAGGCTGAAACAACGTGAGTACCATTACATTTAGTGTCCCAGTTTGACATCACCTGAAGGAAGAGATTTTAACGTATGTGTATGCCGAGTCTGTAAGGCAGATTCGTAAAGCTGTCACTGTCAGGGCCAAGGGAAACTGGGGTTCAAAGTTCTCCCCTTTTGGGCTTTCCTCCACTGCTCCGCTGTTGCCCTGTGTTTGTCGTTCAGTGCGCAGGCGGCGTTGTCTGTATCACTGTATGGGTGTGTATGAGTGTGATGCTCACCCAAGTCGGCAAGTGGGACTGGCAGCCTTACCGCCTGGTAGGGAAGGGGTGACAGCCCTGAGCTTATTCCCTCGAGTCTTGACGACGGCGCCTGCTCAGTTTTGACATTGTGTCACACTCGAGAAAACACGAGAGGGGAGCGAGCAAGGCTGACGGGGCCTCTGGATGAATCAGTGGCCGGAATCGAGCTGTATGCGCTTGCTTTAATTGTATGGGAACACTTTATTAGGAAATCCGCCTCCCTGCAGCCCTACCGTGTATGACGCGCCTCCCGCCCACCTTATATGATTCATAGCCATGGTTATCACGACTTTAAACTATTCCGGCTGCCATTTCTGTTTTTCTCGAGCACACATGATTGGAAAAAAAGTATTGTAAAACAGGGATCAGAACTTGGCCATAAACAAGTAGTAGATTAAGGGTATAGATTTAATCGATATGAACGTGAAATGGAGCTTGAAGGGGAGAAAAAACCCATTGCCCACCTGCCTTGGGTATATCTGAGGTTAGAGGAAGGTAAAAAGTTGGTTAGCGTGATATTGCCTGTGATCGAAAACACTTGACGTTAGATCCTTGTTGGTGCCGAGCTTGGTGTGTTCCCAATTTCCTTTCCAAGCCCAGACTTGTTTGTCCTTTTGGCCCCTTCGTAAATAGGGTGCCCAGGGACCTGTTGGGACACGGCCAAGTTGTGTGTGGAGCAACTCGCTCACTCCGTCAGCGATAAGGAACAAAACCAAGGGGAGGCCGCTGAACAATGCCTGTTGCCTGGCAGTGCACCCCCCCCCCCCGCCTCCTCCTCCTCCTCCACCCGCACCCGCACCCGCACCCACTCCACGAAAGCCCTCTCATCGCGACCGAGCCCGCAGTAGCCAAACCCTCAGATAGGGGAGTGTACAGGTCCCGAAGTGGGGATGGGAGGCAGAGACGGAGTGGGGGGCAGGGGGAGGCCGGGGACGGAGTATGGCTGGGGTGGGGAGAGTTTGGGTACGTAGACTAGTCGTGTGCATGAGTGTGATGTTGGCAGTCATGGTGGTTGGGGGGGGGGGGCGAGGGCGGGGAGAGGGCGAGTAGTAGTTGGGGTTACGTGGGGTGTTGGTGAGTGGTGGGTACGAGAGGGTCGGGTGGGGGGTGGGGAGGGGGCGTGAGGGGGAGGGTTCAGGTGGCCATGCAGGATCTACAAGTGGCATGGTACGGGGTGGTTAATCTGTGCCAGCCAGTTCCCCAGTTGACGAATACGGCGCATGCCGCAGCCGCCCGCCGCCCCGTCACTCCGTCACCCCGCAGCAAGGGACCCTCAACCCAGGTATGGAAAAGATCGCCCGGGGAGGACCGAATACCTCACTTCGGCAGGCGTAGCGAGGAGACTCGGTCGGACTAATAAAAAGTGGCTTACCTTTATGGGGAGACTCCCTCAGCCACTTCTGGCAGCCATTACTCAAGCTGTAAAACCTTCCGGGGCACTGGCAATTTATAGGCTTCACTGTTTAAAGGTGGGAAAACTTCGGGGCTCTGCAACTGGTTGTATAGTGACTATATATATATACGATACATTTAGGCCTATTTTGCCCCTTATGCGAGACGGGAGTCCTTTGGAGTGGTTGCTAGCGACATCTTGCTGAGCAGAGGTAAGGCGTGGGTTCTTCTGGCTTCTACGGCTCTACGGCTCTATTCCTCACATATATATTGTGTTTTCTAATCACACGCTTATAGGAGTCGGGTTTGTTCTGCTACCGATTCCTATACTGGGTCGTTGTTGATTGGAGTTTGCTGTTTGGGTGGCAACAGGGATCGTTGTTGATTGAAAGTTCGCGGTTGGGGTGGCAACAAGGGTTGTTGATTGAAGTCCGCGGTTAGGGTAGCGATTTCACCCCCTGGTAAAATGCAGTTTTGGGTTAGCCGACTTCTGTCGCGCCGATGTAGGTATGATACATATGGGCTGTGTTTATAAAAGTGGTGGTTGAGGATGAGGAGCAAGACAGAGGAGGCTTTGCGGAGGTCTTCCTTCAGGCACCCTCTTTCGATTGCTGAACATTCTGAACTGAAACCCACACCAACCCATCCGACCGGCGGCCAATGTTGTTTGACAGCACTTTAGGGTTTCGTATCTGAAAAAAAAATGTGTATAAATTATATATGAAACGGTCCCGGGAATATAGCCCCTGCAAGAAAATCGGCTGGCTATCCTATCGCAAGGTTCTGGTCACAACCCAGATACATATATGGCCAACTATAAATATACTTAATTTATGCCACTTCCCTTGGCTTTCACAGTGCATGCACATAGCAGTCGGTGCCCGACGTGCGCCTGTGTGCATCGATCTCTCGAGTGAATGCCGTGGGTGCTGCATTACATTTAACTAGCTCTCCAATGCGGGGCTATGGCCACGGGGCATCGGAAATCGGCCACATCCTGTTCAACTATGATAATTGGAGTAAGTTTATAGGAGCGCTTGACCGTGAGGGATATACCGCCTGATATAGCGTCTCTGGGTCCGCCTCCCCTCCCTCCTCCCCCTGTTGTATAGACGACACAGAGGTCGTGCAAACACTCCACCTGGACAGGACGATTGGGTGTCTAGAGGAGAGGCCATGTCCGTATCTTCTAGTTTGAATCTCGGGTCAGGCTTAATGGGGTATATAGTAGTAGTAATATAGGAGCTGTCAATGGGGTGATAAGCGTCGCCTTCCCTCCATCGCTGCAGTGGCAACGCGGGAGGGGGCTACTGCATGGGTGGCGGGAAGAGGCCCTGTCTGTTCTTGTGTTTACCGGGGCTGTTGCTCTCGCAATGACAACGTCGTTTCGCACGCTACAAATGATTCCGCTCGGCTCAAACCGATCATTTGCGCGTCTCTGCGTTTTTATAAGATTACCTTATCATCTCTAGCTCAGTGTATACCATGTGTTCCCAACTCAATTGTTCATTCATTGGTTTGGTTTTCCTGTTTTTTGTATTTTTCAATTTTGTACTGAGACACGCCCTGAGAACATGAGACTGAACCCTTTGGTTTTTGGAATAGCGAAATGGGAAGGAATATGGATGAAACAAGGTGAAAATCATGACGTCGCTATCGGGAATCGAGCCGACGTGGTTGCGGGTTCAATCCCCTGTGACTGGGGCTGTCCTTGTTTCCACTTTGTTATCTGATGGGTTCATTGACCGAGTTTAGTTCATCTACATGCACAAAGTGGCCTAAAAACCTATCCATCTATCCGCTCCACTCGTTGCCCGCCATGCGGATTCCTGATCCATCACAACACGCGATAGGAAACGATGTATATTCGCTATTAGAACTGTTGGGAATGGGTGAGTAACGCGCATTGTACTGTTGTTTACTTAGGTTCATTCTATTATTGGCGTGTTGGTGTTTATGTTTAGCTAAAATGTTTTGACACATTGTGAGTAAGAAAAAAAAATCTCTCGGCAAACTTTGGAAGGTAAAATAGACGATTCGTCTTTCAGAATGAGAGACGAATTTGAGCCAGAGAGAGAGCGAAAAAGAAAAAGATAGGCGAGGGAGCGGTTACCGGGGTGAGTTCAGGTGGGCTGTTATGTGTATAAGGGACGTCCGTATAAGCCGGTTGTAGGCAGGGGGCATGCGGCTTGGACGATGGACACCCGGGTGGGTGTCGCAACTAGCCGACCGACTACAAGGAGCAAGATCGAGGTCTAGAGTGGTAGGGTCGGCGGGGGTGGCGGCCGGAGAGCGAAGAGCGGAGAGGGGTGGGGCCGAGCCGTGGGTTACCCGCTGTTGCTGATAAGGAGTCGACGGCCCCTCTGGGCTTGCATTCCTTCAACCTAGGTCCCGGGCTTCTCTCGGTCCCCCAAGTAGCGCGTTCGTTGTCTTTGTTCGGTCGTCGGGCGCCGTCGTTCTGGGGATGGGTGGGAACTGCGTAGATAGCAAGAGTCCTGAGTGAACAGCCTTTGTACTGCGCGTAAGGGAGAAAGTATATATTATATAGCTTTACTGCTATATATATGTATATATTTCTATGGTGTTTTTGTGTCTCTCGTCGTACGCGTCCCATCGGGTTTAGTTTTGTGTTCGTTTGACGCACTTCCACTTTATTTCTAGGAAGTGCTTGGGCATGACCGGTGCCGCACCGCAGAGTCGTCAACGCTGCAGAGACGTTGGACAAAAATTCCGATGATTTTGTTTTTTCATTCGTTCCGTTGTGTGTCCCTAAGTTGTAAGCAGGTAGGTACAATGATATGTATTAGTCCTGCGGTGGCCTGGCCTGGCCTGGCCTGGCTTGGGCTGGGCTAGGCTTGGCTGGGCTGGGCTAGGCTGGGCTGGCCTGGCCTGGGCTGGCCTGGCCTGGCCTGGGTTGGCCTGGCCTGGCCTGGGCTGGCCTGGCCTGGCCTGGCCTGGCTGGGCTGGGCTGGGCTGGCCTGGCCTGGCCTGGCCTGGCTGGGCTGGGCTGGGCTGGGCTGGGCTGGGCTGGGCTGGGTATTGCGAAGCACTATTAAACGCCAGCAGCATTTCCTCCCTACTAATAAAAAGGGACCAGCTTGAGGCTGGGGTCCTTTCTTCGGCCGCAGCTAAAGGGCCACGCGAGGTCAGAGGGACGGGCGAATAAATACGCGATAAGGGACATGCTGGTGAGGGACTGAGATAGAGAGACAGACAGAGAGAGAGCGAGAGAAAGAGAGAGAGAGCGAGAGAAAGGGAGAGAGAGAGGGAGAGAGAGAGGGGAGGGGGGTGGAGAGAGGGAGAGAGGGAGAGAGCAGGACAGACAGACAGACAGACAGAGTGAGTGGGGAAAGGACATGTCGGGGATTGAAGAGGGCATTTCCCTTCTCACCGAAGAAAGAACGGGAACAAACATTAAATAAGGTCCTGTGTTTTGGGGTGTGTTTTTTTTTTATATGCGGGTGTGCGGTGGGTGGGGATGTGGGAGGTGTCAGTGGAGGGAGGAGGGGGAGCCAGCCTCAGTGTGTACTTTCCCCGGGCAAGGTTAGGAGAACTGACGCAGACTCCCACCATATTTGGCAGGCGGCCCGTTCTGCGGATCCCCCCCCCCCCCCGCTGCCTTCGTGGGGTCAGGGCGGCGGCGGTCTGCGGTCGGGCCTTCGCCTGGGTTGTGGGGAATGGGGAACGTGTTTTTTGGTGGTGGTGGTGTTGGTGGGGATGGGGTTAATCGAGCTACCCCGACCCCTCAGCTTCCTCGCTCCACGGGTGGATGGTGGGGGTTGGGAAAGGGTGGAGGGTGCGGCGTTGGCGGGGTCTAACGGCGTGGGACAACATGACCGACTTGAAAAGCGATATGGGGCTGAGTGGGAGGGCGGAACGCGGTAGGGGTATGGTTTGCGAAGGGCTGTGGGGTGGGCGGGTGGATGGCGGCGGGAGTGGGGAGAGTGGAATTGGAGGAGGGGAGTATATATTCTAAGGTCGGGTGGGGTCGGGTCCGCGCGACATGGAGGATACATCCTGTCTATCTGTCGACGTGGCGGCTATTGCCGCGGAGTTGTGTGTGTTTTTGGGGGCGGGAAGAGGGCGTGGAGGGGGGGGGGGGGTGTCCGTGGGGGTCAGGGGGTGAGTTAGGATTAAACTGACTGCCACTCCGGCGTGTCCTCTTGCCTTGAATGTGGAGTGTACGGGGACAAAGTAGAGATGTAGAAAGGGGGGATGAAGTGAAAAGTAGTGGTAAAGTAAAGTTTACTACTGCCCGGTCCAGACTGACCAGAACAGATATCAGGAGTGCATGGAGTTCGAGGGAGCTGCATGGTAGAGTGGAGGTTAAGGTGGGGAGGGGTGCCTGTGGAAACTTGGAAACCTGTTTGCGCCGTTTTGGGAGCGTAGGGTCGAACGCATCCGGTCGCGGCAATAGTATGTGAAACTGTGTCCGGGAAGTTACTGCTTCAGTTCGCGGCCTACGCCGCCCCTCCCCCTCCACATCCCTCACGTCACCTCACCTCACATCACATTCCTCCAGCCTAGCCCCCACCACCTCCTTATGTACCCTGGATGTGCCAACTGCCTAGTATAGAGGGGACCTCGAAGCCACGTATCACCTTACATGTATATATATATATATATCTACATGTATATACATATTTGGCTCAGTGTCCTCTGCCACGACCTGGCATATGGAGGAGGGTAACCACGGTGGGTTACGGGAGGTCTGGGGTGGAGAGGTGGGGGGGGGGGGGAGAGAGAATGAGGGGGGTTGCTTTTCACCCTCCGCTAATGACATTCACCAACACGGCCAGAGGTCATAACCCGGGCTCTCTAGTTTTCTGCACTCCCTCCCCCATTTCTCCAAATTGACAGGACTTGCTCTACACTCGCTATCCCATTGTTCGGATGAGACCGTCTGGATTTGAATCCTGGATCCTGGGAAGGATATATTATCTTCCGGATGTGTGCTTTCCAGCTCATAAACTGAAAAATAATATGATCCGGTCGTCGCAGCGGAGCTGGACTTTTTTATTGTGATAGGGTTCCCTCCCGGTCGCTCACGCACCCCCCCCCCCCCCCTCCCCATCTCGACATACACACACCTCCGTTAAAGGGATATACGCTGAAGCGATCACGTTGTTGATACCCAGGTCTTTACCACAGAGCTCACAGATGGCAAAACTCCACGATTCTCTATGCGGAGGAAAAACCTTATGGGGCTGACGGAAAAGTGATACAATTCTCCGAAACAAGCGATTATCTAATTATATTATGCTTTATATAGACACATTGCCGACTTGGTAATGATGAAAGAAAAAAGCCGGATGTGGAGTTGGGTTCGTGGTCACTGGGAGGTCAAACTGTTGCTTATAGCGGTTATCAGATTTCAGATCTCCACTCCCAGCTCTTGGCAAGTCATCGTGTGCTTACTTTACGTAACTACACTGTAATTTAATTCAGATAAGGCCAGATTTATGACGCATAATATCTGTTTAACTCCAGTGCGCGCTTCGAAAACTTTGATGGCACCCTTGTCCTGATGTAACTGTTGAACACGTATCGGTGGGATTGCAGTTTAATACCAATTAAATGGAAGTATGGACCGCCTATCTGCACACAATATTTGTATGTGTCTCTTTGAATAGTGGCTGTGATAAGCTTTCAATGATGCCTTGACTTGAAGCCAGTCGCGAATCTTCAAACCAGTTGGCCGCATTCTGCGGGAATATTTATTTTTCTTGGTAACCGCTTTGTATATTTTATATATGCAATGATTCTAATATATAAAATGATAGGGATATAATTATCATCGGAAGTACGTTTCGTTATTTATTGTCGGGTCGCATGAAAAGGTTGGGCGAAGATGTAAACATTTAAAGTTACTATTTCAACAAAAAGAATACACTGGGTAGCACAAAGTAAGCGGGAAAAGGGTTGTGATTTCAGAAGCAGGCGCATTCAAAAGAGCCGCCATAACGCTGACCGTAGGGTTGTACCTTCAATTTCCGATGAAAGCAAAACACTTGTATTTGCAATTACTGATGGTAACAAGCCATATTCTCTCTGCAAATGTTTATCCTTCGCACGGTCAGCACTTTTTAAAAAATAATTATTGATCGTAAATGTGATTAATTGAAACATTTGGTGCATTTCTTCGGGCCAGGATCGACATACCGCCTGGTATACTTAAGTTGTGACAATGCTCTTCCAGGCGTGCCGATAGGGCTACGCCTTTTGCCAATGCAATGTTCACACCGGTCAGGTCCGGTGCATTTAGGGGCAATGGTCCAGCTTAGACCGCCACTTTACAATCAGCCGCCATATTTTCCCGAATGTCCTGTGCTGTTTTGAGCCCCAGTTTTGAAGCGCCGGTTCGCTTGTATACATTTTGTTGAAATAAGTTACTTTAATTAATGTAATTCGTTGTGATGAATACGGGAGAAACTGTAGGTTTGCTCCCAATAACAGTGGTTAATAATCTGTTTTTGAAATTCGTTTCGTACTGATTAAGACCCCGTTTGTAGTATGTTACGCGTTTTGATAACCCCCCCCCCCCTCCCCCGCTGGTCGCCCAGTTTCCCGTTGGGGATCAACATACAGTTGATATATACTCCAGGTCTTATAATTCATAATTCATGGCCGCTTTGGATGATTGGTAGAGGTGTTCTTGTCAATCAGACTTTTTCATTCACCCACGACCTTTACAGATTACCGGCCCGGTAGCTCAGTGGGTTAGAGCGCTCGCATTGAGTGCTCTGGTCACCTAAGAGCCTAACGGCACGTGGATCGGTGGTTCCAACCCTGCTGTGGCCATGTCTGTGTGGTCGCAGGATAAAGATCCCATGTCTTTCTTTGCAAAGAGTAGGGGGTTACCCCCGGGGAAATGGTTCCACTCTCCCATCCTTCTCCCATTGACGCGATATGACCAATGTCATGTCATATATAATCGACTGTAGATCCAGCGTCTTTGGTCGGAAGCGCAGTCCACTATCCAGGGACGGATCTAGGAGGGGGGGGGTGCTCTCTGAAAACTTGCGACGGGGGGGGGGGGCATGGGCTCTGAAGACTTGCGACCGGGGGGGGGGGCTTAGAGAACCCGACTTTAACAGTGTATGTTCAGTTTCCCAGGGGGGGGGGGTTGCTCTCTGACCACTTGGGACTTTAACATGTACTAACCCCCCCCCCACTAGATCCGTCCCTGGGCTACCGACTGAGCTATAGAGGGTCCCTCGTACTGTTAAAGCTATTTAATCGGATTGTTCCTTCCAATTAAAAAATAATTGGATATGTTACTGAAAGGAAAGGTTGTCATTTAATACAACTGTAAATTTTCTTAAAATTTAACTTAACTGGTAAGGCACGATATAGCCTTACAGGCTGAGAGTGCCGTTAAGCCCACATCAAATCAAATCAACCTTAAACTTGTCGTGGCAAACCTACCAGAGAAGGTATTTTTTGCATGACAGCTTACTTTAAGTTGGGAATTACGTGCCCTAAGTCACAGATTTTTGTTTAGTTCACTGGTTTTTCACACCATTTTTGGGACGTTGAGCAGGCTCCATGCAATGAATTTCAGTTATAATTAAGTGAGAGCGAGAATATCTAATTCTTGCATTAATTAAACCGTAATATGCAGCAAATATAGATCCTGATATCATTTTGGCGGGAAACAACTGTGAATAGCTTAAGCAAGTTTATAGTGAAGTGAGCTATGCGAAAAGTTTACGTTATATTTTCCACAGACTTACACATTTTCGTCACGGGAACTCTTCTACCAAGAATGAAACAGTTTTTTAGCAAAAAGACTTATGGGATCGTTGTATATAGATAGATATTTGAGAAGGAAGGCAATGCTAAACTGTTAAAAGCAGTACGCTGTGGAGGAGCGTATAAAGCGGCAGACGTTGTTGAAATACAGATATAGGCTATATATATATTATATGTATGGCATAGTTTATCAATATATGCACTATGGGGTTCACTAGCCAGCTATCCCGGACGTTCAGAGCGAGAGATGCCACAACTCATTATCTTTATCCACCTCACCCACCCCCCACCGTCCCCACCAGTGGCCTCCCCTTCCACCCACCTCGACTTCTATATGACCCCATCGATCTACGTCCACCCCCACACTCCTCAATCGCCACTAGCAAATATTTCGCCGCTTTCCCATAGTTTCCCCCCACTTTTTTGTGCTCCCTGTTTGCCGCGTTAGCCCTCCCCTGCCCGCCTCCCTCTACCCGCCCCCATCGCCCGCCCGCTCCTCTACTGCGCATCCCATCCCATCCCGTCCCGTCCCGACTCAGTGTACCAGCGCCCCCTCCCGCCCCCCCCCCCTCCACAGCCCTTATATAGCGGTGTCCCCCTTCAAGGGATCGCTAGTCAATAACTTGTAATGGAAGGCCCGCATGGTGGGTGTACCATGTGTGGCCTAGTTGGCGTAACGCAGGCGGCGGATGGAGAAGGGGGGGGGGATTGGCGGCCGCCGACCCCTTTTCCACTACTACGGGGGAAGGTTTAAAATATTGGCTGTAATCATCTTCATCATACAGAGCTGGCTGGCTGGTGGGCTCTTTGTGCCTGACGGCACAACGTTGAGGAGGGGGAGGGGAAGGGTAAGGGAGGAGCGGGACTGTTGGCTGGCGGAGTATAGGAATCCAACCATTCCGACTCACTGCGGACTTCCCCATTCTCCCCCCCTGCCCCACCCCTTCCTCCCTCACTTCCCCGCCCCTTTCCCCAACCCGCCCCCGCCCACCCCACCCCGCCCCTCCCCAACACCCACAGCCCATCCCTGGACGCCGCCGCCTGTTGTAACACGGAAGCCACCGCGGCGGTAGTTTAGGTAGAGGGGACTAGGGACTCGCATAGGATTGGAGATGCAGGACAGACGGAGAGGGCTTCCGCTATGCATGGAAAGCTGTTACCATCTCCCTGTAATGTCAGGGCGACTGTTGCTTTCCGCCCACCCTCCAGCTGGGATGGGGCTGTTGCTGCTGCTGCTACTGCTGATCAATGACGAACGGCCCGAGCGGGAGGGGGAACTCAGAACGGGCGGCCGATGTCGTCCTCTCCACTACCAGCAACCCAGCGGCCCATCGATGGGGGGTTGGTGCGGCCGGGAGAGGATGGGGAGGGGGTTCCCAGGCTGTATTATCTTGGGCGTCTGGCGCTTCCATCCTCTACACTACACTACACTACACTACACTACACTACACTACACTACACTACACTACACTACACTACACTACACTACACTACACTACACTACACTACACTACACTACACTACACTACACTACACTACACTACACAGCGATGTGGGTGTATGTACTGTCACAAAGCAATCAAGCAAGGCTAGAGATGGATAGAGGAGCACCGTCATCGTTGTCTCATCTTGTTCCCGCTGTTCCCCCGTGAAGATAGACACCACCAACCAGCGATGACATGAGCTTATGTGCGAAACAAACTGTCAGGAAGGAACTTCTGTATGTATCTCGTGTTAACCGAATAAGCTGGTGGTTAGTTAATTGAGTTAAATCGAGTTCGTGCCCCATTGTGTCTAGAATTGTCTACCCTAGTGTAGGTGTCGTTCCTAGAAAAGATTAAGAACTTACCCCCACACATACACCCTCCTTCCACCCCCACCCCCCTCTCCCACCCCGCCTACCCCGCCCTGGGGGAACATGGTTCTGTTCTATCCTTGATCACTTGATATACACGGTATAACCTTCAACACGGTATAACCTTCAAAAATTAATGTCGTTCTCAACCCAACCCATCCCAACCCACCAACAAAAAGCAGTGTATGTAATAAAAAGTCATAAAAGAGACTTCAATTCGAAATCAACTCCCAATTTTATTGAGATCGTGCGGTCTAACATGTTATGATATTTAGTTGGTCTATACTGGTAGTTATGATGTTTGGCTGGTCTATACCGGTAGTTATGATGTTTGGCTGGTCTATACCAGAAGTGCTGATGTTTGGCTAGTCTATGCTAGAAGTGCTGAGGTTTGGCTGGTCTATACCGGTAGTTATGATGTTTGGCTGGTCTATACCGGTAGTTATGATATTTGGTTGGTCTATACCGAAAATTCTGATGTTTGGCTGGCCTATACCGGTAGTAATGATGTTTGGCTGGTCTATACCAGAAGTGCTGATGTTTGGCTAGTTTTGCTAGAAGTGCTGAGGTTTGGCTGGTCTATACCGGTAGTTGTGATGTTTGGCTGGTCTTTACCGGTAGTTATGATGTTTGGCTGGTCGATACCGGTAGTTATGATATTTGGCTGGTCTATACCGGAAATTCTTATGTTTGGCTGGCCTATACCGGTAGTAATGATGTTTGGCTGATCTATACCGGTAGTTATGAGGTTTTGCTGATCTATACCGGTAGTTATGATGTTTGGCTGGTCTATACCGGTAGTTGTGATGTTTGGCTGTTCTTTACCAGTAGTTATGATGTTTGGCTGGTCTATACCGGTAGTTATGATAATTGGCTGGTCTATACCGGAAGTTCTTATGTTTAGCTGGCCTATACCGGTAGTTATGATGTTTGGCTGATCTATACCGGTAGTTATGAGGTTTTGCTGGTCTATACCGGTAGTTATGATGTTTGGCTGGTCTATACCGGTAGTTGTGATGTTTGGCTGTTCTTTACCGGTAGTTATGATGTTTGGCTGGTCTATACCGGTAGTTATGATAATTGGCTGGTCTATACCGGAAGTTCTTATGTTTAGCTGGCCTAAACCGGTAGTTATGATGTTCGGCTGATCTATATCGGTAGTTATGAGGTTTTGCTGGTCTATGCCGGTAGTTATGGGGTTTGGCTGGTCTATACCGGTAGTTATGATAATTAGCTGGTCTATACCGGAAGTTCTCATGTTTAGCTGGCCTATACCGGTAGTTATGATGTTTGGCTGATCTATACCGTTAGTTATGAGGTTTTGCTGGTCTATGCCGGTAGTTATGGGGTTTGGCTGGTCTATGCACGTAGTTGTGGTTTTTTGGCTGGTCTCTACCAGTAGTTCTGATGTTTGGTTGCTCCATACCCGATAGTTATGATGATTGGCTGGTCTATGCCGGTAGTTATGATGTTTGGCTGGTTTATACGGGTAGTTGTGATGTTTGGCTGGTCTATACCGGTAGTTATGGTGTTTAGCTGGTCTATACGGGTAGTTATGATAATTGGCTGGTCTATACCGGTAACTTTAGATTCTTGGCTGGTCTACCCACTTTTGACTGGTCTGTACCCTGGTGGGCCAACGTCTGCTGGGTCAATATTAGAAACGCCGGTCGGTTTATATCAGAAGCTGGGCGATGCACCTCTCCCCATGTCTGCCTGAAAATGTTCCTGTTTGGCAGATCTATCCCCGGTTTGCTGGCGTCTGCTATACTTATACCGGAAGTTCCGATGTCTGGCAGGTTTATACCGGAAATGCCCATGATGGGTCTCTGTCGATGTCTGGGCGGTTTATAGCCAAAGTACTGATGTTTGGCGGGTCTATACACAGTGCTAATATAATGGGTCTGCCAGAATGGCAGATTCAGCCCTGACAAATCCGACGCTGCTCATTTTTATTTTTCAGTAGCCAATAGACCAGACGTCTTCGGTTTCATAGTGGACACTCTTTATTCTTTCTCAGTTTTCCTTAGCTCAGTTAGCGCTCATCCCGCATATCTTCATGTCAAAATGCCACCATTCAGTCCCCATTGAGAGGCTATTATGAGGGAATCATACAGATTGATCTAGCCATCAAAGTACGCTATAAAGGCATGGGGTGGTCTCAAATAGTTGTTGTATAGAGATATATATTGTATATAACTGTATCCCCAGATGCATATCGTTCTCTTTCTTTGCGATAGATGTCCACCGCGTGTTTGGGGAAGGACCACGCCCTAACGCGCTTGGCCATGCCGGAGGGGAGAAAGTTCTAGGTGTGTGTGGGGGAGGGGTGGGAGGAGCTTGTGGGTTGTCGGGGGGGCGGGGGGGGGGGGGGGTGGTGGAGGCAGTCTTGGTGACGGCAGACTGCGTCGGTACAGCTCTCACTGAGTTGGCCGGCACCCTGAGCTGGCATGTTGGCGGGCTCTTGACAGGGAAACGGGGGCTCCGCCAACGCGCCCGCCTGCCCGCCCTCCGCTGCCAACCGCCAGCCGCTTGTTGGACTCGCCGATAAACAGTCGGGGGAGGCTTTACGGTTCAGTGGGCTTACCCCCAGGTGACTATATACTTTGCATACCTCGACGGTGCGCGACGGTATTTTACAATGCCGTACCGTCCCTCCCTCTCCCCTTCCCCTCCCCCTCCTTTACCCTCCCCCTCGTTTGCTCTCCCTCCCTCCTCCTGCCGAGCCGCCGCTGCCGCCACCCCCCGCTCCCTCTCTGGCCCACTCCCCCCGCGTACTAAGTCTCTCTCCCCTCTCGTGGTCCCGGACACATCCCAGCGAACGGCATGCGGACCACTCATCAACCATGCCCCCGCCACCCCCGTCCGGTCCGACCCCCGGAGCATGCAACTTTTAGTTTTCCATCAAGTCCAGGTGCATCCATCCCCAATTGGATAGAAAGAAGGAGGGTGTTTTTGGGTGTGTGTATGTCGGGAAGGGGGGGGCGTTGGGTGGACGGGGAGGCCGCGCCTCGACCCCTGAACGACCCCCGGCTGCCTACCTCACAACGCTCTGTATGTGCAGTGCGTGTGGGGGACCCGGGGAGGACCATCCGTAACGGCAGTTGAGGGGCCCCGGGGTCACTTTACGACCCCCGGTCCTCTACCCCCTCCCTCACCTACCTCTGCCCCCCCCCCCCCCTATCACATGCCACCTACACCCCACCCCCTGCCACATACCTCTCCCCAAGTGCTGACGCATCCCCAGAATACCTATTGTGAGACATCTCCGGTATGTTGTCACCCTCGTTCCCGTTAGCGGCCTTTGCACCAAATCGAGGCGACAGAAGAAGGAGGAGGAAGAAGTGGAGACACGTAGGATTAGCCAGTTCGGCCGGCGGCCGCTAGTGGGCCGCCTGCTGGAGACGCCAGAATAAGGCATCTCGTAGGGCGCCCAGGTGGTCGAAATAAGAAGATTAGCGAGGTGGGGTGAAGTTGGAAGCAGCCAGCAGCCAGCCCCCCCCCCCACCCCTACCGTCTCTCACCCTTTTTCATACTCTCTCCTACACTACGAATTGTGCCGGGCCCTCTGTAGATATCGTATGATTGGGTCTCCGACTCCCCATATGTCCCTTCCTTTGGGTCTCCGACTCCCCATATGTCCCTTCCTTTAGGTCTCCGACTCCCCATATGTCCCTTCCTTTGGGTCTCCGACTCCCCTTATGTCCCTTCCTTTGGGTCTCCGACTCCCCATATGTCCCTTCCTTTGGGTCTCCGACTCCCCATATGTCCCTTCCTTTGGGTCTCCGACTCCCCATATGTCCCTTCCTTTAGGTCTCCGACTTCCCATATGTCCCTTCTTTTGGGTCGCCGACTCCCCTTATGTCCCTTCCTTTGGGTCTCCGACTCCCCTTATGTCCCTTCCTTTGGGTGTCCGACTCCCCATATGTCCCTTCCTTTGGGTCTCCGACTCCCCATATGTCCCTTCCTTTGGGTCTCCGACTCCCCATATGTCCCTTTCTTTAGGTCTCCGACTCCCCATATGTCCCTTCCTTTGGGTCTCCGACTCCCCATATGTCCCTTCCTTTGGGTCTCCGACTCCCCATATGTCCCTTCCTTTAGGTCTCCGACTCCCCATATGTCCCTTCCTTTAGGTCTCCGACTCCCCATATGTCCCTTCCTTTGGGTCTCCGACTCCCCATATGTCCCTTCCTTTAGGTCTCCGACTTCCCATATGTCCCTTCCTTTAGGTCTCCCGACTCCCCATATGTCCCATCCTTTAGGTCTCCGACTCCCCATATGTCCCTCCCTTTAGGTCTCCGACTCCCCATATGTCCCTCCCTTTAGGTCTCCGACTCCCCATATGTCCCTTCCTTTCCTACCAATTGGTACCTACCAGTTGGTGCCGGCCCCACCACAATCAGTGCCTTCTGCTTTGAAGGCTAGATCAGGTTGGAGGGTACCAGGTCGGTACGCTTACGGATGTCGACAGTGTATGTTAATCGCGCAACAAGTACCGCGCAGAGCTTCTCTTTTGATTGGATGACGGGGCACTATGTTAGCACCCATGGCAACGATGCTGCGGTGCCAAGGTAACGGTTTTACGCTTCAATATGTCACTCGAGATGGCCAATTGCTTTGCAGTGGTACCCAGCATAGGCGTAGGAAGATTTTTGCGATTGGGGGGGCACAACCAATACGTACCAGGGGCATGAGCATCAATTCTTGAAGGGGGGGGGGGGGCAAACATTAAGAATGCGTGTAAAAGCCTTAGACCTAGGTGACCATGGTGCACAGTATAGATTAAATTAGCGGTTATGAAACAATAAACAAAATCAAATTGCCGAGACGAGATTCGACATCAGATTCGAGGTAACCGGCTTCATCGGCTGTTTTACAATCCCAAAAAATCCCAGTGCTCTCTGAAAACTGGCGACTGGCGACCGGGAGAGGGGGGTGGGGTGCTCCCGCGAAACTTGCGACCGGGGTGGGGGGGTGCTCGGTGAAGCCGACTTTAACAGTGTATGTTCAGGTTCCCAAGGGGGGGTTGTAACCCTGCCCCCCCCCCCCACCTAGGTCCGCCCCTGCTGTTTTACCAAGAAAATTATTACGTGTTGGTTTGGTAAGCAGCATGTGAATTATTGGGGGGGCACAAAGATACCCGTGCCCCCCCTTAATATTTTGTTGGGGGGGGGGGGCACGTGCCAGATGCCCCCCCCCCCCCCCGGTTCCTCCGCCTATGCCCAGTACAACATAATCCAAACAGGTAGACATGAACGTTGGTACGTGTCGTGCGCGCAGGTAAAGACTGCCTCTTGGGAGTTTAGTTGCAACTGCTCTTGGTCTATCTGCTGTTGCTTTCACTTTCATCTTTCACTTAATGGATAGGTTGTTGCTAGTTTGAGACCTCGTCACAGAGATAGCTATTCCAGGAAATACTGCTGTTTGACGGGAAAGGTATCTGGTGTCAAAAAAATTCGGACGGACTCACCCCTATCCAATGGTGACACACACTTCCCTCGAAGCGTTTTGATACTCCGCTTACTTGTTTTTGACGAAACAAAAACGAGCAGCCATTGAAAGCCTTGCGTCCTTTGATTACCGACAGGGGGCGGGGTGGAGAGTCTGAATTGCATCTGAGACAGTGGGAAGGTGGGGGGGAGGAGGTTACTGGGGATGGTGGTATGATAACGCGTGTGTTCCGGGAGCACACTATTGAGAGAACATCTTACTCCTCCCGCCCCTCCACCCCTACTCCCTACATCCCCCCTCCCTTCATCCCTACTGGGGCTCCTGTGTCTGTATGTTCCATGGTTGACCGCTGTTGGCTAACACACCCCCGTTCGCCGATTGTGCTCCCGTTGTATGGGTCTCAGCGTGACTCTGACCACCTGTGGGAGTGTTGAGGAGTAATTTGGTGGCGGTGAGCGAGGGGGGGTGGGGGGGGGGGGAGGTGCGTGACGTGTGACTGGTGGTGGTAATGCTCAGAATGGACAGGGGCGCCAGGGTGCCCCAAATACAACCTACCCTCCGACCGCCTAGAATGCACCCCATCCCCACACACCCACGCCACCACAGCGTGGCTCTGCCAGTCTCCGTCATGGGTAAGGTAAAGTTTGACCTAGACGCCTGCACGCCTCCCCCCTCCCCTCGCCGCTGTTGTATCCTCATTTAAATGGCCTCTAATCCCCCATGGTGGCTCATATACGACTGGCCCAACCGACCCAGGGGTGACGGTACCCCACCTATATTATCCATATACGCACCTCCTGTCCACTCGACCCCCCCCCCCCCCCCTCAGCTTTACCCTGGCGGGCGGAATACGACCACCCTGATAAGGCTATCGCCGTAGACGTTCTCAAGCCGCGGTCTAAAGGGGGATTTTGGTTGGAATGAACTTCAATGGGATTTGTGAACTGGCGCGACCCACCTCACCCGTCTACTCCCCCTCCCGTCTGACGTCTCCTCCCACCAACCGCTCCACCCCTACTTCTATTCCCGATCGTATTGCTTGCCCAACGCCCCCCCCCCCCCCCTAATTTCACCCCTCCCCCTCACCGCCACCCCTCCACTCTCCTACCTACCTGGCTGTCGTGTGGTTTGGGGTCCTCGACCCTCGACCCCCTTCGCCCCACTCGGGCGCCCACCTAAATAATCACTCCCGTCGCTCCGCTCCCCCCTCCCCTCCGCTCCCCCCACCCCTATCCCTCCCCTGTCACCATACCCCTGCCACCATACCCCTGCCTCCCCTCCCGCTGGGCGCCGCTTGGGGCGCGGTGGCCGCATGGGACGGGAGAATATCTGGGTTGAGTGCAGGTATGCGACGTGGATGGGCGGACGGGCGGGCGGCCAGGTAGGTTGGGGTAGGGGTGGAGGGTGGCCGATAGGTAGGTGGTGAACGGGCGGGGCGGGGGTGGGCAGGGGGCGGGTTATTAAGAAAAGCGGGTTCAAAGTCTGCAGGAAAGAGAGCCGTACATACATATATGTATATGTGGCGGCCGGGTTGCCAGGGAGCCAGGGAGCTGGGGGATACTAAACAAGCGGCGTGAGCAGGCTGGCTGTGTCCTTTCGTCCCCTGGCCGCGGCGGTGGGGGTGGCTTATGGGGCCTCCGAGCCTGGCTGCTTGGGGACCGGTACAGGTCGGTGACGGTAGGCGGGCCCAGGGACGGGCATGTCGGGACAAGATTCCCTTCACCCCCCCGCGCCGGGGGTCGGGGAAGGGGAGGCGGGGTGTATTGGTGAGGGGGAGGGGAGGGGGCGGGCGTGCTCTTCTGCTTTACTCCAAATCCTTCCAGAGTCACTGTTTGGTAGCGGCGCTGACTGCTGTATACGTCAACCTCCAAAGTCCTTCTCACAACATATCCATCAGGTGTGCCTATCCCCCACCCCTACCTCGCATCCTACCCCCACCGCGTCCCACCATCCACTTCCTCACTCCACCCTCCACCCACACCCCCACACCTATATCTCCTTTAACCAATCAATCGGCCGGGCACCCAGGTTCGCCACTGACTCCGCCTCCCCTCCCCTCCCTCCCCTCCAGCCCACCCGACCCCACCACCACTCACCCAGCGTCCATCCCATCCCCCAGCGTCCTATAGCATAGTTAGTTGTCTCTGCGCCGTCCGCCTGATTCTCGCGGCCCGATCGCCACCTTCCCTCGACCCAAACAACGGCCACCAGTCGGTGGCTTGATCCGGACTTTAGTTGTCACTGGGGCATGAGACTTTCGGCTCGGATAGAGCGAGGTAGGAAACGCAAGCCGTGTGCCACCCCCGCCAAACCCAACGCCGCCCTGTGCTTTGCGGGCGATCCTGGGCCTCCCATTCACCCCTTCCCTTCCCCCACTCACTCCACTCCCACCCCACAAAGCAGCGGGCACATCGGTGTGTACATCTCTGAAAGGTAAATATCCTTATTATCGCTCGTCATACTCGCTTCCGTAGCTGTCGCGCGTCACTTTTCCTTCGCACCGGCGGTGAAGGTCTCTGAAGGTCGCGATATAAATAAACCGCGCAGTTTTATGTTGAAATTGTTGTTTTACAGACTCAAAGAGATATAAAACATATGCATCATAATGTTGAGATACTTTTAGTCTTGATTCTAAAATGTGAAAAATCTAAGATGGCGCATGTAAGTAGGCGGCTTTAACCCTGCCAGGAATTACCCTGGACGGAAATGTGTCATCGTACGACAATGGAATGCCAATATTTTTTCAAATTCTGCATCGAAAATATAAAATTCAACCTCCCTCTAAAACCATTCGTGACCGCAGCACCGTTGAGATAAACCGAGAGGTTGGCGGGCACGTGGGGCAGAGATGATGTAAGGAACGAGCTCCCTCTGCTGGCAGAGTGAGAGGATCCCTGTGGGGTGTCACGTGGTACCATGGGCGGGACCGACGTGGTGTGCCGAGCAGTTCAACCAATCCCGATCAACGTATACAAGTGCCGCTGTCCCTACTATATCCGGCAGTGCTCCCTCCCCTCCCCTCCCCTCCACTCCCCACCCCTGCTTTTCCACTCCTGATTGGAAGAGAGGTGCACTCCCACTCTCTCGATCTCACTTGATAGCTGGCAGGGTAGTATCGTTACGTGGCCCTCGTGGTGATCGATAACCACCTAATCACCCCCCCCCCCCTCCACGCCCTCAACCGGCCACGCTCTCTGCTGACATCATGCGGCCGTGACACCCCCAGGGAGGGAGTGTGGGAGTAGGGCGGGTAGGGTAAGTCGGGATTTGTCTCCCACTACCTTCGTACGCCACAGAGCTCACTCTGCTGACATCATGGGTCGGGCGGACTGAGTGGGACGGAGGGCACGGGGGGGGGGGGGGGCGCACAGGTATGCGTTTTAGAGAAATACTCATTCGGGGATGACACTCTTTTACCCAACTTGCCTACCACCCCCCCCACCCCCGCACCACCACCGACATCACCCCTCCCATATACCTGGCACCCTTAAACCCGCCCTAAGTCCGCCCTTATCTGGACGGGTCCTTATCCATCCCACCCCCTCTCCCCTCCCCGACGCCACCAGCCCCTCACCCCCCACCCCCCAATCCACTCCGTATATATCGTGGATGACTGAGGGTTTTTTAAACAGTGGTATCCACACACGGCTTGTGGTCGTCGTGTCGGGCTTTGAACCTTAGCGAATGTCGTTATTATACGTTTTACTGTTCCCCCTTTTTTTAGGCTTGAAAACAACAACGCCTTGAATTCCTAATAGGAAGTGAACAACAGAGCTGCCGATATCGGTCGGCTAGATAGAATGAACGGTCAATGGTCGCCGCAAGTCGCCCCGAAACGACGCGTGACTAGATGTTTCGGGGTTACCTGCGTACCCCCCCCCTCCCCCTTACACTACACCGCCTCGCTGTTTTTTGTGGGTGAGTTTTTCCCGGGGATTGTCAAAGCTTTACCGCATCCACATACGACCAATACCTGGAATTATGCGTTCGTAGTTTTTTTCTTATTTACACTGCGCCGAGATCCTAGTGCTGATACCATATTTGTCACTGGCTGGGTGAAGGCAAGTTCCACTTTTGCCTGGCCTCATGTATAAGCAAGGCGTGCGCTTGCGTCAGGCGGAGCAGTGTCGGGTTGGGGCCGGATGGGGTGTGGTGCCGGTGGGTGGATGGGTGCGTGCGGGGTGGGGGGGGGGGGGGAGGGGGTATAGGGAAGGATCTCGGAGGATGAAACTGAAAGAGACAAGAAATATGTCCTAGCGCGCAATGAGGAAGAATCTGTACATACCAAATTGCGAAAAATTACTCTTCGTGTCCTTATCCCTGGCATTTTTTTTGGTATGTAGCAATACGTTCATTACACAATCTACGCCTCTTTTGGAAATACCCAAACAGGGTATGGAAGGGCTCGCTGATGTAGCTCAAGGGCGTGTGCGGACACAGTTTCCGAGAAATTGTATGTGTAAGGAGGCCTTACACAAACCCCCTAGCTTTCTTTTGAAAATAAATAACGAGAAATACGTTTCCCGCTCCTTACCCGTGGGTTGACGATATTCAGACAGTTCTTGAATAATAATAATAGTAATAATAATAAGTTATTCTTATCACATTACATGTCAATAAAATTGCCGCGGTGGCGGTGTGGCTGGTCGCGGCGGGTGGCGGTGGCGGTGTGGCTGGTCGCGGCGGGTGGCGGTGGCGGCGTGGCTGTTCGCGGCGGGTGGCGGTGGCGGCGTGGCTGTTCGCGGCGGGTGGCGGCGTGGCTGGTCGCGGCGGGTGGTGGTGGCGGCGTGGCTGTTCGCGGCGGGTGGCGGTGGCGGTGGCGGTGTGGCTGTTCGCGGCGGGTGGCGGTGGCGGTGTGGCTGTTCGCGGCGGGTGGCGGTGGCGGCGTGGCTGTTCGCGGCGGGTGGCGGTGGCGGCGTGGCTGTTCGCGGCGGGTGGCGGTGGCGGCGTGGCTGTTCGCGGCGGGTGGCGGTGGCGGTGTGGCTGTTCGCCGCGGGTGGCGGTGGCGGCGTGGCTGTTCGCGGCGGGTGGCGGTGGCGGCGTGGCTGTTCGCGGCGGGTGGCGGTGTGGCTGTTCGCGGCGGGTAGCGGTGGCGGTGCGGCTGTTCGCGGCGGGTGGCGTTGGCGGTGTGGCTGTTCGCGGCGGGTGGCGGTGGCGGCGTGGCTGTTCGCGGCAGGTGGCGGTGTGGCTGTTCGCGGCTGGTAGTGGTGTCGGCGTGGCTGTTCGCTGCGGGTGGCGGCGTGGCTGTTCGCGGCGGGTGGCGGTGGCGGTGCGGCTGTTCGCGGCGGGTGGCGGTGGCGGCGTGGCTGTTCGCGGCGGGTGGCGGTGGCGGCGTGGCTGTTCGCGGCTGGTAGCAGTGGCGGCGTGGCTGTTCGCGGCTGGTAGCGGTGGCGGCGTGGCTGAGCCCATTCCAAGCAAATCTGCATTCCCCGAATCGCCTCCTGGCGGCGTTCTTGGAGGCACCGCCATGAGGAGTGTCCGTCTGTCGCCTCAGTCCTGTGAGTGACTCACACGGCAATTCGGGACATTATAGGATAACCCCGCCCCCCCCGCTCCTGATGTATGTCTGAAGTCGCATTCCACCTGCTGGCTATATGTGCCAAGGCTGCTGCGAAACGACACTTACGTCAGTCCTAACAATGTATGTTCAACTAATATATATACAGAATGAGACCTGCGTCGATATCGGAATTGCAACTTCTTACACTCTCCTCACCCCAGTGTCTTCGCGGTCGCTCGCGTGGTGGCGCTGGTAGTCGCCTGGCGCCCGCAGCGCACCCAAACGGAGGTTGATGTCTCTTGCTATTCCATATTTATATATGTGGGTTCATGCAACATGACACAGCAGTAGCAGTAGCATGTCATAACTGGAACACTAATGCTGGTAGCAGAAGTATGTGTGGGTCTAATAACTGTAGCCGTGATATTGGTAGCAGTGGTGTGTCATACCTAGGGGTCTGGAGGGGCGTCAGTGTCCACGGTCTAGTTGTCTCAATTCTCAGTCTCGATTCTCACGACGTCTCGTGTCGCTTTTTCCTTAAATGCCATTATCTGTGTCGATGTCGCTGTGTCAGACCCCTTTCAGACCCCTATATCTCTAGCAGTGATACTGTGGCCGAGATATGTATATCAGTGATATTGGTGGCGGTGACGTGTCACATCTGTATCAGTGACAGTGCTATAGAACTTGTCCAGACGAAATATGCTTGGGCACAGACCGATACATGTGTATAGATGTTTTCGGTTGAACAAGGTTTAAGTACGGCAGAAAACAAAACATGGGGACCTTGGTTTTGGAATGTTCTGCTTTATATCCTATATGGGTAATACAGGGGGTGCACGGGGCTGTTGTGGAGAGTGTCTGTGACTGTGGCAGTGAGCCCGGTGGCATGTTAGCGTCTTGAGTAATACAATTAACGGGTATGCCTGCTGTTTAGACGGGTGTTCGAGTTATAGTGTCACTGGATTGCAGCTGACACTGTAAGGCTGCTGGTTACGTGTTGCGACAGGTGCAGAGGGAGTCAGTCGCGCGGTAGAGACAAGGGGCTAACGGGAGAGTGAGGGGGTGGGGATGGGCAGGGGTGGGTTTTGGTGTAGGCGGGGGGTGGGGGAGGTATGGGATAAGTTAGTGGGAGTTAGAGGCGTTTGTCTGGGGGGGTGTTGTCGAGCTGTAAATTCCCAAGATGTCACAATGAGTGGCCCACTCCGCGCGACGTCACAGTCCGAGAGGGTGAAGTAGGGCGCCTGGGAGGAGGGCAGGGGGTGGGGGTGAGTAGAGGTGGAGCTGGGGGTTCTTGACGGGTGGGGAGACGGGGGAGTTACAGGTGTCAAGAGCGCTACGGGTGAGGTGGGCTGTATATACCTGTCAGCTTCTACGTACATGTATAGGGACATAGTAGGGGCCCCTTGTTACCCCCTTGGGGCCGCAACCATGCCGTGCGGGGAGAAGGAGCCAGATGGGGGTGGGGAGGGCTGATTGTTATTTGTTAAAGTAGCTAGACATGTAGCATGACAAGGGGGAAGAGTCGGAGCTGCCTCTCTAAGTTCTGACTGCCATCTTCTAATCACCTTGAGGATTAACCTTGGGCATGTTTGTAACACCCCCGTCTCTTCACCCGCTTAACGATCAGCTTAATGTCCAAATCTCCTGAAAATGCAACATTTTCCGGATTAACATCTCTTGTGCAGTCTCCTTTGCATCTCCTGATAATGTACATTTTCAGTGCACAACACTTTGCTTGCCTATCCTGTTACCTTTTGCCAGTTTGAACATAAACTGTTGATATATTTGGCCACTTTTGTGCACGACTAAATGGGCCAAGACCGGGGTAATGAAATGGGGGTTGCCTGAAACGTAATCCAGATGACAAGGTTGGAACCCGCGCCATCGCTAGTTATCAGCGTTTATCTCGAAGCGCTGTGGGTGAATGGGGGGGGGGGGGGCAGTGTCAGTGGAAGATGCGGGCGTGCGGGACGGTCGAGCACCGCGGTGGTGTCAATGAGGGGATGGGGGAATGGGTTATTGACGGGGTGGAGTCCCGTGGTCAGCGAGTCGGTGTACTGTGTGGCCGACGTGCTGCTGCCCCGGACCATGGCCGGTACGTGTGACCCACACAGGCAATGGAAGGGGCCGCGGCGGGGCACAATTATCCACACCTTTGGTTGGGCTGGGGGCTAGGAACCTAATTAGACCAGGACGAACGGGGCCAGACCTCTTACCCTACCCTGCCGCTGGCACCCGGTAGCTCCCTCCCTCCCCTCCGCCGTTCCCGCCCAGCCGCCGCTACCGCCCCCCCCCCCCACCGTGTCCTGCCCATAGACCGCCCCGCCCCCGCCCCCGCCCCGCCCCCAACCCGCATCGCCCCATGGCCCCGCCCCATGTCCCCCACGAGCGCCGTAAGATCCCCGAAGTAAGATCTACCTCCGACGCGTCCGCTACGGTCTGGAGTCACCCGCCACTCGGGTCGTGTATTCATAGTCGTGCGCACCGCGCGAGTAGCTTCTTGGAGGGGGGGACCGGCACCCATAGAACTAGAGGGTCACAACGCGCATGCGTGTGATCTAGGAGGCGGATGGAGCAGCAGCGCACCGACTGGGACTGCCAGGGGGACATCGTGATTTGTATACGACTGCCCGCTCCCCACCCGCTCCCCATCCCCATGCCCTCTCCACCCAGTCCCCACCCGCTCCTCATCCCCCATGCCCTCTGCACCCAATCCCCACCTCCCATGCCCTCTCCACCCAATCCCCACCCCCCATGCCCTCTCCACCCAACCCCAACCCCCCCATGCCCTCTCCACCCAATCCCCACCCACCATGCCCTCTTCACCCGCTTCTCATCCCCCATGCCCTCTCCACCCAATCCCCACCCACCATGCCCTCTTCACCCGCTTCTCATCCCCCATGCCCTCTCCACCCGCTCCTCATCCCCATGCCCTCTCCACCCGCTCCCCATCCCCCATGCCCTCTCCACCCGCTCCTCATCCCCATGCCCTCTCCACCCGCTCCCCATCCCCCATGCCCTCTCCACCCGCTCCCCATCCCCCATGCCCTCTCCACCCGCTCCCCATCCCCCATGCCCTCTCCACCCGCTCTCCATCCCCCATGCCCTCTCCACCCGCTCCCCATCCCCCATGCCCTCTCCACCCGATCCCCATCCCCATGCCCTCTCCACCCGCTCCCCATCCCCCATGCCCTCTCCACCCGCTCCCCATCCCCCATGCCCTCTCCACCCGCTCCCCATCCCCCATGCCCTCTCCACCCGCTCCCCATCCCCCATGCCCTCTCCACCCGCTCCCCATCCCCCATGCCCTCTCCACCCGCTCCCCATCCCCCATGCCCTCTCCACCCGATCCCCATCCCCATGCCCTCTCCACCCGCTCCCCATCCCCCATGCCCTCTCCACCC
Organism: Arenicola marina; assembly: GCA_964019135.1. Classification (NCBI taxonomy): domain Eukaryota; kingdom Metazoa; phylum Annelida; class Polychaeta; family Arenicolidae; genus Arenicola; species Arenicola marina. The sequence continues at coordinate 35,814,411 of OZ025260.1, read as the reverse complement.
GCTCCCCATCCCCCATGCCCTCTCCACCCGCTCCCCATTCCCCATGCCCTCTCCACCCGCTCCCCATCCCCCATGCCCTCTCCACCCGCTCCCCATCCCCCATGCCCTCTCCACCCGCTCCCCATCCCCCATGCCCTCTCCACCCGCTCCCCATCCCCCATGCCCTCTCCACCCGCTCCCCATCCCCCACGCCCTCTCCACCCGCTCCTCATCCCCCATGCCCTCTCCACCCGCTCCCCATCCCCCATGCCCTCTCCACCCGCTCCCCATCCCCCACGCCCTCTCCACCCGCTCCCCATCCCCCATGCCCTCTCCACCCGCTCCCCATCCCCCATGCCCTCTCCACCCGATCCCCATCCCCATGCCCTCTCCACCCGCTCCCCATCCCCCATGCCCTCTCCACCCGCTCCCCATCCCCCATGCCCTCTCCACCCGCTCCCCATCCCCCATGCCCTCTCCACCCGCTCCCCATCCCCATGCCCTCTCCACCCGCTCCCCATCCCCCATGCCCTCTCCACCCGCTCCCCATCCCCCATGCCCACTCCACCCGCTCCCCATCCCCCATGCCCTCTCCACCCGCTCCCCATCCCCCATGCCCTCTCCACCCGCTCCCCATCCCCCATGCCCTCTCCACCCGCTCCCCATCCCCCACGCCCTCTCCACCCGCTCCTCATCCCCCATGCCCTCTCCACCCGCTCCCCATCCCCCATGCCCTCTCCACCCGCTCCCCATCCCCCACGCCCTCTCCACCCGCTCCCCATCCCCCATGCCCTCTCCACCCGCTCCCCATCCCCCATGCCCTCTCCACCCGATCCCCATCCCCATGCCCTCTCCACCCGCTCCCCATCCCCCATGCCCTCTCCACCCGCTCCCCATCCCCCATGCCCTCTCCACCCGCTCCCCATCCCCCATGCCCTCTCCACCCGCTCCCCATCCCCATGCCCTCTCCACCCGCTCCCCATCCCCCATGCCCTCTCCACCCGCTCCCCATCCCCCATGCCCTCTCCACCCGCTCCCCATCCCCCATGCCCTCTCCACCCGCTCCCCATCCCCCATGCCCTCTCCACCCGCTCCCCATCCCCCATGCCCTCTCCACCCGCTCCCCATCCCCATGCCCTCTCCACCCGCTCCCCATCCCCCATGCCCTCTCCACCCGCTCCCCATCCCCCATGCCCTCTCCACCCGCTCCCCATCCCCATGCCCTCTCCACCCGCTCCCCATCCCCCATGCCCTCTCCACCCGCTCCCCATCCCCCATGCCCTCTCCACCCGCTCCCCATCCCCCATGCCCTCTCCACCCGCTCCCCATCCCCCACGCCCTCTCCACCCAATCTCCATCCATTCACCAACCCACCCTTCCCCCCGCCCTATATCTTCATTCTCGTCGCCATCCATTGTTCTTTACACCTGTGTCCCGGGGTGGTTGTTGCCCATCATCGGGTGGGGCGTAACTCTGGTTGGGAGGTGCGAGCGGCCTCCCCTGGGCCCCGATGCACCCGCTGAGAGTGAGAATTTCGAAGTCAAGTATGTTTTTATGGAATTTGTTAGGTACTACTTTATTATAGTACTATTATTTACGTCCACTTGGGAGCGTGTAAACACTTTTTGTGTATGTACATAACAGTGTATGGAACAATGTTAATGTGGAAAGATCTGCATGTGATGTATTTATCGTATCAATTGTCTTGATACTTACTTGACTGTGTGGCGATGTTCCGCACATCACCAGCAAGATTGATGATGCCGTCAGCATGGTCGATACAAAATGTCCTAAACCTGTTGCGTAATTTGGCGGCTATTCCATGTGTAGAAATGCCAATGAGGGGACATTCCGCGGCACTTGGCGCCCCAGTCGTTGATTCTTTCCGATTTATTTACCGTATTATTCTCCGCCATACGCCACAACCCTCCGCCTCTCCCGTGTCCTCTACCCCCCCGCCCCCCTCCACCCCCCACCACATCCCTTCCGGTTGTGGCCTCGGGAACAAAACTATAAATATTTCACCTGCCTGCCGGGATCGTCAATTGGTGGAGGGGGAGGGTGGTGCACAGGGCGGAGTCGCCTTGTGGTCGTGGGTGACAGGGAAAGCGACGGGGGGGGGGAGTCAACGGGGAAGGAGGGGCAGGCGGGCCGGCGCGCAGAGGGAAGGGGGGGGGGAGGTGGTATGCGCAGAATGTTGGTAAATTGAGGGAGGGAGAGAGGGGGAGGGAGGAGAGGTTGTTCTCATCTTCGTCCTCTGTTCCTCGCTTTCATCTTTGTCTCCCTCGTCCTTTTCTTCTCCTCACCACAGCCACTGCCTCACTGTGTTTCTCTCTCTCGCCACGGTTGCCAGGACTCGCTGACTGTGACTGGAACACTATTGCTGTACCCCCCTCCCCTCCTCCCCCTCCCCCTCCTCCCTCCGTTTGTGGTTTGTGTGTCATACAACCCTTTCCCACCCCCACCCTGCCCGCCACCGGCCCTCGTCGTCGGTAAGTCCAAGGGGTCAGAGGGACAACTCGTCGCGCTCCACTGGTCTGAGCCAGGCATGCGTCCTTCCTCCCTCCTCGGGGGGGGGGGGGGGCTGTGAGGGGGCGCCGGGCCGTTCTATGCTCCATCCATTCATGGCTATGTAGTCCCAGTGAGTGAGGGAGGTCCAAGTGGGAAGAAACCACCTCCAGCAAGGCGTCGTTTTTCATCTTCAAAGGGCGCCTGGGGGTGACAGGGTGCGGGGTGGGTGAGTGGGTAGAGGGGTGCGGGCTGGGGGTCAACATAGGCCTGGGATGCGCGGGCAGGCATGGGGTTATTAGGTTGACACCATCGTGGCCACCCTGCCCTCGCCGCGAGTTATGAATGTAGGGAGGGAGGGGCTTCATGTGGGATGGTTGAAATGAGGGCCAGGTGGAAATTGAAAGAAAAAGGCCAGCCGGCCAATGTGTATAAATATATGCATATATACATATATATATATAGGGGACATTTCTTAAAAGGCCGATGGGAAGATATATTCCTGGGGCGGAGTCACTATGGTGATGGTGGGCGTGGTGGGTGGTGCTGGTCAGCCAAGCGCACCCCACACAAAGGACGACCCCCCCCCCCCTCACCCGCCCGCCCTGCTTACGCCTTAAAACAATCACCACTGCGGTAAGGGGTGAGGTAGGGTGGTATACCTGTGTAGTGGGGAGTGGGGACGGAAGGGGGCGGGAGTAGCGGTATGTCTGTATTGTTGTTTGCTGGGAGCTGTAGGGAAGTAGGTGGTGGTGTGGGGGTGATGGGAGAGGGGTGGCGCGAGGGTGGGGGGAGTTTATAGGCGCTGTTGGGAGGTGTATGCGGGCAGGTACGGACAGAATCGAGCGGGGTGAATGAATGTTCAGTGAAGGGCCAGTTGTTTGGCCCTCGGGTTCACAGCCTGGGGGGGCTCAATGTATGTGTTAATAGGGGAAGAGGGGCTGGGTGGTGGGGGTTAATACGCTGTTGTTACTGGCTGGGGGTAAGGGGGGGGGGGGTAGAGTATGTCATTGTGACGTGGGCCGGGAGGTTGGAATGTTAAAGGGGTGCGGGGTCGGTTTTGCAGGCAGGGTAGAGAGGGAGGGAGGGTTGGGTCAGGGGGTGAGGGTGGATGGCTGGCTGCGTATGGAGGGGAGGGGAGGGGTGGGTGACAAGGGGTGATTGAATGGGTAAGTAGGAGAGAGGGGGATGGGTTGCCAAGGGCACTACCCTCTCGGGCACGTACCAGGGTTCAGTGGTTATGCATGGACTGGAGATTATACCCCAATGGCTCCCTCCCCAAGGGACCCGCTGCCCGTCGGAGGAAAGCTGCTTACTTATAACAACAGTCAGCCCCTCCCCCTGCCCACTCCCAGCCCTCTGCCACCCTCCCTCTCCCGGCCCTGTCTGTCCCATCGACACACAGTAGTGTACCCCCCCCCCCTCCCCTACCAATGGAGCGCAGGTAAATCGTATCGCCCCTCGCAACAGGTAAAGGCTATGCTATACCCGGCGGGAGGGCCCGTAAGGAATGGTTCTTACGGTATGGGACCCGTCACATATAACAGGAGGGTACTGGTCACTCCGCCACAATCGGACATTCCGTCACTGAGGAAGGCAGGCAGTCAGGCAGGCAGGCTGCCAGCGCAATAAACACACACCGTCCGACAGACAGTCCCTGGGTTGCATACAATCCACTGCAGTGCTGGTGTCCACCACCACCACACGGGGCTTGTACAGGTTGAGATTGGCCCAAGGACAGCAGTCACACTTGCGGTTCCGAGAACTTCTCGGAGGACCCACAACCCGCCCTGGTTGGTGTCTTTGGGCTTGGCATACGTGTACCAAACAGAAGGACTTGGGCTGTGACGGAATACAACACAGCCGAAGCAAACCCCACCATCAACATAGGAAGGAGACACATTCTGGGATTAACGGAATGGTATACTTCACTGAAAGGGTAACTATATAAATGGTGTGGATGGCGCGCCAAAACGCAGCCAACGTTGACTGATACGTGTCATGTGGGAAAGGTGGGCGTTGCTATTGAACGTGCGATGACATTAAAGCCAGAAGGATAGAGTATAGGATGCATGAAATCGATAGTAAGTCAGTGCGGGGTCGGAATTATCTATAAAGGCGGGTTCCAGCCGTGGTAATTTCACTAGTTTGGAGAATTGTTTAGCCTTTTCATTGACTTGAATTGTCGGCTCGTCAGACATTTTGATGGACTCATGTTCATGCAGCTGTCATACTCAGATTGTTACAGCCAGATAGTCAGATTGTCACCTGGCCTGACGTTACCATAGCTACATTGTCACACTATATCCATGGTCAGGTGGTGTTTTATGTCACCTTTATAACAACAAACAGCCCCCCACCCCCTGACTCCCCCCCCCCTCCCGCCTCATCCCTACCCCCATCGCCACCATATTATATAACAGAAACATCAACACACAAAAAAAAACAAAAAAAAACTGGTTTACGTCTGTGCTACTAAGTGCATATTGACTCCGCCCCGGGAATTCACTGGGACAAGAAGATGAAAGGCTAAAACGGCCTCAGACACAGGTGGGCTTCGAACCCGCTACCCGTTAGGCTGAAGTCGTACGCCACCCCCAGAGCTTTATCTTATCGAACACGGCGTACTCAGATAATGACACATTCTCAATGTCAGGTAGTTATATAATCAGACAATCACATTTCGTTCTAATGAACTTCTAAAGTTCTAAAGAACGAAATGTGTCTGTCTCGTGCCTTTTGATTCCTGTTGGAAATAAAAACATTATGATGGTAGACGCATGCACGATGACGTGGCCTGGAGCCTGACCTGGATGCTCTGCCCCATGTTTGGTAGGTATTCTTCAACCGGAAAGTGTCTGCCTAATAGAAATCATACGAAATTAACATTCTCAAGTTTAAACATTCAATTCGCGGCGAGAAAAGAGAAAAAAGGAAAGAAAACAAAAACAACTGATTGATAACCTTGGGCGTCAGACAAGGTTCAAAGGAAGGCCAGAGATGGCGCCTATACCCTGGATCGTTTCCCCTCTGGGGGAATACAGCTAAGCGGATGTACCAGTTCTACATCAGTGTGCGGGTTGGCTCTCCAATGGCTTTCGGAAGTTAGAGGGGTCGGAACTCACTATAAATAATGCTATGAGTGTCCATACGTTTCCCGCAATTAAGTGGTCATTAATATTTCCGAGGATGCAGAAGGTACATGTCGGCGAGCGCGGTCGGCGTGGATAGGGGGCGCTGCCGGCGTACCGACCGCGGCGTTTCCGGTCCCGCGGTGCATGCGCGCGACACCTTGCTTAACTGCGGTGCTACTGCGGACGCGTCGAGCAGAGCCGAGCGAGAGGGGGAAGGAGGGAGGGAGGGGGGGGGGGGGGGGCAGGTGAGGAGGTGAGGAGAATAGGGGTAGGAGGCGTACGTGAGGACCTGAGGGGGAGTATCCCAGCCAACGGTGAACAAGTGCGACCCATCCCCACTTTGAAAAGTAGTTGAACGAGATTTCTTTTGATTCATTACTTTGTGTGGGTGAATCGGGTGACTTAGTAGGGAGTCACGGATCTGGTGGTGGGTGGATGGGTGGTTGGGGAGGGGGGTGGGGTGAGAGTGGGGGCAGGGTTCAGGGTTCGGGGGAATTAAGGGGCGGGGACTGTTGTGGTATGCCTCCGTTTGACTATATACGGAATCGACCAGTTGTTAATGAATGACGGCGAAATGAATATTTGAATCCTTTTATACGGTGACACTGAGCAGATGGGAAGCCGCTGTTGGAAGGTGCGGTTGAGCCTGTTTCTTCCACTGTAACCAACCGACTGTCGCCACGCCAGCGTATCCTGCTTCCTTTCCCAGAAATCCGCATTACCCATCCGCCAGGGACCGCCACTGTCGCCTCTTGTGTACTGCCGCCGTGGTTTATGGCAGCCTTGTGACGTCATCAGCGGAAATCACTGTCGGTAGTTAATTATAACTCTCGTCGCTGTGTCACCTCCGTCGAACCGAAAGCCAACTTGGCTGCTTAGCCGACAAGTTGCTTTTACCTAGTCTTACCGACCACTCCACTTTCAGTATTCTGATGCGGATTAACCAGCAGCAAGTTTGCGCCGCAATGTAGCAGTAATAATTTACACAACACTTTTGTGTGGGATACACGTCATTTAGGCAAGTTGTCATGACCATCGGATGGTTACAACCATAGTAAGGATTTATACGCTACTAATGAACATTGACTGAAGGCGGATGTTTCGCGGCTGCTGGCCGACCGCGACGGTTGGATACTCACCCACTTACAGTGTCGTAGTGCTGATAATATCAGTGCTCCGGCTAGGGCCTATAGCGATACACCAGACCGGCGCGATCTGTCACTGCTCCACATCGGTCACTTGTTGGACGGTCTACCCCTCCGAGGGGCGAGCGGGCCGAGCGGGCCGAGGAACGAGTGGTGTTCTTGTCGGTGTGTTAGACTGGCAAGGTGGTAACAGTTCGTATCTCGTTTTCGAGGTCCTGCATGGGTTCGAACCCGGGCACCTAATCTGTGGAACGTTTCATCTTTTCATCGTTCCGAGAGGTTCATCGGCCCAGTTTGGCCGTTGTGCAACCCCATGTCATTATCACCCTGGGAAGGGTTCTTGGCCCTTGTGCAACCCCATTTCATTATCACCCTGGGAAGGGTTCTTGGCCCTTGTGCAACCCCATTTCATTATCACCCTGGCAAGGTTTCTTGGCCCTTGTGCAACCCCATGTCATTATCACCCTGGCAAGGGTTCTCGGCCCTTGTGCAACCCCATGTCATTATCACCCTGGCAAGGGTTCTTGGCCCTTGTGCAACCCCATGTCATTATCACCCTGGCAAGGTTTCTTGGCCCTTGTGCAACCCCATGTCATTATCACCCTGGCAAGGTTTCTCGGCCCGGTTGATCTTTCACACATACAAAAGTGGCCTATACATTTTTATCATTCTACAATTGTTATATTGCGTAAAGAAAAAAAAAATGTTGGTGTGAAAGCTTCATTAACAGTTAGCCAGAACTGTTAATTTAGCATAACTGTTATTTTTTGTGTTATTATATGGTTGAGACAGTTTGGTTGGTTAATCGCCCCGTGGCCTGTCTATATTAAGCGCTAAGTGGGATAACCACAGACCTGTGTTCTATGCTATGGGGAGAGTAGAGAAGACCGAGGCAATGTTAAATGACTGGGATAAACTGCTAACAAAGGGCGATAATATGGGGGTAGGACATGGGGTTATCCTTTGCTTGCATGACACGTTCGTGGGTTTGGGTATAACCTGATAATTGCTGCATTCGTCGTCTTATATTTTATTTAAATAGCATTATAAGGTGCAAAATCGGAGTTTGCCCAAATATGGATATTTGTATGAGGGAGGGCAGTAACCATTTTCTACGCGGGGCGACGTGTAATTACGTGATCTCCAATGAACAGATGAACGCCACATAAAAGGCAAGAGGCGGTGGCATTGATGTAATGGACCCCGTATCGTACAAACATTTATTGTATACGTATATATAGAAGTTTATCTATATAGATTCATTACATGTATCGTGAGTAACTTACGAGGATGGAAATTATTGGGTCTTTTCCTGGACATGTCAACCAACCCCCTGTTACAAGGACATTCCGTATCCCAGGTGCACTCCCAGGTCCCCACCCCCCCTTTCCCCTTCAACACACACACAATCTGCCCCTCTCCTCCTCTCTCTCTAACTCTCCCCTATCTTTTCCGAAGAAGGTATGGCTAATCACCGAGAGGCTGGCATAAAGAGCGGTCTCGCCCAGTCGCTGGAAAGGCGGGGTCGCCTTTGCCGCAAGGTGGCGCTCAGTCAGGGCGGCCTGTGACACTTACGGATGGGTGTATGTTGTCTAGTTGTAAGGTGGCGGCGTGATTGCGATCGCCCACCAGGGGACACGTGCTGCCCCCTCGTGCGTCCCGTATGTCTCCTCTTACCTAGGCGGCGCTGGCTGTCTTTACACCGGCCAGCAAGCATCTTGTGCAAGGTGAACAGCTGGTCTTCTCGAAGCGTCATGTTGACTGGATGGGGGTAGGGGTGGACGAGGTTGTGGGGTGCGTGGGGGGCGCATGGACGGGGGGGGGGGCGACGGGTGTGAATGTCACATGGTGAGTTGGATTGTTGTGGGGGCGGGGGTCACTCAAGATATGGCGGGTTTTAATGATAGAGCGAATCCCGGTCAAGAAGGCGACTGCACTGGACTGGGAACGATACACCTTCCCCCCTCCCCGACGTTGCATGTTGCATCAACCAAGCCATTCGCGGCTGTATATCCCCGCCCTCCCACCCGTCCGTCGCTCCATCCATCACCGCCCCCCCCCCCCACCCGCTTCTACACAAACACCTGACGGCCAAGCCCCGCAGTGTCACGATGGACCACCTCTCTTCTCTCCTGGCCGCCCTTCCCCAGGTAGCGGGACTGCCCCGGTGACACCTTGATGTGATTGGTCGGCCAGCGGCCCTCCCTGGAGAAGAGTGAGGACCCACCTCTCGGGTCGTTGGGTCCTTCCCCCCTGCTCCCCGTAGTCCTCCTCCGCCCCCCCCCCCCCCCCGCCCCCTTCCACTACCCCACCCACCCCTGCAATGCGCGCGACCCGGGTTTGTTTCACTGACTGACCAACATGACCGCCTCCCACTCCCCCCTCCTATCCCACGGAGCAGACCTCCCGCCCTGGAGGGGGGGGGGGGGTCGTGGTGTTAATAAGGGAACCTGGCCTGGTCCTGCTGATCAGTTGTTTGGTGGGACACCACGCCTCCTGTAGCTGATGCTCCTCTCCCCCACCCCAACTCCCCGCCCGAGCCCCGACCCCGACCCCAACCCCGACCGTTTTTACCATTGGTCCCCTCTCGTTGTCACCATGGTTCCGGCCTCCCGTCTTCAGTCTCCACCGCGTTGCGCTGACTGCCAGGACCCTATAAACTTTTATCGGTCTCCGCTTGTTCAGCTATAGACTATCGTGACGCGTAAGTTTTGTGAGAGGTTGACGTTGGTTTGGTGGATACGGGTTCATCTTGGTCGTGTCTTTGCACAGAGTTTGTTCATCAGCAAGAAAAACCGCCTTGTCGAGAGGTTGTGTGATAAGACTGCCTTTGACGCATCGGTTGTGGGTTCTAACACCACCTGTGTGTGCATGGGGCCGTATGTCTGGTTGTCCTAAGTGGTTTCTTAAAGGGTGAGCTAAAATACGAATCCGTGTAATGTTAAGTAAGTTTTTCTGAATCTTAATGTCATATTGTCATCTTCATATTACTAACTACATTTTTGTTTTTGTTTTGTTTACAGATGTGGCCTTCATGATGCACTGACCGAGCGCCCCTGGGGAAGCCACTCCCGACCCGTCTGACACTCATCCTGCAGAGAGGGTTCATTCCGCCTCCTCATCTTCTTCGTCTCGTGTCCCCGCGGGACCCAGCCTGCCCCTCCTTCCGTACACCCTTGTCCCCCTGCCAGTCTCCTCCCCACCCCACTAGCTCAGCGCCATAGGGCGTCGGCCAGCCGCCATGGCCTCTCCATGGGAGAAGCAGGGCTTGTGCCGCCTGCTGCGGGAATCCATCGTCCACCTGTGCAAGAGTAACCACATCTACGGCGGCTCGGTAGAGGTGGACGGCATCATCTGCATCACCGGCAAGAACGAGGGGCAGGAGATGGTGCTCAAGGTGCACGAGAGGCTGGGCCCCACGGCGGCCGACCGGTTCACCCTCTCGGACTTTTTGGGCCGGCCGCGCGGCGACTGGGCCGCCCATGCGGGGGCGCCCTCTTGCGGCAACGACGGCGGCGGTGGAGAAATCGCCGAAGATTACAGCCTCAAACGGAGGCGGGTGGACGAGAGCGTCGAAGAACAACCGCAGCAGCACCATAAACAAGAACAACTGCATAGGGCGCACCAACATCATCGGCCGCAGTATCAGCCGCTGCGGCCCAACCCGGACGCCGACAACTACCCCAACCTGAAGCAGCATCTCTTGGCTTCGGCCCCGCAGAAGACCCCCGACAATCTCTGTGCCAAAGACCTGACGCGGTGCGGCCCCGGCGGCGTCATCGACATCAGGCCCACGTCGCCACCGCCGCCACCGGCGCCCGGCGCCCAGGATACCGGATTCTCCACCAGCGGCGATTCGAGTATCTCCCCGCAGGCGTCCGGCGGCGGCGGCGGCGGAGGCGGCGAGAGCACCAGCGGCCGGGGAACGTCCCAACACAACCACTCCTCCTCGGCCTCGGCCTCGCCCTCCCCTGTCAAGTTCCAGTACACCTCGACGCCGCACAGCATGTACCCCAAGCGGATCCCACTGCGGTCTGACCGCTGGTCGCCCAGCCAGCCCATCCCGACGATCCCGGAGTGCAAGCCGTGCGGCCACGCCTTCTCGTCCTTTGACAACCTGAGCGAGCACAACGAGGCCGTCCACAGCGTCTTCACATGCCAGTGCTGCTTCAAGACGTTCACGTCCCGCTCCAACCTGGAGCGCCACTCCCGGCTGCACTCTGGCCACAAGCCGTACGCCTGCAACATCTGCGGCAAGGCTTTCTCCCGCAAGGACCACCTGTCGAACCACGCCACCAAGCACGCCTTCAAGTGCGGCACCTGCTCCAAGCGCTTCGCCGACAAGAAGATGCTGGTGACGCACTACCAGTACGATCACAACGCCATCTTGACCAATATCTGTGAGTTCTGCAACAAGGGCTTCTCTAGCTACGAGGCGTACGAGGAGCACGTGAAGATCCACCCGCAGTACCACAACGGCGGCGTGGTCGTCCCCCGCCACGGCGCCGACGGGGAGGACGACGCGGACAGCTCGCCACGGTCACGATCCTCCAGCCGCAGCCCCGTGCCGTCCAAGTTCTACTGCAAGTCGTGCGGCTTCAGCACGGGCGACAAGCTGACCCTGCTCAAGCACAACCTGGTCCACGGCGACGGAGCGCGCTGCTACACGTGCCTCGCCTGCGCCAAGACCTTCGACGACCCGCTCCGCTACAGCGACCACCTGCTGATCCACCCTGACGACGTCAACATCTTCGAGTGCGCCCTCTGCCGCCAGATTTGCTCGACGCTGCCCAGCCTGCGCCGCCACGAGGCGACGCACCTCAGCCAGATGATGGACGACGACATAGATGACGACATGGATGACGACCTGGATGACGACGACCTGATGATGGCCGATGATGACGACGATGATGAGCTGGATGATGTGGTGGATGATGATGAGGAGGAGGAGGAGGGAGAGATTCGGGTGGGTGAGTCGGCGGAGACGGCGGCACGCGGCCCCACTAGCGGGTACCCGTGCCACGAGTGCCAGCGCGTCTTCCTGTCGCGCTACATCCTGAAGGAGCACATGGAGATGCACCAGAAACTGGACGGCCATCTCGTCTGCCCCGTCTGCAGCGACGACTTCAGCAGTTATGCCGACCTGGGTCAGCACATGGAGGACGCCGGCCACAATGTCGCGCTCCACCCCCGGCACCACCCGCGCGAGGCCGCCGACCTGCCCCACAAGCCGGCGGCGGCGGCGACGGCCCCGCTCAAAGCCCACATCATCATCCCCGCCACTGTCGCCACCACCGCCAGCCACAACGGCCCCGACGTCTGCGTTTCGCCGCAGTCCACCAGGAAGGCCAAGCGGAAGCAGACGCTGCCCAAGGCCATCAAGGCGGCCGTGGCCCTCGACCACGAGGAGAGCGACTTCGAGGTCGTCCAGCCGGAGTCGCCCGGCGGCATGCTGGAAAACGCCGCCTGTGCCTCCCCGCGGAAGCCTTCCTCCCAGCTGCCGCAGCCGCCGCCCGCGCACTCATCGTCAGTGCCGTCCGCTTTGGTCATAGAGGCGCGTAAAGCCGTCGTCGCCGATGACGACGCAACCGGCAGCGACCTGTACAGCGGCAACGGCGTCGGTGTGGTGGTTGGTCAATACGTAGCAGATCAGGATCAGGCAATGGAGGAGGGTGACTCCCCCATCAAGATGGGTCCTGTGAAGAGCTTGCTCTCGCGGACCATTATCAACCGAGCCAAGGACAAAGCCAGCAGCAATAATAACAACAACAACGTGGAGGTGAAGGGCGAAGAGGAGAGCCCGGAGCCGGCCGCCTTCCCCATCGCCTCTCCCAGCCCAGGTTCGGCGGCGGCGGCCGAGGTCGGGCTGGAAGAGTCGCCAGCCGCCGGAGGATCCGACATCGCCACCACGCCGCCCAATAACAACAACAATAGCATCGCTGCCCTCTCACTCAAGCTGGTGAACGTGGACATCCCGCCCGGGCCGTATACATGCGCGATCTGCAGCGCCACCATTAGCTGCTTCCAGGAACTCGAGATGCACTGCTTCGGCGAGCACAACCGCAGCCCCTGCATGTTCTGCACCAAGACGTTCGCCCAAAAGGCGAACCGCGACCGGCACGTTTGCCTGCACACAGGCGAAAAGCCGTACTCCTGCCCCGAATGCGCCGAGAAGTTCTCCCGGGGCGACAAGCTCAAGATCCATCGCGTGCGCGCGCACCAGATACAGTTTCCGTCCTACGGTTCCCGAGGCGGCGGTGGCGGTGGCGAGAAGGGCGGCCATTCCGTCAGCCGTGAACTATCCCTCAGCCCCAGCCCCAGTCTGGGCGGCAGCCAGGACTCCCTCACCATGCCCCGCCTAAAGGATGACTGGCCCCCCCTGTACAACGACGCCACCTACAGCGCCGGCGAGTGGAGATTGCAGAAGCCCGTGGAGGCCGGAAGCGGAAGTCAACTGGTGCACGCGGCAGGGGAGTGGATCAAAGATGGCGATTCGTCTCCAGGCAACGAGGTCGGCGAGAGACTGAACGGCGGTGAAAACTAGGTGCCCAATCGCATTACTTGGCTTGAAGTACCTACTAGCATTATCAAGTGATTATTTATTTTAAGAAAAAAAACCCAAAAAAAACTAACTCTTTTTAATGGCGGGGCTTTCCGTGCTATGATTGGCAGCACGTGCCTTGTCGTGTTGGTAGAGCGCGCCTGGCTTAAAGGTTCCGATGATAAATAAGTCACATAATCGAGGCGTTATTCCAAACTATTTAAGCTCAAACACTATTTTTACAAATCTTGTATTCATTATTTTGTAATGCGATGATACGTACGTATTATGTATATACACTAGACTTATTATTCTCCGTATTTAATGGTGTAACCTCTAAATATATTGGTGTACTTCAGTTCTGATTTCTTTATACAGGCGCCGTTTATATGTAAATTTCTAAAAGTTTCTGAGAAAGATGGTGACACAAGAACGATTTAAGTAATGACGATGAAAGTTATTTGCCGTTTAAAATGATTCCATTCTATCACTTTGACTTTCCTGAATGTATGTTTTGTTATCGCCCGATTAATACCATATATTTTAGTGATTAACCGTTAGTTGTAGTATTAATCAACTATGTTGATTTGTGCGTGTCTATAGATAATTGAATTTCGCTCACAGTTTTTTTAGTTGTAGCAATGTGTATATATATATATGATTGTGACTAATTATTTGGGCTGAGCCATTCGTTTCGTGATCTTATTATACAAATAACCAAGGCTGGTAATGACCGTATCTCTCTCTCTCTATCTCTTTGTATGGGTAATTGTAACACTTGAAACGGGCATTGCACGATTTTTAATCTAGCCAACCGTTAAAACTCCTCTTTCACTGATGACTTTAATATGTGTTGTCTGCAGAGGCCATAGCAGGTAATGTCGTTTTCTGATACACAAAGCTTGCCTTGCGAAAGTCTTGGAAAGATTTTAATTGAGGTGTCCGTGTTTAAGTAGTCTAAGCTGGAGACTTACAAGTTGTGGGTGGGCGTTATGGATTTTCGTCTTTTGCAAAGAGGAAGATAAATGTGCCTTGATCATTTGGTATGGTGTACGACAACATGGTTTGGAGACTACGGATAGCGGTCTGTCCCTGGGATTACTTTGTGACTCTTATTTACCCTTGTGATTGGCGTGAACACGCTGGTAGTTGTTCTTTATATACGCTCTGGCGATTGGTAATTCCAGTAGAAGCGTGGTCCTGATTTCACTTTGTGCATGTGTTGGCTACCCAACTGTGATGTGATTGCTTGATAACACACTGAGTGTGTCAAACTAACACTTTCATTAACCTGCCCACTTGAATTCACCTCATGTAAAAGCGGACTTGAAAGAAAAAACAAAACGTTCTTAAGGGATAACGTCCTCGTAATTAAACCTGCAACTTTTATATTTAATCAAACGATGTGATAACATTAATCCGTGTTTTCGGGGACGCATGCGTATCATATCAGTCTTGAAAGCTATGAAACTACGTTTTGATGTTCTGCGACGCCGTTATTATGCTGATGTTAATTTCATTTATGTTAAATAGAAGGTTGTTAGATGAAAGTTGTTATCAGATTTTTTTGAAGCAGATGTTCATTTTTAAATGGCTTAATAATGGTTGAATTAATTACCTGTTTAGAATAACACTTGACATGTTCTCATTGTATGGACCTCTGTGAAGGCACTAAAACTGAAATTGCATATTGACAGGTGGGGAGAGATTTCACTGTCTTTATCGCTGTACATCACTTCATATTCATTTACGCCTATCACATATATTCATATGTAGATTCATTTCAAAGTTCACTTTATGTACTAAATTGCTCATGTTAGTGGCTCTAAATCTGGAGCTGAAATACTCACTGCGACCAAAAGGCAGAATAAGATTATGTAATGATGACTAGCTTGATGTTGGAAGTCGATAGAAAGCGCTGATGCTAACTTGATTAGAGAAACCCCGCTTGGTTACATGTACCTCATTACATAGAACTTTCTAACGCTTGACTTTCCATTTCTGTCCATTTGATGGGAAGAGAACTTGAGATGGGCGTTTTTTGGGTGACGTGTGGCGGATTGTCGTGTGTATCTAGGTTTATCTTCTATAGGCCCAGGTTTTCTTTACTTACACAATCCATACTTCTCGTGGTACCATTCCATCTGCGTATTCCTCGACCTTGACCTTCGTTCTTGACACATTCCTTGTTCACTCTCGCGGTCACGTGATCTACACCTCGTTTTTGCATTCAAGATAAAGATTGACGTTACTTATTCGTCGTCCACGACCTTGTAATATCAACTAGGCATGTGGAGTATATTTCGTTTGTTGGTAGTAATTAGAAAACTGTAGAAGATTACCGCTAGAGTGTTGATCACCGACGTGGACAGTGACGAAGTGATGAAGTGGTATAGCTGTGTGTTTCACTTGATTACTGTCGTAAGTGTTTGTTTTTCTCTCAGGCAGACTTGTTGATCTTGGCAATTCCAACAAAAACACTCTATCCTGCACTTACATGGCTGCTGCTGATTCCATATTGTTCTGTTTGTTGACTAAGGAAACATATTTTCCCTCCGTTCTTTAAAAGGTCAGTTGTATATTTATTTGTGACTGATAGACTTAAACTTGCACGCTTGCACGCTGACAGCCCATGATACTTCTTTAATTGAAGAGTTCCGTGGGGTCTCCAAAGCCTTCAAGATTAACACTTATCTTTTTTCATTGAAACGAGAATATCGGCATGTGTCCGTCAGAGTTGTATCACTCTCAACTGCAAATATCGAAACCTGTGTTTTGAGCGAACCACGAATTTTTGCTTGTTTCCTCATGATATTCACCACGTAACTTCATTTTGTTAATTTGTACATACATATTATTGGGACAAGAAAACGACATTCATCCTCATTCGCTTGGTTGTGTTTTATTGGATTCCATTTAGCTGTTACATTCGTTTTCATGGCCTTAGCTTTATTTTCCTTATGGTGAAAGCAGATTGTCTGTTGGACAATAAGGCGCATCTGTTCTGCGAACATTTTAGCTACATTTAAGTATTCTTTAACAATACATGAAAATACATGTGATTTTGATCAACTAGATCTAACTGTACTTTTTGTTTCTTGACGTTCTGTAGAACTAGTTTAGTAATTAGCCTAAAATCCTGTGGATCAGTATTTCCTTGTGCAGAATATGGTTCAGACAACAAGGATATTTAGAAAAGAATACATTGCAAAAGTGTAAACAATGTGTACATGGAGTGGTTTGCTATGACTTGGCGTTTCATACCCGGATGTGTAGGTTTGGGTGAACATGCGCATGCGCGAGTTCCGTGCAGGGTACCACGCCACCTGCTAAATTTCGCTGCTGGTTCAGTTAAGGATGGGGAGAGCAGCCCCACTCTAATATATGTTAAACAACAGAATACTACCTGGTAACTCAATATCTTCCAGGAATGTAGGGTAGAACGAAACTTATTTTCATTACTTGTTCCAGCAGTATTTGATTGTGTTTGAACGGTTGACATATGCATTCGCCACGCAAATAAGCTTCCCTCTTATATCTGTACATTACCATGGCTTATATTTATTTCACTAGTTTGTAAAGCATACAAAGACAAATGTACCGTGGTGGTGCCAGCCACGCACATATAGGTTATGCTTTTTGATATATTGAACCACATTTTAATTGAATACAGAGTATATATTAGTGTGCTCATCTATGGCAGCCTTTTGTTAGGAGATAAGTTGGAAAGATATTTCTTCTCGCTTTCATTGACCACGCTGCAGGAAGACACAAATCTATAGTAGCATACTGCTCTTGACGAATTTAGCAACTCATGTCACGAGTTTTTGGTCTTTGGTGTACTAAACCGCAAGTGCCTTGATGTCCAATGTTGGCACCCAGTGCGGAGTTTATCAATTGCCGTATTTATGAATGTTTTAAGAGGTTTATATGCTTCGATAATACCGAATCCCCCACCATCCCCTTGTCTGTGGTAGCAACCACTTTCAGTTGGCATTGAACTGTGATAAGGACACATTGTTAGAATGTGGTGTCCACGACGGCGCTGTAAAATACTATAAGGCCAGCTCAAACAAAAAAACCTCCTTCGACAACTGCATCAGTTGTGGCGCGGTGTCCGTGCTGTACGTTCCGCGTTCTGTCAAACTTGTACGTTCTGCGTTCTGTCAAACTTGTACGTTCCGGCTTCTGTCCAACTTGTCATGGCACGTTCCGTGGTTAAATTAATGCCCATGTTCTACCATATGCATCGGTTACAATGCCAGGGTGGACACGGAAGAATATATATAACGTTACGTTTTTAAATGTTTATTGCTCAGTGAACGCACGTTGTTGTGATGACGTGGTTGGAAATCATAACGTCTCCACATGACGGGACGCCGATGCAGTGATTCATCTCTCGTCACGTGATTGGTACTTGGCGCAAGTGCCCCCAGGCAAGCCCGCTTCTCTAAGGGCACACCGGTAACAATGTTAAAATACTTCGACGTTAGTAGGGAATCGACTGTAGCTTTTATTATAATGTGGGCGCGTACAATAATAGTATTTACGTATTCTATATACCTTGTTCTATCTTCTGACATCAAGAAAGTGTGTCAACACTAGATTGTTGCAGTCATATTTTCGCGAACAAATGTTGGAGCATGCGACTTTTCCCTACCAACCGCCATGCGTATGCAGCGCCACCTTGGCGAATCCCGCCACCATTTGAACCATTTGTACCCTGGTCCCAAACTTTGTAAGTCAATGACCTATGAAAGAGGGCGCTGCTGTTGTCCTTAAGTTCAAAGTGAGCGACTGACAAGGCCCTCTAGCGGAGAGTCAACTGCTAACGGAAAGGAGGAACCAAGTTGCATTCACAGGTACCGGCATCCGCCAAAAACAAATATGGCGGACGGCTGGTCGGGAACAGTTGTGTGCTCCCAACATTTCTTCGCGAAAATATAACCGAAACAACCTAGTGTCGACACACTTTATTGATGTCAGATGATAGAACAAGGTATATAGAATACGTAAACACTATAATTGTTCGACCACACATTATAATAAAAGCTACAGTCGATTCCCTACTAACGTCGAAGAATTTTAACATTGTTACCGTTGTGCCCCTGGAGAAGCGGGCTTGCCTGGGGGCACTTGCGCCAAGATTGGTACCTGTCGGCGGCGTGTTTTATTGTGAACGGTGCTTAATGATGACAAACCATGGGTGAGGTCACATTCAGCCTGATCAAGGGCGATAACAAATGGAAGACTAACACAGTCGGATACTAACCGAGTCCTCTGTATCCTGATCGACGAGGGGTTAGTTTGATTTGTTGTCCATACATTATCCAGTAACAAGACACTGACTGCGCGTATGCGCATTATAAGTTATCGGCGTTTGCGTAAACCGACTTTATTACATGTGCTAAGACCTGGGTGACACACTTATTGGATTTCCTGCGCGTCAGTGTTGATGAGGCAGTTTAGGGTTTGGTTTTTTTTGCTCAATTTACGCGAGCCTGATGCGAGCGTGTGACCTTCAACTACATAATAAGCTTAGTAATATTGTTATCAGGTTTTGCCATTTTGGAAGCATCGAATTTTGAGCTCAGTCTCTTGTGATCTTCTGATTTGTGTATAGTGACTTGATTATTATTAATATTTGTTTTACATTTGGATTTAATATACCGTTAGTTACGTTATTTGATCTCCTTTGTCGTACAGCCTCAAGCCCTTTTCCATTCGGCAATTCTGTGTCCAGCCTTTCTCGAAAGTTTTTATTAAGTTTATTCATTAATTTGGTGTGGCGTTTGGTAGCCGACTGTGATACATGGTACGGTAATCCCCCTTCTCCCGCAAAGAGAGGAAGTAGTTATTTAGAATGTATGCTGGAAAGTAATGGCGAGAAGGAAAACAGATGGTATGACTGAAGACAAATGAGGCAGTTCTGCGGTTGTTTTGTCGCTTGTCGATTAATATGGTTTCCATTGGCAATTCCTTCCACGATAATTCATCAGTAAACGTTCATTCTTATTCTGTTTCTTTTGATCATGTGGGTATGTACATAATGTGTTTTTTTCAATTGAAATGGTTACATTGTTCTTATTCTATCTCACATTTTGTAAATGAAATACCTAGATTATCAAATCATTTATATATGATTGATTAAGGTCAGAAATCTGTTTATATATAGAAGCTGCACTATACTGATTTCTCTATGAATGGAAATAAATTTTTACCACCAATTTCTCGTGTTGAAGTTGCTACTGCAGTTTTGTACAGGTGAACGCACCGTACTTGTTTAAGTCTAGTCAATTCAAGAAAAAGAGATGAACAGATGGGGTTGCTGAGTAGGGACTGGGTACACGTTTGTTAGCCAGCACACGGTTGTGGGGTGCTACCAGAAATTAGATTAATTTTCAGCGATGTTGTGAACTAGAAAGCTTAATCGACAAGAGCCGAATGCGCTACCTGCTGAGCTTGAGATGACATAGCAATCACAATCGACAAGAGCCAAACGCCCTACCTGCTGTGCTTGAGGTGACATCTATCAACAAAGCTACTGACTACGTACGGTTTGCATTCAGCCGACCGGTCAGAGTTCGGTAGCAGTGCAGAACCCGTCGCGCTAGGGTATTTCCTCTTGCAGGGACGTACCTAGCCCCTATTTTGAGATGCTAGATCCTCCCAAGAATTCGAATCGATGCTGAAAGCCTTCATGTCACGCTTACAAACATCCGTAAACCTCAGCTTTAGCCATCCAGTTGACCTCTTGCCGGGGGCAAGCTCCCCAGCATTTGTTACCTTGTCTTGCAAAGTTAACCCTAAAATGTTTTGCAAGCAACAAAAATGGAAATTATTCAATTTCTTTTCTTGTGCCTTTCACTGCCATATAGCAGGCTGCTTAGAACACACGCCCTGTAGATTAACATTTTGGTGCGAATGCTTAGTTTCTAATTTTGCCACTCACGTCTGTTTAACTTACCAAAGGTGATGGCTGCTTCCCCAAATGCGAGCGTTTATTTCCTCGTCTAGGGGTAGATAATCTGTTATGGTACTTCCCAGGTGTCAAAACGTTTTTACCACCTCCAAAGGCATATTTATTAAGTTCATTCATTAATTTGGTGTGGCGTTTGGTAGCCGACTGTGCGGGGGAAGGGGGATTACCATACGATGTATCAAAGAGAGAAAGTAGTTATTTAGAATGTATGTTGCTGCATTGGAAAGTAATAGCGAGAAGGAAAACGAATGGTATGACTGAAGACAAATGAGGCAGTTCTGCGGTTGTTTTGTCGTTTGTCGTTTTATATGGTTTCCATTGGCAATTCCTTCCACGATAATTCATCAGTAAACGTTCATTCTTATTCTGTTTCATTTGATCAGTCATCACCAATGAATGGTTTGCGATGCCGAAAGCCTTCATGTCACGCTTACAAACATCCGTAAACCTGAGCTTTAGCAATTCACTTGACCTCATCCAGCTTCCCAGCATTTATTACCTTGTCTTGCAAAGATAACCCTAAAATGTTTTGCAATTCATTGCAGTGCATGAATTGATGCACATTCAACACATCACCGCCAGTGTATATTCACTGGCGGTGTGATAGCTCCTTGGCTCAGTACGACTGTTTTTTTAACACTTATAGTCAAGGCACATAAAGCACACGCATTTGAGTCTCTGTAGCTGGCTTTCTGAATGCGCAACCACCGCTCGTCGTCAGCGAATAGCAGTTCCCTTATTAGGATTTAAGCGCCTCCGCTTGGACGCGCAGTCTTGAAAGGTTGAACAAGTTTCCATCCGATCTTGTGTGCAAGTAAACACCCTCCGTGTATTCATCAAACGCGTTCAACATGAGCACAGAGAAAAAGACGCCGAAAAAATTGGTGCTAGAACACAGCCTTGCTTCACGCCATTTCTGATTTGGAAGCTCTCGGACGTAGAACCGCCGACATGCACTGTGCTAAACGAGTGTTCATGAAACGAACGAATAAAGTTAAGCAGTCTGCGGGGGCAGCCAATAGATTGTGGGGCGCCAAGTGTTAACCCATCTAATTTCGTCGACCAAAGAGGCTTCTGTCTCTACAAAAGTTCATATTGTCTACGAAAAACACTTTTTGCGGAGACAAAAGTTCATTTTGTATACAGAATAAACTTTTGTAGACTCTGAGACACAATGTAATTTCGTCGACAGTCTTTACAAAATTCCTTTTGTCTACGAAAAACACTTTTGTAGAGACGAAATGTAAGTTTCGTGGACAGAATCAAATTCTGTAGACAAAAATGGATTCGGCCTACGAAATCCACTTTGTCTCTGAATGAAGTTCTGTTTCTACAAAAGTTGATTCTGTCGACGAAATGTACATTTTGTCTCCACAAAAGTATTTTTCGTAGACAATATGAACTTTTGTAAAGACAGAAGTCGCTTTTGTAGACAGAATGCACTTTTGTACAGACAGAAGCCTCTTTGGTCGACGAAATGAGAGGGGTAACACTAGATAAGGGAGGCTCTCTACATTTCTCCTCATGACGACGCAACGACAATATCATTGATACTGTTGATATGATATTCTCGTTGGGAATTATAATAAACGAAGCGATAAGACTTGTGGATTCCCACTAGATCGTGTTTATTTCACAACCATCAATGTCATGTGACCAACAGCATCACGTACAACCATCACCACTCTGATACATGCGCAGGACCGGCAGGAATGAACTCATTACATCTATTGTCCCTTTAAGCCAACGCGCCATGCCAAGGGAGGGGTCCGGCATACGGTTCATTATGGCTTAACTCATCACAAGAATTTTATATTCATTTTGCTTCTTTTGCAAGGATAAAATAGTAACAGAAAAAAATACAAACGTTAAATATCAACTCAAATGAACCAAACCAATTGAACTCAATAAAGACGGATATAAACAGGTTATGGAATGTTTGGAAAACTCAAATATTGTCAAACAATGGCTAATTTGAAAAGTAAACGGATTGAAAATCTCTTAAATACACGGAAATTTGGTCGAAAACGTTAATACCAATAAAGCAAATAACATTTTCTGGCATACAAAATATCATTCTCAAGGTGTGATGATCGTGTAATGAAGGCTATGATAGCTTAGCTATCTGCCTCTATGTGGGAAAGAGTCTTCGGATGGAATGAATATACCTAATGGAAGTTACTAAAAGTATTCAATCGCTGACCAGCACTAGCTGATCAGAAACCTCGACATCTGGTGGAGAGAGAACAGGATGGTAAAAATCAGTTTCAACTTTTAATAAACCACCATATGTCCAACCTTTTCTCTCATCTTGCAAGGTCCGCTTATGTTAATCATAATTAAGAACAAAACGATAGGTGAACTAGGATCCGAGGATATAAAAAAAACTCCAAACGACTTTACACTGTTTTAACCTAACACAAACGAACGAACTCTACAAGCTAAATATGAAACAAAAATAAAACATTTTACGCGTGTAAACAACACTGACTCTGCAACCAATTCAGGAAAATATTATACATAAAGTGTGTCATGGAATGTGTTAAACCTCAAAATGCCACAAACCGAAATTTGGTAGAAACAATCGAACGGGACAATCCAGCTACGAAGATTGTATCCACAACAAGCAATACATCAAGTCACATATTTGCTTCTTGCCCGATGTCATGGTGGTTTAAACAGGGATTTTCTGTCGAACTATACTGTAGGGGTGCAACGTATATGTAAAGGCCCAACAAGGATAAAAGATTTGCAAATCACCAGTTGTACAGAAACGCCCTTAAAGTCAGGATCGGGATAACAACGACCATGACGCTTAAATAAACAACTTGAATCGAACATATATTTGTATTATAAATAAAAACATTGATATATTTAAACTGATAGCCTAGCTTGATATGGCATGTGTGGCATACATATAGACAAGGTAACTCAATGGTATTTTATCACAATGCTCCAAAATTCGAGTGACATTTGTCTGCGCGACGGAATGTTAGGTCTTCAATAAAACAGCGACTCTTAAAGTGTTGTTCGGGACTGCCTGCCAAACGACGTCAAAGTGAACCAGAGTGTACTAACAAAGCCCTCCCCATGCAAGCTCATTACTGTGGAATGATACAAGTCGTGTTACACAAAACATAGAACATAATATAAATCATCAAATATAAGCAACTGAGATCACCTGTTCCAACTACGAAAAAAAATTGAGAGAAAATACTTCGAGACCTGTGTCATGAGATTTGCCCCCAGAAAGCAGTCGAGGGAGGGCGGGAGGGGCGGAAAAAAAATTAAATGCACCACGATACAATACCCAGATACTATGCCAGCCCAAAGCACTGGGTGACAGACGTTCCCTGCATGTTCCACAACTGTAACCCCTCCTCTGTACAAGTCCGTACCGTGTCTTGTCAAAAGCCCGCGTCTCAAAAGTCCCTACAGACAAAGCTATATGCCATATAGACTCCTTTGACATTTAAAACTTGTTAATTATTCTATCAGTCTATTTTAATCCAACGACCTTCCACAGCCATCTTCGTAATTTCTCGCACTAAGGGGTTTACCAGGAACGATAGAAAAATACCATGCCAATCTCGCAAATGGGCTTTTGCATATGATGTGAGCCTTATGCAACAGGTTTTGCAACAATAGGTTAACCTTCCAAAATAATGCTATTTCGAAAGTCACGTGACCCCTGCCAATTAGCGTTCCAAATTTCTGCAATACAGACAATGATTTGTCACGGTTCACGGTAGTTCACAAAAGGGAAACCTTATCGTACATTTCACCTGCTGAAAATCTATGGACCTAACAACGGTAGCCGTTTCAACTTATTACAAGCTTTACAAATCGACTGGCAGTGAAGCAAACAGAACAAAAGCAAGAATTATAACTTTCAGTACACTAAAAATCAGAGACAGATTTCCCTCCAATCATACTTTCTTCTAAACAGTGCACACGTATTGGCGACGTATGCGTATGGCGTCACACACTGACATCCAATGATAAAAAAGGCCGATCAAAGGTGATTTTCTTTCTTAATTAGTCTCACTCAACACATCACTTCTCGTCGCCATCTTGTAGTAATACTATATAGATATAATGATACATATAAAAAAAGTGATCTTTGTTTTCCAAAAATAGAGTTACAACGAAAATAATCCACTGAAACCACATCAAGTTCAGCCACGCTACAAACAGCTAGTCACCGTGTGGTGTGACTTTGCTGGCGGAGGTAATCAGCTTGTGTGGTCTTTTGTACAAATAATACAATTGCTTAGTGAGACAGACACCCCACTTCTACTGTCAGCCTGCGAACGACATACCCTCAAGAATCAAACCTCTGGCGGCGACAGCTCCAAGTCCATGTTGTAATACAATCAGTATAAAATCCACAGGAAGCAATATCCCGGGGTCCCGTGATTAGTAAACACTTACATGTACATGAGCAAAACCTGTGAAGCGACCCACTCACCTCCCTGCAAACCGCACTAGTGAACGTTACTGTATTATCAGGCCTGTGGTCATCATCATATATATATCTATATCTGCGGAAACGTAAACGCGTTGATTTTTCAGGGGTATTTGGCTTCAAGCTTCGCTCCGCGTCCGAATAAATCAGTTGTGCTGAGGCCAGTTTGTTTGTCCACTGTTGGCAAGAACTAAGTTTGTGCCTGTCTTCGTAGTCAGTCTATATGTTTGTATATAGATGTGTGTATATCTGTAGTCCCACAGGCGGGCACCCGGCGGTGGCTACACGGGTACCGGTTCGTTGGTGAGCTGGATGACCCCGCAGTGAATGGCCTTAGCCATGTCGCCTTCTTGCACGGGCAGGAAGCCCACGATATCAGGTTGCTGCTTTTCCCCGCCAGGCGGCGCCATGGGCAGCTCAGCGTCCCCGCTGTCCTCGCCTTCTTCGTCAACCATTGGCAGCGGCGTGCCGGGCTCGCTCTTGGCTACCCGGAGGCTGTCGTCTATGCCGACCTTCGTCCGGAGGCTGCCGTCCATGCCGACCTCCGTCCGGAGGCTGTCGTCTATGCCGACCTCTGTCCGGAGGCTGTCGTCGATGCCGACCTCCGTCCGGAGGCTGTCGTCGATGCCGACCTGCCCCGGGCCTTCCCCCGGACCGCCCTCCCCCTGGCCGCCCATTGGGGCCGTAGCCTCCACGTTCTTATCCACCTCCAGCTGCTCGTCTGTGAAGCACTTCTTGAGGTGGGACAGCAGCGTGGCCTTCTTGTCGAACACCGTCTGGCAGTTGCGGCACACCGACTCCTGATAGCTGCGCGTGTGGATGAAGCGGTGCTCCTTCAGCGAGTCGGGCCGCGTGAAGAACTTGCCGCAGTCGTCGCACTTGTGCTGCTTGCCCGTCAGGTGGTAACGCACGTGGCGCGTTCGGTTGTTGCGACCGCTGAACGTCTGCGAACAGTACTTGCAAGGGAAGCGGCCGTGCACCGACAGAGAATGCTCCTCGTAGCTGTTGAAGCCCTGGAGGGCGCAGGAGCAGCCCCACTGGCTGCAGGTGTAGTTCTTCTGCTCCAGGTCGGCGTCGTCCGGGTTGACCACCAGCAGCTTGATGGCCTGACAGCTCCCGTCCGACCGCCTCTTCTTCTTGTTCTTGGCGGTGGCGCTGGTGGGGTTGGAGCCAGCGGGGCTCCCCGCCAGCCCCATCCCCGCGGGCGTCCCCGCCATGGTAGGGGTGATGGCGGAGGCGAGGCTGACGGGCACCAGGACTTTACCCCCCCCGGTAAACAATGAGCGGTTGTTCGGGGAGCCGACCAGGATTCTCTTCGGGGTGTTGTCCACGCTGTAGTTCTTGTAGAGGCTCTCGTTGACGCGGGACATGAGCGACTCCAGCGACATGCCCTCCGCGAAGCTGACGGCGCTGGCGGCGGCAGCGGCGGCGGCGGCGGCAGCAGCGGTCCCGCCCAGCGCGACCGGGGCCGGGGAGGCCACTATCCCCGCCTCCTCCTCCAGCTTGATGCGCTTGGCGCTCGAACTCCCGCCCTCCTCCTCCGAGCTGGAGTTGCAAGAGGCCATCGGGGAGGCAGTAGTAGCCGTCTTCTGCAGACCCAGTGGCAGCGGCCTGGGGCTGTCCGATGTTTTCTTCAAGCTGAGGTCGATGCCGCCGGATGCCGTCGCCAGGTAACCATGGTTCTGGCGGTCTTCATCCGCCTCCGGGTGGTGGGCGCGGTCGGCAGGCTCGTTCGTCGGCGTGGGTACGAACCGCACCGGCCTCGACTTGCGGCGGCTGGACCCGCTGGCCTTGTTGTTGTTGTCCGAGGCACTCGCGTCCTTCTCCAGGTCCAGCTCGGGCTGAATATTTATCACCAGCGGCCGGTCGAAGTCGAAGTCCTCCTCGCCGGCCTCGCCGCGCGCGGTGCCGCCCCCTGGCGTCTGGCCTTGCTGCCAGCTGCTGCTGCTGCTGCTGATGGTCGTGCTACTGGTGGTGGTGGCGGCGGTGGTGGTGGAGGTGCCAGTGGTGGTGCTGCTACTGCTGATGGAGGACGTCAAGGCCGAGGTTGCGCAACCAGGCAGGTGCGACTCCCACCCGTGCTCCTTCTTGACGATGCTCAGGTTGACCGGGCTGTTCATGGCATCGGCCGCCGCCGCAGCCTGCGCGTTGTACTGCTCGCTCATGGCCAACGTGTCGTCGGTGTGAGGCAGGCCGGACTCGCTGCCCGTACCGTCCTCGCTGTCCATGGCCGAGGCCGAGGCCGAATCGGCCGTGCTGAGGGCCGACAGGGCGGGAGACAGGCACCCATCGTCGCCGGACTGGGCCAGCGAGCGGCCGGTGTTCACCAGCGAGACAGCGTGGCTGGCGCGGTGCGCGTCGAACAGCCCTGAGTCCTGGAACACCTTCTCGCAGATGTCGCAGGCGTACACGCTGTCCTTCAGCTTGTGCACCTTAAACATGTGCAGGCGCAGGCTGCCCGGCGATTTGAAAGCCATCGTACACTTGCTGCAGGAGATCCAGTCCGGCAGCTTGTCGGACGAGTGTTTGCGCATGTGCGCCCTGAGGTCGGCGCCCCGGGAGAAGGACTTTTTGCAGAGGTGGCAGGCGTGGGGCTTGACTCCCGCGTGGAGGCGCTCGTGTCGCCGCAGGTTGCAGCGCAGCGAGAACGTGCTGTAGCACTGCTTGCAGGTGTGGCGCTTGTGGCGCTCCTGGTTGTGCACCTGCAAGGCGCTGAATCCCTGAAATGTCGTTGAGCAAATCTTGCACAGCGGAAGCCGCGAGCCGCTGCTGTCGGAGTAGTTCTCGGCCTCGGCGCCGCTGTTCTCGTCGCCCTCCATGTTGTCACCGTCGGACGAGACGGACACGGCCGCCGAGCGCTCCTGCCGCTCCTGCGCAGACAGCATGGCCAGCGGTCGCTTAATGATCTTGCCCGGGCCGACGCGCGACGGGTCCAGTTTGATCATCCGGTTTCCGGTTCGCTGGTGAATGGCCTTTGACAGCAGACTGCGCATGAGCGGCATGGGCTGCAGGCCGGCTTTGCCCTGACTGGTCAGCGTTATGCCCAGCTTGGGCGCCAACTTGGGCGGGGAATGCTTTTTGCCGGGGGAAGTGAAGCTCTTGCGCGGGCTCTTGACCCCGGCAGCCTTAAGGCCGACGATCCCCCCTCCGCGGCCGCCGGCGGCGGTGGCCGATTGGGCGGAGGTGGTCACCGTGCCGTTGGCGATCTTCAGCGGCATGAGCGGCAGCTTGGTCATCTGGCCCAACGACTGCTTGATCAGGGCCTCGTGCACCTTGATCAGTATCTGCTTGCCGGGCTCGCAACCGTTGGAGATGGACAAAATGCCATCTATCTCCAGCTTGCCGTCCCAGGCCAGGTTCTGCATGCACATGTCGATGACGGACTGTTTGACAAGGCGCGTGAACAACGGCTGGTGCTTCTCACACCAGGGGTCCGACGTCCCTATGGCGACAGGGACCCCCGCGACCTTCCCGGCCATGGCCCCGGTGGGGCTGGTCTTGGTAAAGGCCCCCATGGGAGATGCCGAGGTGACGGTGAGGTTGAGCGCGGTAGCCCCCATGTTGAGGGCGCTGGAGGTCATGGTGGGCGTGGTGGGGCTGTAACCGTTGAGCGTTGGCGCCAGCTTGGGGTTTAATACTGCCGTACTCATGTTCATCGTGGCGAAATTCATCTTAAGGTTAAATCACACACCGCTTTCTGTCCTTCCCTTCTTCCTTTCGATTAATAAAAAAAAATATCACCCGACTAGGATATGATATGGTCCGTAACGTTATGAGTGTAATGTGTAAAGAATGACGAAACCTCCTCGGTATCCGGGGAGAGCATGTGGCGGGGGTGAGTCCGGGGGTGAGTCCGGGACTCAGTCATGGAACGTCTCCGGAGGTCAATAATTACAGTCATGCCATGGAAGTCGCTCACGCTCTACTTCTCCCTCCGATCCCATAAAACGGGATTCGAAACTTGGGCGAAGGCAGGTTAATGACTGGTCGAAGCCGGCCGGCCGTCACCAATGGAATGTAACGAAGCTTGGAATGTTTGAAGTAGCGTTCACATCGGGACTGTCACCCAGGCAGCGACACCTAGTGGCAGCCTTAGTAGTAGTCAGTCACACATCTGAAGAGACACGATACACAGATATTAAAGCAATGACACGACATCCAATGACGGGCAAAGAAAACTAGGATAGGGAAAGCATGAGTTTGCCCTATCTCTCCATATTCGTAGGAGACGCAACCCTGGCTACCAAATTCCATATCAGTCGAGAAAACCGCTCTGATGTAACGATATCTAGAACCAAATTTCCTAAAACATATCATCAATGAGACAAATTAGCTGTAGTCTTAATATTATAAGATACTTCTTAAGTATTCTTTAAACGACATATGGAGAAAAACATTTACATATCATTTAACAATAGCCTAACCATTAACCAGCTTTACGCATGTAAACACAGCTAGAATAAAATGCACAGTTTACATTTTGACACGAATTTCAACATCATATGGCATTCGGAAGCAACGAAAACGATTTCCAGTAAAATTGCAGGGCCGCACAACAGGAACAGTTTCCGTTAAAAAGTCGTTTCATGAAGACCTCGTGGAAGGTTTCGGGATATTGATTCATCATGACGAGTCATCCAGTCCAACAAAGGAAAGGACGTCGCGAACACACTTAGATAAACAACCACACCTCAGATGACCTATCGCGTGGAAGCCCTGTGAGTTTCAGTATCCCTCGGTCCGTCACCCGGAGATAGAGTTACCTTCCATAACAACGGCACATACACAGCGAATGCCAAGTCCATTGGATACCACGCCAGAATCTCTAGATATGTGGTACACTTCGATGGGAATTAGCACAGACGAGGCAGAGACCTCGTGGTCGGCTTGGTCGTGGTGGTGGTGTTGGAGGATGGAGGTGGCGGACTCAATGGAGGGTGGATGACGTCACTGTCTGGAATTTAAAGGACCCGGATGTGTCAGCTAACACCCGAGCACGGTGGTCGGCGCGCCGCGGTGAACGGTGGGAGGGACGGCGGCAGCAGATTCACAACACGCGGTCAGTGGTCCGTGTCGGTAGACCAGCCACGGTACCCCCTGCCCGCCGCCTGCCCCCGCTCCAACCCCCACCTCCACCGCTAAACCAACCGACCCGGGTGGCCTGAGCAGCTAAGACCCCCCCCCCCACATACACACACATCCTAAGCTACCGTGTTAGTTAGCCCTCCCCACCTCCCGCCGCCAATCACAAAGCAAGCAGGCATGGAGCAACCGGGGCCAATGGGGCCGCGTCACTCCTTCGTTACCCCCCGCCTCCCCCGTCGATCACCGCCACCGCCTTCGCCACCACAACCTGCTACCTGTAGATACCCATCTTACCACGTGGTCCCGGGTTGCCCCTGTAGGAGGCAGCTTCAAGAAAATTTAGCGACGCACAGATTCTCTATATAGAACGGATGGATAGGAACGTGAGGCGGGGTAGGGTGGGTGCTACTAATAAACACCATGTTGGTCCTTCCCGCTCGACCTTAATTAATACCTATGTTGAAGACTCACACCTTTGTCGGATGCGCTAAAGGCGCATTAGTCACTTTGATATCACAAAAACATGGTCGAGATAATTCGACTTGCCAGAAGCTGATACACTGTCACATCGCAGTTTCGCCATGCACAATGTATTCGTCAAGTGGTATATGTGGCCCTGACCTCCTTCCAGAACTACTACCGACAGGCAGGTAGACACTACAAGACCCCATCGTCGTTTTGAGAAAGCACGAAATAGCCTTACAGGTTGAAAGGGCCGGTCAATCCCAAATGAAAAAAGTTAGTAAAGTCGATAGACGCAAGTATTGTATGGAGACTGCGCAGGTTTGGAAACCAGATTCCTGATGACGTCATATATGACCGTGTGCTCCTGCCACGAACGTGTATATGCGTGGGACATTGAAGTGAAGTAAGTAAACGCGGAAGCTTTGAACAAAACAACTTGCGAGTGGGAGTCGTTGAGGTACGTCAGAGCAACATCCGATCAGAAAGCTTCCTCTATGACACCGGTAAGATTCCTGATTAAATTGATTGATGACGCTCTCCTATCAATATAATATACAGTGGAAACTATAATGAAAATACGTTAGAGTGACAGGCATTGGAACAAAATAATAATAAAATCCTAGTTTATAGTGTAGTTGTCTCTTGTCGACGTAGAGGTGGTCCATATCAATGCTACGATAGTACCCCTCCCTCACCCCACCATTATGGCTACCCCCGCCCTACCCCACAATCAAATGTATATTTTTTCTTTCTTACAGATTAGCCACATTGTGGCAGTTCCAGTTCCGACATGTTGGCACGGCCCAATCAGCTTTTGAATAATCCGTGGATCCTTGATTCATTCTTCAAGCACGACCCTCTACCCCCCCCCCCCCCCCCCTCCAACACACAAACACACGCGGGCGCGTTGCCAAGTTGGTGCAATGAATTACATAATTCCCGTCGTGCACTGAAAGGATCCAATCCCTTCCCTCATATATATTATTGGAGATCATTCATTCACCCACCTCCCCCGGGTGACTCGTTACAACCGAGATGTGTCTATACACGTATACATGTACATGTATTTATTACATGTATACATGTACATGCAAAGATTCTGTTAGCAATCTATCACGACAGGAAAACAGCAGCGACACGCTGAACCGCCATGATGACAAGGCGACCCGCTGCCAACAGTTACCCCTACCTCCAATCCCCACCTGCGACCTTACGTCACCGTGTCACCAAACCAATTAAGCACCTGGATTGATTCCAAGACTCCCGACGCGGGGTCCTCCCCTCGCAGCTTAAACCGGATTGAAAAGCAGACTGTGATTACCCTAAAAGACCGCATGCCATAGATGCCAACAGGAACAAGAAATCCACGATACAAACAAGGGTGGAGGGCTGCCACTGGCTAAGCCTACATCTTGCGGTGGCATTATTTAATGCTTTGATAGCAATGCTTGTGGCTCCAAACGGGTTTGGTTATGGTCAGTGACATCCAATCAGCCTTTGTTGTCTCTCGTCTGAGTTAACAATCCACCTGGCCACTAATAGTTACCTTACAAAAACAGGGGGCGGTTTTACAGTCAAAATCTGACATGCACAGTGTCTCCACAATATTAACATTCATCTACACAAAGAAGGAAAAAAATGTTCAGAGAATTCAGTTTTCCTGGTTTATGCATCACATGCCTAAAGAGATGTCCTAAAGAGTTGTCTTAAAGAGTTGTTTTAAAGAGGTGTCCTAAAGAGATCCTAAAGAGGTGTCCTAAAGAGATCCTAAAGACTTGTTCTAAAGAGGTCTGGTCAGTTTCAGCATCGATTCAGATTAACTGACATTTTCGATCCATGACTAATGCTATGGTTATTGTCATTAGAAGGCAGCACCCGTTCGGCTGTGACTTCGGCGTTGACAAACGTTAAGGCAAATCAATCACCTAACTAACCTTTCACAGCCCTGGATTGTTTTTTCATCCATTCCAAAGCGATTCCAAAACATACACCACAAGTTCACTGAGAGCGGAGAGTTGGCGTTCCGCATTAGATCCGACAGTCTTCCTGATTAGCACAGGATAGGATATCTGTTTTTCCCTGTCCTACGCCTGGTCGTAAAGTGTCCCTTCCTTGCGAACGAGAGATAAAGAGGGGGGGCCACAGCCTGGGAGCACGTGTGAAGCTACACATCCGACTTTCGGGTCAAGGGTCAAGACACGAATAGGCTTATGGTGGGACGGATCCTCACCTATATATCGACGCATGTTTCCGTACCCACCCTTACCGCCCCCTTCCCACCCCTTTTGCCCCCCCCCCCCTCTCAGCCGCCCCCTTAGATCACAGGGATACCCAGATAACAAACCTACTGCTAACACGAGGCGGTCACAGTTTGCATGTTTTCCCACCCGCCTCCCACGTTTGGATGTTCGGTTTGTGTTAATCCCTTTACACCCTTCAAATAAACCGAGGTGCCGGCACTAATTGTAATTATCTCATTGGGAACACCGGGGGGGAGGGGGGACGGGGCGGGGGCAGGTCGGGGTCCGCGGCCGATCAGATAGTCGTTAAAGTGGATCACAGCCTTATTAAGATAACTGTGAAATCTAGCAGATTGCATTAACAGAATACAGTAGCTGTTTACTCGGTCGCATTATACATGGCACTCTTTGTTGCTTAAAGGAAATAGAAATATTAGCCCTTGCAGCTGACCCAAGCATTTATTTGCTATCCATGCGTCAACCCTCCAAAGCGCAGATTTTTGTGACGCCCCAGTTGGTCGCAATCATTTTTTGAAGTGGCCGCCTGTCGAGAAAACGCAGCTTTCCCGGGCGCAGCCCTCTTGGTGGGCGTGGCTGGTGCTAGCCAATCAGAGAGCGAGACCCAAACCGGAAATGGCGAAACGGGCGATGTTTACCTAATTTCGCTCATATTCAACACACTATAAAAAAACGCAGTTTATAGTCTAAGCACTCATATTAGACGGATGGAGTCTGTCAAAGTTTGAGTTGCTAAATCGAAAGTGGTTTTCGCGCCTAATTTCTAGAAGAACTGTACTGCGCGGCTTGAAATTGTAAAAATTCCAGCGAGGCCACGGTATATCTTTCTACGCGTTTCCGCTCGCCTCTGGATAAGCGAGATAAACCCAAATTCAACCGCATGTGGGCGCCACATGTATGATCATCCATGACGTCACGCTCTGTGGCAAAATGGCGCGGCGCTTGAATTTACTGTGGACAGGATTGCAAATGTATTTCTTTGAACCCGTTGTTCTCTAAGACGTGTCATGTTTTGCAAAGTTGCTTTCAGGACCAAAACATTACTAAGGCCTCACGATTATATTAACGTTTTTACCCGCTTTAAGGCTTAGACGACGATGGGTGTGTGGTGCGTGTGGGAGACACGAACAAGGAAGAATACAGGATAAAATTATTAATTGGTATTTTAGGCCGCGTTTGTGCACACAAGAGCCAAGGAAACCCAACCTCCAGATACGATGAAGGATGAAAATGTAGAAAACATTGCTTCATACATACAAGATGCTGTATGGATTCGAACCCATGACCTGTGGCTCTAACCCATGACCCATGATCTGTGGTCTCGCGAGCTAACTAATCCACCAGCGAGGTCCCAGGCACGTAGGACAATCAATAATACGAAATGTGTGAATGGATATGTACTACAATAAACGATCGGTGTCTTATACAACTTCTGTGCACAAGAAGGCTAACGCAGGCCATAAAACCTCCTGGCATAAATGGGGATGAATGAAAGATGCTGGTACCTAGTACAGGTGGGAAAA
The DNA here is from genome assembly GCA_964019135.1 of Arenicola marina. NCBI lineage: Eukaryota > Metazoa > Annelida > Polychaeta > Arenicolidae > Arenicola > Arenicola marina. Next base: position 35,780,323 of record OZ025260.1, on the reverse strand, counting down.
GTAATGATACTTTATTGTTGATACATGTAAGCAAAACAATTAGGTGGGGATGCTTGGTACAGGCTCAAGTCAGGTAATAAAGTCAAAAAGGTTGGAAAAGTAAAGACGGAAAAGGAAGTAATAGCCATGAGAAGGCTTGATACATGGGTGAAATGTGGAAGGAGTAAAGATATTTCTTCTTCTGTGGTAATAATCTAAATAATACTCTAGTTAGATTCTCCTGTTTACCTATTATCAATTATTTATAGTTATATTTAGAAACCCATGGATAATCTTCCTCATAAGCAAGGGAGTTCCTCATTGTTCTCTTTTTAACTGTTGTGGAAAATAACCTTGGCAAGTCGAATAGGAGTGATAAAATGAATAGCTGTATCTATATTACCTGCGAGACCCATAATGAATAGCTGTATCTATATTACCTGCGAGACCCATAATGAATAGCTGTATCTATATTACCTGCGAGACCCATAATGAATAGCTGTATCTATATTACCTGCGAGACCCATAATGAATAGCTGTATCTATATTACCTGCGAGACCCATAATGAATAGCTGTATCTATATTACCTGCGAGACCCATAATGAATAGCTGTATCTATATTACCTGCGAGACCCATAATGAATAGCTGTATCTATATTACCTGCGAGACCCATAATGCGCATTCAAAAAAATTTCCAAGTTTATAAATCTTTGTGTGAATGTCAACCCTCTGATACACTTTAGCAATACAAGACTTTCTCCTTGTAAAGTAATATTACATTATCATGATCTACTTTTGTTTAAAGCTAACTTAGTTACTGATGATGATACACCAACAGGCTTTATATGTCAACAGTCTTGTCATGTACAATTGGTCCGCCAGAGACCTTGACATAGTTTAATGAGATAAAATATTACCTTGAAGATCTAAAAGTTGTTATTAATTGATTGAAAATCAGAAAGAGATAGCACCTACAGTGTATCAATCCATACAGATAAATACCAAGTAACAGAATATTATCAACCTATGCATATATATTTACTGCATGAGATCATCAACCTATGCAGATATATTACTGCATGACATCATCAAGCTATGCAGATATATTTACAGCATGAGAATATCAATCTATGCAGATTTATTTACAACATGAGATTATCAATCTAAGCAGATATATTTAGTCAATCTATGCAGATATAACATTATCAGTCTATACTGATACATTTACTGCATGAGATTATCAATCTATGCAAGTATATTTACTATTTGATATTATTAATCTATGCAGATATAACATTATCAATCTATCTGGATATATTTACTGCATGAGATTAACATTCTATGCAAATATATATACTAGATGAGGTTCTTGATCTATGTAGATATATTTACTTAATGAGAATTGATCTTTGCAGACAGAATATCACCCACAGAATATCAATCTATGCAGATATACATAACTTCTGTCAGAGCATCAATATATGCTTATAGATAAGTTATCATTACATCAAAGGCAAATATATGGTATATATTCCAAACACCAAATTTGCCCATATTTATACAATGTGACAGTATCAATCTAAATATATATACTGTTGTAAGTTGTTAGGCTGTATATATTATGATACTATAGTATATACATCTATACAGATTCATGTTACAGGTTATCATAACTAACATCATGGTTTATCTGTCTAATAGAGATACTTCTTTGTAAATATATATAAATATTACTTATCAGGTAATTATGCATCAACATATAAAGATAAACAATCTATAATTTATGTTAATCTGGATTTAGATATCAGGTTTTAAACCCATCCGCAACAAACCCAGGATTCCTAAGGCTAAACCCTAAGAGTGTAGGTTTGTTTGTAAATACAGGTAGGACCTAGATCTACCGATCTACCTGGGTAAGCAAATGACAGAAATGTAGGCCAAAGCATATTAAGTTGACAAATCAATCATGGCTTAGCACATAACGTTCAGACGATTTAGATTTTGTAATACCAAAGGAAACAGAATGTCGAATGTACTATATAGTACGTACATGAACACAGCATGTACACCAGGTGAAACCGGAGACCTGGCAGCTTAGATCTATGTGGAGTACGATGATACATACAATATACAGCCTAAGAAGGCCTACCATTACTGTAGTCAGCAGAGCCAGAGGTTCCATGCCAACAGCAAAGATCAGATCACCGGCCCGCGGGAGCTCGCCTTTCGTATTATTCCATATAGCGCCGACACCGATTCGCCATTTTTGCGTCCGCGATGTTTCGGCCAAATATGGTGGAAACCTGCAGCCGACAGGAGTGACGAGAGGGAGAGAGACACAAAGCCAGCGACCGAGCGCGGGACTGGAAAGCCCATGTGTGTACACCAAACAACACCGACCACACACTATGGAGTCGTCGCAATCGACAACAACCAGTTGAACGCTCAAGTAACAAACCATGTTCCGTCGGGCGTTGTACGGGTTATGCTAATACACAGGTGACCGAAGTCGTCTTGGCGCGATACGATACAAAGCTACCATATTAGGACCAAGTCAGTGGGTATTTGTCACATAGTCCTTGTAACGCTGGACGCGTGAATACGCCATATGGCTTGACCAACTTACCTGACTAGCAACGTGGCTCCTTTGTGGATTCAAATCACCTCCCTACTCCGTCTTTCTGAGGCGAATTTCGAGCCGATTTCTCCCCGTTATCACGACCAAATCGGGATCATGGCAGGGCCGCCATGTTAAAATATTCATCGAGCAATCCTGACGTTGTGGATTTGTTGATGAGGGCGGCGCGGAGCCGGGTGAATATCGACCCGGATTGGTCGCCCTATGCGCGAGTCGCGTCAGGCTGCAGCGGGCTCACAGGGCGAATCCCTTGTCGGAAATGGCAGGTGCGTGGTCGAGCGGCCGCGGGGCCCCCAGTCCTGGATCCCGCGCCGCGCTGCGGCCTTGGCTTGGGCTCGGCGGCCAGCGGTTGGACGGAGAGGGAGAGAAGACAAGGGAGGGTGTGGGGTGGGTGGGTTTGGCGCGGTGCGGAGCTGTGGTGTGCGCTGGCCCGGGGTAGGAGTTGGGAGGGGGTGCAATATAGAAGCTAGTGGGGGTGTAGGTGGAAGGGAGCGGGGTGGCTTTCATTGGTTGTAACGCTATGACTATAACAGGCAAGGCGGGCGGGCCCCCTATAGGGTGGTGAGGGTGAAGGAGAGGGGATGGGGTGAGGGTGCGGTGGAGCGCCTAGCGTGTACACAGCGCCTGAACGGCTGCCGCCCTCTGCACAGCACATTAATGGATAGGGCTAGCTGGGCGGGGCGGGGCGGGGCGCGCGGGGGTAGAGCTGTTAGGGGTGGCGGCAGGGGTTGGTAATAAGGTCTGCCATATATGGTCGGTGTACTTTGTGTCATACGCCCCCCCCCCCCCCTTCACCCACACCCCTTTCCCCTCTCTCACCCTCCCTCTCCCTCGTGGCGGCCTGCCACCCTTGCAAAGACCACGTCTTCCCTGTAGAGGCCGAGTGATTCGCAGCGAGTCTACCGCTGCATACACTGGCGGGGCGTGGATCCGTGACAACTAGGGGAGCGTCTATTTTCACAGGACGACGTCTTTGTGAGTGGCCGCTTCATAACGCGCTTGGCGGCAAAAGAGTCCTGGCTGCGTTCCTTTTGTTGTTGAAGAGCCAATGGCGTACCCAGATTTCGGACCAAATTAGGTCAACGTTTGGGGCTCGCATTCAACACGGCCTTCAAAGCCGGTTTCAAATAAACCCCTTTGTCCGTCAATACACTATGCATTGTTTTTAAAGGGGTAGACTTTCGCGATGAAAGTTCCCAATCTGGCTATAAGGGAGAAGTAGCACCTGGCGACAATTTCAATGACCTGAATATATTCTTCTATATATTTATCTAGTGATATCTATCTATAGGGTGCTTCTGCAGTCCCATTTAGCGGGGTCTGCCAGTTTCGAAACTTACTAGTGTGGCCATGCTGCTAGGGTCCCAGCCTATTCCAGATGTAATTAAATCAACGCACTTGCCTCAATAAATAGCCACTGGCTAGGCAGGTTTACGTACGTGGGCCTTTTCAGATGATGATCAAACAATCAATTCTTTGTCCATATTAATTAAGAGTCACGAATGCGTATTACATGTCTATGTTCGCAGAAAAAAACGCACAAAAAAACACAGCATATATGAACCCAGAAGTATTATCGTGTACGCGTTAGAGGTGTCGAAGAAGCCGTAACGTACAATGTAAGCTATTGCAGGCGTGCATCGATTCACGATTTTGTCGAATATGCGATGATATCGTCTAATAGGGGGTAAAGCTGGAAGGAGGGTGGCATGGAGGTGGGACTGATTGCGTCAAATCACCGTGTAGGTCTAGGATCATTTCGCGCTAGTTGTGGCGTAATCACTCCTGCCAGATCTGTTTCTGCGTTATTTCAAGCTATAGGCGTGTATAAACAGGCCTACATATGGCTATATATGCGCTACTTGTCCGATAAGCCATAAAAACATAAGGCGATATATAGGCCTATATATGTCGTATGCCGGCATTAAAGTCTCCAGCCCAGGAATTACTATGAAACGGAAATATATATATTATGTATACATTTGATTGTTTCAGTCACTATAAGGGAAGCATCTATATCTATACTTATTTCGCAAGTCATTATGTTTTCAATAAGTGTATAGTTTGTGCAGTGGAATGGCGAATAAGCCTGCCAGTTTCGAGTAGACGACTTAATGGTAGCCTTTTGTCAAAGGCTTGCTGGTGGCCTGGTCCTCCAGTTGGGGGGGTCTCTTGGGGAAAGCTTTCTATCATAGGTACGAGACGCAGCTACAACTACGGACCGAAGTTATATAGCCCCAGGTATGAGAGCGCCCCATTGTTTCGATCCCTGTCCTTTCACAGCGGTACGCGGCAGTTCCTGCGTGCGCGGCGCCACGCATCAAAGGGCCAGGAAATACCCATCTTTTGTTGTGCAACAGTCGCTACCTGGCAACGAACTGTAGTAGCCAGGTATAGCGATGGACGTACCGTGGTTAGGTCGCTTCCGTTACGTATACGTATTTACGAGCTTGCGCGCATCCCAGCGTACGTACGTAGAGATGGATCGAGCAGGGTTGGGTGCATGGTGAAGGTGAGTTGGGGGTGGGGTTGAGGAGGCCTTGGTGACAAAAGCGGCCGAAACTTATCACGTATCACTTCAACGCATACACTATGTAAGTGGGTATTTAGTCCCGTCACCAGGAGGTGAATCAGCCAGCGATCACAGGTAGACATTTTCTTTGATAGTACTCAATAACAGGAACTCATAAGTCGCAGCCTATTTAGGCTATATGTAATATCTTCTGATAATTACTCCAGCAATCGTAGCGTAATATTTTCGACCGTCCACTTTGATGGAAGTGCCGCAGAGACCACTGATTAGGAGGGCCCCAGAAGGGCTTTTTCGACACGGCGATTTTTAAAATCGACAACGTGACATTGGTGTTCTCTTAGAATCGACATGCGACATAAGACTTAGCGACACGCGACATGGAACTTTTCTTAAAATGGACACGCGACATGGACCTTTCCTTAAAATCGACACACGACATGGACCTTTTCTTAAAATCGACACGCGACATGGTTACCCCCCCTCAGGGGCCCTATTAGTTGGGCATGGCGCCGCGCACGCAGGACCACAGTATAACTGGTTCTGTCAAGTGTCTTCATTAAGGTGCAACGGGGTTACCCCAGTTACCATGTGATTCATAATTCATTATGATTGAATTATGATTAAGTACCTGCAACAATAATAATGTATTCATATATCTACTGGATTGTGACCCCCCCCCCCTCCCCTTTCGTACCGTGGTTAGGTCGCTTCCGTTACGTATACGTATTTACGAGCTTGCGCGCATCCCAGCGTACGTACGTAGAGATGGATCGAGCAGGGTTGGGTGCATGGTGAAGGTGAGTTGGGGGTGGAGTAGTCCCATATGAGACAGTTGTTGCTCCGCACAACAGTGTCATATCCTCGTGTGGAAAATGAGGGTGTAAGATTTGTTTTTGTGGGCGACTAAGTGTTGTTAACCGCACGATCCATCAAACCTTGTCATTTTGTACTCTGATACCTAAACTTCATATCATCACCCTTCATTATGACATATAGTTTTGCGTAGACAAATGCATGGCTATACAATGCTGTATCTTCAGCTTGCCCTACTGATCCTCAACCAGCCAGGTACATCCTGGTTTAGCTAATGCCATGGTGACGTGTGAGTCGCCGCACCCGGGTTCTTGCTAGCCCTGTAACATGGCCCTCCGGTTCGCCCTGCGGCCGGTGGGCCATGTTACAGGGCTAGGTTCTTGCCTGCTGATTGAACACATCGGCCCAGACATCAGCGGAATCTTTTGGCCCAGAGTACGGTGTAGACATCATTTTGTTTCATCTTTTTTATATGCACATGATGCAGTTAATTCAGAAATTTCAGAAATCTCATGTACATATTTTGCGCCCGTCTCCATAGCACGTCACGATTTGTTCTAAAAGTAGCGTGTATCTGTGGGGGTGAATACATTTATTAAATTGACAAGTATACATGAATGTACTTCACTGGATCAATGAGAGCATCATCTAATGAATCTGGAGGCGCCCTCTATTGTGTTACTGAAAGCGCCGTCTACTGGGACACTGGGAGCGCCGTCTATTGTGTCACTGGGAGCACCGTCTATTGTGTCATTGGGAGCGCCGTCTATTGGGTCACTGCATGGGAGCGCCGTCTACTGTGTCACTGGGAGCGCCGTCTAATGTGTCAGTGGAAGAGCCGTCTAATGCGTCACTGGAAGCGTCGTCTAATGTGTCACTGGAAAAGCCGTCTATTGTGTCACTGGGAGCGACCTCTATTGTGTCACTGGAAGCGCCGTCTACTGGGTCACTGGGAGCGCCCTCTACTGAGTCGCTGCGTGGGAGCGCCGTCTACTGGGTCACTGGGAGTGCCCTCTACTGGGTCACTGGAAGTGCCCTATACTGGGTCGCTGCATGGGAGCGCCCTCTACTGGGTCACTGGGAGTGCCCTCTACTGGGTCACTGGGAGTGTCCTCTACTGGGTCACTGGGAGTTCCCTCTACTGGGTCACTGGGAGGGCCCTTTACTGGGTCACTGGGAGCGCCGTCTACTATGTCAATGGGAGCGCCGTCTGCTGGGTCACTGGGAGCGCCGTCTACTGGGTCACTGGGAGTTCCCTCTACTGGGTCATTGGGAGGGCCCTTTACTGGGTCACTGGGAGTTCTCTCTACTGGGTCGCTGCATGGGAGCGCCGTCTGCTGGGTCACTGGGAGTTCTCTCTACTGGGTCGCTGCATGGGAGCGCCGTCTACTGGGTCACTGCATGGGAGCGCCGTCTGCTGGGTCACTGGGAGCGCCGTCTACTGGGTCACTGGGAGTTCCCTCTACTGGGTCGCTGCATGGGAGCGCCGTCTACTGGGTCACTGCATGGGAGCGCCGTCTAGTGTGTCAATGAGAGCGCCGTCTACTGTGTCACTAGGAGCGCCGTCTACTGTGTCACTGGAAGCGCCGTCCACTGGGCCACTGGGTGCGCCGTCTACTGTGTCACTGGGAGTGCCCTCTACTGGGTCACTGGGGGCGCCGTCTACTGTGTCACTGGGGGCGCCGTCTACTGGGTCACTGGGAGCGCCCTTTACTGGGTCACTGGTAGCGCCGTCTACTGTGCGACTGGGAGCGCCGTCTACTGTGCCACTGGGAGCGCCCTCTACTGTGTCACTGGGAGCGCCCTTTACTGGGTCACTGGTAGCGCCGTCTACTGTGCGACTGGGAGCGCCGTCTACTGTGCCACTGGGAGCGCCCTCTACTGTGTCACTGGGAGCGCCGTACACTGGGTCACTGGGAGCGCCGTCTACTGGGTCACTGGGAGCGCCCTCTACTGTGCCAGTGGGAGCGCCGTACACTGGGTCACTGAGAGCGCCGTCTACTCTGCCACTGGGAGCGGCGTACTGGGGTCACTGGGAGCGCCTTCTACTGTGCCACTGGGAGCGCCGTACACTGGGTCACTGGGAGCGCCGTCTACTGGGTCAATAGGAGGGCCGTCTACTGTGTCACTGGGAGCACCCTCTACTGGATCACTGGGAGCGCCCTCTACGGGGTCACTGGGAGCGCCGTCTACTGTGTCACTGGGAGCACCGTCTAGGAGCCGTGTAGTCTGTCACTGGGAGCACCGACTACTGTGTGACTGGGAGCGCCGTCTATTGGGTCACTGCATGGGAGCGCCGCCTATTGTGTCACTGAGGTCGACCTCTACTGGGTCATTGGGAGCGCCCCCTACTGTGTCACTGCATGGGAACGCTGTCTACTGGGTCACTGGGAGCGCCCTAAACTGGGTCACTGGGAGCGCCCTAAACTAGGTCACTTCATGGGAGCGCCGTCTACCATGTCACTGGGAGCGCCGTCTACTGGGTCACTGGGATCGACGTCTACTGGGTCACTAGGAGCGCCCTCTACTGGGTCACTGCATGGGAGCGCCGTCGGCTGGGTCACTGGGAGCGCCGTCTACTGTGTCACTGGGAGCGCCGTCTACTGGGTCACTGGGAGCACTGTCGACTATGTCAATGGGAGCGGCTTCTACTGGGTCACTGGGAGCGCCCTCTACTGGGTCACTGGGAGCGCCGTTTACTGTGTTACTGAGAGCGCAGCCTACTGTGGCAGCGCCCTCTACTTTGTCACTGGAAGCGCCCTCCAATGTGTCACTGGAAGCGCCTTCTACTGGGTCACTGGGAGCGCCGTCTAGTGTGTCACTGGGAGCGCCCTTTACTGGGTTACTGGGAGTGCCCTCCACTGTGTCACTGGGAGCGCAATGTACTGTGCCACTGGGAGTGCCCTAAAATGGGTCACTGGGTTCGCCGTCTACTGTGTCTCTGGGAGCGCCCTCGACTGGGTCACTGCATGGGAGCGCCGTGTAGTGGATCCCTGGGAGCGCCGTCTACTGTGTCACTGGGATCGACCTCTACTGGGTCACTGGGAGCGCCCTCTACTGGGTCAATGCATGGGAGCGCCGTCTACTGGGTCACGGAGAGCGCCCTCTACTGTATCACAGGGAGCGCCGTCTATTGGGTCACTGGGAGTGCCGTCTACTGGGTCACTGCATGGGAGCGCCGTCTACTGGATCACTAGAAGCGCCGTCTACTGTGTCACTGGGAGCGCCGTCTACTGGATCACTGGGAGCGCTTTCTACTCTGACACTGGGAAGGCCCTCTACTGTGTCACTGGGAGCGCCTTCTATTGGGTCACTGGGATCGACCTCTACTGGGTCACTGCATGGAAGCGCCGTTTACTGTGTCACTGGGAGCGCCGCCTACTGTGTCACTGGGAGCGCCGTCTACTGGGTCACTGGGAGCGCCGTCTACTGTGTCAATGGGAGCGGCTTCTAATGTGTCACTGGGAGCGCCCTCTACTCTGTAACTGGGAGCGCCCTCTACTGGGTCACTGGGAGCGCCGTCTACTGGGTCACTGGTAGCGCCGTCTACTGTGTCACTGGGAGCGGCCTCTACTGGGGCACTGGGAGCGCCGTTTACTGTGTCACTGTGAGCGCCGTCTACTGTGTCACTGGGAGCGCCCTCTACTCTGTAACTGGGAGCGCCGTCTACTGGGTCACTGGGAGCGCCTTCTACTGGGTCACTGGGAGCGCTGTTTACTGTGTCACTGGGAGCGCCGTCTACTGGGTCACTGGGAGCGCCTTCTTCTGGGTCACTGGGTTCGCCGTCTACTGTGCCTCTGGGAGCGCCCTCTACTGGGTCACTGTATGAGAGCGCCTTCTACTGGGTCACTGGGAGCGCTGTTTACTGTGTCACTGGGAGCGCCGTCTACTGGGTCACTGGGAGCGCCTTCTTCTGGGTCACTGGGTTCGCCGTCTACTGTGCCTCTGGGAGCGCCCTCTACTGGGTCACTGTATGAGAGCGCCCTCTACTGGGTCACTGGGAGCGCCGTCTACTGTGTCACTGGAAGCGCCCTTTACTGTGTCACTTGGAGCGTACTCTACTGGGTCACTGGAAGCGCCGTCTACTGTGTCACTTGGAGCGCCGTCTACTGGGTCACTGGGCGCGCCGTCTACTGTGCCACTGGGAGCGCGGTACACTGGGTCACTGGGAGCGCCGTCTACTGGGTCACTGGGAGCGCTGTCTACTGTGCCACTGGGAGCGCCGTACACTGGATCACTGGGAGCGGCATCTACTGGGTCACTGGGAGCGCCGTCTACTGGGTTACTGGGAGCGCCCTCTACTGGGTCACTGGGAGCGCCCTCTACTGTGCCACTGGGAGCGCCGTGCACTGGGTCACTGGGAGCGCCGTCTACTGGGTCACTGGGAGCGCCGTTTACAGGGTCACTGGGAGCGCCGTCTACTGTGCCACTGGGAGCGCCCTCTACTGTGTCACTGGGAGCGCCCTTTACTGGGTCACTGGTAGCGCCGTCTACTGTGCGACTGGGAGCGCCGTCTACTGTGCCACTGGGAGCGCCCTCTACTGTGTCACTGGGAGCGCCCTTTACTGGGTCACTGGTAGCGCCGTCTACTGTGCGACTGGGAGCGCCGTCTACTGTGCGACTGGGAGCGCCGTACACTGGGTCATTAGGAGCGCCGTCTACTGGGTCACTGGGAGCGCCCTCTACTGTGCCAGTGGGAGCGCCGTACACTGGGTCACTGAGAGCACCGTCTACTCTGCCACTGGGAGCGGCGTACTGGGGTCACTGGGAGCGCCCTCTACTGTGCCACTGGGAGCGCCGTCTGCTGGGTCACTGGGAGCGCCTTCTACTGTGCCACTGGGAGCGCCATACACTGGGTTACTGGGAGCGCCGTCTACTGGGTCAATGGGAGGGCCGTCTACTGTGTCACTGGGGGCACCCTCTACTGGGTCACTGGGAGCGCCCTCTACGGGGTCACTGGGAGCGCCGTCTACTGTGTCACTGGGGGCACCCTCTACTGGGTCACTGGGAGCGCCCTCTACGGGGTTACTGTGAGCAGCATCTACTGTGTCACTGGGAGCGCCGTCTGCTGGGTCACTGGGAGCAGCATGTACTGTGTCACTGGGAGCGCCGTCTACTGGGTCACTGGGAGGGCCCTTTACTGGGTCACTGGGAGCGCCGTCTACTGTGTTACTGGGAGCGCCGTCTACTAATTCCCTGGGTGTGCTGTCTGTTGGGTCAATGGGAGCGCCCTTTACTTGGTCACTGCGTGGGAGCGCCGTTTACTGGGTCACTGGGAGCGCTGTCTACTGGGTCACTGCATGGGAGCGCCGTCTACTGGGTCACTGCATGGGAGCGCCGTCTACTGGGTCACTGGGAGCGCCCTCTACTGGATCACTGCATGGGAGTGCCGTGTAGTCTGTCACTGGGAGCACCGACTACTGTGTGACTGGGAGCGCCGTCTATTGGGTCACTGCATGGGAGTGCCGCCTATTGTGTCACTGAGGTCGACCTCTACTGGGTCACTGGGAGCGCCCCCTACTGTGTCACTGCATGGGAACGCTGTCTACTGGGTCACTGGGAGCGCCCCCTACTGTGTCACTGCATGGGAACGCTGTCTACTGGGTCACTGGGAGCGCCCTAAACTGGGTCACTGGGAGCGCCCTAAACTGGGTCACTTCATGGGAGCGCCGTCTACCATGTCACTGGGAGCGCCGTCTACTGCGTCACTGGGAGCGCCGTCTACTCTGTAACTGGGAGCGCCGTCTACTGGGTCACTGGGAGCGCCTTCTACTGGGTCACTGGGAGCGCTGTTTACTGTGTCACTGGGAGCGGCCTCTACTGGGTCACTGCATGAGAGCACCCTCTACTGGGTCACTGTATGAGAGCGCCCTCTACTGGGTCACTGGGAGCGCCGTCTACTGTGTCACTGGAAGCGCCCTTTACTGTGTCACTTGGAGCGTACTCTACTGGGTCACTGGAAGCGCCGTCTACTGTGTCACTGGGAGCACCGTCTACTGGGTCACTGGGAGCGCCGTCTACTGTGCCACTGGGAGCGCCGTACACTGGGTCACTGGGAGCGCCCTCTACTAAGTCACTGGGAGCGCCCTCTACTGTGCCACTGGGAGCGCCGTCTACTGGGTCACTGGGAGCGCCGTCTACTGTGCCACTGGGAGCGCCGTGCACGGGGTCACTGGGAGCGCCGTCTACTGGGTCACTGGGAGCGCCGTTTACCGGGTCACTGGGAGCGCCGTCTACTGTGCCACTGGGAACGCCCTCTACTGTGTCACTGGGAGCGCCCTTTACTGGGTCACTGGTAGCGCCGTCTACTGTGCGACTGGGAGCGCCGTCTACTGTGCCACTGGGAACGCCCTCTACTGTGTCACTGGGAGCGCCCTTTACTGGGTCACTGGTAGCGCCGTCTACTGTGCGACTGGGAGCGCCGTCTACTGTGCGACTGGGAGCGCCGTACACTGGGTCATTGGGAGCGCCGTCTACTGGGTCACTGGGAGCGCCCTCTACTGTGCCAGTGGGAGCGCCGTACACTGGGTCACTGAGAGCGCCGTCTACTCTGCCACTGGGAGCGGCGTACTGGGGTCACTGGGAGCGCCCTCTACTGTGCCACTGGGAGCGCCGTACACTGGGTCACTGGGAGCGCCGTACACTGGGTCACTGGGAGCGCCGTCTACTGTGTCACTGGGGGCACCCTCTACTGGGTCACTGGGAACGCCCTCTACGGGGTCACTGGGAGCGCCGTCTACTGTGTCACTGGGGGCACCCTCTACTAGGTCACTGGGAGCGCCCTCTACGGGGTCACTGTGAGCAGCATCTACTGTGTCACTGGGAGCGCCGTCTGTTGGGTCACTGGGAGCAGCATGTACTGTGTCACTGGGAGCGCCGTCTACTGGGTCACTGGGAGGGCCCTTTACTGGGTCACTGGGAGCGCCGTCTACTGTGTTACTGGGAGCGCCGTCTACTAATTCCCTGGGTGTGCTGTCTGTTGGGTCAATGGGAGCGCCCTTTACTTGGTCACTGCGTGGGAGCGCCGTCTACTGGGTCACTGGGAGCGCCGTCTACTGGGTCACTGCATGGGAGCGCCGTCTACTGGGTCACTGCATGGGAGCGCCGTCTACTGGGTCACTGGGAGCGCCCTCTACTGGATCACTGCATGGGAGTGCCGTGTAGTCTGTCACTGGGAGTGCCGTCTACTGTGTCACTGGGAGCGCCGTCTATTGGGTCACTGGGATCGACCTCTACTGGGTCACTGCGTGCGACCTCTACTGGGTCACTGCATGGGTGTGCCGTGTAGTCTGTCACTGGGAACACCGACTACTGTGTGACTGGGAGCGCCGTCTATTGGGTCACTGCATGGGAGCGCCGCCTATTGTGTCACTGAGGTCGACCTCTACTGGGTCACTGGGAGCGCCCCCTACTGTGTCACTGCATGGGAACGCTGTCTACTGGGTCACTGGGAGCGCCCTAAACTGGGTCACTGGGAGCGCCCTAAACTGGGTCACTTCATGGGAGCGCCGTCTACCATGTCACTGGGAGCGCCGTCTACTGGGTCACTGGGATCGACGTCTACTGGGTCACCAGGAGCGCCCTCTACTGGGTCACTGCATGGGAGCGCCGTTTACTGTGTCACTGAGAGCGCAGCCTACTGTGTCACTGGCAGCGCCCTCTACTTTGTCACTGGAAGCGCCCTCCAATGTGTCACTGGAAGCGCCTTCTACTCAGTCACTGGGAGCGCCGTCTAGTGTGTCAGTGGGAGCGCCCTTTACTGGGTTACTGGGAGTGCCCTCCACTGTGTCACTGGGAGCGCAATGTACTGTGCCACTGGGAGTGCCCTAAAATGGGTCACTGGGTTCGCCGTCTACTGTGTCTCTGGGAGCGCCCTCTACCGGGTCACTGCATGGGAGTGTCGTCTACTGTGTCACTGGGATCGACCTCTACTGGGTCACTGGGAGCGCCCTCTACTGGGTCAATGCATTGGAGCGCCGTCTACTGGGTCACCGAGAGCGCCCTCTACTGTATCACAGGGAGCGCCGTCTATTGGGTCACTGGGAGTGCCGTCTACTGGGTCAATGCATTGGAGCGCCGTCTACTGGTCACCGAAAGCGCCCTCTACCTTATCACAGGGAGCGCCGTCTACTGGATCACTGGGAGCACCTTCTATTGGGTCACTGGGATCGACCTCTACTGGGTCACTGCATGGAAGCGCCGTTTACTGTGTCACTGGGAGCGCCGCCTACTGTGTCACTGGGAGCGCCGTCTACTGGGTCACTGGGTGCGCCCTCTACTGGGTCACTGGGAGCGGCCTCTAATGTGTCATAGGGAGCGCCGTACACTGGGTCACTGGGTGCGCCCCCCTCCTGGGTCAGTGGGAGCGCCGTCTACTGTGTCATTGAGAGCGCCGTCTGCTGGGTCACTGGGAGCGCCGTCTACTGGGTCACTGGGAGCGCCGTCTACTGTGCCACTGGGAGCGCTGTCTACTGGGTCATTGGGAGCGCCGTCTGCTGGGTCACTGGGAGCGCCGTACACTGGGTCACTGGGAGGGCCCTTTACTGGGACACTGGGAGCGCCGTCTACTAGGTCAATAGGAGGGCCGTCTACTGTTTCTCTGGGAGCGCTGTCTACTGGGTCACTGGGAGCGCCCTCTACTGGGTCACTGAGAGCACCGTCTACTGGGTCACTGGGAGCACCGTCTACTGTGTCACCGGGAGCGCCGTCTACTGGGTCACTGGGAGCGGCCTCTACTGTGTCACTGGGAGCGCCGTCTACTGGGTCACTGGGAGCGCCCTCTACTGGGTCACTGGGAGCGGCCTCTACTGGGTCACTGGGAGCACCGTCTACTGGGTCACCGGGAGCGCCGTCTACTGGGTCACTGGGAGCGGCCTCTACTGTGTCACTGGGAGCGCCGTCTACTGGGTCACTGGGTGCGCCCCCTACTGTGTCACAGGGAGCGCCCTCTGCTGTGTCCAAGTTGCATAACAACTTTACCAGGCGCAAATGAAATGTAAGATTTGTTTCAACGACAAGACGAAAGACAATACTTGTATTGATAAATGTTTTGCAATGTTTCCTTACTGTTGGTATGGGGGTCACCCCGTGCTTTACCTAGTAGGTAAAGCCTTCAGCTGTTTGCTCCGCCAGGTCAACCCGAAGCAGTCGATGCGTGGTTCGAATCCGACCTGTGCAAATGTTTTATGCAGCATAATGATCCTTTATATTATTCGCAAAGAGAATTACTTCTGAGATATGGTTCCTCTATAAGAGGACTTCCTTACTGCATGTGTGGCAGTGTGTTCCCTCACTGTATGTGTTCATGTGTTTCCTTACTGCATGAGTTCATGTGTTTCCTTACTGCATGTGTTCATGTGGTTCCTTACTGCATGCTTGAACCAATCAAACGGCCTCGGGTGGGGTTTAAACCCGCGACCGATTGGCCGACAGTTCAGTACGCGAGCTTGCGACCACGGCAGTTGATTAGATTGTCGGCTGTCGGGATACTCGAGATCTAGACTGATGGGCAGTCTAGTGATCCAGACTGATGGGCAGTCTAGTGATCCCGACTGATGGGCAGTCTAGTGATTCAGACTGACGGGTAGTCTAGTGATCCAGACTGATGGGCAGTCTAGTGATCCAGACGGATGGGACAATTGTGGTCCAGACTGATAGGATACTCGAGATCTAGACTGATGGGCAGGCTAGTGATCCAGACTGATGGGCAGTCTAGTGATCCCGACTAATGGGCAGTCTAGTGATCCCGACGGATGGGCAGTCTAGTGATCCCGACGGATGGGCAGTCTAGTGATCCCGACTGATGGGCAGTCTAGTGATCCCGACTGATGGGCAGTCTAGTGATCCAGACGGATGGGAGACTCGGGATCGACACTGATGGGAAGTCCAGTGATCGAGACTGATGGGAGACTCAGGATCCAGACTAATGAGCGGTCTAATGATCCAGACTGAAGGAAGACTCTGGATCCAGACTGATGGGCAGTCTAGTGATTCAGACTGATAAGCAGTCAAGTGATCCAGACTGATGGGCAGTCTAGTGATCCAGACGGATGGAACAATCGTGGTCCAGACTGATAGGATACTCGGGATCCAGACTGATGGGAGACTCGGGAGCCAGACTGATGGACAATCTAGTGATCCCGACTGATGGGAGATTAGGGAGCCAGACTGATGGGCAGTCTAGTGATCCAGACTGATGGACAATCTAGCGATCCAGACTGATGGGAGACTCGGGAGCCAGACTGATGGACAATCTAGTGATCCAGACTGATGGGAGATTAGGGAGCCAGACTGATGGGCAGTCTAGTGATCCAGACTGATGGACAATCTAGCGATCCAGACTGATGGGAGACTCGGAATCCAGACTGATGGACAATCTAATGATCCAGACTGATGGTAGACTCGGGATCCAGACTTATGGACAATCAGTGACTCAAAACACCAATTCATAAACGACACCAAGATAAACGATCGTAACGTAAGATTTGATCAGATTTATTGCACAATATCAAACATAGCGCGAGGGCCATCAAAAAACGTTGATGAAATAAAATTAAAACATGAAGGCATGCTTGCGAAAGATGAGCTCATTCTATCCTCCGTTCTGTCTGTCGTCAAAACCGAAGAAAAAGTAACTCAGCCATTCCGTATGCTGCCACACCATTTAACGCCGAAATTTACCTGTTAGTCGATAATAAAAGATTTAACTTTTAAGCCATCCAATCCGATTGCAACAGACCCGTTTACTGCTGATTCTGGACAATAAGACATTTATACAAAAAAATATTGATTGATCTCAACTGGACAGATGGGAGTCACCATGCACAAAACTTAAGCAAAGAGTGTGATATACAAACCGTAACTGAACATGGAGGTCTGCATTGTGACTTGTCCATACACAAAAAAGTGGGTTAAAGAGAAAAGGTCATTTAAAACATGAATACAGCTTTTGAATCGGGGGAACAGAGAGCACCAACATCCCAAGATACAGTTTTCGTTTTCGCGGGAGGGTGGAAATGCCAGATCGTGGTTCGCTTTCGTTGTGGCAGTGTGAAAAAAGCGAGATCTATCCAGGTGTGACCTTGCCCATTCGGTACGAGTTATTGTGTGACGCTCATTGTAGCCATTTTGCTTGTTAAAGCTGTTCATACAGTAATATATACACTTACAAATATCGGAAATAGTATCAATAGAAATGAAGTATATAGTTATGTTATAACTAACAGAACATAATTACAAATATGTAATGTGCACTAATTAAAGGGGCATGTTGTCAAACGAACTTATTGCTAGATTGCGGTATCTGTTATGGAAAGTGTGGCTTTTGTGTGCAATATGTCATCAAAATTCGAACATCGTTGCACTTACCTTCCAAGAGGTACCTTTCCATATGAATTTTTTTTGATAATGCATACGTTTCTTAAAAGAGTTAACACTTCCAAGATCAGCCCATGCACCCTGTATTTTTGTATACAATATAAGGTTTTAACGACTTGAAATTGCTGTATGAGCAATTTTAAAGCCCTTACGAAACACAAAACGGTGGTGTTTTATCATGAAGATATAGTGTGCACCGTGGTGTGTGTATCATTTAATTCAGACCAGACAAAACAGGTCCACTCGAGCAGAAAAACGAGCCTTGAAAACGATTAAAAGAGTACACACAGTAGCACCATATTATAAGCTACAACCACAATTAGATATTACATCGCACGTCACCACGACTTTTGTTACCATTGACGGCACTTCCTGTATTAAGTGGACCTAGACATGCTGACTGCGAACATTGCTTGATGGCATATTTCTGATTTCTTCAGCTAGTTCTACTTTATGTCTAGCAGTTCACATACTTCCGCATGAGCAGCATTGTAATACAAATATCAACTTCATACTCCAAACATATCAATGGACATGCACTACTACTTGTAATGTAGATACTCTGAGAAAAAATAAATGAAGAGTAGGAAATGCTCTCACTTTGTTTACAATTGACCATCTTGAATTGTGCATAGTACCGATAATTCCTCTGGACTAAGACTGGTGTTTTAGTCCAACTTTCTGCACACAAAGGCTATATTGTATAGTCACGAAACCTCATATTGAAATGGGCCTGGATGAAGCATGCCCCAAATGCAAATTCCAGGCGCGAACCCACGATCACTTACCAACTGGGCCTGGCAGCCAGGATGCAGGATGTCTGACCTTGCATGGTCTGATATTTGGGTGCGAAACATACTAAGACATCATGCCGCTAAAAAGTAATTTTATTCTGCATAAGTATTCGCTTGACAAACCAATTCCGTAACGTTCAGATCACAAATCCTTCCACATACACCAATGAATCAGTTTTACCATAGGATTTAGGCACAATGTAGCCTTTATGAGCAAAACAACGGCACAAAACACCAACATTTCTAAGGTATTGGACATCGTGAAACCGTGATCCCGAAACGAAATGTTTGGTGTTTTATGCCACTTTTGTACATGAAGGCTAAATTGGGCCAAGAACCCTCGAGGGACGATGAAATAGGGTTTGGATGGTACATTCCCCAGATACAGGTGCAAGGGCACGAACCCACCACCTGTGGGGTCTGCATCTCAGGCCGCTTACCAACTGAGATAAAAATGCTCCCCAACTAACCCCGATCGCGTTACCACTCGTCGCCTCGTCAGCTGACCTGACTGGGTCCCTGTTCGCCGGGCGTGTCGGCCAGGACCACGTGCTTCACCAGCTCCTGCTCCGTGATCTTGAGGGCGTCGATGGCGTGGCCCTCCACCAGGTGGCTCACTAGCTTCTCCTTCTGCTCGCAGGGGAAGGTGCAGTAGGCGCAGATGAACTGGATGCAGGTCACGTGTTTCAGCTTGTGGCGCCTCAGGTTGTCGTCGCGGTAGAAGCGCTGGCCGCACTCGTCGCAGACGTACGGCATGTCGCCCACATGCTTCCGAATGTGGCGTTGCAAGTTCCGGCGATTGGCGAACGACTGGGCGCAGAAGGTGCACACGTACCGGAAGTGGTCGTCGTAGCAATGGCGCTCGAAGTCCTCGAACTGTTCGAGGACGACGAAGCACGTCTGGCACCTGAAGGGCCCTCGGCAAAGCGGTGACGTCACGTTCTCCTGGATGACGCGCGTGCTGGATATTGATGTGCCGCCATTCGCGTCATTCGGATTGGCTGTTTCGCCCTCCGTTCCCGTGGCGGTTGCCTCTGCTGCCGCTGCGGCGGCGGCGTAGGCCGCGTTGAGTGACTCCGCCGTACCTCCCAAACTGATTTCAGAATCGCCGTCGTCATTCCCGTCATCCGTCTGCTGCTCCTCTTCGTTGCCATAGCTACAATCATGTTCGTTCGGTCGGTCACGTGTATGCCCACCCAAAGCGCCACTGTGACGTGCGGATAAAGGCAGAACTCCTTCCCGCGGTATGTCGTCATTCAGTTTATCACCATGGCTGACGACGACTAGTCCACCAACCGCCATGACGTCATCGGTCTTAACGGCTCCCCGCCTTACTCCCACTTCCGCGTCCGCTGCGGCCTCCGTCTGGTCCCGGGTAGCGACCGGAGCCCGGAGTGCAGGGTCGTCCTCGGGGTGTTGCTCCTGAACTTTGTTGAGGGCGAGCCGCTGTTCCTTCAGACTGTGCTCCGACTCCAGGATCTGACCCAGCAGCAGCTTGCCCGGCTCCAACCGCAGCGCCACCGCGCGATGAGAATCGCAACTCGCCTCGTCGGCGGAACCGGCCAATGACGTCACGGAGGGCCGCTTCTGCCACGTGTCGGGATCCCCGGCTGTGACGAGTCCCTGGTCCTCTCGGATGGATCCCGACACGCACTCCTTCTCGTGGTGCTTGTATTCCGTATACGTGAAGTAGACGTCGCAAATCTCGCAGCGGCATTGGTTAATCTCTCGATGGGCGGCGCTGCGGTGCTCCACGAACGTGGCCCGGCTGGGATAGTACTGCTCGCAGGTAAGGCACGTCAGGACGATGTCGCTGCGGTGGCTCTCCCGCAGGTGGTGAACGACTGACGTCAGGCTGAACGGGTGGAAGACCATGAGGCACACCCCGCATCGCCTTCTCCTCCGTCTCTTCTCGGCCAGCTTGGCGGCCGGGCCCGAGGCCGAGGTCGCCAGGGTCCCGGCGGCGACCGAAGTGGTGACGGCGTCAAGCGGTGACTGGTGACACTCCTTCTCGTGGTGCTTGTACTCCACGTAAGTGAAGTAGACCTCACAATTGTCGCATCGACACTGGTGGACGTCGTGGTGGGCGCTCAGGCGGTGCCGGATGAACGCCTCCCGGCTCGGGTAAAACACGTCGCACGTAAGGCACGAGAAGCAACGCGAGAACTCGTGTGCGCCGCGGAGATGTTCCAGCACCAGGGAAAAGGAGCGAAACACCTCCGCGCACACGCCGCAGCGCCGCTGGCGGAGGGTGGCGGGACTGGAGCCAGGAGTGAGATCCTGCGGGAGGACGCTGCCGCCGTCGTACCTCGGAGAGCGCAAGCGCTGGTGACTCCGCAGGTGCTGCTTGTAGTTCTTCAGGACAAAGAAGGACCTCCAGCAGTAGCCGCAGGTGTAGGCCTTGTGGTGGACGCGGTTGTGCGTCTTCAGGTCTTCGAAGGTCGCCAGCAGCAGCTTGCAGTGCTCGCAGCGGAGGTCCTGGAAGAGGGCCGTATCCAGGGATGCGTTCCCCAGGTACTTGGCCATCGTACACCTCTGCACGTTATCCGGATCCAGAGAGCAGGACGTCGAAGACGCGTTCTGCAGCGTCGGATCATCCGGCGCGTCGTCGAGTCCGGTTTCCACGTCGCTGGATCCCAGTTCCGTTTTGATGGGCAGCAGATTGGGCGGCTGGGAAGGCGGGTCGCTAGGTACATCGCCAGTGCCGATAACAGCTTCTTGCGCGGCCTCGATTCTCTCGTACAAATCGATCTCCGGCATGGAGTTCTCGGCCAGAGCATGTTCAGCGGTGGACTTGACCATTATCTCCCCGATCACATCCTGCCTGTCTCTGTACATGGAGACCTTGGGGCGCTTCTTGAGCGAGCGTTGGGATAGGGCGTCCGCCAACGGTCTCTTTCGCTGAAAGATCGGCGTGGTGGTCGACTGCACCATAACCGGTGGTGCAGCCGCCGATAAACGCTCCTCGGCTTCTGGTCCGTCATCGCCAGCGACAGCGCCATTACCGCTCAGAACATCATTCTCCACGAACCCACCCACACCGATTGGAACGCTACCTTCCGGCACAGCCTCCAGGGCGGGGTAACCATGGTGACCGAGTCGATACGCCACCCCCGCCTCCGCCAGGGCGTCAGCGCCCTTTGTCGCCGTCACGTGCGGCGGCGGCGGCGGCGTAAGCGGTTGGCATGGCGACGACGAGGTGGCGTCTCGGACGGTTGTAACGGATCCACCGAGACGCTCGTGCACCCGGACGACGATCTGCTGGTCGTCCTCGTCGCATATGCTGATGCAGACAATGCCGTCGATCTCGAGGCCGCGCTGTTGTGGAACGCTGGCCTTGCACAGCTCGAGGATGGACTGGCGCAGGAGGCGGGACACCACGGTGGTCGTCTGGCGCCGATCCATGGTACTCACAGCCAGCGACACCTGCAGCACAAAAACCACAGCCACATCATTGGGGGTACGTACAGCGCGCCATCAACACTCCATCAACACTACATCAACACTCCATCAACACGCCATCAACACTCCATCAACACGCCATCAGCACTCCATCAACACTGCATCAACACTGCATCAACACGCCATCAACACTCCATCAACACTCCATGAAGTCTCCATGTGGTAAGCCAATATGTACAAAATAGCTTAATACAAAGAATGCACATTCGCTCGCATGTATACAGCAAATATATTAAATAATATAGTATTTAAATTTAAGCATAAAATATTCTTGGCTACTAAATTTAAAGGTTTGCTTAACACTATCTACTTCTGAGTTTAAAAGTTGACCGGTGTTGGGCACTGGCCATAAATTGTGGATGGTTTTGCCTCATGACATCTCTCTGTTACACTGCTTACACTATAGCCATTGGTGAACATGGGAACAGTCATACACGCAGCTTCACGTCATCAAACATATAGCTTTACGTCATCAAACACATGGCTTCCCGTCATCAAACATATAGCTTTACGTCATCAAACACATGGCTTCCCGTCATCAAACATATAGCTTTACGTCATCAAACACATGGCTTCCCGTTATCAAACACATGGCTTCACGTCATCAAACACATGAGTTCACGTCATCAAACACATGGCTTCCCGTTATCAAACACATGGCTTCACGTCATCAAACACAGCTTCACGTCATCAGACATGGTTTCAGGTCATCAAACACATATCTTCACGTCATCCAACACATGGCTTCTCGTTATCAAACACATGACTTCACGTCATCAGACACATGGCTTCCCGTTATCAAACACATGGCTTCACGTCATCAGACATATGGCTTCCCGTTATCAAACACATAGTTTCAGGTCACCAAACATATAGCTTCCCGTTATCAAACACACCTTCAAGTTGATAGATAGAATCTTTATTGCCATGGATAGTACATAGATTAACATAATAAAGAACAGGTTGGCAAGGAGCAGAAGCCGAGGCTTATTTGCACAAGTCATCAAACACATAGCTTCACGTCATCAAACATATAGCTTCGCGTCATCAAACACATAGCTTCACGTCATCAAACATATAGCTTCACGTCATCAAACACATAGCTTCCCGTTATCAAGAACATGGCTTCACGTCATCAAACACATAGCTTCACGTCATCAAACATATAACTTCACGTCATCAAACAAAAAGCTAGTTACAATCTTCAGTAGTTACCCTCAACCACAGCTTCACGTCACCAAACTGTTTCACGTCACTATGCACAGCTTCACGTCACTATACAAAATCTGCCCAAGAAGGACGCCACGGATATCGAGGCCGGGTATCGGTGCCGAACCTGTCCATGCGTCCGTCCATCCACCGCAGAGATACCCAATCAGAACCACACACTTCAGTGATATCAGCCACGTTACGTCACAGGTTCCAATCACGTCCCAGTCGGATACTCCACACACCTCGAGCGCATGTCATAAATCCGAGTACCTGCCCCAAGTTAGTCATACACTTGCGGGCGTCGTGTAAACAAACCGGCGCTTACATGGAGGCGAAACTCACCGTGATATGGTCATATATATATATGGGTATGTATTGGTTGAAGCCGGTTCCGGGAGGTATGGTGAGAGTCCACTGGGATGAGGAGCACGGCACCAGTCGACTGCCGGTTAAATATCAAAATGATACCCGCTGGTTGGTTGTATGGATACGGTGCGAATGTTGGGGGCCTTGTGGAGGGGGTAGGGGGTGCCGGGCTGGGGTTGGGCTTGGCCGGGGCTGGTGTTGCCGGGGAGTCAGTCAGTCGGGCTGCTGGGCTGGGTGGGGCCGGCCGGGCTGGAGTGGCGTGGTGGGTAAGGGGCCGGGTGGGTGGGTCTGAGCGGCTGTGCGAGGCCCGCGGGCTTGCTGCGGGCTGATGGGGGCCATACTACTTACTGCTACCACTGCTGTTGCTGCATGGCGACCGATACGGAGAACCCGGGGATGTCAAGGGGATAGGGTGGGGGGGGGGGGGTGGACAGGATTGAACGGGACGGGACTGGACGGGAGTGGACCCCCTCCCCCGGGGCTATGTAGCAGGCGGGCGCGCATAGAAGTTGGCACGCTGGGGAGGGGACGGTGGGGGGGGGGTTGGGGTGGAAGTGGTGTGATCGGGTGGCGCCCACGCAGACCCACCCACCATTCCCGTGCATGGTGGCCCCGCCGAGCGCCCAGCCGGGCCTTAATGAATGCCCCAGGGGCAGACGCTGCCTGCCTGCCTGCCTGGCTCCCCGCCTGCCTGGCTCCCCGCCCGGTCCATTCGCCCGCCCAGACCGGCGTCCGCCCGGTCGCCCATCTGGCCGGTCTGCCACCGGTTCCCATAGGGGCTGTCAGATCTGCACGCCCCCCGGTGGGCGACAGCCAGGCCGCCGAGCGGAGGGGGGGCGGGAGGGCGGGGTCAGAGAGATTGAGAGCGGGAGAGAGAGAGAGAAGGGGGGGGGGGGGGGTGGGGGGCAGACATGGTGGTAGCTGCGTTTGGTTGCTATGGACCGGGAGGGGACACGCTGGACCATTGCAGTGACATATAGTTACACAGCCATCTAACACTGACCGTGGATGGAACAGGTCGCAAGACACCGCCAGCATTCACGTCGGTGATATCCGTCTTACGTCTTTAATTATAAACATCTAAACTGGGTTTCTTTATTGAATCTGAAAAGGACATTGCAAGTTGTCGTAGATTCGAACTTCATCCATACCATACTATATTGATACAGGTTCGCATCCCACCTGTACCAATGCCTATGTTGATACAGGTTCGCATCCCACCTGTACCAATGGCTGTGTTGATACAGGTTCGCATCCCACCTGTACCAATGCCTATGTTGATACAGGTTCGCATCCCACCTGTACCAATGCCTATGTTGATACAGGTTCGCATCCCACCTGTACCAATGCCTATGTTGATACAGGTTCGCATCCCACCTGTACCAATGCCTATATTGATACAGGTTCGCATCCCACCTGTACCAATGCCTATGTTGATACAGGTTCGCATCCCACCTGTACCAATGCCTATGTTGATACAGGTTCGCATCCCACCTGTACCAATGCCTATGTTGATACAGGTTCGCCTCCCACCTGTACCAATGCCTATGTTGATACAGGTTCGCATCCCACCTGTACCAATGCCTATGTTGATACAGGTTCGCATCCCACCTGTACCAATGCCTATGTTGATACAGGTTCGCCTCCCACCTGTACCAATGCCTATGTTGATACAGGTTCGCATCCCACCTGTACCAATGCCTATGTTGATACAGGTTCGCATCCCACCTGTACCAATGCCTATGTTGATACAGGTTCGCCTCCCACCTGTACCAATGCCTATGTTGATACAGGTTCACATACCACCTGTACCGATGCCTATATTGATACAGGTTCGCATCCCACCTGTACCGATGACTAGAGTGATACAGGTTCGCATCCTATCTGTACCAATGCCTATGTTGGTACAGGTTCGCATCCCACCAGTGCCAATGCCTACTTTGAGACATCGGACCGTTCCACAAAACCTTTCCCTCTGCGCCACTGCCGCTCTGCCCTACCCCGTCCCCCACCCGCCACCCTCTGAATGCCGAGACACCAGTCGTCCAGGGATCCCACTCCGTACGCTGTCACACCTGAGGGGGGACGTCTATTGATCTATGGTCCAGCTGAACTTCAACCCCCGGGGCAGGCGAGTGTGTGTGCCAGGCTCCTCCCCCCGTACGACGACCACCACTCCCGCCCCCCCCCCCCCCCACATGGTCATTGGGAAGGTAGGATGGGGGAGAGGGGTTCAGACCTGTAAGTTGGGAAGATGTAGAGGGGGAATAGAGGCAGCGCGGGGGCCGGGCAGGGGGGGGGGGGGGGCTGGCGAGAGGGAGGGGGGGGGACGTGGATCGGAGCGTAGATACAGGAATGAGCATCCTGTGGAAAGCGGAGGGCACTGAGTGCAGTGTACGGTGGTGCGGTAGGGTGGGGTAGAATGGGAATAACAACACACCCCCAGCGGCGAGTGGAGTGGGGGGTTATTGTCCGCAGCAACAGGGCGGGGCGGGGGGCGTCCAATAGCCCCAGCATCCCGGGCGAGACCCCTCGTTACAAGGGCCCCGTGGACCCTCAACGGTAATTAGCATGTACGGGGGTGCACGACAGGACGTCACCCACACTTCTCCAGCCGGTGGGTAACAACGGCTTGGGTTACACCCGGGGGAACAGGGCGGGGGAGGGCGGAGGAAGGAGGCGACGCCCTGGAGGAGGGTGCGAGGCACAACACGAGGGGAGGGAATGCAACAGTCAGAACGAGACGATTCGGGAGAGGAAGGCGTGACACAGGTCAGGGGAGGGGGGGGGGGGCATGGTGGGGACGGATGGAGTGGGCGGGGGGTGACAGGTCAGGGGTGGGAGCATGGCGGGGACGGATGGAGTGGGCGGGGGGGGGACACAGGTCAGGGGGTGAGAGCATGGTGGGGACGGATGGAGTGGGCGGGGGGTGACACAGGTCAGGGGGTGGGAGCATGGCGGGGATGGGTGGAGTGGGCGGTGGGTGACACAGGTCAGGGGGTGAGAGCATGGTAGGGACGGATGGAGTGGGCGGGGGGCGACACAGGTCAGGAGGTGGGAGCATGGTGGGGACGGATGGAGTGGGCGGGGGGTGACACAGGTCAGGGGTGGGAGCATGGCGGGGACGGATGGAGTGGGCGGGGGGTGACACAGGTCAGGGGGTGAGAGCATGGTAGGGACGGATGGAGTGGGCGGGGGGTGACACAGGTCAGGAGGTGGGAGCATGGTGGGGACGGATGGAGAGGGCGGGGGGTGACACAGGTCAGGGGGTGGGAGCATGATGGGGACGGATGGAGTGGGCGGGGGGTGACACAGGTCAGGGGGTGGGAGCATAGCGGGGACGGATGGAGTGGGCGGGGGGTGACACAGGTTAGGGGGTGGGAGCATGGTGGGGACGCATGGAGTGGGCGGGGGGTGACAAAGGTCAGGAGGTGGGAGCATGGCGGTGACGGATGGAGTGGGCGGGGGTGACACAGGTCAGGGGTGGGAGCATGGTGGGGACGGATGGAGTGGGCGGGGGGGGGACACAGGTCAGGGGGTGGGAGCATGGTGGGGTCGGATGGAGTGGGCGAGGGGTGACACAGGCCAGGGGGTGGGAGCATGGTGGGGTCGGATGGAGTGGGCGGGGGTGACACAGGTCAGGGGGTGGGAGCATGGTGGGGACGGATGGAGTGGGCGGGGGGGTGACAGGTCAGGGGTGGGAGCATGGCGGGGACGGGTGGAGTGGGCGGGGTGTGACACAGGTCAGGGGGTGGGAGCATAGCGGGACGGATGGAGTGGGCGGGGGGTGACACAGGTCAGGAGGTGGGAGCATGGTGGGGACGGATGGAGTGGGCGGGGGGTGACACAGATCAGGGGGTGGGAGCATGGTGGGGACGGATGGAGTGGGCGGGGGGGGACACAGGTCAGGGGGTGGGAGCATGGTGGGGTCGGATGGAGTGGGCGGGGGGTGACACAGGCCAGGGGGTGGGAGCATGGTGGGGACGGATGGAGTGGGCGGGGGGGGACACAGGTCAGGGGGTGGAAGCATGGTGGGGACGGATGGAGTGGGCGGGGGGGGGACACAGGTCAGGGGGTGGGAGCATGGTGGGGACGGATGGAGTGGGCGGGGGGTGACACAGGTCAGGGGCTGGGAGCATGGTGGGGACGGATGGAGTGGGCGGGGAGGGGGCACAGGTCAGGGGGTGGGAGCATGGTGGGGACGGATGGAGTAGGCGGGGGGTGACACAGGTCAGGGGGTGGGAGCATGGTGGGGTCGGATGGAGTGGGCGGGGGGTGACACAGGTCAGGGGGTGGGAGCATGGTGGGGACGGATGGAGTGGGCGGGGGGTGACAAAGGTCAGGGGGTGGGAGTATGGCGGGGACGGATGGAGTAGGCGGGGGGTGACACAGGTCAGGGGTGGGAGAATGGCTGGGACGGATGGAGTGGGCGGGGGGTGACACAGGTCAGGGGGTGGGAGCATGGTGGGGACGCATGGAGTGGGCGGGAGGTGAGGTCAAGGGGTGGGAGCAGGGTGGGGACGGATGGAGTGGGCGGGGGGTGACAAAGGTCAGGAGGTGGGAGCATGGCGGTGACGGATGGAGTGGGCGGGGGTGACACAGGTCAGGGGTGGGAGAGCATGGTGGGGACGGATGGAGTGGGCGGGGGGGGGACACAGGTCAGGGGGTGGGAGCATGGTGGGGTCGGATGGAGTGGGCGGTGGGTGACACCGGCCAGGGGGTGGGAGCATGGTGGGGACGGATGGAGTGGGCGGGGGGGGGGGCACAGGTCAGGGGGTGGAAGCATGGGGGGACGGATGGAGTGGGCGGGGGGTGACACAGGCCAGGGGGTGGGAGCATGGTGGGGACGGATGGAGTGGGCGGGGGGGACACAAGTCAGGGGGTGGGAGCATGGTGGGGTCGGATGGAGTGGGCGGGGGTGACACAGGTCAGGGGGTGGGAGCATGGTGGGGACGGATGGAGTGGGCGGGGGGGTGACAGGTCAGGGGTGGGAGCATGGCGGGGACGGGTGGAGTGGGCGGGGTGTGACACAGGTCAGGGGGTGGGAGCATAGCGGGGACGGATGGAGTGGGCGGGGGGTGACACAGGTCAGGAGGTGGGAGCATGGTGGGGACGGATGGAGTGGGCGGGGGGTGACAGGTCAGGGGTGGGAGCATGGCGGGGACGGGTGGAGTGGGCGGGGTGTGACACAGGTCAGGGGGTGGAGCATAGCGGGGACGGATGGAGTGGGCGGGGGGTGACACAGGTCAGGGGGTGGGAGCATGGCGGGGACGGATGGAGTGGGCGGGGGGTGACACAGGTCAGGGGGTGGGAGCATGGTGGGGACGGATGGAGTGGGCGGGGGGGGGACACAGGTCAGGGGGTGGGAGCATGGTGGGGTCGGATGGAGTGGGCGGGGGGTGACACAGGCCAGGGGGGTGGGAGCATGGTGGGGACGGATGGAGTGGGCGGGGGGGGGACACAGGTCAGGGGGTGGAAGCATGGTGGGGACGGATGGAGTGGGCGGGGGGTGACACAGGCCAGTGGGTGGGAGCATGGTGGGGACGGATGGAGTGGGCGGGGGGGGGCGACACAGGTCAGGGGTGGGAGCATGGTGGGGTCGGATGGAGTGGGCGGGGGTGACACAGGTCAGGGGGTGGGAGCATGGTGGGGACGGATGGAGTGGGCGGGGGGTGACAGGTCAGGGGTGGGAGCATGGCGGGGACGGGTGGAGTGGGCGGGGGGTGACACAGGTCAGGGGGTGGGAGCATAGCGGGGACGGATGGAGTGGGCGGGGGGTGACACAGGTCAGGAGGTGGGAGCATGGTGGGGACGGATGGAGTGGGCGGGGGGTGACACAGGTCAGGGGGTGGGAGCATGGTGGGGACGGATGGAGTGGGCGGGGGATGATACAGGTCAGGGGGTGCGAGCATGGCGGGGACGGATGGAGTGGGCGGGGGGTGACACAGATCAGGGGGTGGGAGCATGGCGGGGACGGATGGAGTGGGCGGGGGGTGACACAGGTCAGGCGGTGGGAGCATGGCGGGGACGGATGGAGTGGGCGGGGGGTGACACAGGTCAGGAGGTGGGAGCATGGCGGTGACGGATGGAGTGTGCGGGGGGTGACACAGGTCAGGGGGTGGGAGCATGATGGGGACGGATAGAGTGGGCGGGGGGTGACACAGGTCAGGGGGTGGGAGCATAGTGGGGACGGATGGAGTGGGCGGGGGGTGACAGGTCAGGGGTGGGAGCATGGCGGGGACGGATGGAGTGGGCGGGGGGTGACACAGGTCAGGGGATGGGAGCATGGCGGGGACGGATGGAGTGGGCGGGGGGTGACACAGGTCAGGGGGTGGGAGCATGGCGGGGACGGATGGAGTGGGCGGGGGGTGACACAGGTTCGGGGGTGGGAGCATGGCGGGGACGGATGGAGTGGGCGGGGGGGTGACACAGGTCAGGGGGTCGGAGCATGGCGGGGACGGATGGAGTGGGCGGGAGTGACACAGGTCAGGGGGTGGGAGGATGGCGGGGACGGATGGAGTGGGCGGGGGGTGACACAGGTCAGGGGGTGGGAGGGACGGATGGAGTGGGCGGGGGGTGACACAGGTCAGGAGGTGGGAGCATGGTGGGAACGGAAGGAGTGGGCGGGGGGTGACACAGGTCAGGGGGTGGGAGCATGGCGGGGACGGATGGAGTGGGCGGGGGGTGACACAGGTCAGGGGGTGGGAGCATGGCGGGGACGGATGGAGTGGGCGGGGGGTGACACAGGTCAGGGGGTGGGAGCATGGTGGGGACGGGATGGAGTGGGCGGGGGTGACACAGGTCAGGGGGTGGGAGCATGGTGGGGACGGATTGAGTGGGCGGGGGGTGACACAGGTCA